>JAWWEE010000074.1:29502394-29543485 GCA_035221455.1 Xenops minutus
AAAAAAAAAAAAAAAAAAAAAAAAAAAAAAAAAAAAAAAAAAAAAAAAAAAAAAAAAAAAAAAAAAAAAAAAAACCACCAAACACTTAAACTGACTTCTTTAGATCAGAGACCTGGAAAGATTATATTTTAAATATTGATTGAATGACAAACTTACAACTTCACTGAAAAAAACTGTGCAGGTATTGTACCAGTAAAGTTCAGGTCTGAAAGTAAAAGAGAGGCAGACAAGGCAGCTCTAAAGGCTCGGAGCTCAGAGTCAGTCAGCACCAAGAAAAGTCCAAACAGAAACATTTGCACACTGCATTAGTCACCCCTCACTGATAGCTGATTTTCCAAGATTTCTTTAAGAAGTATATTTAAGTAATACTGTTTAATAAAGACCTCCAGAATCCACTGATATCTCCTTACTAGCTTGAAGAGCACCTCAATAGGGAACTAACCCTTTTGTCTTCTGTACTCCAGTAATTACCAGAAAAGTGAACTCAATTAATTATCAGTAGTGTGAACACTGAAAGACAGCATCAAAAATCCCCTTGCTCAAAGAACCACACAGACACCAGCAATTTAATTAACACAATGAAGGAAACCTATGAGGTTGAGGAGAGCAGCAGAAATAACACTATTCTGCTAATTTAGCAGCAGAAATAACACTATTCTGCTAATTTCCTATATGGCAGTAACTTTGTCTGTGATGAATGGCTTCTGCAGGTAGGGGCTTTGCTTCCTCCGAACTGCTCAGCTAACAATTTAGAAGAGTAGGCAGGAGATGCTGAATACACAAATATCAGACAGACTGTGCTGCCATCACCCCTTGACCTTAGGATGCACGGAATAATCATGCCACAGATAGCAAAATGTCTTCTGTGCTTCCGTTATGGACCACTAAAGCCACCACTGAGGAATATGAATGTTAAACTCTCGCAAATTCATGTATCTGCTTCTTTTCTCCATAGAGAAAATATTCAACACAATAGTGTCCATGCATTCTTCACTTCTCCCCCATCACAGGCTCTCCCAGCAAAGGTTACAAAAGATATGTATGCCTATGAGGACAAAAAATATCTTTTCTGAAAATTTATAACAATTAAAATTATTCATGAAAATAAGCAAAAATGAAGCACTTAGGGATTTCAGGAAAAACACCCTAAGCATTAAGCATTAAGTTATGTTTTGTTCATAAGGGGATACAGAGACCTCTTCAGATACCTCGAGATTGTTCCTGGAATACATAACACCATCCTGTCATCATACATTAAAAAAGGCAATAGGAAAAGTTGAGGATTGTATTTAAAGAAAGGGAAATAGTTCAATGACTCCAAACCAAGATAATTCTTGTAAACTCTCTTTTTGCTTCCTCATATTTTCTTTCTTTATTTAGTCACTTATGACAAGGTCCCAGGTGATTTACCCTTCCCATGACCTTGTGTCTTTTCGGTGAAGTGGTGACCTTAGCCATTAATGTGGGTTTTGAGGCTGCCTTTTAAAGCATTTTTACTAATTTCAGCTGTTATTGATGAGTATTTGTTTGCATAAAAGACTCTTATTACATGTAGGGTAGACATTCTCACATCCCATGAGCTGTCGATTTATTTTGCAGAGTGCAAGGCACTGAGGTATTCCTGGGTACTCCCACCTGCCTTCTCACACAGCCTGAACTCAGCAGCCAGCAATCCTTCCTTGGCCAGGCCAGGCTTCTAAGCTGCTGTCCAAAGCAACAACATACAGCACTTTGTTTGAAAAAAAAAAAAAAAAAAAAGACATATATATACATATACATACATATACATACACACACATATATATGCCTGCATATTTATGTACTGAGCCCAGGTGAACATCAACAGAGCCTGCAGTTGTAAGAAACAAATGTGAATTTCATATGAATTCATATTAAGTGGTTTGGAAATCTCTCTCTTGCATTCACTTTCTATTGAGGTTCTAGGACTGTAAGCACAAAAAAAGAAAAGCAGAAAGAAAAGGGCTTGGGAAGCAATCCTATTCTGTGAAGTGAGTGAATGCCAAAGTTTATACTGGCTTCAGCAGTTTCAGCCTTTGTCATGTCAGCAAAAGTGCCCATCTGTTGACAAACAAAACAGAGGAGAAAATCTTCCTTTCTGCTCTGTCACAGTCTTTTCACACCTGTCTATCTCCCCTGAAGTGTTTGGCACTGCCTACAGCCAGCAGCAGTTATAGCAAAAAAAGATGGTTCCTAAGTGGGATCTCATGTAATAATTCCTGAATTTCTAAATGATTTGTGAAAACTTAAATGCAACTTGTTCCTACTTTCTTGGGACCTCTGGGAACCAAGTCTTCTGTAGAAACTTGACTCACAGTTCCTCAGCACCTTTGGTACTGAGTAGTAAGAGCACCACTTTTCACTTTCAGCTGTGGGAAAACTTAGATTTTATTTTGTAGGATCATAAAATGTATATTCTAGCTTCATATTTTGTATTTGATATATTATTAAATCTTTGTCTTTTATAAGCCTTTGCATGTGAAGCCATCTTTCCTGTGAGGGCCCACTGACAGGCTGCCTGCCATCACCTACTCTTCAGCAAAATCAGCAGCCCACAATGTCAGTGTGAAAACATCTGTTGAATGGATTTATTGACTGGGACTTGGGTGTGATTTGAGGGTGGAGGTCCACACTGTTTACTACACCCCTGACCTAATGAACTTAATTTGTTGACATATTTCCTTCAGTATCTTACTTGATCCCATCTCACATTTCTTTCTACTGTGCTGTTTTCTTGGAAACAGGAGTTCCTGGCACAACGGCATGTCCACCAGTTGCAAATCTACCAAGCTCAGATGGCTACAGTTGGCATGGCAGGATTAGATAAACATCAGCCGGTGTCCGGGACCCCATCTTCCCCCACTGATTCCACATTACCTCACCCAGACATGGACCAGCCCAGCCAGCATGTCTACACAACTGGTAGGATTCCCCAAAGGCTGCTTTTAATAGGCAGGGCAAATGCATTAGTTCATGTGGGATCAACAGACTTAAATGCCTCATATACCTCCTGCAGCAGTGCATTCTGTTTTACTGCTATGTACTGCTCCTCTGTTTTATGATGCTGTGCTGGCACCAACTCAGCCAGTGCAGCTGATAAATGACAGGGCTAATATTCACAGAGTCATAAATTATTATCATTGACTGGCTCTGGCAATATAGCAACAGGTGCATTTTTGGTGCCTTTACATGGTTTGTAACTTTTTTCTTTCATTTCCCTATTCTCTGGTTCTTTTCTCTGTGTTCTCGTTTCCTGTTTTGTAAAGAGACCACCAGTAAGTGGGAGAAAGGCCACCAATAAGGAGGAAAGCTGCAACATAATTCTCAATGTCTTCACTGGACAAGTCAGTCTCTGCTGTAAGGTTGCTTTCTCTACAGAAATAGCAAAGCTGTAGGGATGACTAGGAGATGTTTGCTTACCAACAACTTCTGTGTCTTTTAATGGTTGCGTGGAGTCTACAGAGGCAGCTTTTACAGTCAGGACCTGGGTGCTCCGGTCACTCAGGGAGCATCTCCTGGGCTGTCCAAAGCAAAGTGGTTATAACCCTGAAAATCTTCAGTCAAAGGAAAACAAATGATCACAGAAACCTCATTTCTTATTTTGGGTAATCTAACCTTGCATGCAGGTCCGTCTTTTTAAAAGCCTGAATATCAGTATAACATTAGAGCATGGTTAGAAGTTCAGAGTCACTTTGTGCACAAAAAGAACAAAACAAAACAAAACAAAAAAAAAGGGCAGGGAAACAAAGTACTTGGAGTTACTGTTTATGAACATTTATGCCAGAAGTACTAATTCCTTCACATCAGTCGGCAAAACTTGCCCTGCTCTGAAAATTTACAGCTTCTCAGGCTATGACTATGGATTGATGTAGGATAGAGTACTCAATGGGCAATGTATGTGGCTGTATGAGACACTACACTGTCCCATCTTTCCAATTAGAACATGAACTTGGAAAACAAAAAAATTATTATTCTTGCTGGGTAACAAACATTTGGATTGTATAGAAAGAAACATACTAATTCACTCTCCATGAGTTTCTGCAAAAAGAACAGCTGTATATAGACAGGATTATTAAACCAGGCCACTGTTTTTCTAATCTTGTTTCATAGAGTCTCCAAAACATTGTAAACTCATTATAAGGGATTCACGGAGCACACTAAAAGTGAGCTCACTATGTGTAGGCTTCACTGTCTCATTCAAAAATCTGCAGTTCCACTGAAAAAGTTGAATGAAGTTAAAAATGTAAAGGCTGCTGTTTGCTAAGGTTTACTGACAGAACCCTTTATAATCTTCAGTAATGGGACTAAGATTAGGCAGAGAGTCTAACCCTTTTAGTAAAACATTGCTACATGAACAACACCAAAGAGAGAGAAGGAAAAAGAGAGTAAAACCCATCTTACTCCAACAGAGATTCTCAGTCCTTCACTGAATTCCTTTCTCCCAATCTGAAACATCAATTTCTAGAATCCTTGTTTTTTTTTTTATTGAATCTTTTTCCTCTCCACTGCTCTTTCAAGATAATCTCTACTCATTTCAGAAAAAAAAAAAAAGAAAATATGCTTCTCTTTCCGCGTGCTCTACAGCTTTATGCTTTTGCTTCTCCACTTCTGCCCTGTACCCTCACATTTTTCATATCCTCTAGATACTGGCTGAAGACAGTGCGATGCTGTAGCTGCTTCCAAACTGTATCTATGCTAACAGCCAGTAGCCCCTGGCTGATTGACCAGCTCCAACAGAGCACATACCTCTGCATTCCCAATTAAGCCTTTCATTTCTGCTTCAAGAAATCTCTTTCCCTGGCATGTTCTAGGCTTACAGACTTATACATATAAGCTTTATCACTGCAGTTTCTGAGTGCATTGAAAATAGAGCTATTTTCTATATTATGAGATTCACACCTTTTGAGTGACAGAGACTTTGCACCATTAACTGTTCTAATACAGTTTATGTGAATAAACAGATCAACTTGTGTATTATTAACATATGGTATGTTATGGTATGGAATGGCTTTGTTTGAGGATAGTATTTCCTGGGTCTGGATGGTGCCCTAGCATTTATTCATTGATCAGTGGAAAGAAATAAACCCAGACCCAATTTTCCCCTATTCTTATACATACTTTATGAATTCCTTTAGGCTACTGACCAACCTGGTCTGATCACAGTGCTGACCTGATCTGAGCACAGCTGAACTACAGACCTCTGGAGGTCCCTGCCAATCTGAGCTATCCCGTGGTTCTGTGATTTTCTCCCTTAAGAAAGTACAAGATGCAACCAGCCATTGACCACAGCAGTTGCAACATTACCATTTTTAAAAGCATAGAAGGAAGGAATAGGTGGGTTGAAAGGAAGAAAATTCTAGTACATCATAAAGTGAGGTCAAATTCAAAGTCTAGAAATTAATGTAAAAACACTTCCCTGCATTGAATTATTATTTATTGGGGGGTTTCCCCCCCTATTTAAAAACAATATATTATTGGAAGAGAAAAGAAATGTAACAGGAAAACTGTTGTGGCAGATTATTACAGGAGTATCAAAATGAGCCTATATTACTGTGAGTAATGAGAGAAAATCATTTTAGCCAAATACCTGAAGGAAATTATAATGGTGATTGTTGTGAGACAGTTAATATATACACAGTATATGCACCAGATAACGAGCATAAGATGGAGGGAAAAAAAAAAGTCTACTTAATTTTCATTTAGACAGTTCACAGAATATTTGACATTAGCTAGTTCAGATTTTTCTTTGGAATTATTTATTAGATATTCTTCCCTTGGGTTTTCTTATTGGTGCTGTTGTTCTCCGGGGCAATTAATCTTCTTCAAACCATACTGTTAGCCGATTATTTTTAGGTCTCTTGCTCTCCCCTTTGTTTAAAATATTATTTAAAAAAGCTGACCCAACTACAAAGTATTTTGGAAATGAACAACTGTTAGGGAGTCCCCACCAGGAAAACCTTGGCTTTTGCTGACTGAATGCAAATTGAGTTTCTTTTGTCCTGCGTCCTCTATCATTATATGGTTCAGTGGTGGCACCGTTCCCATCTGTCATCAGGGCCACATTCTGACCTCAGTAATATTGGTGTAAATCCAGAATAAAGCCACCAGTCTCAGTGGAGCTGCTCAGATTTACACAAGGAATCTGAGAGCAGAATCTGGCTGTAGGCATTTGTTCTGGAGAGACAGAATAACCATCTTTTATTAATATTTCACAGCAGCCTGCAACTGAAAACAGTTGTCTCCCTCCCTTCTTCTTTTATTTTCTTTTTTTCCTTTTTTTTTGTGTGGGGGGTGGAGAGATTATTGGCTGAATCCTGTTAGGGAAATCCTATAGGCTATTTTTAGCAGTAAGCTCTACTGCTGCATTCTGGTATTGCACCAAGCACATGTGCTGTATGACCAGCAGCCACACATCTGAATCACTTACACATCCTAAATCAATTTAAATGCTTGCAATAAATGAAAACATATATTTCAGTCTTTTCTTAACTCAATTAATTCTTCCAGAAATAAATTTTACACTCAGTGGTGCAAATTTAGTATTTAAAAGTTTGGAACAGATGCATCTGCCATGTAATACTGACTTGACCTGATTCAACTGATTTTTTGATTTAGACAAAATAACTCACATAAAATAAAATTATATTTTTAGTTATATTCTGTTTTGGGAAAAAATGCTAATGTGCTAAGAATGGGATGTCTACATCAACCAGAGGAGCCAACCTGAATATACAGTTCCAGTGTTTCGCTTCAAAATTGGTTGCAACCCTGATATAAGTAATATAAAAAGCGTCCTTATTACACTCCATTCTGTGTAACAATAGCATAGTAAAAAATATATATTTTACTTCTATTAACTGCCACTTGGACTATTCAAATAATTAGAGTAAAAAATTAATTGAAAGAATGCTAGGTAGGAGATACTTTCCACTTTTAGCTAATTTTGTTAATGTTTAACAAGTGTTTCCATTCAAATCCATTCATGATAGAGTTGCTTACTCTTCCTAAAAGCTTCTGAAAATGCTCATTCGTGTACCTTTAGCATCTGAACACCTTCTGTGTTGGTCAGAGGGATGGGAGAAAATGTTTTCTTATCTGTTGGTATGATGACCACTGCCAAACTGTACAAAATGGGGAGGCAACAGACTGTAGATGTTAAAATTTTGAGTGCCAAGAAAAGGAAAGCAAGGTATGTGAGCATGCACTTATTTGTGTGCATACTTCCAAATAACTTACAAGACCTCATGATAGAGCAGAAAAAGAACTGCAGAGAAAGGAAATTAACTGCTTTGACAATGCCAGCAGATATTTTAAGCTGCATTAGTTTATTAGCTCCAGATTTTCACTGGTCTTTTTTTTTTTTCCCCTTTAAAAGAAAACTAAACAAGAAAGTAAATACATGAATTTATTGCTAGTTAACTATTATGTTTGCTAGATGATAATTTAGCATAAACTTAATTATGCTGCACTTTGGTATTATGTTTGCATTTTCCTTATGCTAAACATAATTGTTGTATTATCATTTTGACTTAAATAATAAGATCCCAAAGGATCAGTTCTAAAGTGCATGAGCTAAGAAATATGGCAGCATAAATATTTCTCAAGCAACATAATTTCTGGCTGCCTTCTAACTGAATTATCTCAGAACCTTAACTTTGAATTGCCCACAATGTATACAGACTCTTATTCAGCAGAGCTTTTAAAGACTTTATTGATGTTCAATATCCATTCAAGAACTATGCTAAATAAGGGTGGTACTGAGCATGTTGTTGAATCTGGACTTTAATGTTGTGCTTTCTTCACTGGTTGACTTTTCAGTAGCAGGCTAACACAATTTTCCCAGAACTGTGTTGGCATCCCCAGCAGTGGTTGCACTTAAGAAAGAGGTTTTGAATGCCAAATATTGCAGCTTGGAGAAATTGTTAATTTAAGTCCCTTTCAACTGCAAGGAGAAAAAAAAATCCAAATGTTTCCCAAATAAAAGTGGTCCACAGGGGTAAGGAAAATAATTGTTGTTCCAGACATTTCTAAGGCAAATACAAGGAACAAGTAAATAAAGAAAATAATTTTTCAGTGTTTCAGACTTGGTTTGAAAGCCTTGAAAATTGAATTTAACTTGAGCCTCCTCACTAAAATTTCTCTTTGGCTCCCAATACACAGCTACAGAGCAATGTGATATTGATAGCTGTTTCATATAAAGCTGTTCTGTCCTTGAATAAATGACCACAGAAAATTCAAAAGGTACCTTGCATTGCAGTCAAACAACAGGATTTGGTCTTAAGTGAGTAGTGGGTGGAACTTTTTAATAAAAAGGGACTCTAGCTGCCACTGTTTCAGCTTTTTGAAACTTTGAGATCTGGAATTAATATGGTATTAGTTAAGCAGTACAAATGCAGAGTGGCATTGCCATTTCAAAATTTATTTTGAAAGGTTTTTCTGAATTATTTTCCTTACACTGCTATAAATATGTAACATTTTCTTATTATATATAGGTTAGCAGATTCAACTAACCTTACTCACTAGAGAAAGAGAAAACAAGAGATTCAGTAATGACTGATCTTTTCCAATCTATAAAAGCTTTAAGAAGACACTACCTAATTTCCTTTCTTCTTTACAGTTAATTGTATTTATTAATATAATTTCTTCAGAATTAATTTTTGCCTTATTGGAATCACAAGATGTGGCTTGTAAATCAAAATTCAGAGCCTCACAAAGGAAAGAGGAATTTGGGTCCAGAGAAGGACAACAAAGAGAGTAAGTCATATGAGGAGTGGCTGAGGGAGCTGAGGTTATTTAGCCTGAAGAAAAGGAGGCTCAGGGGAGTTCTTATTGCTCTCTTCATCTGCCTGAAAGGAGGGTGTAGCCAGCTGGGGATCAGCCTCTTCTTCCAGGCAACCAGCAACAGGACAAGAGGAAATGTCAGTAAGCTATGATAGGAGGCAGTTGGGTTGGACATCAGGAAAAATTTCTTCACAGTGAGGGTTGTCAGGCACTGGAACAGGCTGCCCAGGGAGGAGGTGGAGTCACTATCCCCAGAGTTGTTCAAGAAATGACTGGACATGGCACTTAATGTCATGGTCTAGTTGACAAGGTGGAGATTGGTCAGACGTTGGACTTGATGATCTTGGAGGTCTTTTCCAACCTAAATGGCTCTGTGATACTGTGATTTTTCATCTTGCTCTGATTGTCGAATAAAATCCAGTTTTGCTACAGTATGCATTACAGGGAACAGTATAACTTGCATTTTTTTTTCACTTACTCTTTCTTATTGTGCTGTCTTTGTGCTGAAGGTGTTGTGTATGACAGTCTGATGCTGAAGCACCAGTGTATGTGTGGGAACTATGCTAATCACCCTGAACATGCTGGAAGAATCCAAAGCATCTGGTCAAGGCTGCAAGAAACTGGGTTGCTAAACAAGTGTGAGGTAATTAAGAATTAAGACCAGATACCTGACTTGTTAAAGTAAATGGTAATTTTATTAAATGCTAAATCTCTCTTTGTTCTACAATAAGAGAGCGATTTGTCTTAGGAATTATTTGCTCTTAACTGACAATATTAAAAAAATGCATTATAGGAAAACACACTTTCCAATCAGAAAATAAAGAATTTACACAGAGTCATTTACCCACATGAATCAGAATATAAAATCTAGACATGATTATTCCTCACCTTTATAAAGCAAGGTATAGACAAGCAGTAGTCAAACAGCAAGTGCAGTCCTTCCAATAACAAAGTTCTTGACTTGAAAACAGCTAAGAATTTTACTTTTGTAGCACAGAACATTGGTTTTTAACATAGTTTGTATTGGTCCATAAGCATATTGCATTTTGTCTTATTTCAGACTTTAAACTGTTTTCATAGCATGTTCATTTGCCTGGTATATAATGGGTCCTATGTGAAACCCCAAGACATTCAAGTACAATCTTCTAGGCAATATCAGAGCAAATGTGTAATTTCATTCTGCTTTGATTTCCCTCAAAAATAATTACATATTACACCATGCTTAAATCAAATATAGGCTGTGAGGTTCATATATGATTTGAGTTAGTTAAAAATAGCCTTTTGTTACCATTCCCTGCTTTCTATGAGTTGTGCAGCACTGTCACCTCTGCAGAAGCCTGTGGCAATCACAGGTGCTTACAGCACCGCAGCACAAGTTAACAAAGTTCATCACAAACTTGCTTATGTTTTGCAGGATCCCAGAATTCCCAGGACTCTTATGCCATTTTAATTATTTTTCTTTATATACATATGTTTTTACAACCCCAAAAAGAACTGGTTCAATAGATCCCTTTGAATAGCTATTAGTGACTGTCCATGAAGACTTTCTGCAGGCAGCCCAGTGTACTGGGCAGTGAGATACTGCAAATGGATTTGTTGTATGCACTCATCTAACTAGATGGCAGCACTCTAACAGGCTAATTCTTTATTTTAGCTTGGATAATCTTTTTTCAGTCTTCAAGAAGACTTTCTTTCAGCAAGGCCCTTAAGACCACATATCACATGAGTGGTTTCACTGGAGGGATCACATACTTAAAAAGTTAAACACACAGCTAAGTGCTTTACTAAAATAAGGCCTAGTTACCTTCCTGACTCAGGACTCCATATTATAAAGAAAGGACAAAAGAGAAAATAAGAAAATGCAGTGTGCTGCTATGTACTGCTTTCTCCAATAACAAATAGATACTGCTGAACAGTAAATTGTATGGATCTGTAAAAAGTGAAAAATGGAAAAGTGGTGTAAGTTAGTCTGAAGTGCATGCAGTCCAAGAGTTTCCTGGAAGATTTAAAGTTTCCTCTTGCAGTTCCACAATTTCAAAAACTGAAATACAGACCATTAGGTCTTGCAAAATCCAGTCAGGGGGAAGAGAGGAAATAAGTCACTTAATGCTGAAGAGCATTCAGCTAATTTTGACTCCAATTGTGTGCTTTGAAATGAGGCTGGAATGTGAAATGATCTGTCAAAATGTAAACTCCAATGATAAAACTGAGGAATTGCAGTGTGAAGCTGGAACACAGATCTGGTGTTTATCTACATGCTCTTATGCAGCTAAAGACAGGATTATATTTGGTGATGTAATCTGTCCTTTGCTTCACTGAATTATCTAGCACTTGCCTGACATCAAACAAGTGCTTAAAACTGCTCACTTTCCAAAATAAGGAAGGCTACAGTGATACACTTAATTGATGCTCGGGTTTTTTTTAGGAAATTCATTCAGCTGAATAGATAACTCGTGTCACTAAAGAAACAGTTATTGCGTTATCTGAGACAAAAAAAGGTCATAATTAAGCTGCATTCTGAAATATATCACACTGAGGATGCATAGTCAAAGCATCATGGGCAACTGCACTGTCTCTTCTGCTGAATTCTGCATGCCCCCTCATGGCTATTAGTATTTCTAATATAATTTCTCAGTAAAATTTCCCAGTTTCTGTCAGAAGGAGTGGGGAGACCACTGTTCAAGTTTTGCCATGTGCACTGCCTCATACACCAAGTCTAAAGGGCAGCTTAGGAACAGCAACATGCAACAGCCCCTTAGGAAATCCTCTGCAGTAACTGTGAACCTTCTTTTTTTTCTCTCTAACTAAAACAGTAGTCCCACAGGAGGGCTGCAGTCCTGCTCTTTGTCTGATGAGGAGTTTTAGGATCAAAGGTAGTTCAGTGAGAGGTAGCTCAGATCTTGTTACCTTGCAATGTGTATATCCTTATGCACAGGCTTGTGCCAGGGGGGCCTCCCTATTTTCTTAATCTAACAAGAAACCCTTATAAAAATGAACAACCTGTATCTATACAATCTTTGTTATCTATAGTAGGGAGCTATATGTGCTTCCTAAATCATGTGGTGTGGATTAACTGCTCTCACACAGCTCAGGTCTTTGGCAAAAGAGAGGTATCTGGCTGAGTATACAGAGCTCTGTCGTTTCTAACTGGGTATAGGATGATGAAAGTAATATATACTAGGCTGACACCATGCTTGCTGCAGTTCAGAGATTATTTAGGTAGATTAATCTAAGCTTAATCTATTACCTTTATATATTACCTATATATATTGTTAATATTTACCCCACTGTATTTTTTAAAATATAACTTAGTAAAATCATAAAAAGGTTTGAATGAGGTACTCAAACTTGTGTCTTCACTGAAAAATGAAATGTGCCTGAGACTGTTCTCCACCTCTGCAGCCAACTGGCATGGAAAGGCCCATGCTCAAACTACCAGGAATGCTTTCTGGCCCATGCCAGTGACCAAACCATGTCTGGATGTTGTTTGGGAGTATGTTAGCTGCTCCTCAGCCAAAACGGTGTGAAGGACCACTTTAGCAATTTAATAATACAGATGATTGTGTTTCTCTGCCTGGGAATGTTTCCTGGCACTGCTTAGTTTACTGCTGCAGACACAGCCAAGAGGATTTGCTTCTGCAGACTGTATTTTGTCTTTCTAGCCATAGATATTTGAGCTCTAAAGTTATTCAAACAACAGTTTAGAGGACTTTTTCTAAATTGAGAAACTAGTTATAGCTTTCAGACTCTTTTTTTTTTTTTTAAATCATATCACTCTTCCAAACAGATAAATTCCCCCCCATCAGTTTCCTCAAGACAAGGGAGAAACACGTTCAGACCACGGCCAGCCCTGGAGAGACCGATTGAGACACAGTCCCTGACTTAATCCAGGGCAGAAGAGTGAAGAAATTCACACACACACATACATCCACACACATGCCCATAGTGAACTTTTTTACCACTCTGGTATATATGTATTGTAAAAATAAAATTCAGACACAATATTTTTGCATTAATCTAAAAGTTTTGTGTATATTTACTGAAATGCCTGTTTGCTGTTAGTTAATGGCTGACAAATGTAGAACTGACAGTTATCAAATGCAGACTGGAGCAGCTAAAAGATGCAAAGACTGGCATAAAAACATCCATTATCTTTTTTCTTTTTTTTTTTTTTTTTTCAATTTTGCCCTGGTAAAGACCAATGCCTAGCTGTTTTACCTTTGGGACAAAAAAAGGACTGAATTATGTTTTGGTAGTGGTGTCTACTTTCCACTTGTTCTAGAGAGAGGAAGTATTTACATAACTCCTTTGGGGCTGTAATTTATGCACACATGACTGACATTGGGCTACAGTGATCAGCACAGTTTTAGAAAATAAAAATGTAGACATGGTCCCACTATGTGCCCTCACCTCTAGTTCCTGTAGTCCAGCAGCATTTTTCTTTTCAGCTTGGAATTTGATCTCAATTTTGGTAGTTTTCTGGATTAGGGAGGCATTTTACACCTCCTGCTGTCCACATCTCATGGACCAAAGGGGAGAGAAGGAAAGGATTTAAAGCTGAGTCTGCCTGATCACATAGACTGAAATACAGGAAAAAATTCCACCCTTTGTACCTCAATTTACCACTAAAGATTAAATAATACAGGAAAAGCTAGTCTTTTTTTAAGAGCAAAAATCTTTAGAGCATTTAACATATTCAGGTTAGGCACTTGAGGACCAAAACACGTGAAGAGAGTAAATGCATCTCTATGTGGGCGCATGCATGTCAGAGGTATGATTGCAATTCCCACATGATGGAGAGAGAACAAGCCATGTGGGTACACTGACTAGCAAAAGACATGCTAACTCTGGGTGTTTTTAAAAACAAGAGAGAATTTAACAACTATGAGAAATCTCAGAAAGGCAGAAGACCTTGTTTACAATCTTGATAGCCTAAGGGAATTTCCATACAAATAGCTGCAGTACGGGCAATGGACACTGAGAGACTCCGGTGAGAAATGTTCCATAATCTATGTCAACAATTCCTGGTAATTTAGCAGAGAGATATGGGCAGCATCACCTTTGTCTTTTTGAATCTGTGCCTGAGTTTAGTCTACTGAAAGTCTAACCAAAATCTTCAGGTTAATAGAGGTTATCCACGTGAAATGTTAATAGTCTATTTTAAACAGAAGACCAGACTAGACAGTCCTCTTTGACCTTAAATTCTGTGAAAGGTGGAAGCATTCTCCTGTTGTGGGGAGAATAGCTTTCTAGTTCTAGACTGATTTTTTGAAGCACTCAGGTGCAAGTATTTTACTCTCCTGAGATGCATAAATGTCTCTGTTGATCAGGGAACTGCATATATCAGTGGACAAAGCCAACATACAAATTGTCATGCACATTAGAAAAGGATGACTTGCCTTCTACTAAAGATGTAGTAAATGGGTGAATGTAGTGTTCAAATTTCCCTTAATGAAACAGATACTGTTCATATGTTCTTCTATGCTCTATCTCCTTTTTCATTGGCTTTATGCCAATTTTCTGCTATATTTTATGGGTTTGATACTACCATGGTCAATGAAAATCAAAAAAGACACTTCAAAATAAAAAAAAAATATATGTGGCTAGAAGTGTATGTGTGAAGTTATACAAAAGCATATGTTCTATTGTCTGATAACTCATGCTAGCGAGAGCCAGAAACTATCACTTTGCATAACTGAAGTTATGTGATTCCAGACTCTGGCAACAGACTTAGGACATGTGCTTGTGTAGATCTGCTAAATCCTGACATCATTGCGTGAGAAGAACTATTCTTAGAAGTTATTGCAGGTAATTTTTAATGCAATTTTTTTAAACTCCATGTAGAGCCTTAGATAGTTGGGATTTTAACTTTCATGAAAATGATCAACAACCAGAGATACTGCAAAGATGGTATGAAAGGAATACCAAATGAGGAGATGGGAATGCAGAAACAGCACAGACATGCGCACTGATTACCTTTCACTTTCCTCTTGCCATCTACGGTGTAAATTTACTTGTTGATGCTGAAGGTCAGAGCTGGAGAAGCCATGGAGAAAGAGCAACTCTGGGCTCTGCCTGCCCTGGCAGCTCAGCTGATGGCTGTACTCCAAGGACCTCCCTGTTGAGAGCTGCCTGGTGTGGGATGTTCTGTTTGGTGCTACTTGATTTTTGCACCAAACCTGTTCCTCCATGACATGTTTCTGCCCCAGAGAATTTGGCTGGTGATATTGGATAGTAGATAAATTGTTGGCAAAACATTTTGGGAGACCACTTCCAGACCAGATATCACAGATCACTTCATTGTAAGAATAATGGCTAGCTGAGGGTCATTTTATAGTTAAAGGAATATGGCATTTAACAGCACTTTTAAAAAAGCCAGACAATTAACTCTGAAACATCTCTCAGAGTTTTTGAATAACTTGTAGAAAATATATGACCAGAGAGTGACTATTTGCTCAAGGTTCTTTGATGTGACCTTCATGAAATGCTTCTTTACTTTTCTTATGCATTTATTTTATCTGCTCTAAAAGCCAGTCTCCCTTCTCAGTTTTTCTGTGGAGAATTGGATATATAGATTTTAAAGCAGCTTGTTGGAAACACAGACCTTAATGAGAATGGATGAAGGAATAAATGTTACCAGTCAACTCACTTGCAAAGAAAAATATTTTATCTGACCCAGAAGAACCATTACAGAGTTTACTGACTCCGTGAAGTAACATAATGTGCTGATTTTGATTGTGCAACTGTGTGTTAAAAGGATGTGAGTGCACTGCTACAAATTCTCATGTGAGACTGGGAGAGGCTTGAAGAAATTAGAGATGAAAAAGGGGTTATTAAGTCATTTAGTTCTTGGATCATTCCCTAAAATGTTCTTTCCACTGCTGTGTCTAGTCAGGTTTTAAACACTGCAAGAAATAGGGCTTCCACCATTTCCCTGAGGGGGAACTTGTTCTACAGTCATCTAGCTCTAAGTCTTAAGATATTTTTCCTGATTAGTCAGAAAAAATTGCCACTGCTTAACTCAGTATAAATTGTGCATGGTTCTTCTGACCCCACCATCCCCCAAGCAGCTCCTTTCTTCTGTAGTGCACAGTCTCTTTCATATTTATAATACTGCTTTCTTCCCTTTGTGCAGAGGTTGGGGCTTTCCAATGTGTATGACAAGGTGTTGGATAAGTAAGAATTGCAACTTAATCTCTAATAAAACTAGAATTAAATGGCATTTCTGTAACAGGTTAATCAGTCTAATTGAAAATAGGTTGGTCTATTTAGATAACTTCTGTACCTGTTTATCTGTAGACCTGACAGTTGGACACATCCACAGTCTGAGCTGTGAGAGGTTTGGCCCTAGGTGTTCCTAAGGACCAGATCTGAACACAGGGTCCAAGACCTTAAAAACAAGCTGTTTTCTCTCCACTTTATCCAATATCAACAGGACAGATGATCTTGGGACCCGAACTTTGTTGACAGTGCTGTTTATTATGCCCAGTCCTGAGCAAAATCTGATTCATGTTGCTGTGTCTGCAAAGGCTGTGCAGCACTAGCACAAGCAGAGAAATAAATATTTTTATGAAAAGCTGTAACTCCAAATACATACAAGCAACAGATGTTGAAAGTGTTACTTTTATCTTTTCCTCCCTATTCTACTTCCTTCCTAAACTCATTAAATTTCAATGGATTTGTAGAGAGACATCCCAGATTTTTTAACACTGATTTACATGGGGCAAGTACAGGATGGAGAAACAGTTAAAGAGATAAACTTCACTTACAAAAATGTAAGGAAGCAAGTGAGTCAGCATCTGTAACAGCAAAAATGATCCTGGGATATTAATAATACATTAAAAACTTAAAAATATAAAGAAATATTTTATTAAAGCATTTAAACTTAATTTTCTTCTTCTCCCTGTCTCTCCTGACTATGATTCTGTTCTTAGCAGTGTAAATCACAAGTACTAGTAATAATGCAAAAACCATTAATCCTCATTCCAAATACGTCTGCAGCATACAGGTGTGAATAATTTTTCACTCTCTAAATTAGATTTTTTTCTAGCCAGATTTCTTACTTAAGATATATTTTACCTTTTGGTTTGTATCTCTTAATGTATTATGTAGAAAAGAGGCAGAATATTTTCTTTTTCTTGTACGTGAAACCCTGTATTAACTCTGCTAAGACTGAAATGAGGCACTTTGTGATAAAGCACACACATTTGTTTTTCATATAGCATTACTTTAATAAACAAATCTGTGTCACATTCCTGCATGACGCAATTTCAACCCATTATTAATCATAATAAATGTTATTTTGGACCTTTACTTTTTTTTTTTTTTCTTTTTTCTCCCTAAATATTGTCAGTGGAATATTGTAGGCCTCTGCTGTTTTCTTTCAGCGAATTCGAGGTCGAAAAGCCAGTCTGGAGGAAATACAGCTGGTTCACTCTGAACATCATTCACTGCTGTATGGCACCAGCCCCCTGAACAGACAGAAGCTGGACCCCAGGAAACTCCTAGGTCTGTACAGGCCTCTATTCTACTGAGAACAGCACATTCCAGCACTGTCATTAGTCATAGCTGGTGTCAGTTTAACACTTGGCAAGCAGTGTGACAAAAATTCACTTTTTCCAAATGCATTGCTATGTGGAAGGAGAATCTTACAATGGAAGCCAAATATAGTTTAGCAAAATGCATGGGTTGAAAAGCAGTGATAGAGGTTTCTTCTCATTTGCTTCAAAAATCATCAGTGTTAACCCTTTACTGTAATTTATTCTCTATTGGAGGTCAATGGCAATTTTGAACACAGCTGATTTTCTATCTTCTTGTGTTCTTTGATTTGAATACAGGAATTTAAGATAGACTTGCTTGACAGAATTGCTTGTTTGCTGTTCTCATTTGCTTTATTTCCATTATTTCAGCCATGCTGAGTGCAGATAGCCTTGCTAATAAGTTACTTTATTTTAATGCCTTCCCATTATGCAGGATATTGTTCTGAATAATGGAGGGGGAAACACATTGAAATATTAAATGCCACTATGGGTGTACAGGCTAGCAGAAAACTGACAGGTTTTTCAGGTCAAATATCTTCATGCACAGCTCAGTGCATACTCATGTGTATGCCTTTTGTAATATAAAAAGAGGATTAAATTGAGCTCTGCCATCAGTGTAGCATAAAGGAGATCTGCTTGTCAGAAACACACAAAAAACGAGTGCAGTTTGGAAATATTCTGTGAGTGAAATCCTTCCTTTTATGTCTCAGCACACTGAATGCAACATTCTAATTCTCAGTTATTTTTATAACCCTTTTTCTAAGATCTGGAGCTTTTCCTAAATGTAATGAAATCCAACCCAAACAAAAATAATGCTAACCAACAAAAGAAATTGCTGCCTCAATTCTAGTGATACATAGCAATTATCTTGCATTGGAAACTAAACCTAAATGTTTCTTCTGTAAGGCAGAACATTGCTTCAGTAAGTCATAAGGGTAGTTAAGATAACTTTCTTGATCACAATATTATATAAGGACATCTTCTTAGCCAAGGCATCTTCAAAACTGAAAAATACTTACGGTACAATAGATTCTTAGGAAATTGAATTTCTAAGGTAGGAAATCCTTGATCAAAGAAAAAAAACACAGGTATTTCCAAGAAAAAACTCCAAATTCCTGCAAAATTAAAATTTGGAAACATTTTGATTTGATTTCATCCACATTTTGATACAGTCAAGCATTTCATTTAAATTTTGTTGGGTTTGATTAATTTCATTTTATTTTTCACATTAGTTAATATATCATACATTGATATAAAATATTCTTCCAATTTTGGATCTCAATGGTTGACCAGCATCTGGGATGCAAGGAGCAGTTGCAGATACAAAGTGAAAAAAGGAATGGATCCAGGTACCCTAACTGTGTTTCTCTTGCAGTACAAAGAATGCAGAAAGCTTTGTTTACCCTACCTCAGGAAAACATTTCTTTACCCACCGTTCTTTCCTTGACACTCTTTGCCTTTTATATTAGACACTTAGTCCAAAACATTTACTGACTAAGTTTATATCAAAATCACAGTCTTAGAATGTATTCTGAATGTATCCTTGGCTCTGTCTCTATTTCTAGGATGTTTTTTTTGCTGCATCTTTCTTGCATGGTCTTTTACCAAGACAACAGTCAATAAAATACCCTTCCCACATGCTTTTGCATGTGTCTGTTTTTTGGCTGGAAGCTCTAATCTTG
Organism: Xenops minutus; assembly: GCA_035221455.1. Classification (NCBI taxonomy): domain Eukaryota; kingdom Metazoa; phylum Chordata; class Aves; order Passeriformes; family Furnariidae; genus Xenops; species Xenops minutus. The sequence goes on from JAWWEE010000074.1 coordinate 29,521,416, forward strand.
GTCTTTCAGACTCTTGGATAAAGGAACTTAATTGTCTCTTACATTTTTTCAAAATGTAGTGTGACTGTTCCACCTTTTGTTGTCCCCAGTTCAGTGTGGTTGAACCTAGCAAATCTGACCTTAAAATTAACATCTTATTATAGTACAGAAATTTATGTGTATTAAGGAGAAAAATCTAAAGAAAATGTTTCTCTTAAAAAATGTCATTAATAACATCACCTCAGAAAATATTTCTATTTCAATTACAGTGTATTTTGATTTCTCCAGAATTCCATCAAATGATGGCTTTGCATCCTAAGGAAAAGGAGGACCTAACTATTCCTTTCCTTACTCTTCTACCCATTCAACAAGTCAGAGGCACCATTTGTTCTCCACTCAGGCTCCAGAAAAGAGTTTGTTCCCTGTTCAAAAGAGCATATCTGCTTTGTCTGATGCTCTTTTTTTTTTTCTTTTTTTTTTTTTTTTCCTAAAAAGCATCCTCTGTACCTTTCAAATTTAAAAGAAAAACTTGAAGGAATGAAATTTAATTATGACTATGGCCAGGAATGTGCCACTTGTCAATAAATGTTTATTTCAGTGTTTCCCTGCTCAAGAAAAAAAGGAAAAAACAAAGCCAAGCAAACAAAAAAAAACCTGTTATGGAAGATTGCAAAACAAAATTAAGGTAAGCTACTGATATCAGTGAGAATTATGCACACAGTTATTGTTCACCTATTCCTAAAGGTTTGCAAGTATAAACTTGTAAATGCTTGGTTTTATTTTCCCTGCATCAGGGCCTACAAATGCAGCTGTTCCAACTGATCACTTCAACTTCTACACTATTGTGTAGTTAAGCTTTTGACTGATGTGTTTTAGTGTGTTGTGTTAAGCAAGATGTTATGTTGCACTACCATTGTCTTGACATGAAGGAAACTAATATGCAGACTGTGTCACATCACATTATGGTTTCATGTGACAGAATACAATCTTACAAATCTCTTTGAAAAAGTTCAAGGGCAGAACAGTAAGCAGTTCTTACAAATTCTGTTCCTTTTTCCCTTTCCAACTGTCATTAAGAAAGTGTTACTAAAGGTCGAGTTTCCAATTATTGAAATTTTGTAGAAGTGAGAAATATACTGTCAACATATACCTGACAAGGAGTCAGTACTTAGAGTACAACTAAAAGATGCATTCAGAAAGCATTCATGCAATTGAGGGATGATACTGAGAATAATCAGGTTAAAAAGTGAACACACTTTTTAATTTGGTTTGTTGGGTTTTTTTTGAAAGTGAGTTTTTGCCCTTAATTGTTCCTGTTCATCAGACTCTCGGTCCCCAGTTGTCAACATCCTAAGCAGATTCTTTGCCTTCTGTAGGAGCCCAACCTCAGTCAGTTATGAATCCCTCAGCACCTAATTTGACAAACCAGCTTCTACTGCCTTTGTGCATTAATAATTAAGAATAAAAACCTTGAATAATTTCTAGCTCTATCAGTAAATTGTACTGAATCTCAAGTGATTCGCTGGTGATTATAAGTGCTGCCCTAGTACAAAGCCAAAAATGTTTGATTATTTAAAATTTGTCTTCTACCCTACTTGAAGTATCCCAGTATCTTCAATATCTTCAGTATCTTCTGGGACATCAACTTCAAACATCATGGGAAATTCTTCAATTCATTTTCAGGGTAGCTTTTTGCTATCGATTTTAATTTCTGGCAGAATGTTGTGAGCTCTTTCCTTTTTGTGAGGCCAGCTAAATGATGGTCTCACTGTCTCTTAGTACAACCTTTCCCCTCTGTCCTTTTCATGACATATCAATGCTTTTCCTGTTCTGCAGAGTCTTTTAACTTCTTTTTTTTACTATAATGTGATATGAAGGAAATATCCAGGCAAGTTTCTTGTACACTGAGAAGGTTTATGAGCTTGTTTCCCCCTGTTTTAGTACTACCTTTGATTGATTTTAGTGTTCCTCCTAACCATCTGCTTTTCTATTTTTACTTTGTATTTGTTGTTTGTAATAGTGTTTACCATGCACAATGTGCCCATCTGCAGGGAGATAAATGAGAATTCATCTGTTCTTAGCTATGTCTCACCTCTTCGATGGAATTTAAGAAAAAAGTCTAATCGTTAGATAATCTAAAAATGCCTTCTGCTATCTGAAATTAGAAATTATGTTTCCATTAACATCTCCTGGCACTTTAACAGCACTAATTTTATAGTTATCTGCTCAAGACTTCTTCATCTTCCCCACAGTAAAAAGTGAAAAATTGGTCCCTGGACCTTCTTAGCAAGAGATCTGAACCTCCAACCTGTACCTCTTCTCTGACAATCTCCTGCAGCCAACATTTTCTTCCTTGTCTGGGGCCATTAGGACTAACACTATGAGAACACTCTGCATAGCTGCTGCACCTGCATTTCCCCTGGTAGCTCCACAGGAGGTTTTGTTTGTCTTCTCTCTCACACTGTGCAAACTGATCAAAGGCCTCTAGCTGGTTAAAAATGCATCTTGGATTTTACTCAAAGTGTAAAGCACTTTCTTAGTCTCAGACCTTGTAGTCTGGTCTCTTGTACTTCAAAGATGATGGCTTATAATTGTCTTTATGCATTTCATTGGCACCTGCTAAACATGAGTAACTGCAGAATTTGTCCCTGCCATAACAACGGGTGGCTCCTCTAGGTTAACTCGAGTGATTCACTATCTAATGTTTCCTCCAGATGGCAAAGTTACAAAGCCAGTTCTGTGATATGGCAGGGGAAAAGCTTATGTTCTCTTCCACGGCTGCCTTAGGATCAGATTTCATACTGGGATAGGAACTGCATCAAATCCTGAGATCCTTACCTGGTTTTCATATTGTCCTTGTCAAGAAAAACAGTGAGTTTAGTAGTACAAAGAAACAAAAACAAAACCAAACACAAGCAAACAAACAAACAAACCCCTAAAACCAAACCCAATGAATGAATAAAAAGTGAGTATAAATATTAAGACAAACCCTATATTAGCTAATGTATAGAGTAGAATTAGCTAGAAATTAGATTCTAAAGCTTATTAAGTTTTTGTTCCCTTTAGTAGAATGTATTTATTGAATAATACTGAAACAAGTAGTATTTCACGTTATATTTTCAAAATATTAATATATTCATTGATGGTATGTAAATGAAGAAAACTGCATTTTTACATAGAAAGACTAAGGCTGCAATTTTCAAAGGAGAAACTCTTTTGGAGAGTCAAAGTTAAGAAATTAGTTATACATTTCATGTAAGCTTAATGAGGTTCCCTTTGTTGTCAGTGAAAAGAAACAGGTACTTCTCAAGTATAATTCATCCCATCAGTCCTCTAGTCTGGGTGGAGGTGTCAGCCTTACTCCACTGGCTAGAGAAGAAGCTGAGATGACTAGCTTAGACAAGCTTCTTATCAGCTACAGATATCGGGATGATTAGTCACCCTAGTTTAGAGTGACTTTCTGTGGAGATTTGGTCATTATATTCCTTTGAATCTACTGCTTAACAATCTTAAGATTTGTCACTGTTGCATAACAATACCTTAAATTTCCCATGTCTGATTTGATTTCTAAGTACTATGATTATTTTTATACTAATATATGGCATTTTCATAGTGTAATACTGAAATCTGAATTACTGTAAAGAGTAAGGAAATACTGTTCCAGTATTTAAATGTCTTTTTCATAAATGTTCATTTTTTTTTCTTTAATATATAGGAAACGTGTCTCAAAAACTCTTTTCCTTGTTGCCTTGTGGGGGACTTGGGGTAAGTAGACGTTTGGTTTTTTTGCAAGAGGGACAGCTCACAACATATGTGTTCATTTATTAATTCTTTAGCACTATTGCATTATTGGTTCAAAGTCTTCAGAAACTGATAAAAAATGTAGACATGAAACCTGAGCTGTTATCACACAGTGTTTTCAAAGACAGAAGACAGTACATTAAAATAAGCATATGGAACAGTTAGACAGGAACACATTTTGGGTAAACGTACCCATTTCTTAGTTGTTCCACTTTGAGTTTTTTACATGAGCTCTGTTCTTGAGGAAATTAGCATGGGTGCAATTGTTACAGCACAAAGAGCTTTGGAGAAGCTGCTTTGTTTACTGTCAAAAAGTAAATATAGTTCCACATTTCTCTGGAAGGACATAAAAGCATTTAGTGATTTTTGAGGATGCACACATTGGTGTATAAAAAAGGTAATTTTTCATACTGTTGTTGCAGAAAAAAATTGAACAAGAAATTAAAAAAGTTGACAAAGATTTTTCGGGCTTCTGAGTAAAAAAATGTCTTGAAAAAAATCTATTTGAGGGCCTTGGATAATAAACAGGACTATGGCATTCTTTGAACATTAAAGGATAAGATTTTTCTATGAAACAAGTTATTATGGTATTAAAAAATCATGCCTACAGATGTGCTTTAAAATCCTTCTATTAATGACAGTATGTTGTCCATTCTAAAGCCAAGACAAATGAGAATTGCTCAGTATAACTTCATTTTTTTTAGCATTTAAGTTCATCTTCACTTTTCTTTTTATTTTTTTCCTTTTTTGATTTTTTTTTTTCAGTCTGGATGCTTTATTTCTTATTTAAATTCACAGAAATTGGATTAAAGAACATGTTGTAGAAATGAATCTTTTATTTATTTTTTTCTAGTTGGTTTGCCTTTCTATATATTATTATTGTCAGGCTTGCTGTAGGGCTCTTTTAAAGGAATGGGTTATGACCTTTTTCAAGGTAAATAATCAGATTAGGAGCTCTCTTTCAGTCATATTTAGCTGTCAATTGGTTAAGATGAGCTCTGGGAAAGCGAGCTGCTTCAAACTATGTGGAAAGCATTCTTAAGTTTCCTTCCAGAAATGGTGGTGGAAAGCAAGAAGAAATATTGCTACTTAGTAACTTTGAACTTAATTGAGGGTTACAAAGCATAATCAATGTAAAGCAGGAAAAATAGTTTACCCTAAGATTTTAAGGAGGGATGGAAGAATTTTTTTTATGTTGTACTTTTTTCTTCCTTGCATCATAACTGGTTTGCTACAGAATATAATGAGAAAATGCTAAGAACAAAAATTCTATTCTTGCAGGAAGGAGACTTTATGACTGCCTTTTGAACAAGGGTTTCCAAAGCCCTCTGATCCTATTGTCCTCTACCCATGAAAGGACCTTGTTGGCTGTTATGCAGGTCTATTATGAAATAGATTAACCGTTAGACTAATTATACAGGAGATGAGAAGCCTAGGCTCAGTCCTCTCCACTCCCAAGCTGGATTTAATATCAGAGATCCCGTCTCTTAGTGCATGTTGTTACCACAGAGGAGATCAAATATTGTTTCTTGTTGGGAACCCTGACCATGCACTGAGAAGCTGTGCCACTGCTGGAAAGAGCATTGGACAAGTAAGGCACAGCATAATTAGGATACAGCCCATGTACCTAAGGCTATGATCTACCTCTTATATACTTATAACTAATGTTTGATCCTAGCTCTGAGGCTCTGCTCCAGAAACAGCTTATAAGTGTGATGTGCAAGAATCACTGAACAGAATGAAAACTGTTCTTGGATCAAGGACTGGAACCTGGAACTTTCCAGTCATTTATCAGCTGATGGGCTTTACAGATTGTATTGGCATGAGTTTGGAATGGCTCGCATTGCTCACAAACAAAAGTCCAATTAACCTCTGTAACCCTGAATACAACTCTATTATTGATTTTGTTATCTCTGTTCTAAAACTCCAGTCAACACCGGAGATGCCTTTCTTTGGACACTACTTACAATTAGATGAAAGAAAGTTTTTTTCAAGAATTTTGAAAAGCAAACAAGAGGCAGTCTTCGTCCCTGACTAATATTTTCTGATGCTTTTTCATCATGGCACCAAATCTTTTGTAGCAGTGCAAAATGCATGTAAAGCTACTGCTTACTCATTTTGTAAACACTTTTCATCCATATGAAATTTCTTTCAAGTAGTGTTAGGGACTGATTATGTCAGAATCCTTGGCGAATATGGCTTGGTATGAGTTAGGCTTTCTGAAGAAATCAAACAATAAATGTTACAGTTTTATAAGAAACTAAGTAAGTGATAATAGCTCTCTTATCTAAGAGCATAAAGCTGTTTCATCCTTACAGGTAAACTGCGCAGTTCTCAAAAAGAGAGAAAAAAAAGTTGTCTAAATTAACCTCCTAAATTTGCAAATAACAGATTTTCTTTCAGTGATGGTTAATTTTTTATCAGAGGACCATCCAGGGTCAGCAGTATAACATCCACTGAAGAACATCCTCTTGCAATAATGCTTTTTACTCTTTTTGTTGTTGTTGTTGTTGTTTTTTTTTTTTTTTCCCAAGCTTAGCCTTGTTTCAGAACCAACTGTTGTTAAAGGATTTTAATACCATGGGGATGAAATTCTTCACATTGGAGAGAGACTAGCAGCTCTACGGCCATCAGTTTTAATAAAAAGAGATGGTTTCTTGCAGCTGGTCAGATGTTTAGAATGTGAAAAGTTTTCCGGGAAACATGGGTAGACTGCAGGTGAAGTAGCCAAAGGGGGAGAATAATCACAAATTATATCTTGGTTCTGTGGATTGTCAGATCGTTTCATGATTTTTCATCCCTAAACAGCCACTAGAGCTATAACTGATCATTTGATCAATGCATCCATTGCAATTCCTCTCCTGTTGTGCTGTGAAAATGATAATATGAGAAGCAGAAATCTACTTTTAATGGGAGTAAGTTTCATCTCCTTCTTTTAGTCTGTCACTAAAAATAGTGATTGTTTTCCTGCCTGTTTGACCTGCTGCTGTGTGAAGAAATCTTGAAGTCATTTCTCAGCCATATTTTTTTGTCTAGTTGATAGGCAAAAAAACCCACAAAAGCAAAGAAGAGCAGGCTTTTATGATAATGTCATCATCGGCTCCCAGCTTCAAACACTTCTGCGGCTTTTGAATTGTCATTTATAACTTGGAACTGAACCGACCCATAATTCCCTTGATGCATTTAGAGAAATTGATAACAGACTGCTGCTTTTATGGCTCAGAGGAGGCAACTCCAATCACATCACTATTGGCAGTCAATATTATTTTCTGACATGGTTGTAAAAGTATAAAGGGGCTTATGGCATTTGTTTAGATGAGGAATGGGCTCTCAAGCTGTGCTGGGGTTTATGGGTCCAGATTACTGAGAAGCATAGGGAATATGATGTTTGCAAACAGGATATGATTTTATTTAAGTTTGGGTTTCATACGTTGTTCCCTGGGGATTTTCCTGCAGACAGAAGAGAATTTCACTTTTATCATATGAAATTGGGCAGTTATCCAATCCCTCCTGCTCTCCTCCCCCACCAAAGACACTGCTCCAAACCTGTAATGTGTAAAGTCAGACCTTTAAATTGCAAGAGGAACTGGGGAAGAATAGCACCCTGCAAGAAATCAGACTTCAGATGAATTAATGTTTAGTGAGCTGAAAGAGCGGTTCATGGGCTAAACATCAATCCATCTGAATGGCTAAGAATGGCTTGTACATATTATGGAATGTCCAATGCATTTCCTTTAATTTTGCTGTTACAGCAGTAAAACAGAGATGAGATTTTCTGCTGGGATAAGCTGGTCTTGTTTCATTAACTGAAGTGTAGCTTAGATCTTTCATATCAGAAAACAATTTGGTCTGTAAGTACCAAGAAAAGAAACGTATAGCTATAAAACTGCTCTACATTTTTACAAAACTTACAAAATATTCATGCCTTATGAATGTAAAATTTCTTTCTGGCATTCCTTGCTGTGACAGTTGGACAGTGCTACTTTTTGTCCTGACCGCACAGGAAGAAAAGCAGTAAGAAAGGCAAGATTTCACTATTACAGAAGTTTAGTAACTCATCCAGGAAAAAAATTGTTTCTTGCTGCTTCTCATACTTCCCTTGATCTTCTCAGTCTGTGCCCAGGAAGAATTTTCAGCCTTTACACTTTATTACTCTTCATTCCTCTTATTTCTATAATATCTAATGGTACCAAATGGCTTTTGTTACAGTGGCAAAATGGTGTAAAAATGGAGAAAATATTGGCAATGGCATTGCTTCCTTATGGCAAATTTTATGGCACATTTAATTAACATTTAATTAACTTGCAGTTCATTTGTTCAGCTTTATGAAACTGATTGAAGACAAATTACTGAAACAGCCAAAGCAGGACCCTGATCACCCTTGCTTGCCTAAATAACTATTAGAGAGACTCATGCATCACTAGAGCACAAATAAGTCCACCTAAGATCAGAAGAACTGGCTGAAGATCCTTGATTTCCTTCATTGACAGGGTCTTGAAACAACTGAGTTCCAAATTTTATGAACATTGATTTTAGGGGGGAAAAAATTTAACAATTGTGATATCCTGAATATTTATGATCGCAGCAGGGAAGAGATAGCCTTCCTTTACTGAGGTACAGAGACTTCATCTCTAGTTCTGGAAAGTGCAACAGTGTCTCATCTCCAGGCAGGAAGGGGATGTCACACTTAGATGTCACTCATATCAACACCGTGTCCACAAAAAAGGGAAAAAATGTCTTCACACTACAGGGCAGACATTCTGTCCTATTGTTGTCCTTTCATGGCACTGAGGTGGCCCTTTGCCACCCACCACAGAGCTTGATGTTTGGACCAGTGAGAGGTGAAACTGTTCAACTGAGAGAACATAGTTCCTTGGTATTGCTGCAGGTGCAATGGAATGTTTTAGAATAATCCCAGACTGCTTTTACTCGCAGCAGGCAAGGATAGAAAGCTCAGGAATGGTAATCTGCCAACTCGTCAAATACAGAATTTGGTCCCTCAGACAAGTTTTTTTTCCCCTTTATAACAAAGGACCTTTATTCCTTGCTACTCAATTAGGTTAAAATTGTAAAGAAAGATATAGTGCATGGAACACAGAAAATTACTGGCAAGTTGATGAACTGCATTAAAGTCAAATTGTTAAAGGTCTTACCTAATTTTCTGCATTTCCTAAAAACTGTTGTGTTGCCAAAGGCCAGAATTATGCAAAGAAGCTTTTTTATTTGCCAGAATAGGAAACATTATCTACATATAAATATGCATATAAGTATGTTGAATGTAAATCATGGAATAGTACCATAGATAATCTACTACTGCCATTCACTCTCCCCAGCCTTAGTCACACACACATATGGATTTGATGGGAATTCTGTAATTAAAGCAGAATTCATATCTGCCCTTTAAAAACACATCATGTGTTTATTGACAGAATTTAACCCCAGAAAAGCTCTCTGAAGAGGAAATGTTCATGTGTTCCTTGTCTGAATAAGCATCAGGTTCTAGCATAGTTACATGGTGGCCCCTAAAGATCATCTGCATCCAAGAAGAAAGCTGAAATGCTGTGTATTACTAAAAATGTGTTCAGCAGTAAATGATAAAACTTTTTAAAAATAAGGCTTCAATTCTGCAGAAAGACGTTGCACTTTCTGTAACTGTATGCATTGCAATAAACTATACATTGTCGTATCTACTTGCCCATAAACTCCTAGAAACTGCACGATCAAACATAAGAAGGTATTGCACAAGCATTTTCACACATTAACCCATTAAATACTAAACCAAATGTCAAGTTAAATTAATAGAGTACTCAGAGCTAGGTCTGAAAGTGCGGTAACATTTTTTACAAGCATCTAGTCATATATGCCACGTATCTGAGACTTGAATCTAGGCCTAAGTGTTTTATTTATGAGTTTTTTCTAAAAACAAATTCTAATCCACATCTAATCCATGCTATCCTTCCCCCATTGCCCCTACCAATGAACGACACATCACTGTTTCACTGAGGTTGTGAGTTCTTTTACAGTGTCGGATGTATGCTTTATGAGACCTGGAGATTCTGGATGCCTGTCATAAAAGTTAGTTTAAGTGAGAAACCAAATAAAACTATTTCTTCTTAAGATATTATTCTATTTTGGCTTCAGCTTGACTTAGCCTGATTTTTTTCCAATTCTCATTTTGAATGCAAAGCTATTTATTTTTTTATACAGATCTCAGATATTTACTTGGTTTTTTACAAACCTTTAGATGAAATCCTTTTTTACAGAAACGATGCTGCATTAGTAGCCTCTAAAATTATTTTTAGAAGTCCTTTTCAATTAATATTATTACTGATAAATTCTCTAACTGGAATTATTCAAACACAGAAGAGAAGTCAATGCAAGACTAAGGGAATTCCATGGGGTTTTTTTAAGCAATGATTTGTGATGATCCTCTGAACTATTTATCCCATTGGAGCGTAAAGATCACATCTCCTTTACAATTTATTTGTAACCCACACTGGTAGGCAAGGAAATATGAAAAGCTGTTATTCTGGGTACTCTTCATGGCAGGCAGTTTAGATTAAAACATCTGGAAAAGCCTTTGACAAAACAAATCTTTGATACAACTGTAACACAGCAGTAAAAATAGAGGAAGCCCACTATTTTTCCCAAAGTAGTCCACTTTTACACAATTCCTGTATGTGGGATTTATGGAAGAGACGTCAGCCATGCAAACCTTTTCTCCTTTGTTCCTTAATGAGAGACATGGCTGACAGGCCATTCATTAGAAGTTGTTCCTTGGAGATGATGTGCACACCTTCGCTTCTTTAGTCATGGTGAGATGAAACAGCATCTGACAAGCACGTTGAGGACCTTTTGCTTCTTAGTGAAAATCACAGAGGTGATGAATGATCACCAGGACATCTGTAAGAGTGGGAGGTGAGAGCTATAAGCGTGACACCTGCAAAACTGCACTGCTCATGGTCAGGAGCAAAGTATTGCAAACTTATGCGGTAGGGTTTGCTGGCACCGTCTCCAAGAATGACAGACTCCTTGCTGGAAGTGATACCAAAATGCCATGCACAATCTTTAGAGGTTGCAACACTTCAGAAAATATTTAATTTCCACTTTCGTGCCAGGGAACTGAAAAACCCTAGTGATGGAAACATGTTTGCTCTGGCATAAGTGGAAGAGTGTGAGACTCTGAATGCTTTTAAAGCTAAAGCACAGTAATTCACTCTGTAAAACACAAATTTTAGTAAATTTAAGTATTATTGAGAAGATCTGTACTTTCCAATATTATTTGTCACAGATTTCTTAATCAGTTTGTTTACTTCATATAGGTACACTGTTGTCAGCTGACCAGATTCTATTTACTTATCAGTATTATAACCATTTATCTCAAGGGACATTTTTTTTCAATGTAGTTGTTTTTCAGATTTGTGCTAGAATGTAACAATCTGAAATGCATACTAAATTAACTTCCATGCAAGAATAGTTGAGCCAAACCTCTGCTCTTTAAAGAAAGGGCAATGAATCCTTTCAAACTACTGTAAAGAACTGTTACTTGTCAGCTGGTTGTCCAGTATATTTGACATACAGAATATCATGACTCCTATCAAAGGAGCATCACAGGTGAAAGTTTCCATGAACAGGTAGATGACAGATTGCATTTTTGATCTGTTCTCAGAGAATAAGTAGAATACCTCTTGTAAGGGCATGTGGTAACTCTAAGACTGGCTTTGATTTTAATGATGGCAACAGTTGTGCAGAGAATCCAGAGCAGGATGAGCAATTCAGTGTATTTTTAATTCCTTTTAGGAGTAAAATCAGAATCCCACTGAAGAAGCTGGATTTACATTAAATCACAAGTTACATGTGTGTATTTGTGTGTGTGTGTGAGTCAGGGTAGGAAGAGAAAGTTCTAGGATGCTCTCAATCCATCCCAAAGAAGTATCTTGGGCTCTCTTTTTTATTTGTATATAGTGATCAGCAGATATGTATGTAAGGCAACTTCAGAGTTTACAACAACTATTTAAGAAAGATAAATAACTCACACAGATGAATAAACCATGAAGACTGTAAAAAATGGAAAGGTTTGTCAGACTGTGAGCAGCAGAATTAGGAACCAGTGACCGTTAGGCAGATATCATGAGGTTTCCAGAGAAAAGAGGACTGAGAGGACGAGGAGTCAAGAGGTTTGGCAGCAGGGAAAGGGACAGGTAAAACAAAAAGCAGTTATACATAGTTTTAAATGCTTTAGAATAATTATTCACACTACTTTTTTGCCCCTCTGAGGTTCATTCCAGGTAAAGGTAAAGAGCAGGACAAGTAACATTTCCAGTTTCATCAACTGCAATGATTTCAAAAGGTCTTTAAGTAAGCAATCTCTCTCTCAGATGTATTCCCATATCCTTCTTCTCCACTTTCAGATATACATGCCATAACCTGAGCATGGTATAAGGACTATATACAATAATATAACTTTCAAACTTTAGAGTCACTCTTCCTTGACATGAAAATTTGCAGCCAAGAGGAGCTGCAGTACAAGCTTTCTATTTGCTGAAATGTCTCTGCTGTAAGACTTCTTGTTTCTTAGCTTGATTTGAGTATGCTTAAAGTTTTCATTGTGAAAGCCAAGTTATCACATAGATATTTCTTGCAGGAAATATGCATATCAAGTTCTTTTTGTAGTGCAAAGCAGATAATTTCTGGACACAGGGCTTAAAACATTAGTTGCATTCAGTCAGGCGAAGTTACCCACATTTCTTTTCACTTAAGTCATTCCCTTCCTCTTTAATGCCTCCATATCCACTTCAGGGACAGGTAGCTTAATTTCTATCATCTGTAGCTCTACAAAGTATTAGCTTTGCTACACATGCCAATGACTGAGCTATACTAGACGTGCTTGAAAAAGCCTGCAACCTACAGTGCTCATTCAGGAAACTCGGAGTGAAGTAAATCCATATGTGTGTTAGCAAGTCAGTGTTCAGACAGAGCTTGCGCTCTCTGACTCTTGGGGCTATCAGGCACAATCCTTCTTTGAAGAGTGGCAGCAGCGATATGATTTTTGATAACAAAATGTGTAGTATGCTTATAGTCAACGCTGACATTTTGATGCTTTAAAAATATGTTCTTTTTCAATTCTTAGACATTGAGACCGTTTTCCTACCCTGACAATTTTTTAAAGGACTCTTAAATAGAAATAATATATATAATTAAAAAGAAAAAAGAGCTAAGATTCTGTGTTAGAATTCAGTTGCAGATGATATATTTTCTGTAATTTTTTTTTAATATTGTCTGAAAAACAATCCTAATCAAGATAGGTTTTTCACTGAATTCTTTGGCTGTTCCAAAGCACTTGAAGAATAAAAATAACCTCTTATAAAATTCCGTCTGACTTTTTCTTAGTCTGTGATTCAAAAACCATCACATTTGTCACAAATTCATGCACAGTCAGCATCTAGATAGGCTGTCAGATATATGTGATATATACATGAACTAGAACCAGAAACCACAGTGTCTAATCCTATTCCCTTTACTTGCATAAAATCTAACCATTTCATCTCACAGGAATAAAGAAAAGCATATCAAGTAGGATGTTACATAGCTGCTTTTCATATACAGCCTGACAAATGGGCCAGCTAGTAGCTGTAATTTTCATGAGTTTGCCATATACACAACTGTGTTTCGACAGCAATTTACAAAGTAAACACTGAGTAACACTAAAAGAAAATATCTGTTTGAACACCTGAAACATTTAAGGCAATACGTAGAACTCAGAGATATAAAATGGAGTGAAATGGCACTTTGTAGTTACAGCTAAAGCATTGGCTGTGTGATGCACATTCTTCTCAGTTGTTCTTCATGAGATGATCCACAGAAATCCAGTCTTAATTTTTCAAGAATATGAAATAGGATTTGACATCTAAGTTTGTAATACTGTGCCTTTTTAGGGTAATTATTCATATACTTACGTTAGTTCTCTTGTATAACTGTGCATTAAAGTATGCAGCTTCAGTTGACTATCCCTGGCTTTGAGACTTTACCATTCATTTTATGTACCATGCCCAAGAGATTAGCTAAAATATCCTGAATTTCCTGTGTTCATTTAGGTGGTCATTTTTTGAAAATTTCTCAGGAAACACTGTTTTGTTCCCTGATTACCCATTTTTTCTACCAGTCCAGGCAAATTTAGGTAGTAGTCATTCAAGTGGTCTGAGAGAAATTTTTCAGTGGAAGATACTTGGTCTTATTGTCGCATTTCAGTCTCCCCACACTCAGTTGAAAGCAGAAAATGATAAATACTGTACCCTGGCCAATACTCAGTGCTCAGAGGATGGAGAGACTGCCGTCTCACGTGTCAGAGCAGACAACTGTCTTGAAGGGTGGGTACTCTCAAGCTGTGGCTACAATTTTAACTTAATCAGCCTTCCTGGAAATGAATCATAGTCCCTTTGAGGATGCAGGTTCCTGCTCATGCCCTGGTGTACTGAGCAGCTGCCTTTGAATCATTTTCATCAGCCACTCCTTCATGTTAACCTTAATTTGCTAGCCATAAAAACAGTAAGAAAGTACTCCCTCCCAGCCCTCTTGTCGATACTTCTTTATTTAAAATACTGCACAGTATTTTTCAAACTTTATTATGATTTGATTAAATTGATTTAACCGATGACCTCTACTTATTTATCTCCTTATTTTTTTAAATGAAATTTGATTCACAGTTGCTTTAAAGCAATAGAGAGACAATCTGAAGGTCTGCCTAATGTTACATACGTCATTATTTTTTTACTAATTGGTTTCTTTCTTATATCTTCTTGCAATTTTCTTACCTACTGATTAGTGTGCACCTTTGAGAAAGCTACTTAATTTCATTAAATCTCAAGGTACTAATCTACAAACCAGATATAATAAATCATCCCATATCAAGCTAATGATGCTTAATTGTGTTTGTACAAATTTTAAGTTTTTCAGATGAAAACACAGTGTGCTGCTATTACCGTTATTCTAAACTTTGCAAGCAAAATCCAGCCTTCTTACTCAGGTCTACTGAAAATACAAACTATTGTCATTAGTTCTGCTCCATGCATACAAAACTGAAATGATAGAAAAATCAGGTCACTGAAAAATAAGATCATTTTAGTAGCTTGAAATGTAATATTATTGTAACAGTAATGGTGAAGACCTTTGACAGGTGTAGAGAAGATCAAGCTTCTTTCTGTTTCAAATGACTAATCAGAGAAATTCCTCAGAACCTCCAAAGTTGAGAGAGAGCAGTTGCATCCATTTTCAATTACTTGATTTCTTTTCCCTTTTTTTTTTTTTTTTTTTAATAGAAATTAGGAACAGAAGCTTCTCGTTCAAACAGAAAACATGTCTCAGTGTGCTTGGAATTCATCCAAATGGCATCTGCCACAGTATTTTGTCTATCTTTAAGTGCTTTTCTTTTCATGATAAATTTGTACAGTATGATACAATCAAATGCACTTCCCATGGAGCATCGAGGAAGTCTGGCTGTCTCTTTAGACAACTTTTTCAGACTATTTAACACCAGCATGTCTACTTGGCATAATATCACAAAGGGATATACAACATTTCACCTACATGTTTTGATATGTTTCTGCAAATAAATAGTTACTAAAAATAGATTTCAAAAGTAAAACTTCAGCACACTGATTTAAGCTGTATAACAGTGCTCCTTAGCCGTCTTTATAATGCCTTCTTTAGAGTATGTTCTGTAATATACATGGTCCGTTTTACGTGCCACACTTGCTCATTTTGAAGGTGCAGAAGATAACTTTCTCTGCTTTAAATAACCTGCACAGAATGGGACATAAAAGCCTTTTATCCAAGACTTATTAGCTCATCAAAACTGGAGATGCAGCAAAGATCTTGCTTTATTTGATTCAATTTTCTGTCTATGGCAATACTGACTACTGAAATTACTCCAAACAATTAACCGTTCTGATTTCAGTCACTTACAGCCGACCCCTGCCTGGGTAGGAAAGATGAGCGCTTACTGCTCTTTTTTGTCTTTGTAGAAGGGGCTCTGGCGTTGCCCCCGGTGGGCTCTGGGGCCGGCGGGGGCTGTTCCGATGGGCACGGCGGGTCCCGTCACCGCTCCAGCCGGCCCGAGGAGCGTCTGGCAAGCAGGCCTGGCCCGGCCGATGTAACACTGTTTGTAATGGGAAATCTAAACAGGGAATGGCAGCGAGGCATGACAGGAATGTGTTTCTATTGGAGAAGCCCGTGCAGAGAAAAAGCATAAGCAAAGCCATGTCCAGAAGGCCTTTCAGCTGGCCAGCACGGAAGACTGCTGTTATTGTACACGGGCTGTCACGCTGCCAGCCCTCCCTCATGGGTTTGTTTTCTCTCATGCTCTCCCTCTCCCTCTGCCTCTCCCCTCTGCCGTGCCTTCCTCCCGGGGCCGGCTGTTTGCTCAGGTGGACAGTGACACCGTTTGGAACGAGCTGCACTCGGCCGGGGCGGCACGCATGGCGGTGGGCTGTGTCATCGAGCTGGCGGCGCGCGTCGCCTCCCGGGAGCTGAAGGTGAGGCCGGGGCCGCGCCGTGGGTGGGAGCGCCGGCACGGAGGGCCCGCAGCGCCGGGAGGGCCGGCAGGGAGGGGGGCGCACACGGGCCCGGTGCCAGCGCTCTGCGCCGGGCGGGGCGGCGGCACCGCAGCCGGGGGCGGCCGCGAAGGTGTGGCAGCGCAGGGGCCGGGGCAGCGCGGGGCAGCGGCGGCGCTGGGCAGCTGCCCCAGGGGGAGGGAGGCACAGCGCACTCGTCTCGGCAGAGCCCGGCGGGGGCAGTGCCCGGGCAGGGGCAGTGCCCGGGCCGGGCGGCAGTGCCCGGGCAGGGCGGCAGTGCTCGGGCAGGGCGGCAGTGCTCGGGAAGGGGCAGTGCCCGGGCAGGGGCAGTGCCCGGGAAGGGGCAGTGTTCGGGCAGGGGCAGTGCTCGGGCAGGGGCAGTGCCCGGGAAGGGCGGCAGTGCCCGGGAAGGGGCAGTGCCCGGGAAGGGGCAGTGTTCGGGCAGGGGCAGTGCCCGGGAAGAGCGGCAGTGCTCGGGCAGGGGCAGTGCCCGGGCACGGGTCCGGTGTCCGTGCCCGAGCAGAGCGCGGTGCCGCCCTGCCCTGCCCTGCCCTGCCCTGCCCGGCCCTGCCCGGCCCGGCCCAGCCCGCCGCGCCCTGGCTCCCTGCCCGCGCCCATCTCCGCGCCGCGCGATCCGCGAGGCACGACGCACAGAACCCAAATTATCCCCAGTCTAAACAATTTATAAAAGCTCCAGACCTGACAGACTTTGACATTTTATTTGGTATTTTAAGGGCCCTATTTAAAGGTACACCATATGCAGCAGGAGTGCAGGCTTGCCCCAATAAACATTGTTGGAGCTAACATGTCTCTTTAATGAAGCTGTTTATTCACTTTCCAGTCCACATACAAATGGATTCAGTCCTATTTCCAGAATCAAGATGGAAATAAATGTTTTGTAATTAGCATTTTATGATGACTTTAAATTTCCAAATTCAGTTTGAGAATTTTCTTCCTGTATATCTTTTATTTCAGCCAAAATATGTTAGCTACCTATTTGTGAATGGGTACGTTCATTCATGTACATATGTGGATGGACACAGAATATATGGGTGTATAAATGACAGCATGCTCAGCTGAAATGCAGTGCTATAGCTCTGACACAATCAAATGCAGTTACTAAACTTTCATGTTCAGTCACTGAAATCACAAAATGTACAAATTTAGAAATCTCAGATCAAGGACAGGGCGCAGCATACGGCATCTGTTGTGCATCCTTTCTGATGGGTGCTTCATCCCCTCTAAGTTTTTGGGCACAGCAGGGTACATAACTCACTGTATGTTATTCCCACCCAACAGGACTAATGAAAGTGAAGATTTTTTCATCTTGTTTTTATCTTTGGCAACTAGGACACACACTGGTCTCTAAGGCAAATAAAAAGCAAGTTTTGATAAGGATAATGAGTGTGTACACTTGACAGGAGTAGAGTCTCCTGTAGACTCTTTACCACTTACCTTTACCGTACATTTGTGGTGTCTTTCACAGTGTGAATGCTCTTGCTTATATACATGAGTGATAGGCAGCTGAAAAGAATGAAACATCAGCCATTGTGAGATTTCACTTGCTATTGGTATTGCAGCAGTCTGTAAACAAATATATCTAGTACTAAATGTTTTATCTTTAGTTGTACTAGTCTGTGGTTTACTGTAACATTATTATTAATCCTAAATAGAATCTTTTCCCGCAATGCAGAGAATTGAACCAGTTTCATGCAACTTGCACATGAGACATAGGAAAAGTAATTGTTCAATAGATATGCCCTGTTTTGGTTTATAGCAAATTATTAAGAAAACAGAAGTGGAAAGGATTTCCTTTGAAAGAAAATTGGGAATACTCCTGCCATTCCTGCTAGGTGTTTATCTAACCTGCTTCTAGACTTCCAACATGAAGCCAAATGACTTAAGTGCCACTATGGCATCTGAATGAACTATCAATCTGCATGTGGTATTTTTAATTTAAGGTTATTGAAAAGTTGTTATTGGCTGACTGACAGAAGAAAAGCATACTATGCATTCTGTAAATGCAACAATTCTGACATTAGCTGTTTTGGCAGAGTCTTCCTGTATTTGCTTTGTCACTGCATCCATACAAACCCAGGGTTTGCTAGCAAGTTTCTCCCAATACGGTAAATGACATTGAGGGAATTTTTTACTGTATTCTAGAGTTTTTTTACATGATCTTCAGCATGGGACTGTAGGTAGCTGTAAGATTTTGGACCCATTATATGATCCAATTTACCTTTGTGCCTTTGCATGTTCCAATTCCATCTTGCTGCCAATTTTTTCTCTAGAAAAGTAAGTATTGCATGGAATAGCTGTTTCTCTTAGGAAAATACCGATTCTGTAGGGTACTTGTGAAGATCTGAGGGGAAGAAAGTGAAGCTGACCACTTTCATGTGCAGTCGCTGGGGAAATATGCATGTGAAGCAACCATTTGGGGCCTGTACTGTGAGCACTGAGTGGGAGTATTAAGCTCTGATGGGAATCTGGAGTGATCTGCTACAGCCTCAGAATTTTTGGATGACAAAAAAAGTGCCTTCCAAGAATTTTATTCGAGCTATAACAGCTCTGGAACATGTAAACAGCAAGATGATAGCAATAGGGAAACATACTGTAGTTTTTCCCTAGATGTTTACCACTGTGGATTGCTATCAGATGGTGTGCTGTCAGTTTGGTGTCATCTTAGGAAAAAAAGGTAAATTATGAGACAGAGCATGCTGATTTATCTGAGATCCCACAGTTTTCTGAGAAGAGTTGAATGTTCTGAAGTTCACAGTGATAGATTTATAATACACAGAAAGGACTAACCACAGTGCAGTGCTTCAGACTGCAGCCACGGAGGCAGTGGATTATCTACCCACTGCACTGGAGAATCACAGATGCCTTTTTCTGAAACAGCCATGGTGATGTTAGGATAATCTCAGAGTATAACTATCTAGTGTTGAAAAAGTCTTGAGACAAGACGCCTCAGGAATGAGATGCCTAAGTGATGAATTTAACAAGTGCTTTTCTGACATTAGAATTATTGAATTTGTAAGTGTAGTTAGATATGAGCAGTCTAAATATTTCTTACATCTTTATGAATTAATATATATATTTTCAAAATGCATATCATGGTTTTTCCAAAGTTGAATTATTTTATAGCCATAAATTCAATCAATTTAAAACCCAAATCTTTTACTATACTTCCTAGCTAGAGTATAGAAACTAACAAACGTAAACTGTCCTCTATTGACTGGCATCTGACACTCAAAGTTAATTTCAGGAAGGACAGAACATTTCAGTTTCTATGCTTATTCCTTGGTCTCTACTGATATCATTTCCTATTGCATAGAGTGATAGTTATAAGTTGGAAATATAGGTACATGCTGCTAAGAGTTGAGACTACAAAATAAACCATGAAAGTGCAGAACAATTGTGAGATTCAATACAGAGCTGGGCATGAGTCAAACTCATATGCAAGGGAAAGATTTTTTACTTTATTCTGAATTTCCTGAGACTATCAGTCCCATTTCACACAAGTCTCATTGAGAACAAGATGTTGGTCATCTGATTTGGATGGTATTCAAAAACTGACCAGGAATTAGGAGTTCTCTCCACTGTAGTTCAAACCCCTTGTGAGACATCAGGTTTCTTTCATCTCCTTGACTAAGGAGAAAAGCATCAATATGAGAGTACTAGGAATGTGAAACAGCAGGGTTTACTGAAATTCTACTGTGGCTGCAATAGTAAGTTATTGTGGTGATGGTTTGGTTGGGTTTTGGTTTTGTTCTTTTTTTTTTGTTTTGTTTTGGTTTGTTTTTTAAATCAGAACAAATTCTCTCTTCTCTGGGGAGTCAATCTGGATGGTTTTTATTTGATTATATCCAACTGTCAGAATTAAGTGTTTTGGGGGGCTGCTTAATAATATGAGTATTCATTGATATCCTTTTCATACAATTTTTAGGTAATATTTAATAGAGAATAAAAAAAATCACACCAGTGAAATATAAAGTACTATAAATATTATGTTATACTGAATTGAATGCTATACTTTTGCTTTTTTCATGATTTTATTTACATGTCTAATGAATGTCCTCTTGGCAATATTACAATAGTAGATGAACCTAAGTATTGCATGAAAGTTACCCTTTTTTTGAGGTTTTTATAATTAGAGAAGTTGCTGATGCACAATGGGGTATTTATGTTATATGGAATCAGTGCCACATGTCTTCTGTCTGCCTGTTTTTTCCTATCTACCTTTGCTCCTTTCTCATTTCCCCAACAGATTTATGTAGATAGCTTTTAATAATCTGCTGGCTGGCCATAGATCTTTAGAAGAGGGGATTATGTGGATCTGGGTGAATTGAATTCCACCACAGTCATTAGATATATCCAATAAATAATTTTATCAGATAAGAGAAGTCTTATGATACATTCCTTAGGACTTGGGGAAGAAATACGGGTAGTGCCCTGCATATGAGTTCTTGCATGCAGTATTGCTCATGAACTTGGAAATCCTTGTCTCTAGCCTCTCTCTACCTAATCATCACACCTTCAGAGAGAGGGCTCTAAAAGATCTGCATCTGCGGAGAGAACATTTCTTTCCTGAAAGTATCTCCTAAGGATCTCATTGCTGTCTGATTGCCACAGGAGGTGGCACTGGGAGGTACTGTCCTTCCCTCCCTTCCCATTTATTTTAGACTGGCCCAGTGGCTTCCCTTACATTGGCTCAATTCATCTCTCCTCTCTGCTGTCGTGCTATTTCGCTCATAGGCAACCAAGAGATTCTCCCCTTGCCTATACATAGAAGGTACTTCCCTCCTGGCTGCCCACATGGATGAGTACAGAGGTTGTCCAAACCCCACATTAGATAAGTTTCAGAAGAAAACAAGGAGAGTTTCTGCATCTCTGGTCTTTCAAGTTTCAGATTTTATTTGTAACTCTTAGAGCTTCCAAAGAATCTCAACTTCAGGACTTAGCTTCCCAAACTGTTGGGTGTTTTCTTCCTGAATGAGTTTAAGTTGCTGATATTTTTATTTTGTTAACAAAATTATTCATGTTTATGCTTTCACCTGGTTATTTTTGCCATTTATTGTTTATGAAATGGTTAATACTACATTTAAGCAGTTGGAATTCAGATAGTTGATTAAGTTAGTATGATAATTTTGCATTAATTGTACTTTGTTGAATAATATCCTCCAAAATGTTATTTTTTTCTTGTAAGGATTGTTTTGTTTTGTGTTGTTTTGTGAACACTAAATGTGTTTTAACTTCTTTTCTGATAACAAATTGTACATTTCTCTGGCTGTCCCTTGACATTTTAAAATTGACTGGCAGGAATAGGAGTTGTACAGGTAAAAAATATGATTTTTCTTCATTTTTCTTCAGCTTCAGATGACCCCCTTCAATACTATTATAAGATGGGATTAATTAAGTACAGAACCCATAATAAGGATTACTGTCTAGTTTACTTTGCATATCCTTTAAATATGTCAATGTTGGTGATGGCAGCAGTCTTTTCTGTGATAGAAACATGTAGTGCTGTATATTTTTACTTTGACAAATGTGAACTGAAGAGACCTACACAATAAACTATCAAGAACTGGTAGTATTTTTATAATTGTTCTCAGAAAGAAAGAAAGGAAGGAAGGAAGGAAAGAACGAAGGAAGGAAGGAAGGAAGGAAGGAAGGAAGGAAGGAAGGAAGGAAGGAAGGAAGGAAGGAAGGAAGGACGGAAGG
>JAWWEE010000074.1:29543585-29603439 GCA_035221455.1 Xenops minutus
ACAAAGAAAGAAAGAAAGAAAGAAACAAAGAAAGAAAGAAAGAAAGAAAGAAAGAAAGAGAAAGAAAGAAAAAGTCTGAATTAATTAAGAAGCGATTTTTCAAAAGAACATTCAAGAAAAACAGCGTATAAGTTGAAAGTGTGGTCTGAGACTGTCTTGAATATCCATTTCAGCTGAATTGAGTGAAGCATAAGCCCTTTTTCTGACTTATCATATGTATGTGTGCGCATATGCACATGTGTAAACTTGCCCTGTTGGTAGTTAGGGGTCATTTAACTGAATGAAAGCAATGGAAATGCGTTTCCTCCAAACTAGAATCCAATACATTCCTGGGATGGTTCTTTCTGATAAGTCAGGTTGAATCAATACCAAAATAAAACTCCTGCATTTCACCATTGCTACTCCAGTGTCTTTGTATAATCCATGGATGACTTAAATTGAACCTGAAATTCTCATTCTAAATGAGCTTGGTTTTTACTGTTCTTGAGGCCTTTCTCAGAACAGGCTATGAAGGAATCATCAAGTGTTAAGTACTATTAATCTAGTGAATAAGCAGAATTAGCTTGATCAACCTTCCTTCCAGGTTCTTAGTTTTCTAGTATTAAAAGTATTCCATTTGAAAATCTTCAGCCATCTTTCACAGCTATACCACTATGTTTTCTTAGCATGGGAAACTAAAATGATTTGTCATTCTGAAGACATAATAGACAAAAAGAGCTGAAAACAAATGTCTCCCTAGTCCAATAGTGTCCTTCCTCCAGTAAAGCTTCAGGCCAACAAATTTCCATGCCTGCCCAAACAACACAAAACCCAATATGGCTCCTCTGGTCACCTACAAAAATCTCCTTTCCTGGAAAGGGCTCTGAGCTCAGGTGCCTTGTGCACCGTATTTCTCCTGCATGCTCTGCACTACCCTTATTTCAACTTCCCTGCCCTATAAACCTCTTCCTCTGCCTTAAAAAAAATTCTAATTGATGTGTGACAGCCACAGAAAGAGGCATTTTTCCACACTTAGGCACAGCATTTTAAACAATGCACAATGTGTAAGAAACAGTAACAAATGAATGCTTATTTTAATACTGTTAAAGATTTCATTGATAAAAGCCATCAATCAAAGTTACCAAGGCTTTTAGATAGAAATTTGTATTCTTTGCTTTTACAAAGTTACAAAAATTGCAAACTTTCATATGAAATCATCTCTTAGGTACTTTATCCCAGTAATTATGGTCGTATTTATAGCTGAATGACTGTTATTATTTCATATAATCATACAACTTTAATTATATGTGTGGTACATAGCTTATCTCCATGACCACTCTGTACTTAAAACACTTTGCTTTCTTTCCCAATATAGTTAACACTGGCTGTGGCTGAACAGGTCTTCGTGGTTGTATATAAGTAGCCTGCAAGCACCAACTTTTCATGTGTATTTTCTGGTGCTATCCTCTTAGCCCTTCAGGAAAGCAGACAGGGAACTCTTTGTTTCCATCAGAGTTAAATGTCCATTTCTGTGTTCTTGGCCTCTACTAGCTTCCTCTGCAAGACACAATGGTATTCCCTCATGTCTTTTACTATTTTCTTGGCAAATCTACATGTTGCTAATACTGCTCTGTTAAATCACAGGTTCTTGTTCACTGCATTCATAGACCCCCAGGGCCAGGTACTGACTCCTGCTCTGGCAGTATGAGTAGCTTGTAAAATTGTCCTAAACAGGTACCTGAGGATCGCCTCAGCCTTATACCACTCACTCTTATGCATACCATCGCTGATGGATGGCATAGCTTGGGATTGTGTTACAGCGCAAGTGGCACTGGTAAGAATATGGTTATCTTCCTGGTACCAGTTGCAAAGGGATTCTTGTAGGAAGCCAAGACTTAAAACAGCCCTGATGTTTGTTATTGTCGGAGTTGACTAAGCCAGAGATAGCAGACTTAAAGATGGCACTGAGGCCACTTCAGGGGTTACATCTGTCAGATACGCTGTATGAACTGCCTTTTAAATATAAAGAAATAGTTTTTAATATAACTTTATAAGAATACAAAGTTATATATGTAAAACATAAGGAATATTAATTGTGACAGGACAAATAGATGCAATTCTGTATAATAACTAAAAAAGTTTCTACAAAAGAAAGTACGTATTAGCTTCAGTGATTTGCTTCTCATTCTGAAGCCTGTATACATTGAAGCAAAAATAAAACATTTCCATTAAAAAAAAAGTGCATATCCAAGAACGCGGTAAACACTGCTAATTTTTAGAGCTAAATGCTAGATAGGTTAAGGGGTTTAGACATGTAGAAAACAGAAACTTTAACACCCAACCTTCGGAGGATGTTGAGCTTCAAGTGTGGAACTGAGACCCTGAGGTAGTTATCTGGTCTCCATCTGAAATACACAAAGGTTCCCAAGAAAGCTGTCCTTAGCAAGGTGGGAAGCTGTAATCAAAAAAGTTCTGGTGAGAAATTTGCTCATTATTAGGGAATACACCCATTTTCCTGGAAGTCTTTTCTCAAAGATTATGAACTTCTGAATAGAATCACAGAATTGCAGAACAGCTGAGGTCGGAAATGACCTCAGGAGGTCATTTTACCCACTTCCCTTGCTCAAATACAGTGACCCGAGAGCTAGTCACCCAGGACTATGTCCAGATCGTTTTTGTATATCTCCAGGGAATGATGCTCCACAACCTCTCTGTGCACCCTGTTCTATTGCTCAGTCACTCACATAGTAAAAGGGTATTTTCATATATTCAAATGAAGCCTCTGTGGTTTTGATTTGTGCCCATTGCCTCTTGAATAGTTGGATTAGACGGCATTGCTTTTTCATACAGTAGTTTACAATTTAAAATACAGGAAGAAAAACGTCTTTTCAGTTGGAATGAATATAATAATAATAATAATGATAATAATAATATAATGATTTTTATGTTTTAATAAGAGCTGAGGAAGAGCATGACTCTAGGCCTATTGTTAGAAATCTAAGACTGAAAAGATGTGTCTCAAATATCCACTTTATGGACCACATAATATAAATACACAAAGAAGCATGGGTAAAATATTTACAAATACATTCCCATGTTCAAGAAGAAGTTGAACCTGAGTCTTCTTCTGTTTCACTGAATGCTCTTGGAGTGCCTGCTGGGATTCACTGCTATTTCTTGAATGGCACTGGCTTTCCTTGCAGTCAACAAAAAGCCAGGTGATTTTACTACAGTAGTACCAGACTGAAGCTAGTATATGCTGCTTCTCAGTGAGGTTTCTCACCATACCTGGAGTGCCTGACAGGCCAGGTCACTTTTGGTCCACTTGGAATCTAGGTAGAGCGAGCTCCTCACTGTCATGTGAAGGGAAGAGTCATTCACACCTTGCCACAGTGACAACATATTGCCCTAGAGAAAAATTGCTTATGACTAGTTTTACCTCCTTGAATAATAGAAACACCAATGGAACTCTACAATAGGTGGTGGGTCCAAGCCCTGTATTAACCACCCATGTTTTGGTATTGTCTTGAGTACTTGTCTTGGAAAGGTTCATGGAGAGGCCTGAGCATGATGTAGCCCAATACTGGAACCCAGGACACTACACAAAGGGATCAACTCTACCACCAAAGACAAGAAGGCCACAGTAGAAGTACACTTCTATTCTTTGGAAATCAAGCATCCAATTACCTAGTTATAGTCATGGAAGAAGAGAATACTTAGCTTACTGTGGAAAAAGATTTATAATTTTTCTTAGTTTTCATTTAAGATCCAACTCAATGGGTTTATCTGCTAGAGATCGTTTGTGTAAACTGAGTTTGGACAGACCTCTTCCTTTGTTGTTCAAATATGCACAGATTTTAGAATATCTCTATTCAGGCTTTATTCTTTATCTTCAAATTCAAATAAAGGTAATCTTTTTTCTAATGTTAATGCCTGTCAGTCAGTTTAATGTTCTGTCTATTTATAGAGGTGTCTGTATCCTAGTATAAATAAGGCTCTGTACAAAAATGCTTTAAATTTATATGTGCTGGCTTCATTTTCAATATATTGCTCTGTGTTAATCTTTTTATCTTTAAAGCAGATTTTTGTCTTTTTGTCTACTGTTCTGAGCTCACTGTCTGGTATTTAAAAATTGCTTAACTAAAAGAATTCACCTTCCATTGTGCTAATGTACACTGTGTTTGTGCAGAGTTTGAAAGGAGGAGAAATGAAGAGTTTTATCAAGTGCACAAAAGTTTGTGTTAGTACTATATGGTAACTAGTTTTCAGAATCTGGTATTATATGTCTTATCATCAGTAAAACATATGCACTGTATTTTTTAAAAAGAAAATTTCCCATGTGAATACTGAACTTTTTGTAGTGTAAAAACATATAAAATATGGTCACAACACTGATGTGAATATCCTCCATGCTTGTGGAGAACATTAATAGTTAAGTTCTGATAGCAGAAATTAGTTAGATATAGCAAAACAGGACTTTCAAAGAGTCATGTCAAAGTAAGGGAACAGAAAAGAGAAGCCTGTACTGCAGCTGTCATGTTGTCAAAACCAACAGTGTTGATGTTTTCTGTCTCTCTATTGCCCCCTGAAATCCTCCCAGAGATAATCATCTTAATTATATTGATCTTTTGGGAATGCTGATAAAGTTACATGATAATGAGCTGTGAGCTGAGCAGGGGAAGTTGTAAGCCTTGCATGGACTTTTTCCAAATTCATAAAAATATTGAGAGAACAAAATACAGGTGGTATCATGCTCTCTCTAGTAATAATCTTTTTGCTGGGTACTTTTTTCATGTCATTATCTGTACATTCCTCAGCATACACATACTTTGTTTTTTCATGAATGATACCAAAGAATTTTTCACCGAATTTGCCTCTAAGTCACATTTTGAGTGAAAAGGAAATGTTAAAAAAGCCCTGAGAGAGAAGGATAAGGAATAGGGCTTTAGCTGATAGTCTAAAGGGATTAATACAGTCCATGAGGCCCTTTTTTTTTTTTTTTTTTTTTTTGCTGATGTGCTTTATCTATATACAATTTATAGTCTACTTCCAGGAATGCCTGCCTAAATAGGAACATATATATGTTTTGTGCCTTTAATTGTTGGGTTGTATTTTTTTTGGAGGGGGTTGGTTTTGGTTTTTTAATGTGGGCATTTAATACAAAATAAGGCGTGATATCATATCCCTCAGATTCTTTAAATGGTCACCAGAAGAACCACTGTTACAGATGCACTCCATTTGCATTGTAATTTAAGTTTGCTGCAGTCTGATAGAGCTTTGGCCGTGCTCCACAAAACTTTGCAGCTGACTGCTTGGATTACATTTAGCAGCAAATTTAATGAGACAACCTGATAGTATTTGTTTATAAATAAATGCCAGTGAATCAACACAGATAGGCAATTGCCCAGGTAGACACAAACCACACATCCATAGGATTGTAAATAAACAGATTTCACAGGAACCAATCTAACTCTCTTAATTGCCAGGTTGTTTCTTCTTATTTACAGCTGTGTCAGTGAAAGTTTAATGATTGTTATGTTTGTTTCAGATAAGAGAAGGCTTACATTTATCTAGTTTGAGTATATTGAACTGGACTACTTTAATACTGATTATTAAAATCCAGAAATAATCCAACCTTTATTCCTGTCCCCTCCACTCTGAAAATAAAATGCCTGATATTAATTTGTGTGAGATTGTGTGAAAATGCAAGTTAGGGTGATACCTCATGTACAGATTATAATTTCTTATTTTTATATATGTGGTAATCATTATTAATTTAATGGCAAATATATAGGTGAATAGAATAAAACATCTTGGGTAGCTGAAATAAAGAGTAAATGTATGAATAGCGGTGTTACATTTGAATCTGTTGTAAGAGAAATTTGATATGATACACAATCTTATCAAACACTTGCTTATTGAATATACAATCTGACTTTCTGAACAGAGCTACCTTGCTAGAACTTCTACATTTCCCTTCACCTTACTCACACTGCAAGGAAGGAAATTTCATTTTTGTTTTATCTTCAGTGACTCTGGAGGCAAAAAATTCCTTGATGATCACTCAAGCTACTTTTATTTTGAAGCATCTCAAGATGGAGCAAACTAAGATTACATGATCTTAGATGCTTCCTTTAAATGTGAATTCTAGACAGCCGAATTGGTAACAAGGGTTTTCTCATCCTGTCTTTTTTCCTCCTCTTTAGATCATATTGCATGTGTATGTATGTATATGCATGTGTGTATTTATGTAAGTTTATATGCCACTGTTCTCAACTATATTATTTCTGGCAGTGCTATGAATGGGTGATTGGACAGAAAAAGGCCCTCTAATAGATTTCAATCCCATCTGCCTGCTGCTCAGTCAAGTATTTTTTTAAGCTGATAATTGAAAACCTATCTTGTTCTTACAGAATGGCTTTGCTGTTGTAAGGCCCCCAGGCCATCATGCTGAAGAATCAACAGCCATGTAAGTACCAGGGAATATTGCCCATCTTGGAGCACTAAGGTTACTGGCAATCACCTGCATTGTGCATGTCTCTGAAGAACTGTAATTGTTAGCAGATGACTGAAAAGGCTTTTTAGGTACTCCCAGAAGGAGATTTATGGCCTCAGAGATCATATAGCATTTTTTAAAATGCTCTGAACATTATTTATAGCTATTTTCCTGACTGATTTGCTTTCTTATTTCTGTTCTTCTCTATTCCACAGGGGGTTCTGCTTTTTTAATTCAATTGCAATTACTGCCAAATACTTGAGAGACAAGCTAAATATAGGCAAGATATTGATTGTAGATCTGGTATGTATTCTTGGCAAGCATCACACTTTCAATGCATCTAGATAAAAGATAATGAATTTGTATTTATATGTCAGACTTTCCAGCTTTTAATACCTTCAAGTAATAAAGGTGTGTGTTTCCTCTAATTTTGGGAACTCATTAAAGCCAGGATGGCAGTACCAAAGCTATAAACATCTATGTTTCACTTTAATGGTGTTAACTGCAATTTAATGAGAAGAAGGCACAGATCAGGGCAACTTTTATGGTCCTTAAATGAATTGATACTTCCACCATTAAAATAACCTTACAGAACCCAAGTTTACTTTTCCCCACAGAATACAAACTTTAAATAGTCAGATGTTCTTTAAAGAATGTTGTTGCATTGGTAACCAAATTAGCCACTTTCCCCAGCTAGCAATGATTTGACTTGTGTAACTTTGATATTATTAAACAAATCGACAGGTCATTCCCTCTCAGAAGCTTTCAAGTCATGTATGCCAGGTTTTGATGGTTCCCTGAAGGAAAGCTATGTGATTAAAAATCCACTTCATTGGATTAGTCTTGTATTTTAATAGAAGGCATTCTTACACCATACTTAATATGTTTAACAAATGGATTATTTAAATGCAGATGACATTTGGCATGTTGGCTATATTATTTTCATGAATAATGAATTGGAGCTCTGCCTTGCACTTAAAGGATCAGCCCAATGCACAGCCCAAGGAAAGTTGAGTGCTGATTTATGAGCACCATTTTTGTTTTCCTACAGTTCATGACGAGGTGTAATAGGGTGTCTGACAAAGCATAGACAGGAAATGAACCCTGGCATCAAAACCTAACCTGTTACATCTGCACTTAATTAATTTTTGCAGGTGATAAAAGATTTAAAGACAAAATATGTTAAAGGGTTTTTGAAGTGCATGGCTTAATAGTCTAAATCTTGTTCATATCTGCACTCATAATTAAATCTTATTGAGGAGTCATGGCCCTACCATCTAGCACTTTTGTTCAGTTAAACATGCGTACTGGCTGTTGAAGAGAAGCAGAGAAAGGGGGAGTGTGGGAGAAGGAATGGCAAGTGAAAAAAGAGTAATGGAATAAATATATGTATAGATTAAATATTCTTAGAATGTTTTTCAAATGTTTCTCATCTTGGTCTACTATTGTTTAGAAACATAAACTGCCAGGAACTAGTATGTTTGAAGGATTTACTTCTACTGTATGTTGCATCTGTTTGCTGACTTGAATATTTCAGTTCATTGCTATAAGTGCTGGCCAAAACTGAACTCTCAGTTTATTCTTATTAATTAATGGGAAAAGTCTATTCAAAGTTTGTGTTTTGTGAATGTTTGTAAGTCTTTTTGTCCATAAGTGTTACATTTGCCTTTTCGGGAAAACACTTCCCTTTGACACACTTAGCCAATAAGCACTTAGAAATTCTGTTTCAGCTTTTCAAGGCAAGGTTTGATGTGCAAACCATTACCTGTGTGAATGATTATCTGTGAAGTTGCCTATCCTTACCCAGGAAAGTAGATAGGGAATGCTCAGCCTCTCTCTAACTCTGTCCCATTTGACCAGAATAACTCAACTGGTGACAAGGAAGAAATATATGGCTGACACAGATTACTTCATTCCTGGAGCAGTTGCAGTCCAGTCCCTATTCTGCTCTGTGGTCCGAGTAATGATGTACAAAAATTCATATGGAAAATTTCTTACGCATGCAAACTATGGATAAATCAAGGCCAAACTGAATTAATGAAGTTAATAGTGTTGTCTTTATTCCCACTGACAGAAAACTTGGGACATCTGAAGGAAAGAAGGGAATTACAGATGTTAGACTTGAAATTAACCTTTAAGACCATATTTTGATAGTGATCAGCACAGCAGGGCCCCATGCAAGTTGGCAGCTATACATGTTACTACAATATAATTATTAAAAGTAATATCCAATCCCACACACTTAAGTATACTCTAGTTACAAATTAAGTGTAGTCTTCTTAGCTGGTACATGTCTTCATATATAAATTCATATCTTTTTAATTGTCAATCTTCCCTTCATTTATTTCTACGTTAAAATAACAGACATCTCTGACAGGTTTTTTTTCCTTATCCCACCATTTGGATAAATCTCTGGTTTTAAACTGACTTATATGCCCTGAATACATTTCATCTACTAAAGGCAGAATGTGAACTCATTTCCCACTTGCTAACTTCTGTAGTCTTAAGGAACACATTCCTTTGTCTAAGCAGGAAAGTTACTGCTCTTCAAAACAGAGTAACTCTTCATGGAATTATGGTTTAGACGAGAAAGCTAGTTTTGAGATTTGGATTTAAAAAAAAAAAAAGGAAAAAAAAGATCTCTTTGTGCCCCTTTAATATTTTTTCTTCTCATTTGGAACCTGTTACAGCAAGATTTATCTAAATCCCCAAATAGGCATGGAAAAGAAAGACTAATTAAAATCACCAAATGAAGCCTATTGTGTTTTTAGTCATAGTCCCTGCAGATCTATTGATATGCCCAGCATAGCTTCTAAGGTTGCAGTCTTCATTGCAAGATCATCCATACTTGTATGCATGTTAGCAGGATTTGAGTCTGTTTTGGAGTAAACCAATCAATTCTGTCACAATTGAAGACTGAATGGATTTCTAAGGTTAGTCTGCATGCCAGATTTTACTTCATTTTCCAGTCAGAACCCTCTAACAGTATGCTGGCTGCCTTCAAATCTCCAACACCCTCACACCAGTGTGTACTCCTTCCCACCTCTGATGTGTTACATTTAACCTTGGCATTGTCACAGTTGGGCTGTAACTCCATACTCGTGTTGTTTCAAGTACTTTCTACTAAGAAAAGAAACTCTTATTATATTACACTACAGAGGTCCCAGAGGAGGTTCAAGTCAAGCACAATGCAGTACAAGTAAGACTCAATCAATGTAGAGAGTTCAGAACAGTGTGGGTGAAAGTCATGGGCTACATCAGCTGCAAGGAGGGCAAACAATGGTCAGTGCTTGCTGTGCTGTTGGCAATGAACACCTTGAGGTACACGTTGAACCTTCTTGGGGTCAAAGTGTTCTGAGGAAAATGTGACTGTTGTTCCTGTGATACTAAATTTTATTTAGACCTCAAAACATTTGTGAAGTAAATATAGACTGGGTGACAGTGTTGCCATTCAGAAAACGTTGCCTGTCCTCCTTAATTCTCTAAATCAAACATTTCAAAGGGATGGCTTAAAGGAGGAGAATTAATAATATCTGTAACTTTTCAGCTTCTCAGAAATGCCAGTGAAGGAACCTTTTTTTCTTTGACTTTTCTTTTACTGAAAAGCAAGGGGATTTTCCATTTTCCTTTGTAAAGTCCTTATGTGCCTAACCACATAGTACAGCAGTAAAAAACAAAGCTAAAAAAGAATTGAAAAGTCTGCATCATCAGCCTTTGTTACATAGATATACTGTCAGCATTTCTTTTTCAGGATTTTATTTAATGACAGAATTTTATTCATTGTTGTTATATGATGTTTGAAATATGGAGACCAGCCAAGGTCACTCCTTGATTGTGGAAGGCACCATCCTATCTGCCAGATGATTTAATAGCTAATGAGATCATATTCCTATGTCTTCAACTGTTGCCGTCATGATTTTGCAAAAATGAAGTATGAAGTCCTTTCTGCATCTGGCATCTCTTTTGATGTGGATCTAACTGCTGAGGGACTGAACTGAACTGAATGTTTCAAGAAAGCCAATTTACTCAGCTGGTCGCAGAGCCTTTGACCTCAATAGTGGAACTTGGCAAATCAATGAATACTCTTATGTTTAGTGTTCTGTCAAGAATTGTGAAAAAGCTCTGTAAACCATAGATCCTTCTGCAAAATACTAGTTTGTAGTTTAAACATTAGTCTTTCTTCAGAGGCCAATGAGGCTAGTTAATTAAGCCTGAGGGGTTATGAACTGTTGGCAGTTAATAAGTCATAAAATTCCTCCATAAAACAGGATGCTAGATTCCATCACTGAGGCAAGGAGTACAAAGAGCCGGTGTATAAATATCTAATTGTACAAAAGGACTGGGATTTCTCAATGACTGCTCATCTGGAGTCTCCAGGGCACGCTCGCTATGGTTTCCTGATTTTTAGAAGCCAGTTTAAAAAATGAGTGCATTAAAGAGTAATTTGCCTGAAAGTTCAGGAAGTATGGGGTGGTGAAGGGAGGGGGAAAGGAAAAGACAAAAGGAGGGCAAGGGAGAGGGAGAGAAACTGAGAGAGACAGAGGAGGGGGGTGTAAAAGAAAGCAGAACGGAGCTCTCTACACTGAGTTGGACATTATTACATTTGTCATCTGTTTTCTTTCTCCTTTAGGATGTTCACCATGGCAACGGTACACAGCAGGCTTTTTATGCTGACCCCAGTATCCTGTATGTTTCCCTCCATCGCTATGATGAAGGCAACTTCTTTCCTGGCAGTGGAGCCGCAAATGAGGTTAGGTTTATTTCTTTAGAGCCCCATTTTTATTTGTATCTTTCAGGTAATTGCTTTGCATGATTACCCCTAATTTTCTTGTCCTTCTCTGGTTCTTTAAATTACACCAGATTACCAAATTGTCCACTGGGAGCAGGGGACCAGTGGAGAACAAGTGCATAACCCAGAGCAGTCCTTGTCAAACAAGGCTGGACTGATCTGACATGTTGTTTGATGTTTGTTTCTAAAGCACATTTGAATTTTTTTTTTCCCCTTTCCCTCTCTCTTTTTCTTCTCCTTTTTTCTCTTTTTTTTCACTACTTTTGGCATTTTATCCCTATTTTTCAGGTTGGAAGTGGCCCTGGTGAAGGGTATAACATAAATATCGCTTGGACAGGTGGCTTGGACCCTCCTATGGGTGATGTTGAGTATCTCACAGCATTCAGGTTGGTACCTTTGAAAATTCTGAAGTGGTTGTAGAACATAGGCACATGAATAAGAGCTAATGTAATACCGAAAGTCGGGAGAATGACCCATGGTGAAACTGACTTAATTCTGGTGTCCCAGTATATGAGAGTGTAGTAAATACGAAAAAAGGATAATTTGTCATCATTTGCACAAAATCAACAAAAAAAAATTTCTAATTATTAATCAGTCACTTGCTTTTTCGATATACCATGCCAGTAAAATGACCTTAAGCTTGCTCACTCCTCTACCCATGAAATTTAAATATAAGTATTTACACCATGCAGTAGAAAATTACTGTTCACGTTCACACTGATTGCAGTTAATGCCAGTAGAGCAATGTGAAGTATCGTCCAAATCCAGTGTTCCTCATTCACTTAAAAGACTCATTATGATGCTCACAGATTTGACCATTAGCTTTTTCTACAAATTGTAGTAAAATGCTATTTCCTTAAAAGTCAATAATTGTGGAATATCACAGTAAACATGATAGGAAATGTTGTGTGCTGTATTTCTCTTTGCTTTCAATAGCTCATTCTATATGACATGTTATTCTTTCATAGGTGGTGCATCATAAACTTTAGTCTTATTTTCATGGTACCAGAGAAGATAAAAACAGGTTGAAACACAGCCTTTCAGTGTGTCACTAATCCTGTCTTGCATACAGCATTTCCTTTGATTACAATGCAGTCCAGTGGAAGGATTTAGTGAGCACTCACCTTTCAAGACTGGGCCGATGCTACGTAGTTGAAAATAGGTTTCTTTTAGTGGAAAATATATAAAAAGGCAATGAGACAAACAGCATGTATCCCCAATCTCTTTTAAGAGATTTAGTTTTAAATAGCATGTTTACTTCATGCAGCTTTTGACTATATTGTATTGAAAATGCATCATAAAAAGCATGAAAGTCCTGTTTGGTTTGTTAAGTTTTGTGTGTGTTTTTTGGTGTTTGTTTGGGAGTTTTTTGTTCCCAAAGAACTCCTGTGCAGTCCATTTAATACTATGAAGAGTTTCTGGTAAACAACACACCTGAATTCAAAGTCTAAGCCCTAGTCAGAGAAATAGCTTTGAACATTCACAATGATATTTTGTAAAAGGTTTGAATTTTGGTTACATTTTCCTGTATTTTAAAAAGAGTCTGAACAGTTCCTAAGTGGCAGGCTCCAAATTTTCTACATCTTAATATTGCCTCAAGCTCTTTCCAAGATACATCTTACACTTTGATGAGATTTTTATGTAAGTTAAGGAACTGGATGGTTCAAATCACTAACATTACTACTGTCTGATAGTGTATCTGGTATTTCTGTCCCAACATTCTTGGTTTGGATCCAAACTGTCCCACTAATGGTATAGATAATATGACCATCTAATGATGTAGAGAATGGTGGTCCCAGGTAATTAAACAGAAGACTCACATAATTGAGACTGTAACCATAATTGGTACCACTGCTGTCCTGATGACAAATACCTGGGCTTAATAGTGCATTTACAAACTCATGCTTCATAGCTCTATCTTAAGGCTCCCTAGTAAATTGTTTGGAGCAGGTAATATTGCTGCTGTGCCTATTACTCTGCTTCAGAGTTAGAGGGAATTTCAGTTTCTGTGCCTAAGCAAAGCAGTACTATTAAGAAAAATAAAATCCACATAATCTAAAATCCATTCATTTGTGATTAATGTTGTCATTAATGTGAAAGTTACACATTGTGTTAAATAGTTAGTTGTTGTTTTGTTTTGTTTTTTTTTTAAGTATAGTATCCTTGAGCGATTGCAATAGATATTACTGTTTTCCTTTTCTCCAAATAAATATCAACAGGATATTCCTGCCTCTCAGGCCCTTTTGGCCTGGTCATAGTGTTTGTGCTCTCTGTAGGGTTTATTGATATGAGTTAGTATGACTAGTATGATGGTTTTGAGTGGGGATCAATGAAGCAAATAGCATGCAACTTTGAAGTGTGAATACAAAAATGTGTCCATTACGTGGGACAGATCAATAGCTATTTTCTGTGGATCTCATCTGAATGGTAGGTAAATTTACATCTTCTAGTAAAGAGACACCTTATTCATGGCCAGAATCTTTTACTGCTGTTATCCAAAATATCACACCTGATGTAGCCTGAGTTCTCAGTTTGACCAGAACAGAATTGTGAGACAGTAGTCAGGTAAGAGAGATCCAGAGTTCAGTCCTTTAGCCATAGATAGAAAGGGTGGTACTACAGTCTTGGAGAAAATCAGTAGAAGCATTGCCAAAATATCCCAGTAAGTCAGCTGTTGTAGTGGAATTTTGACTTGCAATGAGTTCTTAAGAAAATAAGTGAGTTTTGTACATAGGAAAATGTTTGGGTTTTTTTATGAAGTTGCTATCTTTTATAGACAGACTTACAGACAAGATCTGAACTAAAGGATGGAGAAAAGGCTGAACATCTTCAATCTTAAAAGAAAAATAAGGGACAAAATGAAGAGATTTTCACTTCATACCTACTCTCCAGTAGACAGAGAGGTTATGCAGTAATTCAGTCCCTAGTGAAGGCAGGAGTGGAGGTTGGTGAAGGTCCTCTCCCTTGTAACCACGGTGTGAGTACTTTGGCAGTTGGGTGGAGTCTGTTTGAGAGAGAAGCCAAGGCTTCCTGCTTACTGACAGCTTCCAGAGCATAATCCTTTGAGTTCTTGGAAATGGAGAAATTTGCATAAAAATAAACTAAAACTCCCCAGGGGATGCACATAGCTTTCACTTTCTCACCAGAAGAGCCCTAATTTCATCGCAGAATTGCACCAAGCAAATATTTGAAGTGTCACCAGGCTTGACACTAGGTAACTTCTTACTGCTTGATTGACTGTCAAATTTCACAGCAGAGATCTTTCAGAATGATAATGTCCACAGAAAGAGACCAAAGCTTTTTTTTTCTGTCTCTAGAGTTCAGCTCATAATCAGTATTATATATGACAATATATTTGACATCAGATGTATTGTTCTTAGGCCAGAATATATTTGTAGAAGAGTGTAAGCATTTACACACCCACATATATATATACATGCAGGTAGCAGAATATTAGTTATTTTCCATAGCATAGATCACTAGGTAAATCTATTTAAAGTAAATATTTTTAGGACTGAGTAATATTCTACCTCATTCTTCCTCAAAACAGTTCCAGAAAATATTTCTATTTCTTCAGGAAAAAAAACAACTTTTTGTGTAAAAATGAAAAAAAGATTTGAATAGCATAGCACAAAGTAATCCCTTCAAAGGCATGCTGAGTGAGTTGCTGCACTGGGACTATAGTGGGAAACAGGAAAAATTATGGTGCTGGTTTGTGTCTGCCATTTTGATTTTAGTGCTACATGAAGAGTTTATTTTATTTTGAACTAAAACTCTATTGCAAAATCAGATTTAAATGGCTGGAGCAAATTTGAAGATGAACACTGCTCATTCCTTTATAAAAGAATATGTTTTAATTTCTTTCCCATTGCTACTAAGAAAATAAGTTTGCTCGTGTTAACTACAAGAAAGTAGTAGAAAATGTAGGAGAGAGGAATTTTTGTAGAACATAAAGTAAGTGCGGTAATCAAATCACTATACCATTTAATTTTGCCAGAAAAGTGTTGTTTGATGTTTATCATAGTTAAGCAATTGGTCTAGCTAAAAAATTCTTGAAATAACGACATTTTTCTAAAGGGCAGGCATCTCTTTTTTTCTCCTAAGATAACAAAAATGCACAGCTCTTTTCCATTAGTTTCAGGGCCTGGAGTATCCCTCTAGAGAGCTTGTTTCATCATTTGCTTCCACCTATTCAGGTTGAATTTGCTTTAATCTCTTTGAAAACAATAGGAGATGGTGGCTATTTTCTAAGAGGATGATTTTACACTCGAGTTTATGAGGATGTAATCCACTCTCTTCTGCCAACAGTTACAGAAAAAAATAAGAGCAGTGGTTGACTAGTAATGTTCAAATAATTATTTTCATAAGCTCCACATTGTACCAGATGTGCTCAGTAAAGCTGGCAGAAGACAGAGCCTTAGGTCTGTTTTGTACATGCACATGTGTCTATGTGTGTACTTGGAGTTTACAGAGGGCAGGAGGGATGTGTTTTTGCATAGAGTAGAGTATAGAAGATGCAGGAGGCGGTGGAAACAAATGAGTGTTGAGATGAGTGAGGGAGTAGCAAGAGAGAGAAGGGAAGTGGGGTGTGCCTTCCAACCACTTTGCACTGCTTTTATTCAACAAAGAAGTTGTAAATTTAGCTTAACTAGCCGGTGTGCTCTGGCTGCTTTGCACTACTCCAGAGTAGCATAAAACAGCCACAGCACATCAATGAACCTGGCCATAAAAGCTTGCATATAATGAAACATATATGTGTGTGTGATTCTTGGAATGATTAGAAATAGCTTATGATAATATTATCTTTTAGCAGTCAGATGTTTGATTTTAATTTAAGAAGCTGAGAAAATTCAAAAGAAATAGGTGGCATTAAGACGGAGTTAAGGATGAGCTGTATCTACAATTTAATTTAAAATACAGCACAAAATTTGTAATTACCTACAAATATAATTTTAAACAAACTCCAAAATTAAAGTAATACTTGAAACCACATATGTTAAAATGTAAAAATGAAAGAAAATTAAGGTGTGTAGAGAATCTTCTCCTTGTTTTGCAGTTCTCAGTGCTTGTTTTGGGAGAAAGTAAAAATGTTTAAAACTGTATTCTAATCTCTGCTCAAAAATATTAACAAAAATTTTCATTGTTGTCTTGTGGCCATACAAGACATAGGTAAGGTTATTTGAGAGATTGCATTGATGTACACCAACCCTTTTTCCCCCTTAATTTTATATTTCCAGATCTGGTGACATTTAATTTTGACATTTCAAATTAAAAAACTCTGTAAATGTACTTCTTTTGTTTTCAAATATGTTGTCTCTGTTAACTCCTCTTCAGCATAGACACTGACTAATTTTTCTTTACTATTTAAGTTACAATTTAATACATAAATGCTAAGAAGAACACTATATTGATGAATTTGCCTTATATTTATTCATATAAGTATTTGTAGATAGCATATATTTTTATGTAATAATTTAATTTTCCTGGAAATTTTACTTTTATAACTTTTTTCTTTTTTTTTTTCTTCTCACTGAGGAATTGGAGATAACTTTAAGAAGTTTCATGTATCCTATTGGTATTGAATTTCATGATCTTAAGTATGTGTGCCTGAAAACCAAAAATTCTTTAGTTTAGCTCAAATCACTGGTCTTCCCCTTTGATTAAATGTCCTTTTGTTTATATATTACATGTGTAGATGAAACCCACATTCTTGCCTATCCACACTTACTATTTTAAATACATTTGTATTATCTCTGTCATGTCCTTTCCTATTTTTCTTTGCTCAAAATACAGTATTTCTGTTCTTTTTCAATCTCTCTTCATTTGGAAATGTATCCAGTTGCCAAATAATTTTAATTGCTGATCTCTGAGACACCTATTTTCTGGAAATGAGCTAAATACACCACATGAGGGCGAACCATTGATTTACATTATTTTTAATATTATTTTGGCTATCTTTGACATCACTGCGCTGCAATATTGTATCATTCTTTGATTGAGTAGAAGTCTTAGTAACACATACATAACAAAAGAATGTAAAAGACAAAAATCAACATTTTTTCCTAACTGTGCCTAAGTATTTGAAATGAGTCATAGTACAATGGTATATTGTGATGTTTAATGAATTGCACCAAGAATAGCTTTTGAGAATAAAGTTCTTTTAAACAATAATTCCAAATACCCATAACCTAATGCTATTAATTTTTATGACTGTAATTTCCAGAGGCTGCTGCTGAGGCTATGTTGTGCTAGACTGGGTCTAAAAAATGTGGTAAGACTCGGTTTCTGTTTCAAGTGTTTGATAAAGTTTGATATCTCTTTGAAGAGATAAAAAGTCAAAAGTGTGGGAAGGGTGGAAAAAAAGCCAAGTGAGCAGCTGAGCCTTGTGAGTCAATAAAAGAATTAGAAGTAGACTGCTCTAACATCTTCAAGACTTTATTGTGTTGTCAGTGAACTCCATTTGCAATAACATCAGACTAGCAAAATGCTATGTTTATCTTTAATAATGGAAACTAATTATTTCTCAATATGTTGTTTTGTAATAACTGGTAAAGATTATCCCAACTGTAGTTATCTCTCTTATCTATTTGTTGGCAACAATATGTTCAGCATTACATTGCATAAAGAGGAAGGCAGAATCTCTGACAGACAGATAAAAGATTTACCCAAATGTAGATGGATATTATTGAGAATGCAGGTTATGTGCAGTCCTTGTGCATTGTCAAGGGCAATGCTTTTGTGAAGAAAAATTATAACACAGACATGGAAGCTCTAGGAAATCTAAACAATGTTTTCTGTATATAGTTTGCTTTCAGTCATCCACAGCATTCTGGAGAGTCTTAAGTTACAGTTTCAATCAGTTTTTCATTTCTGACCTTTTCCACTTCTACCAAGTGTCTTTAAAAGATGCACATTTCAACCAGAGATGTCTTTCTTTTCCCTTATGCCATAGAAAATATATTGGGAAAATTGAAATAAAGGTGTACTAAACAGCTATAGAAGGATAACTTAAGAGGATCTGGGCAGTTTCCTTTGAGGAGGTTTGAAGAAGGCAGACGTTTGCTTGAAATATCAGTTTTAAAATCTGCTTAGAGTATAAGTTTCATATATAAATATTCAATAGTCATGATTTTTGGCTTTAGAATATTTTTATGAGTGTGGTGGAGAAGGTTCTGTAGTAATGGTACATTTTTATGCCTTTTTTCTTTTCTTGACAAATGTTTTGAGCATTGATATAAGTAGTATCATGGAGATAGGGACAGAGTCCATAGAAAATGGAGGAGCAGAGTTAAAAGCATTTGAAACACTGGTATAAACAGCTTTTCAACATTTTGTTATACTTCAAAGTTCACCATAAAACTAAAACTGGCAACCGTGTTTATAACCTGCGACCTCTTGTTCTTCCTACTTTATTTTTATTTGGAAAATCTAACTTCTTGCAAGTAAAATACCCTACATTTTCACCTTTACTGTACCAGGATTTTAAAACCTGTATATGAATCTCCTCTCATTCACTGGAACTACAGAAGTGAAACTTTTCATTACAGAAATTAATTAGTGTCAGCTTACTTTTCTACAGATGCACAGTTTCTTTTATTTACACGGCAGACTAGGAGGTGGAGGACAAAGGATAATAAAATACGGCATGTGTCAAGTTTATGTGGCTCAGGTTAAAAACTATTTGATTAAAACCCCAAGCCATACATTGTCTGTAGTTTCAAAGTACTGAAAAATACCTGAACTCTTTTTCAATACAACTATTTTTGAATCTTTTTAAGTCAGAAAGATAAAAGAATGGAAGTGTATGAATAAAGAACTGCCATATTGTTAAGTACTTTGATGGAAAGGTGAGAAATATCACCAAAAACATCCTGCAAGAAAATAAATGGCCGCAAGAGTGCACAAGATATTTTTATCCTAAAATTCAAAATATCTGTGGCATTTAAATGGAGATAAATTTCAGGTCCGAACTAAAAGTCCTGCAGCAACACTGAGTGATTGTATAGATGTCCAGCCCCAATTTAAATTTTGTTACTTTATAATAACTTTTGAGAACTAGACTGTAGCCTGTAAAAAATATCCACATGTTCTCTGCTGGAACAGCTCCAGACTGTAACAGAACCACTAGATTGCACCCTGGTGCTTTATGTATTGTTTAATTGTTTTGCTTTGGTGGATATTTTTATTAAAAGCCCATTATCCAGAATCAGACAGAAGTGTTGTTTCAAGAACAGCAGAAACAGAGGCCTTTCAGCTACACAGTTCTTATTCATGCTTTCTTTAGCCAGCTTAGCTAATGAGACCTCCACTATTATTCTTTTAATACATAGAGAAGAAAAAGAAATGGAAGTTTTTATTTTGATCCTTTCAAACATAAACAGGACTGCAAAGAAGTATTGTGAAGTCCTGTGTGTGCTCACGCACCTGTGTCTCAGTGTTAGTTTGTGTGAGTACCTCCAGGGCATGTCTGTGCTTATAGATGTTCTCATGCTTTTGCACAAAAAACTCCTTGAAGATATTTTTTTATCCTAATGATTTTGTGTACCTGTGCTACACTTTGCCTGTAAAGTAATTGCGTGAAAAGGAATAATTACTTTTAATAGAAAAAAAAATATTCTCATGAATAATTCTGAAAAAAATTCCAGTAATTCTGAAAAAAAAAAATAGAAAAATCTGGCAAGAGTCAGATTTTGAAATGCTGAATTATGCTGAATATCACTTTACTCAGTGCTGCAAGATCTTATGAGGTCTCTTGTTACTAGATACTGTTCGAGCCCCAACTCCAAGTATTTAATTACTTTTTAAAGTCAGCTTTTGGTCTTGTGGAGAGATGTTTCAAACTATGAAAACATAAATGTCTCAAAAATAGATATCTACTGAATAAGTTCAGGGAGGTCTGTGAGTCATGACTATGTGGTATTAGGAGTACTTCTTGGACCACCAGTAATCCCATTAAATCAGTACAGCTTTTTGAGCAGTAACTTGTTACCCAGTGTGAGGGAATCCATCAGACTTCAAACCCTGAGACATTAATTATTTCTTTCAGGCAGTATAAGAAAAATATTCAGTTGTAGAGTGGCACATCATTGTGTATATTTTTTTCAGGCAAACTGGGGTCTTTTTCTTGTGGTCACATACACTAGGATCAGGATTTAGAAGTAAACTGATCATTTGTGAGATTAGCTTATGCAGGTCCCAGTTGTGCACAATTCATAGCTAAGGTACAGAGTTGTTACTTATACAAAATAGTAGGTTATTGCAATGGTAATTTTTAAAAGTTTGTGAAATCAGACACTCTTCACAAGTAATTGTGTCAGGATCTTATTGTAGATACAATGACTACATTTAACCTGATTAAGCAACCAAATCTTTATATACAAGCAGTTTCATGAGTTGTTATGCCTTGAAACAAAGCAAGCTTTGGAAGTATCTCAGTAGCTGATTCATGTGTTTCCCAACCACAAGGCTTCTGCTCATATTTATATCAGCATCTAAAATAGCTACAGAAATAATTAATTTATAAATTAAAAAAACCAAACCAAACCAAAACAAAACAAAAGAAACCCCAAACCAAAACAAAACCAAAAAACCCAAACAAATTACAGCACGGTATAAGCCAGGTTGTATAGCTATGTCTGGGATGCATTTCTCATGTGCCATACGTAGGAGTGTACATGCTTATCAGAAGATGTAAGGGGGAGGGCTGAAGGGAAAGATGCGGCTGTTTTGGTTCTTTTTTTTCCCTGTCAGTAAACTGACTGAATTCTGGTGTTTTGTCCCTCTCGTGCAGGGAGTGCATTACTAAAGTAGAGATGACTAAAAACAGCAGTTCCAGTAAGCAGCAACCGTCTGTGGTTATGACATCTGATTTTCTTCTACACTGGAACAAAACCAAAGCTAGTTGAAAGCTTCCAAGAAGACAAATAAGTTTGTGTTTCAAATCCTTTTGTGACAATGTTCATCTCTAACCTCATGGTGAGGACATAACTCTAGGAAGATAGAAAATCTTAAGTAAAAAACCCTAACCCTTTGGTCTTGGACTTGGCCTTAAATTGCACCATGAGAGGTTCTGATTAGATATTGTGAAAAAAAAAAAATCACTTAATGAGTGGTTTGATATTGGAATAAGTCACTGTCCCTGGAAGTGTTCAAGAGGTGTCTGGATGTGACACTTGAGGAATATGGTTTAGGGGTGATTATGGTGGTGCTGGGTTGATGGTTGGCCTTGCTAGTCTTAAAGTTCTCCTCTAACCTTGTTGATTCTGTGATACTGTGAAAGATTGAAGACTATTTCTTGTCCCCTATTCTTACATATCAGGGACTTGAACCTGACCTCATCACATCTGAAGTTCATGCCTTTGCTATCGGATTATTGGGAATGTTTGTGGTTTTTTTCCCCTCATACTTTAAAGAAGTTTCCTTCTGAAAAATATCAAAGATATGTACATATACAAAAAGATTATGTTTTAGTAAAAATGTGAATTTCTTGAAAAAGTTACTTCTAGTCCCGAATTATTAGGCTAACAGAAGAGTGGGGGCTAATTACCACCCTATCCTTTCCAACCCTCTTACTTCTTCAATCAAGATGTTTACAGATTAAGAATATGTTATTAAACCTCAGCAAGTGCTTTGACTCCTGTGCTACAGGGACTTCTCCTTCCTCATCCTTCATTACTATCTGCCTCACTTTCTATGTGATGAACTCTGTGGAAACATATCCCCTT
This sequence comes from Xenops minutus, assembly GCA_035221455.1. Taxonomy (NCBI): domain Eukaryota; kingdom Metazoa; phylum Chordata; class Aves; order Passeriformes; family Furnariidae; genus Xenops; species Xenops minutus. The sequence continues at coordinate 29,565,574 of JAWWEE010000074.1, forward strand.
TGGATCTGAAAATGACAGTTTATTATCTGCTCATTTTCTTAATTTTGTTCTACAAAGAAAAAGTATTTCAAAAAGTTGCCCAGCATATTCAATGTAATTTTATTAGAAACTGCAAACAAAGACAGCAAAAGAAATGCAGAGTTTGTAATAGCTTGAAGGGTAATTTTCAAACTAACCAAGGAGGCAGTGATTTCATTTTCACATTGTACCATCAGATGTGTTGCTACCAAGTGCCCCTGAAAGTAAAACCATGCTGTTTTCACCTTTTACACGAGTGTTTCTCAGTAAATTTTGATTTGTTCTATGTTAAGTTCAGTCACTGGCCGCTATGGGAAAAATCACTGAACAAACCCAGAATTTTTTATGTTGTCTTTTGTGGTCTTTCCGAACCAATTTAAGAACTTTCATATTTGGGAAATATTTTTCCAATGGTACCAAGCAGTATAAATAATATTTCAAGACTGCAAATAATTTCCCTCCTACTTTCAATGTTTCTCTCTTGAAATCATTATTTGACCATTCACCAGGTTCTTCACAGCATCCCTAGCTCCCCTTTTCTTCCCACACCTTTTTTTGTACTCCTCTGATCACAAAGTTGCTCCTCATCTGTTCTTCTCAAACTCTTTTGCTTGTCACCAGGCCCTCATTATTTTTCATTATTTCATCTACCTGGGACACAAGCTTTTCTCTTTTCTTCTATGTCTAATTAACTTCAAGTGTACAAATTGTTGTTTGACCCCTGGTTCACTTCTAGACCTTCTCTAAAACAGCATCTCAGCCTTTCTCTGAAATCATTCTTAGCCTAAACCCCTCCTAGCCCAAAGCTCATAGTCTCTATTTTACTCTCATTTTTCTTAGTGTGTGTGTCATCTGCTTTTGTTTACCCTGATGGTATTTTTCTTGAAAATTCATTCTTCTCTGACTTCTGTGCTTGGTAGTCCCTGGCCTCCACCCAACATTTCAAGTATCTCCTTTAACTTGTCTTTTGGAGGAATCAGTATTTTCCTCCTTGATCTTTCTTTTGTGATTCAATGGCATTCTGCTTTTGGTCTTGGTCCCTTCTCCTGCTTCTTTGTGGTTGTCTAGAGGACAGTTCATCCACAATGAAAATCCAATTATTGTTTGTCAACCAATTACTTCTCTCTTCTAGGTATGTCTCCTCTGTACATCAGGAAATTTTGTAGTAACTTTATGATATACTAATTGGGGAAATCTGCATTTAGTTCAATCTCAACCTTACCAAAGTTTGACCCCCAAACCACTACTACTGCCACTCTCTATATGCAAAACCATTTTTCTGCCTGTCAGTCAGGCAAGTTCTTGTGTTCCCTTTGACCTTCTCTGTTGTAAGTCACAACACAGCAATGTATGAATTTTGCAAATTCTTTCTGTAGCACGTCTTCAAAATACAGAATGTATTACCATTCCAACCAGCAGAATTTCTAATCTTCAGCTATTTTGTTTATTATTGCAATGTCATTCTTAGAATGTTCCTATGAATTTTATTTTCCATATCATAATACCAGGTATCTGCTTTGCTTTTTTTTTTTTTTTTTTTTTTTTGTGTGTGTGTGTGATAGAGGTCATATTTGCAGAGTATTCTCATAAACAGCTACAAGGCTGCCTCATTAACTTCCTTGAAATCTTTTATTACATTTCTGTTTTGCTATATTGCCTCACACAAAACTGGACAATAGTTAAATTCCTGTAATGCTGAGATTGCTTCTGTTTTTCTGGCATGTACAGCTTCTGCCTGTAGTTCTGCAAGTCCCTGTAGAGTACAAAGACATGAGCTATCTTTTTATCCATTCTGTGCAATGTCTTATGCCATGGGGTTTGGTTCATGGCAGTATGTCCAATGCATATTACTAATATAAATTTGGGGTTTATTATTAAGGATAATATATAGATCTAAGGAGTTAAGAGGTTAATTTGGGAGATATAAGTTGTTCCTCTCCCCATCATGTTGCATGAGAGGTACACAGCCCCCACACTGGCTGCATGTGAGACACGGGGTGACATGAGCTGGTGCACTGGAGGAGACCACTTGGATTCTCTGATCTCATGCAAAAGGGAATGTCTTCCCAGGGTTTGAGAAAGGGAGATAGATGAAGTCCTCTAGTCCAGATGTCTTTTATGCAAATTTTAATGTCTAAAATTTATTTGGAACATGGGGACATGTATTCTGTTCTTCAGTTCCAGAAGTATGCTACTGGTAGGATTCAGTCTTTCCCAAATAGGCTTTTGAAGTGTGATCCACCCTCTGAGAAGCATCTATCCATCTCGGCAGCCCAGATGCCACTCAGCATCACATCTGCAGCATCTATGATCTCATGAAGCCCATGAGCATACATATCTTGTTGACATCTGAGGAAACATGATGATTATCAACAAAATGTAGGGCCTATAATATACTGTATCACTTCAAATACAATGAGGTTATTAAGCCTTAATTACATAGGAAACAGTATACATGTTTTGCAAGCTTGTAGAATGTCACTTGCAGAAGTTAGGCAAGATACAAGAGTTTCCTAAGTTTCTATTATAGTTTTATTTCCACCAGTATTCTTTGACAAACTAAATAAATTACTGCATGTATTGGACCTCTGAGGCTTGGGGCAAAGAATGGAAAAATTATTTACAAAAGCTTGAAAATATTTAATCACTAGAGGCAGGGGGCAACTGTGTTTTAATTAGCGGTTCCTCAGGCCATTGGCTGGCTGGAGGCTTTCTCAAACAACCACACAAACGCACTGAATAGCTGTTTGCCAGCCTTAGGGTCAGGCCTGAGATGAAACAGATAAGATAATTGGCTCTAATGAAATCCAGAAGGCCTTGGCTTTCTTGTTTGAGCTTGGATTTGAAAAGTGCGTGTGGAAGTGGGGCTTAATTCAAACCAGTCCTGAACTAGGCCCGTTTTTCAGTGACTTTGATATTGTTTGAAGTTCTGAAAGTGTTCGCCACACCACTAGCCTGCTGGGCTGGGCCTCCCCGGTCACCTTAATTACTGAGCTTTATTGCTGACTTTACTACACAGGAAAGGAGCCATTATATGTTCCATCAACATCAGCTCTCCTCAGATTGGAGGAAAGGGCAGGGTGAAAGGCCACTGTAGGAAGGCAGAAATTTCACTTTGAGGTAGCCAGATCATTTACCCGTGTTAAATTTCACTGTGCTATGTGTGTACATTCCTCACAACACAGAAGCCCAATTTCCATTTTTTTTAGCAAGTGATTACTTTTCAAAACATTTTGTTTGTGTCTGATTAGCAGAAGGGGACATTTATTCTTAGAGGTGGAAAGAAAGCAAATTGTAACAAACGCCTAATTAATCATCACAGGGGAAAGAAATCTAGTTAAAAACTGTAATAAAGAGAAATTGTTCTTAATGCTTCTTTGAAGTTGGAATAAGTGAGGAAACCCCTATGGTGTGTTTGCAGACCTGACACCCTACAGAACCGACTCCTTACAACCAGCCTGATATCTTCAGGGTAACTTGCAATGTGCTGTCCAAAAACAGAAAGGCTCCTGTGAAATACTGTAAGGGCAAGCAACAATTGAGGTATTCTAGCAATGTTGGTTGTGAATTATTCTCTTCAGGATAATTGCTTTCAGAATTTGGTCCTAATCGCTTTAGCTGCTCCAGCTGGTGGTGCTGCTGGAAAAAAAAGAAGCTGAACTTCTGTGCATGAATTAGTTTTCATATCTAGACATTCTGTAGCAAGAGAGGTGTCTCTCAGGCTTCAGGATCCACAGTCTGGGGACATCAAGCTCCCTGGGAAGACCGCTCTGGGAAAATCTCTGATGGATCCTGCAAATGCTTAGACAAATATATTTACATATTAACTCATTACTGAGTCAATTAGGCTCCTTGCCTGAGTAAAGTTACACATGTGCATTTATGTTTGCAGGATTGGGCCTCCTGAGACTAGTGAAAGCATATCGTATTGGCAGATTTGTGCCAGATCCCATATTACCAACACTAACACTTAATAAAAGAAATATTGATGAATATTAATTTCTAGTGGGGGCAAAACTGTGAAGTTCAGATCAAGATACACAAACATTTTTTTTCCATGAGCTCAGAAGGCAAATTAGAAACAAATGAAAAATCAGTTCTGTTGCTGTCTACTCTATGAGATTTTATTTTTGGTTTTTTTTTATTTCCTTTCTTTGTATTTATTATTTGCTTGTACATTTTGTGAGGTTTTGTTTGTTTGTTTTGTTTTCACAGGGCTAATATTTCTGTTTTTCTTAAATCCTTGAAAACCTCTTGGATTCTTTCATAAAAATTAGAAAGATACATTCCTCAGAGTATTCAGCCCTTTCCTTAAGGCTACACTGTTTCAATAAAGAAGGGTTCTGTAAGCTGAGATAGTTCCACCTTGTGTTATTTTATAAATAATAAATATGCTGTGATGCAAATTTAGGTAAGTATAGCTGAACATTTTTTAACACAAAGGACTACTATTTAAGAACCCTCAATGCTTATTGCTTTTCTTGTCTTTCATATGGCCTGTCATTTTTATGTGTTTTATGTTAGTAGAATGGCAAATTGGTTATATGCTTTAAAGAGAACCAGCAGGTTTTAGTATTTTTATCAACACTTTTTGAAATTTTAACCTGTTAAACTCATAGCCAACGTCACAGGGAGCTGGTTATATCTCAATGCGTATTTTATTAGCACTAATGAATCTCTGTCTGAGCTGAGAAAATAACTTTTCAAGTCATCGTAATTCATTACAATTATCGGAAAACAATAATTTCCCTTCTACTACAGAAGTTTGTTTTGTGAGAAAACAGTGGTGTAGGTGTCCTAGTGTGAGAGTATGAGAGTTTCTACAAGCAATATTTCCAGATGGGCAGATGTTCTGCTCTTTATTAAGCATAATATTTTGTTTGCTCTCGTTTTTAATGACAACAACAACAACAACAAAGACACAAACGTCTTTTTTGATACTATGCTTCCTAAGAGGTAGTTTGGGCTATTAATCATAGCCCTTTGTTGTATATCATAATCCTTGTTTGACTGTACTTTCAGCGGCATTCACATTTTTAGAGGCTAATGTGATTGAGAGGAGCATATCTGATGGTATAATAATATTATAGTATATTGGACAAGATTTTTTTGACTAGGAGAAGAGGGATTGTGCAATCTATTAGTGATTTAATGCATACCTTGCAGATATGTGAAATGATCTTTTTAATAGAAGAAATAGAATTATAAAATCTACTGGTGGTTTAATTTGACCTTTGCACATCTGTCTACAAACTTTGTAAAGTTAAGCTTGGGTGGTTGGAGTAAGTCAAGCAGAGGATAGTGACTGAGGAATCATTTTATTGCAGGAAGAAATTTCCTGGATGCTCAAATCACTTATTTTCAAGGTGTCCAACAATGTTTTTAAGGAAGCACAATGTTGATTAGTAAAAAGAGTCTTTTTTTTTTTTTTTTGTGAGGAACTGAGGACCACACATTTCATAATTTCCACATTGCTTAAAATTGCTGGTAAATATGCAATTTAATAAAAGGAAGTTTTATATTCATTAAGTAGCTATTATCTGATGTAATGGTGTTACATTGTGTATTTTCCAAATACTATAGAGACCACACAGCAAATCACTGGCTGAGCCAAGAGTAAATGTTTCATAGCTTTCACTAATTCTGTGAAATTCCTGCATGTTTAAAATGACAGATAAAAAAAAAAAAAAAAAAAAAAAAAAAAAAAAGACTCTTAGATCTATCTTTCTTTGAATGCCTGCTCTCCTGTTAGTGTTTTCACGTAGAAAATCTGTCTGCTTTCCTGTTAAAATTTAAGGGTAGATTTTGATTCTGCTTTTCATTATTTTTCCTTTATATCATTTTGGAATGTGTAAGGAAGAGGTAAATTGAACCACTTGGGTTCAGTAAGTCACTTTTGGATGCAATGAGCACGACATACATTTTGGCAGGACTGTGTTCTGTTATTCATTGCCTGTTTTTTACACTCTTTGATAACAAGAGGGTAACTGGAAGATAAATGCCATGAAGAACATTTAATTGGAAGCTGGATGCTTTACCTGTTTATGTAATTATAGATTGCTTTCAGACATCTCTTACTTTGGTAAAGAAGAAAAAACAGTTAATAAGGACATTACCTACCTAAGGTATTACAAGGCACTTTGTCTGTGCCTTTTCATTGCTGTACTCAGTAACAATAGTATGAATAATTCACTGCAGAGAACTTTCACAGAGGATGCCATAGATACATAATTCTTTTGACTAAGGAATTCAAGTGGGATAGATTTCTCATGTTCTGGCATATGCTATATTCTCATAGACTACTTTTGTGTGATGTGAGAGATCAAAGGATTTTACTTCTATTTCCATGTCTACAATAAACTTGAAAAGAACAAAAGGCAATAGTGGAGAATATTTCATAAAACCAATAGGAACTAATTGCATTTGGAGAAAAGGACAATTAGAGGAAAAATGAGGACAGCATGCTTCTTTATTGTTCTCGGTTATAGTGTGAAGTGTTGCACCTGCTTGTTAACAAGGTCAGATTTAGGATTAAGAAAAAACAGGGAGTGCTTTTGGTTGTATATTTTCTCCTAATAGCTCTGTTTCCTTAATTTAATTCATATGTACAGTATTCTGAAATAACTACAGTGATTGATAGTGCTGTAATAAAACAAAGGAAAATACACACACATTCAATGTTTCTTTAAAAATTTAAAAGACTTCTCATTGTATTCTGTTTATTATTGGGGTTGAAATACTTTTAGCAGAAGCAAAATTCAATTCTAACAGTTACATGAAGCATTATTTTCAATTTGTAGGCCATCTTATCCCAGATGTCTTAACAAATGGACTAATAATTCATAAATTCTAAGTTAAAACCACATAATTTTAGCTACAGTTCCATTTTTTGTGACATACTAAGTTGTGTAAATATTGTGGAATCAACAAAGTGCTAGGTCCTGTATTGCCCACACTGCTTATTAATACCATATTCCTAGTAAAATCTAGATAATTATTGTTATTAGTTAATATAACAGTATAAGTTGCCCAGATCATACTGACTTTTGCACTGAAAAAGCTGCAAGGTACAAGCCATTGAGAGGAAACAGAAGGTTCAGCCTGCTATGTAAAAACAATTTACATTAGTACCCTAAAGAAAAATGTGGAATTCAGGCATACGTTTTCAGATCTCAGTTAAAAAATTTGATTGTACAGATATGATTTGCTTCCTTATGTCCTTTCTGCTCTGACCATGAAGAGAGATGACTTTAAATTTGGAAAAAGAAACTTCAGTTCCTCTGCTCTCTACCCAGGACACCTTTTCTGCCCCAGTACCTTAAGACTAGATTGAAAATAGCATTAATAGAAGGTTTCCTAGAATGGTTTCTCTGTGGGAGCTTTTAGCTTGAATGACTCAATAATATTGAAGAAGTTATGATTTTTGGCTTTCTTATTTCAGACTGGACTGTGGTTAAAAACTAGCATATAAACAGAGAGAAATTCAGGATCAAATTCAGAAATCCAGCCATGTCCCTACAATGTAGGAATCATCTGCATGTCAGCAGTGTCTCCTTTCCCATTGTGGAGCTTTGGGTGACACAGCCAGCCCAACTGAGACAGCTGGGTAACTCACCCTTAAGCAGGGATATACATTGGCTGTTTGAACAAATTTCTAGACTTTAATGCCTGTATTGACAAGGACCTTGATGCAGTTCTCAAAACCATACAAGTCCAGTGGCACAGGAGGAGCTGAGGTTTGCTGCTGTGGCTGACTGCTCTAGCAGAGGATCTCTGGCAGGTTGTGACTGCTTGGAGAGTCAAGAGATGGCCAGGACGAGTTCCCCTGCTTTCCAGAAGCCACTAGATATCTTCATGTTGGTAACTGAACTGAATCCTTTGTGTCTATGAAATACAGTGAGAGTTTAGATCCTCAGCTCCCACATAGACTCCTACAGTATATGGTTAGGTGTCTGCATCTACATTTGGATGGCATTCCTGGCTAAATGCATCTGTATTCAAGTTAATGTTTATTTACATACTTCTGGGAAAATTCAGTTAACCATGATTTCATCCATATATGGCTAGGGATATTGTTCTCAGACAGTGTTTCAGAGTATGCCTATACTCCTATACCTGCAAAGACAGTGTGAACATGTTCGATTCAGCTTTAAGCTGCCTATGAAATGTCTGAAGAATTCTCACGAACCACCCATGCTAATTGATTTTGTCTTTACTGCACAGTGTCAAAACATAAACACATACTCTGTAAGTAGTCTTACATGTCTGTCCCCAAACTAATCTTTCAGCCTGGAAGAAGCTTTACAGAGGCTAACATACCGTGCTGAGATAAATTACCTTTTCTTAGCAGTATGAAATAACCTCTACAAAACCAAGTCCCGCTGGCAAAAGTTTTTCAGTATCCACACTGGCTGATTTCAAAGCTACACATTTTTGCATCTAGCCACAGTGTGCATTGTAGTCATATCCCTAGGGAAGGTATCCACTTCAGTTTATTGATGAAGTGGGAGTTTTCCCACTTCAGTTGTACACTTTTTGTTATATCCTTGCATTGCAACTTCTGTAGACAATATTCTTGGCTACACTTAGAACAAAATACTTGAAAACAAGAACGTGGGATGAGGTTGTATTTTAGTCAGGTTGTACTGTTATACTCCTGAAGGGACTACCTCTCAACAAGGACCCTTTCCAGAAATTTAGAGCTGATAATATTTATGAGAGTCCAGAGCAGTTGAAACATTGTCTAGAGGTCTTTTAAATGGATAAATTTCAACACACTCCCTAAGGAGCTGGGATGCAGATCATTTCAGAGTTGTCAGAGGAAGATCATGCCTTAATTGTGCTTCATTGTGCTGTAAAAAATGAGACCTCTCCACTAGATTTAAGAGCCTATGGTATTGTGATCTGTGTGAAATCTTCTGGAAACTCATCTGGGATCTTACAGTGTATATGAAATAAGCTTGTGTTACTAACAAAGGTAGAAATAGTAACATAAATGTGATGGTTTCTGTAATTGATCTTTTCTAAAAGTATCTCCAACTTGACAGGGAGCATCTTTTTTGGTGTGATTTATTCTGTAATACAGTACACTCCAGTGGGCTGCTTTCCAAAAATGCTTGAATATCTTGAATATCTACTCACGCGTAGGGCAGCCCTAAATCACTCAGTTTCATGACTCCAGCATTTCTGTGAAAGATGAACACTGCTTTGGCTGTGACACAGATACTGTTTTTTAGAATAGATAGTCTCTGAAAGCATGAAGGACTAATCACATCTTTCAGTAGCAACCCTTATTCCAAATTAGCATCTAAGTTTTAAAAATTGTTATAGTCTTAAAAAAAGACTGTGGTCATGGGAAATTATATGGAATAACACTACTACTTTTATTTGATAAAATTAAAATCAGCCAACTTCTGTCAGAGGACTGATCCTTTCTCCGGTTGTTGTTTCAAACCTTTCACAGTTTTCACAATTATAGGGAAGAGATAGAGACTGTGTAATTAGGTCAACATGCAAAACTACATCTCTAAACCTCATTTATAATCTCTGGAAAATTGTAGAAGTGTAGAAGTCTCTGGAGGTCCCAGAAATTTCCACCACAGCAGGACATTGATTTGTAGGGATTTTCCTCTTTCACTGGCACTGGGAAGAGGAGGAACATCACCATTTGTCCCTCTCTGGGGAAGTGCTTGAAAATATTCCCTTGGACAGCATGAGCAGAAGGGCAGAGTTTGAAGAATGAAAGTTTTGACCAATGCAGATCTCTGCTGGCACAAGGGCAGACATGGTAAGATAAATGGAGTTTTCCTACTTCAGTTTACTTGGAGATGCCTTTTACTGGAATGAGGACCTGTCTCAGGGAAAAAGAACACATAGCATGGGGTTTCACTGAAGCTGGTAGTTCAGTTAAGTGTCCAGCCAGCGTTCCCAAGCCCAAGACATAGAAATATGCAATTCTGTGAATTATGGACCAATGCACCCTTTAAGTGATGGACCTGACACTGAGGTGGTAGTCTTGTCTTAGTGTCTTTGACTCTCCATCTCCAGTCGGATCACAGGAGAGATCACAAAGTAAATTGCACAAATATGAGAAATGAGTAAGGCCTGGGAAATGAGACTATATGCACACTTCTGGAAAGTCAGTGCTTCCCTGTACTCTTTTGAACATTTTTTTGAACAGTTTTTCTTTATCAGGAAAGAAAACAAATAGCTTCAAGCTGGCTGAATTCAGCTCAAGGATTACGCCTGGTCATCAATGGCTAGATTACTGCTTTAGAGCAGGGAGTTGTGACATCCATGGTGTCACAAAGGTAGCTGTCGGGGATTAAGCCTGCTATGTTAAGCCATTTTCAGTGATAGAATAATATATATATTTGGATCGAAATACTAAAAGGTTTTTTTGTTTGTTTGTTTGATTTTGGGGGTTTTTTTTTGTTTGTTTTTTGTGGGTTTTTTTTTGCTTGTATTCCAGCATCACTATTATATTGTCTGTATTAATATTAAAATAAACACAATCCTGAGTGCTCCTCTACAAACACAATAACACACAAAAATAAAACATTTAGAGTTTCCCACTAGACATTAGTAAAGTAGATACGATTTTATGCTAATCTGTGTGCAGATAGGATACTAGGGAGTTACAGTTTTCCATGAAAAATACAAGTGGGTCCCGTAGAAATGTATGCTACCAGAAGTAATAGCACAATGTACCTTAGACAACATTCAGAAAAGTAGGTCAGTGCAGACATCCAGGAGTGTTTTAAAAGTAGATTAGAAGAGAAGAAGTTAAGGTTTGCAGGTCAAAAAAAGAAGTTAAAGTGGTCAGCATCTTTCAGAATGGAGCTCTTGGGTCTCATGCATTCTCCACCTCTTTGAGATAACTGGGAAGTAAAGGGGATAGAGGGCTGGACTAATAGTAATGAGCAAGCAGATGAAAGAAAACAGAGTAGAATGTAGATGAGACAGAGTAGAAGAAAAGATGAGAGAAAACAGATGTAAGCCAAAAAGCCAATGAAGTGAGAGAGACAAGATTATGATGATTTACACAAGACATAGTGGAACTAGTCTGGGTAGAACACAGAAAGAAACTTATATGCTCAGTCCAAGTTCAGAATAAAACAATATTTTAACAGGATTTTAAATAAATTAAGGCAAAACTGTGAATTTTTTATCCTGAAATTAGAAACAGAGATTTTATAACAGGTTACTCTGATAGTATTGGTGACCTTGCATAGATAAGTTTGAAATAAATATCAAAACATTTACATGTTTATATGAACCAAATTTCAAATCCCCTGAGATCTATTTTTTGCTAATACATATTTCCTTTTAAAGCTGCACAGAGCCTAAAATTGAATCTCTAACATGTATGCACGTATAACATGAATGTTTGACAAGAATGCGTGCAAAACAAGTTAAACAAAACCCATTTTTTTAATCTATATTCTGGAACATCATTTTCTCTCACATTAGCCTGGTCTAATAATAATCTTTTTTCCCTTGACAATAATTATTTACATTTATATAGGATTGTGAATTAAAAAAAAAAAATCTAATTGAACTTTTCCACTTTTGGAAGGAGAATGTAGGAACTGTTCAAGAAAACACAAGTTTGAAGAAACTTCATATTGGGATTTTGCTTCACCTGCAATAAGAAATAGAGCTTGTGTACCCAGTATCTGTTGAAATTACATTTTTTGGTTTTAAATGCTTTTTATCTGAACAATATCTGCCTGAATTATAGAAATACTTAGTATTCTAGAACTGCAGCATCTTCTTTAAGTATTCTTGAGCTGTATTTATCAACAGTTAGCAAGCCTGCTGAAAGCAGTTCTTTTTAGATTACAAGCTAGAATACTTCTAATTTGTTGGCTGAGTCACTGCTTTTTTTTTTTTTAAATATTTTTTTTTTTCATGATCAGACTAGTGTTCTTCTTTGGTGATTCAATGGAATTTAAAGAGAATAGAGTACAGCCAAAGGGAGATAAAAATATCAGCCTTGGCAGGATGAGCTCATTTTTATATACTCTTTTATCTTTGATACTCTTCATCTCTATCATTGCTTTTCTTGGTGAAGAAAGCACTGCAACAAGGTGGTGGGAAAGCTGGCTTGCATTTTTTTTTTGTAGCAGTCAAGATTTCCCATCTCATTCCACAGTCAAGTAGCTTCAAAGATAGCTATTTCCTTCCTGACTGTGAGTTTTTGATTGGACTGACAGGTTTCCAGTATTCCCAGTGTCAGGGCACCAGCTGCTGTTTGAGATTGGATTTAATTTTCCACATTTAGAATTAAAAACTCAGATTATTTTAGAATTCAAGGTATAAAATAAAATACAGAAATTGCTAGCAATTTCTATGATATGAAATTTAAAATTATATTTTTGCCACTTCATTGTCTTTTTAAAGCTAACCTGGGTAAATAATTTAAAAATTAGAAATCATTTATTTGACACTGCTAAAACTCATTGAAAAACTACTTGATTAGCAATTTCTGTCAGGTGTGCAGAGCTGGATTAAAAGAAGAAGAAGACATGAATTGTCTAATATATAAAAGGAAAAGAAAATAAATTTTGGATATTTGATTGATCTTATGCATTCACAGAAGTCAGAAGGTTGAAATTAGGACTGCAAAATCAAAATCAACTTGGGTGATTACATATATAGCCCTTCAGTAGCTACCCTTAACATTATACTAACTTAGGGCTCTCTTTTGTCTTCTTACAGCAAAACAGTGCAAAGAATACAACTTTACTATTTTAATCTAACTAAAACTTTTAATTTAAGTAATTTTTTCCATAACTGTTCATGATGAAGGGCTGACAAATTCTTTTTGCTTACATGCCAAGAGTCTTCTAACCTTTCTTGAAGGGGTCACAACTTAAAAATCTGCTGGATCGCCTCCTATGTATTAGCAATGATAAAAACTTCCTCCTACTCACTGTAATTGCACAACTCCTTATGACAGGTTTGGCAATTTCATGTAGGAAGAGTTACTTTAATGAAGAATGTATGGGAAGAGTGTGCCAAATTTCTCAGCTGGTGTAAAATTCTTTGTATTTAAATGTAGATTGGCAACTAGAGTAGAAGAACTTACTGCAACACAACTTTTATTCAGAGTTTTGGGGACTGTTGGTAATCCAAAGATAGCAGCATGAAAAGTGCTGCTTTTGAGCTAGTCTCTTGTACAATTTACAAGGTCTGTTGGCAATTTTAAGTAATAAAAAATGACAAAAGTATTTCATAAGTCAATGGCAACTTATCTGCAGGAAGTACACTGAAGCTGCTGAAAGTAAAGTCCTTAGGAGAGAAATGATTATGTACTTCTGAAGGGACCTGTGAAATACTTGGAAAATGAATGTTTTATCAAATATATTTCAGTTTGGGTAAGAGCTCCAGTTTTTGGACAGAGTGAAAAATTTGACTTACATGATACCTATATATTGTGTCATCCAGATATCAAATCTGGAAGAACCATTTCATTTTATTTTTAAGTGAAGTTGATTCAAATGTACATTTGACTTACATTTATTACAATGCTTTCTGAAACTTCACAATTATTTTACTGGTGCGGCCAATCTAAGTTATTATATTATTTTGACTGTCATTCTGAGAGATAAGTGCAACAAAAATAAAGCTAGAAGTGGAAAACATGCTCAGGGATGTTTTTGTTGCTAGTTTCAACGTTGTAAATTGAGACAGACATTGAAAAAAAGGAACTATGTGATTCAGTTTAATCTTACATTTTCTTGAAATTATAATCAATCTCCGTTTCCAAGATGACTGACTATATGAGGATGGACCAGCCAATAATGGGAAACAGCTTTCTTTTTTTTGTTGATGTAACATATGGTAGAAACAGTCCTTTTTGTTTCATGCTGTTGAGTAGACTATCTAATTTGTCACTCCAAATAGGATCCAAAAATGATTAAAAGAGGTGTGAGCATTTCAGTTTTTTAAGAAGAGAGGCATGAGTTCATGGGGGAAAGGCAAAGTCAGAAACATCAAAATTGATTTTTAGATGGTCTTCAGTTAAATCCCCAGCTTCACCTTGATTTTTTTCTCTGACCTTCTTCAGGGGTCCTGGCAACATGAAGAGTTGGTGCAAGTGATTGTATTAGGATTAGTAATGTATCAATATGACTCTTGATTGAGTGAATTGTCTTTTTGCTGTAAAATGCGTGGCAGAGATAAAAGGCTTCTTCCATGTACACCACTGAAAGAGTTATGATTAATCTACGTCCACAAGTCTTTCCATGTTTCTTTTGCAGACAAACAAAATCTATTAGGAGAAACGTTGGTCCCCTGAAGTCAAAGGAAGCTTAAATACAATATTAAATCACATTGCAATGTATCGGCTTTTTCATACTTTTTTTCTCAGTCTGAGATTCCAAGTGCTTTGCTGAAACATTAATGCAGGAATAATCATGCTATTCTCAAATTCTATGGTGTTGTTTTCAGTCCTTGTTTTTCACAGCTCTTTGTTTTTCCTTTTTTCTTTCTCCTTTTTCCTCATTGTGTGCATGAGTGGAATTTTTTTTTTTTTTTACTCTTATTACTCAAGTCTCTCTGAAGCTGATATAATATTTTTTGATCATCTTGGATTTTGTTTTATATACTGCATTAATACATACTCTTTTTCTACTTTTGTATTTTATTAAACTTCTTATTTGTGACATTGATTCCTTAATATTTAAAGTACTTTCCTAGATGAATATTCATCCCTTTAAATTTCAGGTATAAACTTCCATTTTTTTCATACTACTGAAGCCAGAAACAAAATTTCCATTGTCCTCACCATGTCATATTTGGCTTTATATTTCCCTAAGCCTTAGTTCTCTCCAAGCATTTCTTTGGCTTCAGTCTTTAAGTTATAGGTGTAACCCTCTTGCAGAATAGTGTTTCACATTTTAAACCATTAGCCTACCTGATGATATTCCCCGAACAAGTCTGGTACTTTTATTTGTGAATTGAATCCTTCCAGTCACGTTCAGTTCAGTTGATCTGTAAGTGCTGACATCCAATTTTTTCTGTCTTCAGAGTCTATCATATTTCCTATGTTTTGTTGAGTAAAATGAGTGTGAGGGAAGAGAGGGGACAGAATAATATAAAAGAGACAAGATTCCTCCAAGTTACCCAGAGCCAACACCAGATCGCATTTCTAACCAAACAGTAGCTGAAGCCATACCAGAAAAAATTGTAGTTTCTAATACCACATGGTACCTTGGGATTAGTACATTAGTGAGAGTGTTCCCCCTGCTTCCACAAATATCTTCTCGATTTCTCTCTGAGAATTTTCTGGGGGTGAGGGACAGGTAGGGGAGGGGGAGGAGGAAAGGGCAGGAATTGTGAAGTGCTTTTCTGGGCTACCTTTCATTATCTGTAAATATTTCTTCTAAATCGCCAATAAAATTATATCAGTAGGGGTTCCATTCAGTGGCATTCAATTTAGGTAAAGTGAGAAGACTTGTAGTTTCTGTATTATATAAAGCCTTGGTATATGAGGGAAGCTGGGTTTTTTTGCTATCAGAATGAAGGCCAGCTGGTCTGTTTATGTAGATACCAGAGTAATGAGATGGTCCAAAGTGGCCTCAACTCCAATGACAAACCTCTGCCAAGCATGAGGTGTTGAATGCTGTTGCTGCCTGTAGCATCAATACCTTCCTGTTTAAGATCAGAGACACTTCCTGTTGGTTAATTTGGTTTGGGTCTAAGAAAATGTCTTTATGTTCCTTTTTTTACCAGTGTATGTTGTTCCTTAGCAAAAAAAAACAAGAGGAAGTGACATATGTCCGCATCTTTCCTGTGAAAGAATACTTTGTAACATCCAAAAAATGAGATTAGTCATATAAGCAATTTTCTGAATAGCATTAGTTTGATGGAAAAGTGTCAATATAGACTAAAATAACAGTGTTTATGCAGAAACCTGTGAAATCTCTGTTTAATGGCAAGCCAGAAGAAAATATAAGCCAAAGCAAGAAAGTATCTGCAAGAGAAAATGTAGAAGCCTCTCAGAAAAAAATTAAGACAACTTCAAGTATTTTGTATTCACAACCATGTTGATGAATACAGCATGTGAAAAATTATGCTTTTGCAAATGGCCATGACCTTGATGAATAATTTGATTTCCAGAAAATGTTTTTTTTCTTTTAATTTAAAAGGAAATAAAAAAATCCTTCTGGGCAAAATCCTTCTGGGTACACTTTTCAGAAATGTAGAAAATTTTGTGGTAAAAGTACTTTTTCCAATGGATTTCTCTACCTTTTATCCACTCAAACTATTGCTCCCATGAAAAACATAACCTCTCTAATTCATCTCTCCAGGCATTTTTAAATAAGATTTACCCTTACAAGAACTGAAAACTACTTTAAACTTCTCAAGTAATTGTTTCAGTGGTGACATGAACATATTGTTAATGTTGTAAACTGAGCTGTTGTACAATCAACAACAAAAAATTTTATGTAGCATATTTTCTTCATTCCTGCTGTGTGTCAAACTGTATACTATATGCCTAATCTAGAAAGCTTTTCTAAAGGTTTTTCATAAAGAGTGTAGATGTTAAACCTAGAGAGAAACTTCATGCTCCAGAGCCCTCTTCCTTTAATATATTCAAAACACTGCCATTTCCTTCTTCTCCACAATTCCACCATTCCTGTGGAATGTATGTAAAATAGGTACTAGGCTCTCCTTTCTTTTATACTGTTCTTAGAGGGCTAAGTAATTTTACAAGTTTCAAGTACCCTAAAAATACACTGTAATAGAGAATATGCTCAAAATAGTATGCTTTTTTGTAGATATAAGAAATTCCTTGGAGAGTTTGTCATGCTATCATTTATTTTGTGAGCTCTATAAATGTAACAATTCAAGGCAAGTTTTTACCTCTATATTCAAGTTTTTCTGATATTATGGCACTTATTTTTATCTTCTTAGGAGCAAACTTATTACTATATAATAAGATTTACCAGAAGCAGTGAACTGTTTAAGTAGTATTATTAGTTTATTTTGTTAACATTTTTGGCCAAGTCCACTGACTTTTATGATAAAGTACTGTTGCAAGAAATTACTTAGAAAGGTAAAACCAATAGTTATTTTGTTACAGAAAAAAATGCTGCAGTGTATTCAGCCTCGATAGAAATGTAATATATTTTCTAAGAACCCAAACAAAGTTTAGAACAGCAAATTTAAAGTACCCCCCAAATGTGATTATATTTATGGCAGAAAGGCTTCTAATATTTTTTTTTTTTTAATTCCATAAAATGAAGCAATGTGCAATGATTTTCTTTTTCTGATAGGAACATTTTACATCATGAAAACTAAATGCTATCCTAAATGATACTTGAGGGTAAAATTGGCATCGTGAATGTTTGTGTCAGTACCACTTCCCATACATGTTATAAGGGCTTTGATAGAAAAATAATTGGCTTAAAATGGTGGAATTCCATACTTACAGCATTTTGCTTTCTCAGTGTTGGTGATGCTGTTCTAAGTCATGCTGTGTTTTATTTTAAGCCTCATCTTTGCAAATTTTACTCTGCTTCCTCCTCATATATTATCTTCAATTACGCAGCTCTTGGAAGCCACATCAGTTCTTTAGTTACCACCTGGAATTTAATAAATAAATTTTATTTATGTTCCCAAGATGGCATGGTACCTACCAGTTTTATTTGAGATCCACGAAATAAATAAAAGGTTAAAAGATGGTAATTTTTTTTCATCATACCAGGGCTTCCACAAGTTAAGAGTCTAAAAATACAGAGGAACATTTAATAGAAAATGCAGATTTTCTAAACTCTGTTACTTTTCAGGGTAGAAGGGCTCTGTAAGGAGATATCCTTCTATTGTATGTGCTGTATGGGCTTGTATTTCCAGAGAAGACTTTATAATTGCATACTGGCCTTTGATTCTTTCAAGGTAACCTCTTTCAACTATACTCATTTGAAAGATACTTAGACTCACAATTTTTGAGCAAGCTTACTTACCATAAGTTTTAGCCAATACATGTACTTATTACCACAGAACTTTGAATTTTACTCAGTTCTGAATATGGACATGAATGTGCATAGTATGTGGGTATATGCATTTGCCTGTGTTTCTAGAAGTTGGATAATTTTATTTGACTATGCTTTTAATTTATAAGTGAATTCTGGAAACCACAAAGTAATATTTTTTCTCAAAATTTTTCTGTTAACTTTTCCCTATTTTGCTTTTTTTTGTATTAATTCAGAGACTCTGACTCAGGCATATAATAGATCAAATGTATATTGTCTTTATAATTACATGCAAACCACTTTTCTAAATAATAAAAACAGAAGGATGAGTAGATATTGTAGTCAGTATTTCATATGCTTTTTGAGTGCTTAAGATCTCGCAGTTCCAGCTGTAATAGAATTCAGGAAACTTACATGCAGCATGCCAAAATAATTAGCCATTTAAAAAGGAACCCACAAATAATAGCCTTAGGCTCTGAAAATGTCTTCAAAAGCAAACAAAAAAACACAAACAAACAAACAAAAAAAGGCAAGCAAGCTGTTAGTGCTTCTAAAACTTTTAATTCAGTAGCTCATATATTTCTACAATTATAACACTTTAAATTACTAACTTGGTTGCATCCATGAAAGATCTTGACCCTTTAAACACTTTGGGACATGCTTAAATTTAATACCATGCACAAATCCCAGTGAAATGACCATGATTTACTGTAGTGAGGATTGTATTGATGTGGTACCTCTTCCCCTTAGAAGAAATAAAGAAAAATATATTTTTAACCCCAGAAGGCAAAGTAAGGGCAGGAATATTGACTTCACTTATAAAAATAGTGAAAAGAAAAATTATTAAAAAGATACAAAAAGAAAACCTGTAAGGATAAAAGAAAAGATATGAAAGTAAAATCTGTTAAGATAAAACATATATAACTTAGAACCTAATGCAGACAAAATTGGCAGAATTTATATATGCCTTGGAGGCTAAGTCCAGGACAAAGCTGATGGTCAGGTGGCAGTCAGCAAATAGTTTTAGGGGAAAGTTCTCAAGTCTGGCCTTGATGAATGTGGGCTGACAGTAGAATTGGCATAAAGCAATGTCATGACAGTAAATCAAAATTTTAGTGAGAGACACTATGATAAACTCAGTATGTGTGAAAAAAATATTATCTGAGAGTTGTGCAGAAATGCTATGTAGCTTTCTGTGAGAACAGACATTATTTGATATTGTGTTACATAAAAATGTAAGTGCAAACAACACATAAAAATAATATATACCATAAGTTTTACGTACCTATAGGGACAATCTTTTAAATACTTTATGATCTGTTCATATCAGGGTGCATTCAATAATTTTCTTTAACTTGTGTAATTTTAAGGTAGGACAACATAGTCACTGTTTGGAATAGTCTTTCAAACAACAGCCTGTGTCTCCATTTGGTGGCTAAATCCCCGCCATAATAACACTAACACATAGTATATGTATTTCTTGCAAAATACGAGTCTGTTATAACTGAAAAAATAACATTGCTTTTATAGTTAACTATTTTTTTTTCCTACTAGTTGAAGTAAGACTAAGTAAGACTTAGTCTTCTGCATTTTCTTTTGAGGTTTTTCAAAGGGCAACTAAGTAATTTTTTCAAGTCTTTTACCAGCTTTTAGTTTTAGCTGATTCATCTGTGAAGTGATACAAGAAATTCCTGCTTTAGAGAACTATGCAATCAGAAGCAGCTATACTGATTTATACCAGCTGAAGATATGAACCTTTCCATTTTTTAGTGTTCTGAAAGTACTTTGAGATCACTGCATGAAAACACTGGAGGATTTTAGGGAATGAGCAAATAATTTATGTTACTAAGCCATTCAAATCTGCAATTTTAGAGCAGCATGGATTATTTTTCTCAGTTACATAAATTATTGTCCTGGGCTGGTATTCCTGCTAATTTCCTTTTTAAATTACCAACACAGCAAAAGAATTGTAGCTATTTGCATAAGTTTAACTTTCTTTGGAGATTTCCAGCTCTGTGTGATGGTACTTGGAGAGTCATTTCTGCATTGGGTACTTCTCTGCAATCTCTTCTGGGAGAACAAATGTTTGGGAGCATCCTAACCATGTGCTTTAGATGTTCAAAAATAGAATGAAAGAATAAAAGGAACAGATTCCCTTGGTAGAATCTCTTTAATGTCTTGCATCTGATGTTCAAATTGATGGGGAGGGGAGGATCACATGCCTGATGTTTTCTCTAGAACTACACCCAACTGGAAGCCATCCTTTGGCATCTCTGCAGATAGCAGCATACCCAAATGGAACATATTAATTCTTTGGGGAAATCTCCCTAGTGGGACAAAAAGAAATCTTTTCAGCTTCCCAGACACATGCTCTGTTCCCAGTATCTTCAGAGTGAAAGGAGAATCTACACTGCCTTAGTCTGGAGGACGCAGTTTCATTGTAACTGCAAGGTTTACCATGGATAAATAACTATGGTGATGCAGCTGATCAAACTTTCAGGTTTTGATATGTTTATTAATGAAAATGAATGAGAAAGGAAAGAAAGAGCCAGACGGCCAAGATGGCCCTGTATCTCTGCTGTCATCATTAGGTGAATATGTTATACCAAATATTTAAAAGCTGCTCATTTTGTTGGAGAAAGATCCTAATATTAACTTTCCTGATAACCTCTGCAGCCTGACTGGCTTCAAACAGGAAGTGACATGCAGGCAGTCCCCAGTCTGTACCTACATGGTGACCTATGACCAGGAGCCAAATCATATTTCTTACTTCTGCTGTGCATAAGATAATAATTGTTCCTACTTGGCTCAGAGTGTGTGCTGCTGGTGCACCCTTGCAAAGGATTTTGTTGAACAGAGTTTTGATCTTTCACACCATAACAAGCCCTGCCAGCTGTAGCCTGATGTCTGAGCATAGGGTTGGTCTGAGGAATCTGGAAAGGTTAACATGAACGCTTTATTAATATGTGACCAACGCTAGTTGTGTGCTTTAAAAAAAAAAAAAAAAAAAAAAAAAAATTAAAACAAAAAAAGCCCAAACCCAAGCAAAAAACTAACCAACCAACTAACCAAAACAGGGCATATTTTCTGTTCATGATTGGATTCAAGTAGTTCTGTTCTTAGCAACTGAGAAGGGAAGTGCCATGGTTATGGGAGCTTCTGAGGACATAGTCAGTGGATCATTTCTTTTTCTTACACCTTGCTGTGCCCTCCAGAATGAGATGGTGCAAGATACATGGTCTGATGATTCTCTGCTCCCAAGTGGTAGTGAAGGGTAAAAACCTGTCCCTGCCCATCCAACTGTCCTGAGATGGGAGAAGACTGCTTATGAGGAAGAAGTGATCTTTGTGTTGCTTCATGTAGGCTTTCTTTACAACTGCCAACCTCAAAATGTTTGTTATCCCTGCCCATGGCAGGGCAGTTGGTCTAGATGAACTTTAAAGATCCCTTCCAACCCAAGCTATTCAATGATTCTATGATTCTGTGGTTTTTCTAAAGACAGGTATTCAGAGATAATGAAGGTGCTGAAGCCTGAGAGGTGGCAAATGACAAAAGCTTCATGTCCTGGTGAAATTAAGGCTATATTAAAAATTTGTGTATATATAATTCCTTATAGAACTTCATAAGATAGAAAAGTATCTGTAATTTTTGTGAAGGAATCTACTTGTCTGTTTTGTGCCACAAAGGAGTTACTGCAAAAGCAAGACAAACGATAGAGATATCCTGCCTACATGAACTCCAAACCAAAATGCTATGAAGTTTTTCAGATATTAAGCTGCTCTTTTCTGAGCAGAGATCTCAAAGCATTTATTCAAAAGAGGAACCTAAATGCCTGTACGTTAATGTAGAAGACCAGATTAAAGATTTAGGAACCAAAAGTCTATATGGTCTTCTCTGCAATTGAGGGACTTGTGGATGCCATCTTTTTGAAAGACCAAGTAATAGTCCTGGCTGCTGTAACAAGGACCATGGACACCCTGAGATGTTTAAGAGAAGAATCAAGCTTGCTAACCTAGTAAATAGATTGTGTTTTCCTTAATATCTTCTAAAAGAAAAGTCCTTAGAGTTTCTGTTCAGTATGAAATTAAGAACAGTATAAGATGGATGAGGTCTGACATTCCAATTCCCTCAATATTATGGAGGATGAAAAAGAAATGAACAACACAGGGCATATCGGTTAGCTCATCTGGTACACTGCATGCAGAGTAGCATCAACAAAATTCTGTCTTAGTCTGTGAGACAATATTATAACAGAACTAGATGCTATTCTTCTGGTGAAATATAACAGTCACTATGTATATTTTTAAAAGAAAAAATTCTTTCTTTCAGAAAAACCCTCTTAGCTGTTGCTTTGATCATGTGAATTCAGCTAATACTGAAAGTAGCAACAGAACAGTGAACTAAATGTCAGTTATTAGCCTTATAGCCTTCTCTTTTCTTTAGCTGAGATTCCTATATATCATTTCTGTAGAGATTTATGAATCTGCTACTATTTCCTGTTCAGTACTATTAAAGATGGTGTTAATAGTTATTCCTGGTGCTTTGTGTTGAAAGACCTTGCTTTCAGTATTTAATAATTTTCCTAATGCTACTCAGTATGGCTGGCAGTTTTAATGTCGGGCATATTTATTTGGCAAAAATTTTGAATAAACTGTGTCTAAACAATTTCTGATGCTCCTATGAAAGAGATTAAGGGTCAAAAGCATTGTTTTGCCCAAGTTATTAAAAAATGTGCTGACATCTTTACACATTTGAGCAAGGTCTTGAAATATGGTAGAAGTGTGGTAGATTTTCCCAATGTTCCAAATTATAAGACTCCTAAAAACTTATTTGTGTGTTAGCCTGGTTATGTTTGTTACTGCTCTGCAACTTGAGTTTCCCGAGCTTCTGTCTGCACTGAACACACTCCCTCCCCTGACTCCTGAGCATAGTCTATGCTGTACTCTGTGATGCTGCCACTTTGGCATGAAGAAATAAAAAACAGAGACTGACTTGAATTTAAGGAAATGTGAATGGAGAGGAGGAGGGCAAAGGCTCAAGTGGCTGCAGATAGGGAGGGTTCTTCATAGGATCCCTCCTTTTTTCAGTGCATAAGATATATGGTGCTATGGGGACAGACAAAATTTTTCCTATCAGCCACAGTCTCATCAGTAATCAGGATCTATGCCACATGTGTTGCAGACGGGGGGAAGTTTGGAAAGCATGTGTTGCTTCAGATAATGAACATGTAATTAGAGTATCACAAGGTATGTACATAAGATGTGGTTGCATAGGAAATCTTTATTCCTGATATTGTTCCCTAACTTTGTGGAGATTAGTCTGCAAGAATGTTCAGTCACTGTAGTGTCTAATGCAAGTATTTGTATGTGTACTTAGTGTGTTATATAGTTAGACATCATGGAACAATTGGAAAAAGACTTAGAGAAGAAGTAATTGTCCTTCTGCTTCAAGACCATGTCAGCTTGAACCTGTAGCAAGCTTGAAGGATATTTGTTTTACCTATTATAAAAAACTCCAAGAAATGGAGAGTCTTCAATTTTCTTAAACATTTTATTTACATTATTATCTATTTTTACTATTAAAAAGCTTCTTCCAGTGTCTGAACTGCAGCTTTCCAACTGCAACTGCTTCAGGTCCTATTCACAGTGTAAATACAGTACAGGTTATTTGTTTCCTCTTGAAACAACCATTTACAACTTATCGGCTTTTATCTTGTTTACTCTCATTTTATGCAAATCAAATAATAATGATTCTATTATTTATCCAGTTATGCTTTCAAGGGTTTTTTTCTTTCCTTTTAGTTTCTCCAGTTGATCTTGGTCCTTCTTGAAGGCCAGTGCTGAATACTGGAATCCATATTTCAGCAGAGGCCTACCAATGACATGTGAAAAAAAAAAAAAAAGGAATATTTAAAAAACTGTATCACTTTGCCTGCATATATTTGTCTTGCAATTTCAGCAAAATCACACCAAAAATGAAGCTGCCTCCATCCTTGTTTTCTAATGTAAAGCTATATTCATTAAAATGCTGTATGCCCTGACAAAGACTTTTTGCTTAGTCTGAATTTTCTTTTTTTTTTCTGGCTAGCAAGTAAAGGCAGTATTTTCCTAATATTAAAATTACTTTTGAGGAAAACAAAACAAAATAAAGTTTATAAAATGCAGATCAAAAACTAAACTAAAGAAAAACCCAGAGAATTGTTAAAATATTATTAATGTGCTTTATTTTTTCCCCAAAGAAAACTTAAAACACTCAACAAAAATGTGATCTCTTAGGCCTAAGTTGATTATGAAATGAATTAATAAACAGTGAACTCAAGCAAATGGCATTACACATGCACAAAAGTAATCTTTATATTCTGACTGGTGTAGATCAATTGGGATTTCCTTGAGTTAATCTATTTGTAATAGAACATTCATTTATGTATTTGCCTTTTAGAGATGTTCCCCTGATTTAACACAACCACTACAGGCTCATTGTTTGCCAAACTAGTGTAAAAGCTGTCCTTACGCCTCCACTTTAGAGTCAGTCTGAAAGAGGGCATCTGCAAGTGCAGAATGCAGGGGTTTATCTTCTCCTTCAGTGCATCCTTCAAGCTTTGAGATTGGAGAAGGGCAAAACCAAGGTGTTAAAATATCCCCACGTAACTTTGTCAAGGAAGGGGTTAAAAACGTGGAATCTCTGTATCTGTAAAGGGCTGAATTATCTTCCGGACACCAGCAGGGGTTGCTGTCACTAGTTTGTGGTTGTCACATTCCTGTTATGCTTGACCTTGGAAAGGCTTGACAACATAGTCTGGATTTGATTAAGAGAATTTCATGTTTTTCCTTTGCTAGAGTCACCCCCCACCTCGACAAACATTTTAAAATGTTAAGAAGTAAAAAAAAAAAAGTTTGGAAAGCAAACATTTTCCCCAAAGAAATTTATAGTTCAAATTTACACCAAGTTCGCACTAACTGGAGCAGTCCGGGTTTCCACTCAGGCTTTGAGAGCTCTCTGTAAGCCATTAGTCACTTCCCTGGAAGAGGCAGCTTTTTATAGGCAGCAGGATAAAACAGACACAGATGTGTAAGTAATATTAGAGGCTTTCACATGTACCTGCATTTTTTTTCCTGTCATAGAAAAGAAAAAAAGAGTAACTATAGAAAAAAATTAACTGAAACTTTGAACTTGGTTTTGAACAGCTACCGTGGAGACTGGTTTAATTAAAGTAAAATAGGTTGTGCTGTGGGTTTGTTTTTCTTTTTTTGTGATTGTGATGATTTATACCATGAAGATAGAAGTTTTTTTTTATTTTAACATGTTGGGTTTTTTTCACTTTACAGGACTGTTATTATGCCAGCTGCCAATGAGTTTGATCCAGAGATTGTCCTGGTGTCAGCAGGATTTGATGCTGTGGAAGGCCACGACCCCCCGCTGGGCGGGTACAAAGTCACAGCTAAATGTAGGTATTGTCATAGGCATGTGTTTTTGAGTTGATATTTTTTCTAGTTAGGAGCCTTATTATAAGTCCTGTTTACTTTCATGTTTCTGTTTTGTGAGATGACAGCTGTGTGTTGGAGGACAGGGACTATCCATCAATTAATACCCAAGGATGCCCATGAAAGCTGTCGCACTTGCCCATCTCACAGTCAGCGTGGAAATGAACATGTTAGCATTTCTGGCTCACTCTTTTCTGTTCCTCTTGGCATTTTTGTCTTGACTTTTCTGGCATTCAAATAACATTTTAGACATTTCATGCTTTTCAATAGGCCCCATTTTCTAAAGGCTGGAGTAAGTTATTTCTCTTTAAATATATATTGGAGATTTTAGACTTTGGAAGCATAGATCTGCTGTCATATTGCTCTTCAGTTATCATAATCTTTTCAGTTCTGTGGCATTAATCCTAAATTACAACAGTGTTTATGAAGGCCAAAGTTTTCTAAAAGATTACTCTGTTGGGTCTCAATGTTTGGATGTCCATTTCAGTCTTCCAAAATGTGTGCGTGTGGCAGAGATTTCATAGTTTCTGAAAGACAGATCTGTCTGTAATGTCTCATATATAGGACCAAAATCACTAACTCTTACAGGATATTGTGGCCAAACTGATTCTGAGACTGGTATGTTAAACAACACTGGGTGATGTAGTAACAGCCTGTACAGTGTACAACACTGTAACTTCACTATGTATAAATTGCTTTCCATGGGACAACATGAAATGGTTTCCTAATGCAATGGTGTGAATTATTTTCTTCAGTGTATCTGCTTCTATTCAGTACATCTCAAGAAGTACCATAATATCATGTCAACAGTTATTAAATATGGATCTCTGCTGTTAATGGCAAATGCCTTGAGAAAGGTCTAGAGAAGTCAATGAGACTTAATTGCATTTAAAACACTGCACAAATGGAATCCAGTTCAGCGGATTTTGTCCCTCTGATCTCTGCCTCAATAGACCAAAGTTGTTTGCCTGAGGAGGTGCAGGGAAGAGATGCATATTTGTTATTTTCATTTTCACTGCATGTTCAACAGGTTCCCCTGAATACCAAGGACAAAAGGATAGATAAAGAACTAGAGTGACTATCCATAATGGTGTACTGTGGAAAGCAGAATGTAGAAGGCAGTGCAATGGTCTACCTGAAGACACTCAGGTGCTAATGCACAAGTGGGTTGGAAAGGGAATATCCCTGTGGCTGCGAGTAAGATGTATTGAGTTTTGGCTTAGCTTTTCAGCTTAATGCAGTGATTGCACTAGAGAGGAAAGAAATAGCAGGCTGTGTGCACGTTTGATATAGTTTCTTTGTGTATTATGATTTTCAGTAAAACATAGGGCATGAAGAGGTAAGAAGTTTGCTCACTATTTTTTCCCATGTGTGGTTCCTGGTCAGAGGCACCATTCTATGAGCTTTTGTGGTAGAGACATGATCTTTCAACTGGTACACAATAGATATTTTGTTGAGAATAATTGTATAGCTCTCTGTATTTAGCAGCTGAGAAGGCCTTCTAAGTGTCCCTTTAGGCATGCATGATGCTCCAGTAAGATGCCTTGGCATATGTAATATTCTGGCATAGCAGCTTCAACAATTTTACTAGAAATTGCAGCAAAGAAAAACTGTTTGATATTGGAATTGGTGTTAGTTTTTTTAATGAGTTAATTTATTAACTCTTTGTAACTTTTGTTAGAAACTGAAATCGTAATACCTTTTTTTAATATAAGCTGCGCATCTGCTTCTACACATGTGTCCATAAGCAGAAAGGGTGATTTACAGTAGGTGGCTCTTGTTTAAATTAAGGGAAAAGCCAAGAAAGACCCAGATAATGATCGTGCACCTGAGGGATGAATAAAGCCTTTTGTACAGAGCCAAAGAATTTATCATTTCCCCAAACCAAAATTCTCCACATTCCACCATATCATTTTAGAACATAACATACTATACGTGGTATGTAGAAAAATGAAGTCTATTAAAAAAATAAAAAGGTCCAAAGAAAAACTGTCATATTAAAGACTAAAAATAGGTATTCATGCAAATTTTTAGTAAAATTGGTTTGTAATAAATAGAAATTATGCCCCAAACAAGTAATTGCAAAGTAAAGTTTAACACATAAATATTCTTTCTTTTAAAATCTTTAGCACTTTTTGTATGCTTAATGCATTGTATTTTCTGATTTCTATGACTTAATACAAACTTTACACTCTTATAAATTAGGGAGAGATTGACATTGAAGAGAGATGGGCCCTTGCTTACTAACATTGCTGTTAAAGAGAGTTAGGAAGCCACTAGATGCCTGATAATGAATTATTTATGTCTTTTCCTCAGAGTACAATCAAAAAGAAAAAATTAAAATTAAAATGTATTATCCAGTCAGCCTTCCCAAGTAGGAGCCATAGAATGAAGATGCCAGATTGGACTAATTCCACCATTGGAGTAAACATATAGCAGGTGATTTGATATAGACAAAAATGTTATACTAAATCTGCATAGTTTCAGAAGTATAAATTAGAATCTGCTTTTTTGATATTGACATGCAGTCTTATTTATTGAGCAGTTGCCAGTTCTGATTAGTAAACAAAACATATCAGCAATTCTGAATCTTTTCTGTCTTGTTGCATTTTTCAAATAACTTGCCCTAAGTAAATCTATTTCTCCAACTGCCTTTGCTATTTGTCCTTGTCTGTTGATTAGTTTTCACTAAACTAATCAATATGTAACTAACTTTCCCCTGTCTGGAAAACAGATTTGTTTGATGCAATGTAGACTTGAGAATGAAAATTAACTAAAACATTTTTTTCAACCCCAACTTCAAGAATTTCACAGGCACATTCTTCTTTATGTTGGCCCTTTGTGCCAATACCCTCTTAATGAAGTGTGATAATTTCAAAAGATGCCTGTATATACCTAAGTACAAATGCACATCTTGAAATATATACTCAACCCATGTGCATAAACTTTGTGTTGGTTTTTTATTCTGTTAAGAAAAAGAAAAGAAGCTTCAAAGACCTGATATGACTGGTGACATATGGTGGAATTTGCTGCTGCTGGAAAGTTCTCAGTCCTTTGGTACCAGCTATATTCCTAATATCTTAGTAAGAGAAGGCAAGCTTTATTGACATCACCAATATGAGACCACCTAACGTAATTACAAACAGTAGATATACTTTTGAAATCACATTCACTTTGTTCTGAAGAAGGTATTCCACCCCACCCCACCCCAAAATCGTTTGTTTTTCCAAATATACACTCTTTTTCTGCTAAAAATACTATCTTTACTCACCAACATGGCCTTGCCTGTGTCGTTATGCTATAATAATTGCACTAAGTTTAACATCAAAAAGCAAAGAAAAGAAAGTGAGGCACATGTCATATTAAGCTTCTCTGGTACTCCTCTTGGCCCAGGATCTTGCAGCAGTTAAAGGTATCAACACTTGTTCAGGAGTATCTCTAACTTCTGGGAAGTTCTGGCTCAGACTGATAGGGATATTCAAGCAACTTCTCTCAAATTTTGCTTTCCGTGACCCCTCTGTTATGATGCAAGCTAACTTCATTAGCTTTTGCCAGGTCAAGTCCATCTTTAGTACTGGCATGGTTCTGTCCATGTTCCTTGACTTACTGGTTCCTCAAGATGTACAGTGAAGGTGGGTGCAGCAGCAGGAGCTCTCATGCACAATTCTCTTATGCAGAGTAACTATTGATGTCTTTGGGATCCCTTTGTTTAGATCAAGGACTGTAAAAGTCCTTTAATTTTATTGTAAAATACAATCAGCTAAAAGGAAAACATGACTCAGTTCCTGACTTGTCAAATTGCTTTTTATTGCTAGAAATGTATTATTTTTTCAATAAGAAAGTACATAAAATATCAGTACAATATATGCAATATATATAAACATAGTTTTATAAATTCACTTTTTTACTGGAATAAAAAAAATTGCATTGACAATAAAATATAAAAAAAATATATATTGGTAGAAGAAATAAAGGGATTAAAGGAATTTTATATTTAGAATAGTATGGAGATCCCTAAACAGTATTAATCTACTCCTTCCTGTTATCCTGATGATCCTTAGATGCAACTGCTGAAGATAGAGAGAATACATTTTGTGCTTCATTTTGCAGTTAATTTTTACATCATCTGCTAAAATATACAACATTATCACAATATTTGAATTTCATATAATGAACAAGTCTGAAGAATAGCTGCCAGATCTGGTCATAAATTTGCAAGTTGTTATATCTTGTAAGAGCACTGTTTTTAAACTTAGCTCTACTGAATGAAGATCTTCATGTAATATTATCCTGAGGTGAACTTTCTTTTTGTTTTATAGAACAACCCTTAGAATAATGCTTGCACTAAAATCATTGAGATCACTTTACTGTTCAAGTAAATATTCTACATAATTGTTCATTAAGTGGTGACCATTCTGTAAAAAGAATAAAGTAAATAGAAAAATATCAAGCATGAATGAAGATTTTTTTCAAGGTACTTCACTTGCCGAAGCATGGTGTCTGTTAAGGGCTATGATGATTTAGTGGAATTTTCTTGTTTTACTCTCCTATCTCAAAGAT
This sequence comes from Xenops minutus, assembly GCA_035221455.1. NCBI lineage: Eukaryota > Metazoa > Chordata > Aves > Passeriformes > Furnariidae > Xenops > Xenops minutus. The sequence goes on from JAWWEE010000074.1 coordinate 29,595,617, forward strand.
GCTATTTGACTCCAGAGTCCAAAACAAAATCAACAAATAGCAGTAGAAAAGGATACCACTGTAAGCATTCAAAGAGTAAATGATATTTTGTCTGTTTGGATACTTGTCTTCTGGTACGCCAAATTTGATCCAGTGTCTAGAATATAACTGACTCTATCTAAGCTGATATGCAACTTTGGTGTTTTTATTTCAGAAAATTGCAATAACTCTCTTAACTTACCAAAAGCTGCATTATGCTGTAATACACTCTATTCAAATGGGACCAATGAAAAAAGAACTTAAGTTATAAACAGTTTTCCTCCTTAGAGAGCTCAGCTTATTTTCAAATGATAAATCAGCATAAGTCATAGAAATTAATGTGTAAAAAAGGCTGCTGGCTTACATATAGCCAACTGGTCTTCCATCGAGGAATCCCTTCTTGTGACTGGAACTGATATTTCTCAGAATACAAATAAGAGTATCCAGGTTGAACTTGGGTGCCTATCCTGTTTGTCGCTGCTTTGCCCTTCACATTTGGGCTCCAATTTCCCATAGGGAGTAATGATTTTGAATAAAAAGGTGTTTGAGTGTAACATAAAATGCTATTGAAAGATAAAATACCTAGCAACTGGACATAAGCAAATTCAGAAGTAATGTGCACAGTTTTAATAAGAAGATGACAGATTGCTGAAACAAATAATCTTGCATAGTGTCTTAGCCATCACTGGAAAGCTTTAAATGAGACATAAATAGGTAACATCCTTACACTTAGGTAATTAGGTGTAGCACACTCAGTAGAGGCTTCATGAAAAATTCAATTCATGAAATTTCTCTTCAATGTTAAATGTTTTCTTGAGTCTTCACAATGGTCCAACTCTGGCTTGGAATTCTTTTCAGTTTCTCACTGTGTGTTGTGTATAATATATATGTTAGAAACAGACCGCAGGATAATGCTAGAACTACATATCACTGAATTCAAATGTAGAACTACTCAGGGTCAAAGCCTGGTTCTTCAGATATGTTTCAGAATGAAGTTTCCCATGTACCATCTTTGCTATTTCTGAACCATTCTATGTGACTATTCTGAGTATTTCAAGTACTAAAAAGGACATATGTGTTGTCTGGGTTGTTTTTTCCATTCCTGGAACTAGTTACTTTCTAATGAAATCCCCAAGTAATATTCTAAGTCTCTACTGAACAGGATCTTGGACTGACTGTGAGTTGTTTAGGATAGAGTGGTTCTAATGTCTTTGGGTAGGGACTGCACTTTCTTGTGACTCTCCAAAAGACTTCCTTGACGCTTGACTGAAAAAGAATCCTGACTGGGACTAATGGGGCTAGTGCAGTAGGTATGTGTTAAAGGAAGGCAGGCAAAAGGAGTCCTTGCAAGTTGACAGCTGACTAAAGAGAACAATAGTTTTGACTTGGTAGCTGTTTTAACAGTCCAAGTTTCTAAAAATAGCATTGCAGGCTTTTATGATGCCATGTTTAATCTCTTCACAAGCAAGAAAGTCTTTTTTACTCAAGCACAAGAAGCAGTATCTTGGTAGGTCTGGCACTGGTGACCTATGAGTGTAGTTTCAATAGCTGGTGTGAGCTGCTCCAAACACCTCATTGCCATACAAAAGGGTGGCTGCACACCGCTTCCCCTTCTGAGTTATCTCTTGCACTTAACCTTGCACTGGCTCTGGTTCTTGGCAGGTCTCTTTGTAAAAACATGCAGCATTAACTCATCAACCCATCAGAAAACTTAGTCAAAAAAGTGGAGACATTTCTGTTGGGCTGTAAAGCTGAATCAGATTATGGAGGTACCAATGTGTGCAGGGGCAGTAGAAAAAGAAAGAGGATACCTTTTGGTAGCAGAAAACTGCTAAATTACCTCAGTTGCCACAGATTCCTTCTGATCTGAACTCTTGTGAGTTCAGAGATTTGATTTTTGTTGACATAATTTGGGTATCTTTGTGGTACTTGGGGTGATAAGATGGTTATCCCTAAGGATAGATCTGGAGCTTTTGACTCAGAGCTACTAGCATCAGAGATAGCTTGGAGTGGTATCATTGACATGGTTTTTCACAGGGGAGGCTTCTCATTCATATCAGAAATTTTCTTTTTGTTCCTTTCGTGTCCTGAAATCTACATAGTATGCAGAAACTGGCAGCAAGAAAATGTAGCATCAAGATTTTGCTTCCAGTTCACTTTGGAAAGGAAGGGTTGGGGTTTCTCCAGGGTGATTTCTTGAATACTAATTAAATGGTAGCTTGGTACAATACAAAAGGCATAAAAATAGATGACAAAATCATTGGTGACCAACCTTCAGACATGATTATTTTCATAGGAGGTACTGGGAGAAGGAAAGAAGTTTGGTCTCTTTTTCCTCCTAGCACACAACATGTCCTGTGGTTTGGACATGGCCTGCCCAGCCAAAAAACAGATTATGCTATATTTACTCCTGCATTTGTACTTCTCAAATTTGCTCTTGCAGTGCAGATATTGGTGAATTATTTGCCAATAACTCCAGAATCTGGTACATTATTTTCATGTATACTACATTTACATTTATAAATATGAAATGTAGAAAATGTCAGAAATCCTGTTCGGTGAGGAAGAGAAGTCTATCAGCTCCTGTGGAAATTGAGCAGAGATTGCAATTCACTATATAAAATTAGCATCCTCTCAAGGATATAGCACAGTATAAGGCAAAGGCACAGATACAGGAGGAGAAGATGAAGTCCCTTTTTGTTGTTGTTGTTGTTGTTGTCATTTAAAGAAGAAATTAGCACTTGGGGAAATTCAGAAAAATTCTAGTGTTTGTAATGTTTGGTTGAGAAATCTGCTTTCAAATACTGTCATACTGTCAAGTAAGCATGTGTCAATGGCTTGGATTATGGATTTGAACCCAGCAGAAAGAGGTAGTGAACAATTCACCTTGTTTACTGAGGCTAGGGAAATCCTCATCTTCAGACTTTGTGGCACTCATGTCTAGCTGGATACATATTTAAAATGCATCTAAAGGATTCAGAAATCTTAGCATTGATTTTGTTTTCAGTGACTGTCTGGCTAACTAGTTTATCTTCCAGAAACGATCTACCTAAACAGAAATTGAGCACAAGTAGAAGTATTAATAAATAAGCACTGATTTGACCTGCTTTTTTACTTTCACTCGGTCTTTCTGCAAATGAGCCAGGAGAGATTTCCATTTTCCACTCCCACTCCTGCCTCACAAAGAGAAGCTCTGTCTGCTGGCTAGTTAACTAATTCATACAAGTGAAAAGCCACCTGTATACTATGTTCAGATGTACAGTGCTGATCCATCTGCAGAATGCATCAGGTGTCCATTCCTTGATTCAGGGTAATTGCTGGGAACAGGGCAGAGAATAGATTACAATAGGGGGAAAAAAAGAGGATCTATGGAATCATTAAGAATTGTTTTCCCTTTTTGGTCATCTTCCTATATCTCTTCACCTACCTCCTGTTATTTTTTCTGAAGTAGTGACATTGGCTAATGACAGTAACTGATGTGAAGGATACAAAAAAAAAAAAAGATAAAATTGGTGGCATCTTCTCCCTGTTTTGAAACTAAACTTATGAAATCTTTTTTCCTTCTAAAACCAAAAGGCTGTTACTTAGTAGAAGAAAGAAAATGGCAAAGTATTTTTTTGCTTAGGCAAAGATTGGCAGATTACAAATATAGCAAATTATATAAGTTTTTAAGGCTGTTTTGAAACTAATGGGGGTTGACACAGTGTTCAGCAACTTGCATGTGTCTTTTGCAGGATTGGGTCCTGAGAGAAAATTGTTGAAAGACATCTCCAAATGTGGATTTCTCCATAACAAAGTGTCTGATCTTTTATAGCATCGTTGCATTGGGAATTAGGCTTGTCTTTGGGAATTTGTAAAGTCTTTAGTAGAAGAGCATGATTTATGTCTTAGAATTTAACTATTCTCTGCAATAAATAGAAATGTGCCACAAGTATTTACTTGGTTGCGCCATGGGAAAATTTTTAACATATTGTTCACAGCTTCAAAATGCTATAAAAGAAGGCATGTAATTTGAAAACTGGACTATCCTTTGTGATTTCTAACCAATAGATTGATTAATATCTTTCAAAAGAGACAGCAGCCAAAATGTTTACATCTCATTAGGCAGAGAAGAAGGGAGTACAGACAATTTTGATTATGAGCTTATGTGGTTCATTTCTTTGGGCTTCACATCCCTACTGGTTAAGGCAGACTGTAACTTTAAGACATTATCTCTTGCCTGTGCAAATAAACAGACAGTTATGCTTTTTATGGTGGATGGTTCTCAAACCAACGGGGGATTAGGAGATATTAGCTGGAGTTTGTGGTTCCCTGCTGAACTATCACGGGCTCCATGGATTCCTGTCCTGAATATTTCACAGAGCAAACACCTCTTATCTGAGGTGATATTCTCACACTGGCCTCTTGGCCATGGACTTCAAAAGCTGATCACAGGGAGGGCTAGAGAGGCAATAACCCTTAATATAACAGTTTCTCCTGATAGGGATAGACAAGGTAAAGGTAAGAAGTCTCTGAAGTTTGCTCTTGTGTGTTTAGCCCCATGGGGTGATAAGGGGCCATCTGTTTTTTCGGTCTGCAAACTCATCTTTTTCACACTATCCTAGTATCAAGTACACTTTCGGTCTGACTGGTATCAGCACAAGCTGTTCTTCACTAATCTGAAGAGACTTTCTTGGTATTTTTAGCTTTGATCCCAGCAATTGTCTTAATTGCTGTTGTGTTTGGGCTTTTTTTTTACCCAAGCACATATATAGAGTAAAATTTAAAACATTAACTTCAAGGTGCTATTATCTCAAAGAAAATAAATTCTTAAAATGAGTCTTATAATAGGTATGTTAATTACTTGTGAGTAAAGAGAATTTTTTGTGCTAACCTATGTGATTAAACTAAAACCATCAATTACTTGTCGCAGTTTCAGAAGTTGCATATTATGTATCACCACACAGAATGCTTGCGTCTTAATTAATTGTTCAAACGGAATGCCAGTACTACCAATTTGTAGAAGTAAAAATAGCAGTGCTTCAGGCATCAAAAATATTGTAAGAGTTATTAAAATGCTCCTCAGATTAATTTCTGTTGTGGAGCTCCCAGGACATCAGTCCTTCATATTTTAAGCTTTTCCCTGCAGCCATTTTTTTTTTTTTATCAACTGAACACTCAGACTCCATTACAGTCTTCTGATTATAATACCTGTAAAGCAAACACTGAATACCATGAAATCTGCAATGAAAGGGTGCAAGTTGCTAACACTGATATATATTAAAAAAAATTTGTTACCTTTGTTTGTTGCTTTGAGGGGTGGTGGTGGCTGTGTTTAAGGAAATTGTTCTTGCTTATACCAACTAATTGCTATAAAATTTCTGGAAATACAAGAATGTAGGTCCTAATCCCACAAGCTTTTACTCACTTTGAGCAGTCCTGTTGATTGAGACAATTCCACCAACCTGATTAAGATTTACTAAAATAAGTAATGTTTATAGGACAGACTTTTCATTGTAAATACTAATATAGTACAAAAACGTACTAAAAACTCTTCAAAAGCATATTCACATGAGAAAACTGTTATTTAAATACTAGCTGAAGCTCTACAGAATTAACTTGGAAAGAAATAGGAGCAGTTCTACTGTAAAAGAAATGCATTTGAAATTAATTTAGTAGTAATTTATTTATTTCAGATTCCTTCCTTTCTCCCCGTCATCAATTATGATTCATATACACTAAAATGGACCAAGGGACAGATCTTGGAAGTTCTTCTTTGGAAGAAGAGACTAAAATTAGCTAAGTATCCAGAACAACAAAGTATTGCTAGTTAATAAAAAGTCACTTACTTCATAGTTTCTCTTTATGATGGTAAACTAATTAAATATTTTAAATATTTGTGTCCTTTGACCCAGAGTCTTATCCTTTTTCCTTGGATTCCTCTCATTTGTTAAAAACAACAACAACAACAATAACAACAAACAAAAACAAAAACACCCAGTAAAATAAAAGGTTCTCTCTCTTTTTTTTTTTTTTTTTTTTTAATTTCTGGCTTTGCATCCATTCAAATGCAGTTCATTTGTTAGAGCTGGTTTCTAAATTTTTTTAGACAAAAAAGCAAAATAGAACGAAACTGTTCCGTTTAATAGTGGAATGTATCCTTCAATACGATATCAGGGTTTTGAACATGTTTGCTTTCAGAATTATTTTCCTAGTATGATTAATTAACATCATATATGAAATCAGTGATTTAGTGGTATGGAAAGATTATCACTCACATGCACTGCCATATAATTTATGTTTTCATTTATGATTGCAGTTTAGGTATATTGTGTATGTTTTTCTGCATCATTTTCTTCTTATTAGGCAAAGTTGAAGGTTTACAAATAAGAACTTAAATTGTCTTGCATAGTATTTTTATGCTGGCAAAAGAAATTATCAATTTAAAAGTTGATATGTATGTATAAATGTCAATTAAAAATTATGTATCTTCACAATTTTTTATTTTGAAAATTTTAATAGTTTTTTTAATTAAAGAGAAGAATTATTTGTGTTAAAAGGTTTATTTTCCTTAAAACAATGGAAAAAATGAACAAAATATCTTTAATTTTCCTTTTTTTTTTTTTTTTTTTTTAAAGAAGAGGTACTTACTAATAACATATCAGATCCAATTGCTATTATTTGTATCTATTATTTCTTTTAAAAAAGCAGTATCTGTAGTCTCAGGAATTCTTTATTTTCAGCTGAAAGTTATAGAAGCATCTTTGATGGTTTCTACAGGAACAGCTTTGCAGTAAAATCCTTTTTGAATATAACTGCTCTGGTTACTGACAAATTTACCAGAAATTTCAAGATCCTTTGTCAGCTTTGAAATAGTTTTATAATTATGTCCAATGTTTCAAGTCATGGTACCACAGAAGAAAAAGTGGTAAAGTGGAACCTAGTATTGTTGATACTTCAGAAGCCAACATGAACAGGTTAATTTTTCATTCACTTAAATATTTGGGAGATTGAAGCAACTTTCTTAAACCTGCATCAAGCCCTGGGAAAATCAATAAAGAAAACCTATTTATCAAGTGATATAATTTCAAAACCTGTAACCTAATTAACAAATATGCTACATCGAAGGAATTATTTATCAAAAAAATGTGCTATTTATATGAACTTGGGAACAAATTTTATTGTTCTAGTGGGGTTAACTGCATCAGCTGTAGCTTTGTAGAATAGATGTGGAGATAATGCATATGTTCTGAACCATGTAATTATTTTCCTTTGACCCTTTTTGGGTACATGTATTACCACACACAGTACACACCTCTGGAAATTTCCCAGCAAGTGGAAAAAAAGTAGTAGTTCTGCAATGTTTTTATCCACCAAGAGTTTCAGTCCTTCCAATTCATTGAGAATCACCAGGATTTTTTTCCAAATCACATTACAAATTTGAAAATTATCTAAATCAACACTAGTTTTATAATGTCTTATGTTATTGATAGAAACTAAAGATTACTTTAAAAAACTCTTAGGGAAGTCTGTGCAGTTTTAATTGCTTGAGCAAAACAAAACATCAAATGGGATGTCTTTGTCTCTTTTGAACCTGAGGCATCACATTGACATGAAGCTACTGAATTCTCTGATTAGTTATGTGGTGCTGGACTGCCAGTGGCACATAATGAAGATAAGTTTTTATGTAGTGCTTTCAAAAGAGAATTAGAAGTTGAATTTGGTCAAATGTAGTAGTCTGTCACAGTCATAATAAAGTTGGGAAATGGAGAGGAGAGGAGAGGAGAGGAGAGGAGAGGAGAGGAGAGGAGAGGAGAGGAGAGGCG
>JAWWEE010000074.1:29603548-29626780 GCA_035221455.1 Xenops minutus
AGAAAAGAAAAGAAAAGAAAAGAAAAGAAAAGAAAAGAAAAGAAAAGAAAAGAAAAGAAAAGAAAAGAAAGGAAAAGAAAAGAAAAGAGAAAGAAAAGAGAAAATTTAGAATGGGAAATAATAAGTGTCTACCATTCAGATTTTCCTTACTGCAGTTTGCATTTCGTGGTTAAAAACATGAAAGGAAAAGTAAGAAAGGTATTGTTCATTTGCATTTTTGCATAAAATATTCAAAAATACTAATAGATTGGTCTGCTTTTTTTATTATGTTTCATTATATTTAAAAAAAATATGTAATTGATTTCAATGGAACTCTCCATCTTATAACAAGGGTACCTATAGCATAACCATTTTATTCATACAGCCACTTCTAGCATGGTGACCACTGAACATCACAACTTGTCAGACCTAAACCCAATATTTTTAAGAGAGAAAGTGGAAAATATCTTCTATTCCAAGATATGACATATACTTCAAGCAGAAACAGAGAATATATTTAATTGAGTAAGCAGTCAGCACTGTTCTATGTATATTTCATCAGAAAGTCATTAGCAGCCTTCTGACTACTATCAATTAGAGCATTTTAAACCTGATGTCAAACATTATGTCTTGAGTAACCTACTTTTTTTTTTTCAAAATTTGCCCATCCTTATTGTTATTCAACTGCCTTATTTAGTGCATTGAATAACACTGTCCTTGCTCATTACCTGTTTTTGCTCTCTATTAAAACTCTAGTGAAAGAAAGAGTATCTGGAAAATATATTGATTTGCTCTGAATGTTTCCTTAATTTTTAAGAAAACTGATGCACTGTTAGTAGACTGCTTCAGAAGAACATCAGAAATAAATGTGCAATCAAAAAAAGTTCAGAGAAAAGGCCTTTCACTACTACAGGAATATTTCCTGATCTATTTTATTATAAATATATCACTATGTTACTGAACTGCTCCTTCTGTGTTAGTTTCAGATCAATGACTTATATCACTTGCTGCCTTCAGGAGTTTGATCTGTGCAGATTTCAGTCTTGGAGAATGTCCTTAGAGACTTGATTTTCGTTTGCTTCAATTTTTCTCTCTAAGCAATCATTTCCCTCTTTTAAATGTCTCTTTTTTTTAAAAAGGAATATAGATATTTATGGCAGCACTGTTTAGAGATAGGTCAGCTGCTAATCTGAAAGAAAGGATTTGAGAACAGCAAATTAATTCATGATGGAGTAGGATATTTTCCGGTGTTTCAGCCTGGAAAATCCCAGGTGTGAGGATGGGGAGGCTGGACATCAGATATCCAAGATGGAATGATTCTTTTGACTGGGTGGTTTAACTTCTAGAACACCATACAAATGGTAAAATTCCCTTTTTTTTCTGGGATATCTAAAAGCCACCCTGATAAACACATATCACTTACTAAGTTTTTGTCATGTTATTAGCAGAGAAGCGCCAGTATATTCAAGGGAAAAGAACAGTGGACTAAAAAGTGTTAGGAAAGACTGATCTAAGTACTGAGCAGAGCTTAAAAGAGCTCATGATGTATGTCGTAGACAAAGAAGGCAAGGTACATAGTGGGTTGATAGGATAGCAAGTATTTTGAGTCAGAGGAAGTGTAGTCTGAGGAATTATTACTGGGATTAATGGAACAAATTTGGCACAGAAATTCTCTGTGTGCATACAATTATTTTCAAAGCCTATGAATCAGAGTATGTTCTACTAGGTATTCATAGGTGAAATGACTCTGAAGCTAAAGATTTTTATTACAACATGGTAATATGACTTCTTGTGCGTTATAAGTAGAGCAAACATGATTTTTATGTCATTTTCATGGTTTCTCTATAAAAATGCTCCTGCTAGCTTGAGATTTGGGTGATTATTATAAATATATTAGATAGTATTATTTTACAGAAAATATTTTCTAAATAATTTCCTAATAACTATATAAAAGTATACTAATATTGTATGACTATGTTAGTATTATAAGTTGCTTAAATAGGATTGGAAAGTAGGGCTCTGTAACCTACAACATCTCTGTCAAGAGTGATTTTTATTGAGGCATTAGCAGAGGCATCGTGTGCATAATTTAAATGCATTTATCTTTAATTTCATATTAACACGAAGAATGCTGTGTTTACAATGTCAAAGCATAACTTTGGTAGATGAAAGCATTTTTTACCTGCCTGGTTGTGAATAGTCTTTTGGAGACATAAATGAGTTTCCCTTCTCAAAGTCTGGCTTTCTGAACATTATACATCTTTTAAAGTCCAGATTTGTCCATGACAAGCAATGCAGAGAGGTGTTTTATTCCAAAAAGATCTTTCTCCTCTCTGAAAATTGGTGCAATCTTCCTTGGGATACTCTTCTCTCCCCACTGAGAAGTAAACAGACTAAAGGAGCAGCAAAGGCAAAACAGCTAACTTTTCCTTGAAGATAGGCGAGAGTAATTTTGACAAATATTAAAATCAAGGGGTTTTTTTCCCCTCCAGCAGTATTTTCTTCAATATGTAGAAAGGTCATGAATTGAATATGAAATTAAATTAAATGTTAACTAAGCCTTTTCTTAACACAGATCAAGTTGCTAAAATGGGTAAATGCCATAAAAATAAAATGAACTCCAGAACCATCAATATTCAGCAAAAAATTTACAAAAGTTCTGCCTGTGGTTTTGAAGAGTGGCATTTTGGAACTCAGAGGTGTCTTTGCAACAAGCTTACTGCTACACTTCACTGGGGAAAACCATTTTGACATAAATCCAGGTATCGGTATTGGAAATGGGAGATTCTGTTGGTTTTATTATTTTGCACTAATACATGAATGATCTGGAATACAAAAAGAACTTTTGCCTCAGATGCAGCTTTCATTATTTCACTATTAACAGTAAGCAGTATTTTGAAAGGGGTGCAGAGATGAAACTTACGGATATCAGATGGTGAAGGTGCGAGAAGAAATACCATGAGTGAGGTCTCCAGCAAACTCCCAACATGAAGGTTTTAACCTTCTTCAAAGTTCAGGTCCCTTGTTACCCTCTGCTTCTCCACCTCCTTCAGCTGTCATAAATACCCTGCACATATCCTCCTACACATACAGATTGGTAGTGCACACATTTATATTTGGGCTGAAAATTATGAATTATGGGGGGCTTTTTTAAACCTCTGGATACCTTCAGGACTAGGGCCGTTCAGAAATTGCTTTCAGTATGTTTTGTAGGTAGACTGCAATTAAATCATTTGTCACAGCGCCTGATGTTGGTACCTTCAGATGATGCTAAGACACACTACAGTTTTCCAAGGACTGGAAGACCCTAGGGAGGAGAAAAACTATAAAGCTGGTTGTGGTGTTTTTCTTGTTTCAACAATTTTAAGCTTGAGCTGAAAGAGAGAGAGAAAAACAGGAAGAAGCTGGCCACAGAACAAATAAATATGGCATTGGCTCATATTCATTACAACACATTGGACAAAAATGAACAATGGCAACTATCAGCTTTCATGCACTTCCAGGGGAAAAGCCAGTGTTACGTAACTTGACCAAAAGGACCCTGTATACCACTGCACATATACAGGCCAGAAGGGAAGTCCAACAAGCACTAGCAGAATACAGCTGTTTTGTTTGGAAGTCTTGTTTACTTGGAATATTTATTGCTTTCATTGAAAAATATCAGTTTAGTGTATCACTTGCACATTTTCTACTCTTTTGGTTTTCATAAGAATTCCAATAAACTCATTTTGCTACTGAATGGGAAAGATATTAGAAAGAACTCTTCAGAGCCTTGACAGGATAGGAAGGAGAAAAGAAAGGTCGGCACAGAAGAAAAGGCTTAGATGAAGGTATGTCAGAGCAAAGCTTCCCATGAAAGATTATTGAGAATAAAGCTTTTTTTTTTTAAACAGACATAAAACCCAATATATAAATCAAGAGCACAAAAGCCCTGGTTTATGATTTTTTTGGTGCTGTGTAATTTCTTTATATCTTTTTTGCCATTGTTAAAAAACAGCCAAAACTTCAAAGGCAAGCTGCATGTGTTCTAAATCAGGACTTCAGTTCTGATGTATGACAGCACAAAAATTAAAACTAAATAAATGTGCTGTCTAAACTACCATATTTCTCAGAAAAATTGCTTGAAAGGCTTTAAAAAATTAGAATTATTGCTTGATCTTACTTTACCAACCATAATGTTTTCACCAGAGTAAATGACAAAATATTATATTAAAAAGAGAGAAAGAAAAAAGCATTGTCTGAATATGTCTGAACACCTGTATTTGGCTGTCTTGCAGTTTTGTCAGACAGGCAAGGGGAAAAATTAAACTTTGCAGTGATTTGTCTGATAGTAGATATGGACTGCATAAATTCTCAGTTTATCCACTGTTTTCTGGAAGGCTCCTTGACAGTCAGGGTAAATCCATGAAAACAAGGAAGTATGTTTATCTGTGAAAGGAAGAATAACATATTTTTTGTTTATCAGATAAAAAGATTTGTAAAATGGACATATTCTCATGAAAAAATAGTTTTTGCAAGTTTTCTACTAATTTCTTTTCAATATATGAACTTTGTAGCATGTTGAATTATGATTCTATTTTACTTTACTGCCTTTGGACATGGTCTTGCTGTTTTGTCTTCTTAGTGAAATGGCATGTTTGACTCTAAAGGTGTCTGGCCACAGCACACCCATTAAATCTGCTTGCAAAAAAAAAGATTGTGTGACTGGAGCCTTTGTGGCGTCCCTTTTCCTCTGGCCTCTACTTTTACAATGGCCATTTGCTGTTCTTCTACTAAGTCATCTTGATTTGTATTGACTCGTTTGTTTTATCAGGTTACAAAAGGGGCAAGTGGCCCAGGCAAATAAGAATGCATATGCTGTTCTTTTCCGTAAACATTTCTTTTACTTTTAGAACTCATTCATCCCACCCTTGCTCATGTTCTTTTTTCAATTCTTATTAAGAAATAACCACTTGCTCTAATTTATGTTCTCATTTAAGTCAGGGGAGTGGTATTTCTTTGCAAAAGTTTCTGGATATTTATGTGATCAATAGAACTGGTTATTTACTAGTTATCACTTTATCTTAATTAATCCATGTTCTGTTGTATATAAAGCTTCAGTTACACATTAAGAGAGCAGATACTATAGGATGTCATTTTATGAGCACTGATAAGAAATGGATAATTAAGTTTAGAAAGTCAAAGTAAGCAGTGTGCTGGGAGTCTGAGCTGAACATAATGTTTAGCAAATACTAACATATGCTTACAAACAGTGTTATGAACATAAAGCAGGACTACACTTTCTGAACTATTCATTTATTATTACTTCAATCAGTTTTTTTAATGTGCAAAAGATTGGCCTTACTTAGATATAATATAAAGACAGGGATAATCTCCTAGGGAGTTTGAGATATTCTGGGCTGCCCCAACTTTAACCACCCTGCCTTGGTGTCTGAATTGAAAGCCCAGGTCCCTGAGATGACTAGTGGTGCCTCCAGAGTCTGACTCAAAAGTACCAGAGTTGTCCAGAAGTGGCTAACCCCGAAAGAATCTCTCAGGATTAATTGCAGATTTTTAGGCATTTACTAAGTGCTAAAGTTGTCTCTCCCATATGTGGACTTCAGAGTTTGCCAAAATTCATCTTGGAGCCAGTTACTTTGAGATTTTTAATGAGCACTGCTCATATAGATAACACATTTTTATTTTTGTCAGATTTTCTAATAAAGGCTTTACAGCGTTTCATCAAGGAAAAGGTTTGTCACTGTTTCCATAGGCATCACACAGAACACATGTATGAAGTGATATGTGTGCTTTTCATATTGAACTTTTTAAGATGTGGCCTGAAATATTTTTTATTATAAAAAAAAAACATCAAGAACTTAAGATACTGTACAGTTATAGTGGGAGTAAGTAGAAGTTACATTTGTGCTGTCTATGTTTTCTCTTCCCTTTTTCTTGGAGAAGTCCTCAGAATTTTTTATTTGTAGCAGTCATTTGATGATTGACAGGGGAATACTCTTGGACTGGCAAAGTGTCATTACATTTCATGTAATACTCTCTGCTGTCCAATGAACTGCTAAAACCTGTCATTTCTCTTCTTCTTGTTTCATTCCTGGTTACGATAGATGCAGTATGTGAAATTAAAGAAATGAAAAATTTGAATCTGAATCCACTGAAAGTAGCATCAGTAGAGACTCTTTGCAGAAGAAGTTTTCCAGTTTGGCACAAACTTTCATCCATCTGTAGGATGAATGAATTGCTCACTTTAGCCTTGTCTGAAGTTGTTTACACACTCTTTCTTTGAAACAGTAAATCTAGAAATTGCATACAAAAACTGTGCACAGAGGAACAGGGTTATAAGGTCAATTGCTCTGAAGTTAGGCCAAGTGAGATTTATGATTGCTTGCACAATGGACCCCTTTTGCATATGTTGTAAGATAGAGATATTAATTAAATGAGTATCTACTATTCTGGACCTTTGCTTTTTGCTGCATAGTTCAGATTGTAACTATAAACCAGCAGTAAATGCTAACTTCATAGTTTCTGCCTAAAATTAAAAAAATAGAGCAAATAAATTTTCCTCTACCTTTATACCCATATGCCTCTGAATATCAGGTTTTTCCTGCTATCCATTTTTCTATAATGAAAAGCAATCTTAAAAACCACGATTTCTGTGGTTAATACAAAAATGGCACTGTGGAGCCCTAAATTTCTTATTTCTTGAATCTTAATTTCAGATTAAATGAAAATGTTTTTATTTTTCTAATCTTCTGATGTGTAACATGAATGATCAGGTCACTTATGCATTGCAACTGCCCATGAAAAACCACAGCCAGAAATTCAGACAGACCTCTGATATAAATATTAAATCACGTGCATTATATAGTAGTCCCATAGAACAGGTAATAGTCATGTCAAAACAAATTTCTCTTGAGCATTTACAGACACAGTGAGGGTACAGGAAAACCCAATACAGCATGTACAAAAAGTAAGAACCTCCAAGTCTAAAAAAGTCATGAGCACTATTTCTGCCTGTTTCTGGGGCATCTAAAACAAGATAGAATGAAAAAAAATGTGTTTTTTTACAACCTCCTCTGCTTGCAACCACACACCTGCTTGATCACACCTGTATAAGCCCTGCTGGCTGCATGTGTTGGATTTCACACCTCTTGAATAGACAACATCCAGATCTTACTCTGTTTTGTATGGATTTTAGCACTGAAGAAATGTGTATTATTAATAGCTATCACTGTCAAAATCACCTTCGGTTTGGAAATTATTTTTTCTTTACCTGTCTGCATGAACTTGTCCTCAGACATACTTTCTACTCAGATCTGAACATTCAGTCCTTGCAAGTGCTATAATGAATACAAAGATTTACTGTTTGAGTTCACATTGGGTACAAGGAAAAGTAAATTCTTTCTCTGTTATCTTTGTTAAAAAGACTTCCAGGCCATCTTTGGGCTGTTCCATGTTAGACTAGGTGTATCAGGTGTAGCTTATCACCTTGAGATGGAGTCACATATTACCTGAGAGGGAGACAGAAGCAACCTTTTCCACTGCCACTAAGGATTTGTGTATATGGAAGAATAATTCAAGGGTATTTGTGATGACCCATAAGAATAAGGCATGGTCTGGGAAGATATAGAAGTTACTAAAAAGTTAGAAGGAACAACTTCTATTGGTTCCTTGAGTCCAGATGAGTTCAGGAACTTGTGCATTCACTTAGAATTTCTGTTCTAGTTTGTAAAATGTGTATCTCCAAATATGCGTTTGGACTTTAATTTGTATTTCATTCTCAATTTCTAATCCTATTTTACTGTGTTTAAAAGAAGAAAAGTGCTTGCTTTTACTAGGCCAAATTTTGCTCACAGTTCAAGAGATGTAAATCCATTGCAGTAATGGGATTACTTCAGATTTTCTCAGTGACAGTATAAATGGGAAGTGGTGTGATTGTGACTGCTCCTAGGGAGACCATCTTATTGTCAAGTACCTGCTTTTTTTAAATGCTTTAATTGCTTTGAGTTATGAACACTTTTGCCCAAGCATACAAACCTGTCACCTGAAGCACACTGTGCCAGCTGCCTGAGTTTAGACCTTTTTTGTGTTAGCAACTATTCACTAAGGAATCCAGAGTTCATTGCAGTCAAAAGTTGAATGATTTTCATGTTAACATTACCATGGGACTGTCTCACCTTTCTATGTATCTAAAGGATACAAAAGTATATCCCTGGTGAAGAATACAGAAATGCTCTCCAGCCCCTTCTAGAAATAAGATCATAAACCTCTTCTGCTTTCTTTACGTTCTGACCATTCTTGATGGTTATAAGATCTGTTTCCTTGACAATGTTTAGTTTCATATTCATGTTCATTTTTGTTCTTGCTCATCCAGTAATCTCACTTACATGCATTTATTGTGTTTTAGTCACAAAAGTATTTAGCATCTTATTTAATAACCGACTCTTTTATTAACCCAGCATACACTTTTATCATTTCTCTGATTCTGTAATGTCCTTTTTTTAAATCTTTTTCTCTCATGTGTTATTAATATTAAATAATTAACTAATTAATTAATTCTCTCTAACATAGGGTCCAGCAGTAGAATTTAGGTTAAAACAGTGGGAAGATGCTAAAATTTTGGTCCATGAAATGAAATCAGCACTTTAGCCAAAAATGAGAATGACTAAAGAGTTCATCTTTCTCTGCTGGACTGAGCATTGCCTGCCCTAATCAGAGAAACTGTTCTGATTTGGATTTTTGTTCCTGTTGATCTTCTCTAATTATTTGTAGTGAGACAGTTGAACACCTTTGTTGTTCAGGGTTTCTAAGTGGCTTTGCTACGAGGTTTGGATGATTTTTGTCAAAGCTTTTAGCTGCTGCGGCTCTTCAGCTTTCATCAAAAAGAAGAATAAATGCAATCCTGATGTTGCCATTTGGTATACCCTGTTTGCTAAGATTCTAGAGCCACTGGGGAGCTTTGAGCTCTGGCAGCAGGTTATTTTACTTGTAGCTGTTAAAACTCTGGAGGGAGAAACAGTAGCTATTCTGCTAGTAGACCTTTGGTGTCTCCAGTTAGAAAAGCTGATGTAGTTTTTCCCTTGAAGAAGAAATTGCTGTTGCTGCTCAAGAAACAGTATCTCAATGTGGAATGAATGATTTTTGCCCTGTTGTGAACTTCCCACTTTTAAAGAGAATGACTAAGATGACTGTTGCAGCTGCAACAACATCTGGAGTCCTCAAATTACCTTGACACTAGTTGGCTGGATTTAAGTCTGAGTGTAGCACAGAAATGTCATTGTTTGTCTTGATGTTTCTATTGTTCGGTTAAAATTACCAATTATTTTAAGTTTGCCAGCTCCCCTTAATGCTGCTGTCATGGTATGGTAGCAGCAGAGATAGCAGTAATTTGCCTACATATGGATCTAGCAAAATCCAGTCCCTCTGTTCCTCACTCTGAGAAAGTCCAGAAAGTAGTACTGCTTGACTGCTTAGCCTGGAGGCGTTTTTCACCCAGGCCCATGTTAACTTTCTCTAAGAAAAGGTAGAAAACCACTGAATAAAGAATTTCATGGGGACTTCCGAAGCACTAGTTTTCAAGCAGTAATTGGTCGGTCACCACTTGGCTGCAGGAGCTCACAGAAAGGCTCTTTCTGATAACTGTATGTTGGGAGACTGGAAAGACAGGAATGAGATATTCAATATTCTAAAAATATTCTCATATGTGTTTCTTGGGCTGGGTAGGGGAGGGAGAGTTTCTGGGGAAACAAAGAGACCATTTCTATTCCAATTAACTTGTTCCAGATCACAAGCTGCACTATACCTGAAGGCCTCTCATTCACCCAGCAGCAAAACCTGGCCCTAATGTTTAAAAAAAGAAAAAAAAAAGGTATATATCTATAATGAGGATGAGTCATATACTTCACTCTGAGTGAACAGAAAATAAAAATATCTTCTATATATTTTCACTTCCTGTGCATCAGAACAAAGCAGCATCCATCCTGCCTTCACCTGAGGCCTGTGCAGTTCCCTGCCCTTTTCCTTGTGCTCCCACCACATTAAGGCTCTTGCAAATTCTGCTGTGTAATAACAAGACTGACAAGGTTCTGACATAACTTCTCTATGCACTGAGAAGGCTGGATGGAGCCACCTATGTCATTCAAATGGTAGCTACAGTTGCTTTTACTCAGTGGGATTTTACCCACCATTTCAAGGCATCTGTGTGTCCTTTTAATAGTATGAAAAGGTACAAAGGGACTGTTGTATTGGTTGAAATCACATCCTTAATTGTTACATGTTTTTGTAATAGAACAGCATAATAGAAAGTTGCTCAATGTATTTTACTTGGAAATGGCAATTAATCAGAAGACTATGAGGAGTCAGACCCCAAACCTAGTTTCAATACCATTTCCTTTAGTGAGTTTTGCACATTACCTTTTCAATAAGTGGTGACAGGCAGTGCATTTCTGGGTGATTATAGCATATGTCAGGTGGGGTTAATGGGCACAAGGCCAGAGGGAAAGTGAATAACTATTTGAGATGTACAGTAATCCCTTAGAAATGCACTGCCTTATTCCCTTCTGATTTTATAAAATGAAGTGTATTAAACAACATGATCTAAATCCTGAGGGGCACTAGACCTCTGATACTAATACTGAGTTCATCAGGAGACTTGATGCCAAATTAGTCAGGAAATAGAGTGTTTACCCCAAGCTATCCACCTACAAGAACCTATCCCTGATATGCTTATTGTATCTATGTTGCTAGTCTTGGAATGATGAATGATCCACATCTGGAGACTAGGTCTTTAGATAATGGTATATGCTGATTAACACTGGCTAAGGAACTAGTTCTTAATTTAATCTGATATCTTGATGTGGCAGGGTCAATAAATGACTGCAAATAAAGTGAGAGCCTTAATTTGTAGTCTCTGAGAAACTGCACAAGTTGGAAAGATCGCTTAGTCTGTGTTGCTTTTCTTGGCAGAATTTTGTAGACCATCTTCAGAAAATGGCAGTCAGTTCTTAGCTTCTGAGTGATGGGCTTTAAACCAGATCCTTTGTGTTAGTCTCCTGGGTCAACTCAAAATTAACTGACTTGGCTTTTCATCAGTTAGAAAAAGAAATAAGACTAGATCTTCCCATCAGATCATTTTCAGTCATAACTCGGTGCCCACATTTCAACTATATTCAGAAACTTCACCCCACATATTTTAAAAATGTGTCAATTTGATTTTATAGGCAGTAGCATTATAATAAACTTCTCTAAACTCAATCAAGCTTACTGATTTATTTGGTTAGTCAATAGTAGGATCTGATTTTGATTCCAGTGTGGATTAGACACAAATTCCTCATACTTTGAATAATTTTTTTGTCAGATGTCTTGTTTTTTAGCCAACCCCTTACTGAGTCTAGACTCAGATTTGGAGATATAATTATCTGTGACTTATAACATCAGATGCATATATTGTATATCAGTTTAAATCAGGCAACTTGATCAGATTTGAAAGAAGTTATCAAGATAACAGGAATACCACATACACTGTCATCTTGGCAGATTTCACAATACACAGGGCAGACTTTCATAGATAATTATTACTCTGATTAGTCTATCTCCATAGAATCCCTTTAGAGGGTTTTTAATCTCCAGGGGAAAAGAAAGGAAAAAAAAAAAAAAGCACTTCCAACTCAACAGAGAATCCCCTCACCTCACAGATGGAGCAACAGTTTTTTTCAGAGAGATCTGAGTCCAAGGTCCAAGATTCTGAAATACTACCTTGCTATTTGAGTTCTACATTTCCTCTGTTGGCATCTGCTTTCTGATGCAGAACAGCTACATGTTCTTGAAAAAAACCCTGAAGAACTCTGTTGGTTGGATCATCTTGCATCCTGGCTAGCTTTACTTAGTAGAGGATTTACTAAATAGAGAGCAAAATATAAAAGAGGGGTAGGATAACAGGACAGTGGAGAAACTATTGCTTGGGCCAGCTGTAACACTGAGTAGAGATGAGGGAAATGTAAGGAAACAGAGAAGAAAGGAAGGGACAGAGAAAAGAGGTAGTAAAAATAGGGCTAAGAAACATCCAACCAATATCCAAAGTTCCCTGCTTTGACTCTGGCAACTGAAATATGTGGCTGAATATTTTCCCCCTGAATCCACATGACAGCGCTTTAACAGCTCTAAAAGCTTCATCATTATTTTGTACATTACTATGACCTTTCCTTGGAGGATGCACAATCCCTAGTCCTTGATAATGCAGGTTACGAAAGAAATCCCTTCCTTTTATTTTTAGCATGAATTAATTTGGAGAAGAGTTTGGGGGAGTCTTCTTCCTGCTTGTATTTTCTCTGAGGAACATTTTCTCCAGTGGTCAGTGCTGCCATTGTGTGGTGAAGGTGTACAAATTCCTCCTTCCTAAAGGATTAAGCAAATGCAACAGACTCTGTGACACACTTGGATAAATACATATCTCAAGAGAGTTGAAGATACCCAGATCATCCTACTACATTGTCAAGGTGGGCTTTTACTGTAGTGAGACAGGTTTGCATTTTTTTTTTTTGTTTTCAAAGAAGTATCCTATGCATCCATGAATATGTACTTAAGAGAGATTTAATAAGTTATGTTCAGTGTAGCAGCTAAAAAGGAACTAATTATGAAAAAACATATTACTGTAGACCTAACAGGCATGCAATAAAAACATCTATTACATAAATTGTTAATCCATAAAAAATGTGTTCCTGAGACCATTGGTATTTATTTAATGTACAATTACTGTCTAATTTAATCTAAATTAAATGACTGCTTGAGACATGTAATTTGAAGTGTTACTGAGCTTCCTTCTCCAGTATTAAAAGCAAGAAATCATCAGCTAATGCCTGGAGGCCAAAAGTACCATTTAAATTCAGGTACCTCAACACTAACATTTGTAATTTCAGCCACTTGGAAAATGTTTTTCATAAGAATGTTTTTGGCTTTAAAATCTGCCTTTCCCCCTCACTCAAGACCATGTCCTGCCAACGGAGTCAAACCTCTGAATTAATCCAAGTGAAGTTTTGATTGAATAAAAGATCCTTACTTAAGAGTTGAGAATGAAATGTATTCCCTTATCATTAGAACACAAGCTTTGCAAAATGTCCCAGCTCCTGCTAGTGCTGGAAGGGTCATTTGACTCCTGTATGGATATATTTATTTAGGACACATACCCTGGTGAGTCAGGAAGTTATGTAAAAACTGACCCAGTTAATTTTAGATGCTATTGTTGGAAGAATATCAATGAAAATTAATCAAATAGTCACGAAACAACCACAGGGAAGGAGCACAGAACACTGGTGGGTAGAATCCTGGCAGCAATCATCGCAACAGTTTTAATGAGAGGAAAACACATTCTCAAGTAAATTAGAGAGTAATGACATGATTAAATGGTAAATAATAGTTAAATACATGCTTGGAGGTCCAGGACAGAGACTGTGGAGTTTTTGTGTTTTGCATGTATTCCTCTCCAGGCTGCTCCAAGTATCCAGAGGAGCTCACCAGAACTCTGCCTGTAATTTAGGGTTGGGTTGTAGCATTTAAGACACTGAAGCCAAAAGAACTGTTGGGGCCCTGCTCCTGAGTCTGAGAAAGCTGAGATTTTTCTCCATAACTCTAAAGCTTTGCCAGCCTTTCGGTTGTTGATGTGTCCTGGTTCCTTCACCAGCCACCTCCAATGAGCAAGGACCAGCACCATGGCTTTGTTCAGCCTGCCATCACCCAAAAAATCATTGTGCAGGAGACATCTGCTCTCCTTATGCACAGCAGGGGAGAGGGAAAAAGTCTCTTTTCTGCTGAGGCAGGTTTAGTCCCCACGAACTGAGTGTTTGCAAATTTGCTGGTGAACAAATTGAGTTGTATATATGACTGTTTATACAAACAAGGAGTGCTGTGGTCCTGGCTGGGAGTGCACCACATCCATATGGTTTCTTTCCCTGGCTGCTAAGGAAAGGATGTGAAAAAAATAACATTCACAAGTTGTCTTCATTCTCAAATGTTTTATTTGCAAAATGGGAGGCTGTACATACAAACTCTGACCTGTTAGCTTTACTTCATCTAGCACAACACACAGTTGTGTGATGAGTCTGTTGGAGCAGAACTGAGCTGTTTTACCTGCCTTCTGTTTGCCTCTTTCCATTTCAGATACCTCAAAAACAACAAAAGAAAATTGAAATATCTCTGGATTCTCTTTTTGTAGGGTTTAACTTTTTTTGTTTGTTTTGGGGTGGGTTTTTTTGTTTATTTTGGTTTGGGTTTTTTGTTTTCAGTAAATTCAGGTAGAGTCTGATTGCTCCAGCAACTTTGGTCAAATGAGGCAGAAGCCTCACCCCCTTGCCATTCCTTGCTGCTTGGCAGAACTACAAAGAGTGTGCAGGGAGCTTGTCTGTTACAAACAGAAGAAAACCCAGAGTCCTTAATGGAGCATCAGCCCACTAAAAGATGAATTACTTGCTTAGATGGTAGTTGACGTGATTAGTAGACTGTGTGTTTCAATAACAGCCTGACAGCTTGCTCAGTAGTATAAGACAATATTAATTTTCTCCCTTCCTGCCTTCCCACAATAGAATATTTTCTTACATAAGGCTGAATATTGTATCTCCTGCAATAATAGCACTGGAAGAGGAGAGAGGGTGTAATTAAAAATTACATTTTATTTTTATTTGGAAACTTTATATTTTTACTTCAACGTCAAATAATGGCTCATATACTGTTTAACACTCCAATTCATAGCATGGTTTATAATGGTTGCAGTTTTAATCTAGTCTTCTTTGCTTGGATGTACAATTTTGCACCCACAGTTATTTTTTTGTCAAGAAAATATAAAAGAATTGGTGAGTGGGGATTTCAAAATTACTTACTGTTTTAATGTTGTTTATTGTGGAAATGGAAAGTTAACGATATTTAATAGGATTATGGCAAATTAATATTAAGTGCTTTTGTGAGTTGTACCCAGGATATCTAAATATTGGATCTGCGAATGAAACAAGTACTTTTAAATTACAGAAATTATGAAAATAATAGTTGGCACAAAACCATTCTCACAATTTCCTGGCACTCTCCATGAACCTAATTTTAAAAAATGCTGCTGCTTCTCTAAAGTACAAATTCACTGAGCACATTTAAAGATTTCAGCAGGTACAGTAGAAGGGCCAAGAGCTGCTGCTGATTTCTAGAAATTCATGTGAATTAAAAGATCCAGGATTCAAAATGCTTGTCTGACTCCTTTCTCACCTTAGAGTTGGCCAGTGCTTGATCTCCTTATATCAGGGGAGATGACGGATTCTTTTAATGGTGCTTGTTACTATTTTCTTCTTGTTTTCCTTAATTATTTGGCATGAATTACAGCCCATCTTAAAACTATTACTTGACTGAGATTCCTTTCTTTCCATTTTCTTACTTTTGCGCTCCAGGGGATTTTCTTGAGGAAGCTAATATCTTTCCTAGGTTCCTGCAGTGATACAGGATCCAAGATTCTTTATTAAGAATTTCCATAACTCATTCAGTCACCGACAATGTTGGTACTGTTGGCTAAAGCTATTTCCCTTATTTTCTAGCAAGTCACCTTTACTTTCTCAGGGTAATTACACTGAAGAAAAGCCCCCTCATTTTAATTTGACTTGGAAACATTTTATCTTGTTACTGTGATCTTTATTTGGAAAGATGCTTTCTGTATGGCTCATTGCATCCTGATTCAGTCAGGGATGATTATATATTATAGCATTGATACTAGGAAAATCATTAGGAAACCAAGTAGGCAAACTAATACTGTATCAACACCTATGACTTACCTTATGTATGGTTGTTTAAAAGAAGAAAAAGGCTTAGCAAGAATCTTTACATTTATTGCCACACATACCTCAGAAGATTGCAGTGTGGCAGTAGCAATATTTGCAGTCATAAAAAAAAAATTCAAAATGTGCAGGGGAAACATAGATAGTTTTCCCTTCACAGAATATGTATAACATGCAGGATAATGTTGTCTTGGAAGTGGTGTTGGGTTCCTTACAGACCCAAAGAGTGAGTTACAGATGCGGGGAGCCTGCGCCTGTTCATTCTTCTTCATTTCCTTTAAAAGCTGTATCTACGACTCACTTTGTGCTGTTGGCACTCTCTTTTTATGAACTCAAAGATCTCATGTGTAACATGCAGACAGAAATAAATCCTATAGGTAGAAGAAACCAGAAATTGGCTAAAGATCAAAGGTTATACTCATTCCACTCCTTCCTTCACTTTTATTATCCTGTCTAAATTTGGGGGTTTGTAGAGGATTGGGTGTGTGTGGGGGTTGGTTTGGGGGCTTGTTTTTCTTTTGTTTCATGAGGAAAAGTTGGGTTTA
Source organism: Xenops minutus (assembly GCA_035221455.1). Taxonomy (NCBI): domain Eukaryota; kingdom Metazoa; phylum Chordata; class Aves; order Passeriformes; family Furnariidae; genus Xenops; species Xenops minutus. The sequence goes on from JAWWEE010000074.1 coordinate 29,619,870, forward strand.
AATGAGAGTTTAAGGTTTTATTTATTTTTCAACCTTTTATGTAATTTAAACCACAGTGTAGTTACTTTGCTAGAATCAAAACTGCAGTACTTACAGGGTATAGAAGGTTGTGCAGTGGCTCTCACCTTAACGTTCTGTGATCATCTATAGATGAAGTGGCAAGTAGAGGAGGTTTTGGGTTTTTTTGATTTTTTATTCTCTGCACAGCTAATCCAAACCTGGTATCACTGAAGTCCCTATTCTAAAAACAGTTGGACATGTGCTTAACAAAGTCCTAAGATGTAAAGGGAACTAAATGTGGGATTGCTTGTTTGCCAGATCAAGCCTTAAATCTGTGTCTTGGAAAATTTGCTGGAAAATATGCTTGTAATTTTTGTAGTTTTTAATTTCTGATGGCCTTCTTCACTGGAATGTATTAAAAAAGATATTGATTTTCCTATCTTTATAGAAGCCCAGACTTTAGCAAGTACCTTCTATGTGATTTATTTAAGGGTATGAAATGCACTGGAATAAGTAGTGATGACCATCTGTAGAGCAACTAGTACAGACCAAGTGGAAAAGTTAAGAACAAGATGTGAAGTTTATTTAACAGCAATAGTTTCAAAGCTTTATTTATCATTGCTTACTTAAAAGAGATTAAACAAAAACAATAGCTGTCCTAGGAAACTGCCACAAAAATTCTTTCAAAAATCTTCACTCCAAATTGACATATTTCATGCAATTTTTCTTGTCATTAAAATTGTAATAATTTAATTTTACTTGAATCACAGATGAAAACTTTGTGGTAGTGTTTGTGTGGTTATAGATCACCAGAGAAAATGAAGTACCATCACTTCTGGCCATGGTGCACAGTTTCTTAGAACACTGTCAGGAGTGAGCAATACTGATAGAGATAGCTACAAAATTCTGGACAGTTTCCACTTACACCAAAACCTTGAATCAAAATAAGTGACCTAGTTGCGAGTGCTGCTTCCAAAACACTCTTCAAGGTGGAGCTAAGAGGTAACATATGTTTTTCACTACCTTTCAGTCCATGCTTTTATATTATTTTGAAACCCCAAATACAAAGGAGGAAGCAATTTGTAAATTAAAAAAAATAGAAAAAAAAATCATCATCTCATTTAAAAAACCCCATGGTTATCTTTAATTATAGCACCAAAGTTTAACTACAAATATAATTTGTCATGTTGATGCCATAAGTGAACAGAGTTATATCAGATCTTTCTAAATATCATGGGTATATGCCACACTGATATGCAAATAGCAAGAAAATCCAGGGTGATAATGGTTAATGAAGGTAAGAAGAGGAACAGCCTCATGTTTCAACTAATCTCCAGCAATGAGGGATCAGCATGAGGGACATTATGTCACATCTGCCTCCAAACCACCTGGTGTGGGCCATGGTCAGAAACAGGATACTGGACTAATTATATCCTATGCTCCCTGTACAATATTCAAGAGCCTTCTACATTCTCATGCACAAGATGTGAAATACATCTGTAATTTCTGTTCTACTTCAATTATTTTCACTCCTGTATTTGAATACTAGGTTTTGGTCACCTAACCAAGCAACTGCTGAAGTTAGCGGATGGTCGTGTAGTGCTGGCACTGGAGGGAGGACATGACCTTACTGCCATCTGTGATGCATCTGAAGCCTGTATAAACGCTCTTTTAGGAAATGAGGTAAACCATAAATCATACGAGGTGGAGAGAATGATCCAAGTTTGCTGAAGTGCTATCTTTGATAGTCTTTTAGAAACAATGGTGTCAGTCCTTTTTACATTTGGTATAAAACATGGAATTTGAATGACTTAGAAATGAGCACACCTCAAATGAGCTGGTTTGGATAAATACCTCTAAATTAGATTTTTATAAAAATCATTTAGTACATGCCTAAGTTGTTCCCAATTCTGAGTAATATTTAATACCTCCAAATTGCTCTTAGTGATGTGCTGAATACAAGACTTGACATCATTGTTAGTCAATGGTATGCATAAGGAATGAACCTTTTTGCCATCTATCATGTAAAAGAAATGTCTTTTGAAACATATCCAGTAATCTTAGGAACTGGTACATTTTTTTGAAGTATTTTGACACTTTGAAACATTAATAAAAATGTGTCCAAATTTTTTTATTTTTTTTTTTTTTAAAATAACATACAAACGAAGATTCAGGTTTATCTGTGTGTAATTTAAATGGAGTTTCCAAGACTTACGTAGCACCGTATGTATTATTTAGCAACTTTTAAGAGGAGACTATAAGACTAAGTAAATATAAGTTTGTGCTATTTATGTACACAAATGCAAGATAAGCATTCATATTAGTGAATTTTTTTTCTGCTGTCCACTAGAAAATATCTTTTCTTCTATAAATGTGGTGAGAAGAAAAACTTTCTGAAAGTGCAGTCAAAATAATTTATGAAGGGACAAAAATTCTTAATTTTGCAAGATCTTATTATAAAGTACAGTGTGTTACTTTTTTGCACCCTCAGGGGAAGTGTTAATAGCTATATAATCTCTCCAACCAAATGTATTAATGACAAATTGCATGCTAGTTTGCCAGTTCCCTTCTGTTTCAGGGCTTCATACCTATGTGCATAAGGTAAAGTAACAAGTCTTCTGATGGATGCTGGATAGAAGGGTTTTCCAAATGTTCTTTTAAAGCTTTGCTTTTCATCTTTATGACACATCAAGAACAATATTTTGATGCTTATTATTTTTACATTATACATACAATGAATAAAGTTAAGCTTTTTCAAAAATAGTCTCAGAAATTTAGACACCAAAAAAAAAAAAAGCAACAAAAAAACCCAACCAACCAACCAACCCCTTTTGTTGGGTTTTATCTACTGTCACCTTTGACAAGCTCCATAAGGAATGTTTTCCAGTCTGTTGGTATGTACTACTGAAAATGCTGCTCAGCATAATGTTAGTCCTTTTATTTAGGTGCTGAAAGATGGATTACATAACCCAGCTTGAGGCATTTGACAATCTTAGTAAATACAGCATTGCCTTCCTGATCACCTGCCATTCCAGGGCACTCTCAATCAGATTTCTGTTGTAATCTTCCCTGTGATAGTAACTTACAATATCCATGGCTTTTCATAGCTCTTCTAAACCCATGTGCACCCCTGTGGGACTTACGTGAATGATACAATGCTGATGATGTGATGTGTCCTTCTCTGTTGCCTGGCTCCCTCTATCCAGTTATGACCATTTGGTGGTGCTACCCATTTATGAAAACTGCCTTATTTTGTTTTAACACTATATCACACCCAATTTCTGTTTCTGCTGCCACTGACGTTATCCAAGAAAAAGTACTTGTGAGAGAAAGGAATGGGCTAAGTATACCGGAATAAAGATTTTCTTGCATTTTAGAGTAATTAGAGACCAGGAGATTAGGTAAATTGTGAGTCTATCTGTTTGCAAAGTATAACAAAGTAAATTTCAGGAGACACAAAAATTCACTAACTGAGAATGAAGACAAAAATAACCATGCAGCCATTTTTAATTCACTTGTAAAAGAATATGGTCCTCAATAACTTGAAACATCACATGCAATAAGCATGATTCTTACGTGCTCTTACTCACAGCATTGCCTTCTGGGACATGCATCAAATGGTCTGGTGCAGCAGAATTTCAAAGACAAAATATGCTGTGGCTGCTAAGAAGAAAAAAGTACTCCAGAGAGGGTGTTGTTACCAAGACTACCATGAGAAACTGTCATTGGCTTAAAAGAATAAGTAAAGGTGTTTCCAAGGAGAAGACATTAATGAGGAAGTCTGATACCTTGTTAGCAGTTAGAAATCACCACATCTGTTGACATCTATAGATTTATGGCAATATACACCACATGGCCCACAGCATATACAGTGCTTGACTTCAGCAAACTCTTCATGAACTTGCACAGCAAATTCCAAGCACATTCTGCCAAGGACAGAAAAACCCCTTTTTTTCTTTAAACAACCAATTCCTGTAATTTGAAGATGCATTCTTCCCTGAATGCAATTCTTTACAGGTGATTATTATGATAATTATAACTTATTATCTGCCTTTCACTTTTACAAATAGTGGTATGTAGTGCAACCCTAGTTTAAAAACGTTGGCAAGATGAACTTCGGTTCTAAACACTACACGTGTAATTGAACTCAAATTAGAAAGGTTGGGAAAGGCCTTTATGAGGTACCCTGCAGTTTGTCAGATGTATTTATTCATATGCTGAGGATTAGAATTCATAAACATTTTGCAGAGCTTTTTGAAAACTTTTTCTTTTCTTTTGTTGTTTTTGGCCAGGACTTGTCAATACAAAAATCCACTGTATCATATGTTCTATTACCAGGAGAATAACATTTAAAAAAAAAAATGTAGAACTAGCCACAGCTTCCAACTGTCATGGAGCACTGGTCTGATATATAGAGGTAATACCAAATTTACAAGTGCAGAATTCTTTCTTTTCTTGATTTCTCTCTGAGCACCAAGAAGGCAAACAGGCTGACATTCAACATAGATATATTTTGTTCTTATTTAAATATAACTTATTGCTGAGTGATTATTTTAGCAATGTAACTTCTCAGTCTCTTAAAAGAATGTGAGTGAAGACATTAGGAAAAGAATATCCTATCAAATAAATCTTCCCTAAATAATTTGAGCATGGAAGGACTGGTAGAATTAGCATAAAAGAGATTCACACCCTTTCTGAGCAGCAACTGGAAAGCAGGCAAGACATCTTATACTATTTAAAATTACTCAACCTGGTTTGGTTTTGTGAATTCCTCCTTAAATAATGGTCAAACTAAAAAGAAAATTATAAAATTAAAGGATAAATGTTATGAAGATAAATTATTAATTAGAAAGTTTACATATAATATTACTTTTAAAATATTTTGATATCTTAGATTTTCCTCTCCATGCTTCTGTCTACAAGCAGAAAATTTCCATGTCACTTTGAGAAAACTCCATTTGACCATTTGCAGAGTTAATTAGGAGCCCTGTAGGTTATCTCCTTGGAAGGAAATCTTCCTAAAAGGTGAGAAGAGATTAAGCAGCTGGATTCCCTTAAATCCAAAATGCAAACATGAAAAACCTTCTGGATAGTGAAAAGGCAAGATGAGCATCAGTTGCCTTAAAATATCCCTGAATTTTGTTAACATGATTTGAGAACTTTTGCATTAAAAAACATCTGTCAAAACAAAGGAAAAGATGGAATTAGATAATTTAAAAAAAAAAAAAAAACAACCACATTGCTTTTCAACATAAGCATTTCTGAGATTATATGTTCTTAAAATTAAATTATTTTATTTATTGTGACACTCTTTAAATGATTCTTCAGGTTTCCACAGATTGGTTGTATAGTTTTAAGTACTCATTTTTAAACTGTATCTAGATATACATATTACTTCAATAAAGAAAACCATTAAATGTCAAAATTTATATTTTATTCCAAGAAGTCTGTGAAAATTGCATTAAATATTAAGATTTTCCCCCCAAAGCTTTGTCACAGAGTATGGAAATTCCACACTATTTTGTCGATCCTAGCTTTGGTGCTATAAGACCACTGCTATGACTTTCCGTGCCAGGTGGTGGTGAGTAAGACATGCAAGAGTAGGTTCTGCTTTCTTTCTTTCATCCAAATTACTTTTGAAGAGGCATTATTTGGATCTAAGAAGTCCTTGGCCATAAACTTTCCTTGAGATCAGTATGCTAAATCCTGTATCTTATTTTCTAACATAACTGCATTCAGGTAGGGGTTCTTCTGAAGCCAGAACGAGTAAGGAAGGATTTCCTCAAGCACAAAACTCTTTATGTCAAAAACTAAGGAATTAGCTCTTCCTTCATCCCATCCCTTTTAAAATAGCCAGGTGTGATATTTCCATGGGACACAGAAGTTGGTCTAACATCATGGTCCCTCTGATCTGTCTACAGGTTTGGGCAGTGTCTCTCAGCTCTCTGTGGTACAGCAGTTTGCTGTGGTCTGTAAGAAGTGATAATTAGTCACAGACGGGGTCGTGCTCTTCTTTGCACAGAGGAAGCACAGAAGTGCAGTCCACAGTGTGCTTTGCCCAGCGGGACCCTGCAACAAAGGCATGGAGAGGATGCATGTCTGCTCTCATTGACTCTGGCGGCCAACACTGAATTTGGCCCTAAGTGTAAAACCATTTTTAAGTGACTAAATTTAACATCTTCTAGTAAATATTCTTCTGGCTTGAATTTCAGTCTGAAGCAGAATTTGACAACACATTGTGATTGGTTGGCTCCCAAGCATGCTTGAAAACTTACACCGGACAATTTTCTTGCAGAGTGTGAAGTATGTGCTTCTTTCTTACAATCTGTTGAGCTGGCATTTAGGAGGGGATGGTAATTTAAGTGGAAAGCTTGTACTCTGCAGCTTTCCTGCTGATGATGAAAAGTTGGCATTTTCTCCTTTGTGGAATTCAGTGTGAATCTGGGGCTGCTTGCCAGCTAGGCAGTGAGCTTTGCCAAGAGGTCCTGGACTGCGTTAAAAGGGGTTATTTACCAGAACAGGTAAGCATTTCTCTCTCCAAAATGGAAAATATCTGTGGAAGGGAACATGGCCTGATATCAATTTTAAATTGCATGGTAAACTTGCTCACAATCTTATGTCCTCATTGTTAGTCTGAGTCTAATACTAGAAAATACTTAACACTAAATCTAAGACAACTGTCAGCTGCTGCTCACATAAACTCAGAGATTAGATGGGATAGGAAACTGGAGCCAGCATGGTGACATCCAAGTTCCCAAGGTGAGCAGTGCTAGTCAGCAAGTGGTTTGGCTGAGGAAACAGAGAATATTCTGATTCCAAAGTTACATAATTCTAAGGCATCACTTTGTCTGGGGGGGGGGGGGGGGGGGGGGGGGGGGGGGGGGGGGGGGGGGGGGGGGGGGGGGGGGGGG
>JAWWEE010000074.1:29626880-29658667 GCA_035221455.1 Xenops minutus
TTTTTCACCCCCCCCCCCCCCCCCCCCCCCCGGTACTGATAGGTGCTAATGACCCTTTGTGTTTTTGAACTTATTCTCTGCTAAAATGTGGGGGATTTTATATACTGCATTGTAACAGTGGATCGCAAAAAATACCTGCCTGAAGTGTTTTGTGTATAATAAGAGAGTGCAGAAACTTTGAGAAGATTGCTTATATAAGAACACTTGAGAAGAGCTGTGAGATCTTTTAACTAAGTCCTCCATAATCATAGAGCAACAGAGCTCTTTGTGCTGATATGCTGGTATGCTCTTTACACAGTGTAACCAGGGAAAGGGGGTTGTAGTGCTTCCCCCTGCAGCTCTAGCATCCCTGAGGAGCCTGTCTGCCTTCTTCCCTTTCTCTGCTTCTGGCAGGACTCTCCATGCTTCTTACCTTATGCTTTCACCTGCCTCACTTCTCAGTGATCTCTAAGTGCACTCTGCAACAATCTTCACTGAAGCTGATCTTGACGCTTTAAAACATGATAGTGCTAAGGACAGTGTGGATATTGCTAGAATTTTCATCTCAGTACAGACCGCTGCAGTTTCAAATTTTCTCCACGTTCCCAAGGATCAATTCAGATCCCTTTCTGGGTACATGAAACTTCCATTGTTAATTCCTTCTTCAAACATTTGTTGATATGCCTCTGGCAGATTTAGGCAGCCCAAGTGATTTTTGCCCATTTACATTGTTTTTTCTCCTTTGAAAATGATTAGTGGACACACTTTTTACTTTCATCTGCTGCTTTGGGCACAAAAGCTCAATTCAACCATGTAAGAGCTTTGAAAATGTGACCCTTTGTGTCTAGTCCAAACTGTCTATCCAGTGGTTTGGTTATTTCTGCAGTCTTGAGCTGTTCTTCTCTGAAATATTTCTTTCCTGATGGTGTATTTCCAGTGCTCTTTTCAGCTTCCTTTCTGTTATCCTCCACATTTAATAGACTTCATGGTCTGAATGCCAATGAGTATAGGATGGAAGGTAATGGTGCCATATATGCCAGGTGAAGAGTGATTTCTTTTATTCAGTGCTGGGTCTTAGTGTTGATATTTTCCAGGGACACCTCTGTGTCTATACAGTTGTATCCAGCCAGTGGATAACTGCCAACAGAAATCATTCCTTTGAATGCAGACAGTCTCATTTCAAAGTGTATAGAAAGAGCTGCTATAACCTACTGGCTTTATTTCTGCAGTGTTTTTCTAATGGTAATGCATTTTGGGCTGAGCAGGGTATATGATATAATGAACTTTCTTATGGAGCCTGATAAAGTTGTCCTGATATGAAAGAGGGTCCAAGGTCTGTCAGGCTGTCTAAGGGTGAGGAGACAGAATAGCTTGGGAGTCTGCTTCAGCCAAGACTGGTGTATAAAATGAAAGTTGGTAAAAACTGTGGAAAAAAGAGTTGAGGAAATGATCAAACAACACCATTATACTCACATTGCCTACAAATCTGTTAGTAGAGCTAATAGATGGAGTAATGATTGGGATAAGTGTTGGATGTTTCACTCTTTCTTCAAGGATTCATCAGCTTACACTGATTTCTAAAAACACACTTGCCATTTCAAAATATTCATCTGATATGTCTAGATATTCAAGTGCAGCCTACTTGTTAAGAAAATAATTTCTATATTGACAAATAAAGAGGTGGGGTTTATATATTAGGAAAAATCAACCCCTTTTTTTGGATCCTGCAAAAATCCAGCTCTAAAGAGGCCAACAAAATATCCACCTTTTAATAGAAAATCTCCTTTAATTGTCTCTGCAGCAGTTGTTCCCAGATTAATAATTAGTACAAAAAGTCTGCATAACAGATCTGAAGGTATTCAAAGGGCAAAGCAAGACACAGCTCTCATATATTGCAGTCTGGCAATATCTTTTACTATTATTCCTACTGCTATAGCCTGGAGCTATTTTGCTCTGTTTCAGGGGAGCGAATTGGTCATCAAAGCCTTAGGAATTAGGAAATTGTCAAAACAGAACCTTAAACTACCATTTGCTTTCCCTTATGTGTTCCTGTACCCAGCAAGACCACACAGACCTTCAGTTTTGTACTCTTGCTGGTCAAATGATAGATTACTTTACTAGTGATAAAGCAAATAATATTTATCTATATAACTCAAGGTATAGATTTTTGCTCTAAAATCTGTAAAGCTTGATCTGTTGGTGGGCATTTTTGTACAGAGTTTCCTCACAGGCAAGAGTTACCAAATAGAGTAACCTATGAAGATCATAAAGTAAATGTGGTTCAAGAATTGCAAATATATCTGTAAATATTATTTGTATTGTAATTGCTGTCTTTTTTCTAATCCATGATAAGTATTAGATAGCAATAATGTTCCTTTGCACTTTGGCCTCTTGTGTAACCAAGTAAAGTTGGGACCCAGTCAGGTCCAACGAGCACTTCTCTGCACACTTGGTCACTGTGCAGAATGGAGTAATTTATGCTATTTGAAAACAAAACATAGTGCTATTGTTTCTAGCCACAAGAAAATCTTCCAGCTGCAGTGCCATGTGTGCTTCTAAGGCAATAATGACAAGAACAGCCCTATTCATTTTACTTACCAAGACTCCAAAAGACTGGTGATATTTGCAATGTCTTTATCGCTGACAGGCATTTGCTGCTGATTGTAACAGCAGGGTCCCAGAAGTTCTGGGTTTTGCAGCTGAGCTTGCTTAAAATAGCACCACTAAGGGGGTATCCACACTCCAGTTACTTCTCACTTTGTTTCTTTGAATCAAAGTTGATTTTATCTAGTTGGTGAGTAGCAATGCAGCAGTAGTAACCTGGAGGACAGTGCATGATGGCTACTGAACTATTAACTTCAGAGGAAGCTCCTTGGGTGGGCTTCACTTGACCTAAGTTTAAAATAGACCCAGGCATGCTTAAGAAAGGAGTTTTGTCTGCAGTACAGATGTCTCTTGTCAACGGTGGTTGAACTTCCTTAGCTTTAGAGAGGAGAGATTGGTATTGATATCGTTCTTTTTGGTCCACCTTGACACAGTTACTACTCTTCAGGAAGCATGCCTGCACATCCAGCCATGGTAGCCTATGTGGGGCAGCAGAAAAGCTGGCTGGACTCAAAGCATAGAATATAATAATTGGAGTGAAAGAAGAAACATTTAGCCCAAAAAATTTTTTACCCTTTTTCTAGGAAAAAAGGTATGGAAGGTGGGTAAAAAATCATATGTGAGGGATGTCAAAATACACTTTGCTTGTTATGTCTATCCATTTCAGGATAAAAAAAAACTGTCCCATAACTGAACACTTATTTCTGCTAATACATCCCTACTCAAAAGAATATACAATTAAAACTGGCTAATTAAAATGCAGCTGATTCTATAAAAAAGTTACTTAGAGAACTCTTGATCTGCATTAACCTTTTTTTATCTACCACTTTATTTGAAATTAATGAAAAGTTAGTAAAAGCAGCTGTGTTTTATTGTTTTCCCCTATAAACCTTAAAACGTGTAAGATGGTTAGATGTAATAACACCAGAAAAATAAAGATAATAGAGTGCACACTTTGGTTCCACTGCGGCTTCAGCAAGGTTTTGTTTGGAGTGCCCAGCTGCATATACAGACGCCGTGGAATTTGGTTTGTGAGGAACCTACAAAAATTACACAAATAACTAACATTTTTTTAATGAATAATACACAGACATGCACCTGCTTCAGAGACTCCATAGATTAGTCTTGCAGCCAATAGAAAAGCCCCTTGGAATTCAATTACATGGCTGGAAAACAGAAAACAAAATCATGGCTATACATTTAGAACTGATACCAGCAAAATGTTAACCAGTTCTTGGGCTGAGTTTTTCCTGAGGATTAGATTGTTTCAGTTTGGTTTTTGTCTCTGTGGCTTATTGAATATTTATTTTATTCTATTCTATTCTTTCAGCTGGAGCCTCTCCCGGAAGATATTGTGCATCAAATCCCCAATATGAATGCAATAGCATCTTTAAAAAAGACCACTGAAATTCAAAGTATGTTTCTCAGTTTGAGTTGGTGGGTTAGTGGGATTGGGATTATTTTTTATTTTTAATTAATGTCATAGACATTATTGTTTCAGAGAAAAGGGTGGGCAATAGTTTTATGTATAAACAGACATGCTGTGTCTAATATATGTATCCATGCTTTTATTTTGGTTTCTTTGACATCTCTTTGCTTCTGCTATGTATTTAGCCTTGAAAAACTAACACATTAATATTATTTAGAGATTTCTGATTCCTGAATATTCATAAATCTTTCCATTCTGAAACAGCTTGAATGTTGTTTGTCAGTGAGGGACAGGAACAGAAAGGTAAATTAGAGCTCTGACAAATAGTTTCTTCAGATTCTGTTTGTGCAGCCCTTTACAAGGTATTCACTTGTAAAAATCCAACTGAGCACACTTCCCTTAAGTTCTCTCATGTGCTCTCTGCCATTTTACCGAGGCAGTGGGAACTTCCTGGCTTCTAATGTTTTCTGGCTTCTTAACAACAATAAATGGATAATAAATATGTTTTTCTTCATTTTAGATGAATCACAAATAATTGGGATTCATCTACATAAAATAAACGCAGTTTTTAAAAGGGACACCATGCATTATCCACTGATCATGCAGTACTTCTCAATCTGATTTCAGTTGTAAAGTGACAAAGAAAATTCATTGTAGGTATGTAACTCATCCTTCATATCCAGTATATACCTAGATATGCACATGCACTAAGTAAATCAGCTGTATATGATATGTTCCAGCAAGTAATTTTTGCTGAGTGGTATGTCCTAGAGTAGCTCATGAGTTAAAATTCCCTGTTAGTGTTCTGTTAATGATCTGCAAGGAGTCAGCAAGTTAAGGAGATTCATGTACTGTGCAAGACAGAACAGATTTGCAAATTATAATAAGGGCAGAATGCTGCACACAGGCCACAGACACGAGGAAAGAAAATGCAATTCTGTTTGAAATAAGACATGTATTTAATGGAAAATGGATCTGAAACAAAAAACGGCTTTAGAAAGGCATAGTGTCATTACTAGAAATACATACAAATGATAGCAGCTGAGAGAGAAGCAGTGGATTTAGGAATAAATATATAGTGTATCTCTGAAAACACAGTCCAGAGCTCTGCAGAGTGACTTAATTTTGCCACACTTAGGTTTGAGCTGAACTCGTACAATCCTGCAGTCCAGTGGGCTTTCTTCTGAAACCTAAGTGAGGCTGCTCAGGGCTTTTGGAGTTATTCATACTCAATATTCTGCCTTTTCTTACAGATATCACTTAAAAATTTATGTGTATCTCATTTTGTCTGAAGAGTGAGCAAGTATTAGAAAGGAATATGCTTGGGTGACAGAAAGGAGCACTAAGCAAGTTCAGCTTTATGGAGGATGCATATTTAGATCTAAGTAAGACAAGCAAGTACAGGTTAAATATTATAGGTAGTAATGCAGGCTGGAGTGGCACCTCAAGAGATACTGAGAAAGCCTGATTTGTTTGGATCATTGCTTGCACATATATTGGGTTTGTATTTCTGTGATCCAACTTTCACAATGAATATTAGCAATATTTTAAACCAAATAAGTTCTTTCTCTGGGCTTTTTGTGAAAAAAACACTGAAGCTACAATACTTACTTAGAAAACACAAAACAACTTTTTTCTAACTAGAATAGAATTTTTAAATGTTTTGTATGTGACAGTGATCTAAAGATCCTCTGGAAATTCAATACATTTGGAAGTAGTAGTTCCCACACCCATATAATACACTATTTCTAAACAATTCTGTTCACTGGCTTGAATACCACCCCCAAACAAGTTTTTTTTTCAAGCAAGCTGTGGTACAGCATGTCCAAATCTATCTGTGAAAGGCAATTACAAATGCCTGTAACAGTGACAAAAACATTCCCTTTTATTATTTCCTGGTAATAATCACTGCTCCCACAAATCTTTGAGGGAGACTTAAGCACATTTTCATGCTGAAAGCCAAAGCATACCTGGAAGACTGATTTGATTTCTTAGGGTTTTCTTGCAAGCCGTGATTGCTCAAGTTTTGTATGAATGAAACCAGCAGCAATACTTCATTCTTTCCCCTGAGCTCTACCAAGTTCTTCTCAATGAATGTAACAGGACTGGTAGGATTTCACATTCCAGTAGAGCACAGTAGAAATGGCATTTTCAGAGATGTGAGCAATATGAGGCAGATGCTTTTTGAGCTCATTTAACTGTCAATCCACAGCATACTTAGGACTTCTAAGAAAACTCCTTTGCAGTTGCATGCTGTGATTGCCTCTTCATTCCACAACACTTTGCCTGCAAATCTTTTGACTGAGCACACGTTCAAGACCTGCACATTTTGTGTACAAAATATAAATCTTGTCCTGAATAAAAAGGAGCTTGCAAAGCTTATTCCAGGAGTTTGCAAAGTAGAGTTTTGTGATTTTAAAGAAAAAATCTATCAATGCTTTTTCACAAGCAGCAGAAAGCCCTCTTTACCTGAGGTACCTGCTGCTACCTGGATGCTATTCCTTATTGGCACTGCTTTAAAATTTCCTCCCACAAAGCCACAAACACCCTGCCATGTATTTCCCTCCTCCAGGATCCTCCACTTCAGCATAGGTGCTGCCACCTGCTTCCTGGCCTGACTCGACTCCCTCTCTTTATTCCTGAAGCCCCTCTCATAATTCTAAATACAGTGAATAAAGGAAAATTCACCAATCGCCTGGAAGTGAAGGGCAGTTAAATGGGCACAGAGAGCCCAATAATATGCTTGAATTGGTCCTGAGTTTTAATGTTACAAGAAAGTCAGGATTCAGGGGGCAGCTGGTGTGTGAGCTTGTGTGTGAATGAACGAATGTGATGTAGCAATCCTCACTGATGCTGTTTTATGGTTGCTGCAGGAGAGCAACACAGTGGTAGCTGGGTACTAATATTTTATTTTATGAATAAGAGCCCTTGAAAACTCTAGCAGTGAACATGGGTTCATTTCTTTTATAGGCAGGAGGGGGTATTATTCCCATGCCAAGAGATTTGATTTTCTTGCACATCTGTTTCTGCAACAAAAACCCCACCCACTCTGCGAACATTTAGCTCATAAATTATAGGGTTTGAATTGGGTGTATATTGCAAAGACTGACTTTTGCACATATGATCTGTGAGAACATTGTGGAATGCTCATATAACTTTTTTGTTTGTTTTTAGTGTATTTTTTTAATGAATAGAGAATATGGTCTCTAAGCACAGTAATAATAGAGAATATTTTTGTCTTGTATTTATAAAATTTGCCAGGCTCCAATCATTGAGCCTACTGTTATGTACATAACGTTTTAACTCTGTCTTTCATGTTTTTGGAGCAAAGCCAACCTCCTAACACTTAATCTCAACTTTGTAGGATACTTAATACACTTTACATTTTATCCCCAGAAGGTCCCTGTTATTTAAAGATTCTGCTAACTACTCAAACGTGCACACTATTAGAGTTCAAAGAAACAGTCTGGCCATGCTCTCTGGTTGTTCTTGAAGATTGACTTGGGCTTTCATCTTACGATGATGTTTTTGAATAAAGACATTTTCTCGTTTTATTGACAGCTGCTTTCTTACTGGAGGGAAAAGTTCATCTTTCCAAAAGCCTAAAACTGTGTTACCAAAGAAGTGTTTTTCAGCAGCCTATGTGCAGCACAGGCAGCACCGCTGCTAGCCTGCCATCCCAGCTGTCAAAGCCTCCAGCTACCCTCCAGATAAGCACCTCAGCTCAGCCCGCTGCCCAGCTGCCAAAATCCTCCTTTTAGTCCTCAGAAAAGTCCCCTACTTGATCCCCACTCTTTCACAGCTGTTGAAACCCACTGTCTAATTCCCAGATAAGTACCCTGATCCAACCTCTGCAGCAGCAGCTGAAAGCTTCTTGCTAAACATTGAATAAGCTCTGGTCCAGACTTCCCAAAGCTCCTAATTCCCAGGTGTCATCCACCTGGCAATTAGTGAGTTCTCAATGTTTTGTCAGACTGTAAGAAATACATATGTAAATTCTTACTTGTTCACATGGCTACCAAAAATCATCCTGTTTATTAATAGCCCTGCAGTAGCAGACCATTTTATATGTTGAGGATGAGTCACCTGACATTATTGTTTGTGTCACTTGAGGAACTTCTGTTGCAGGCAGAAAGCTGAAAATATTCATGTTTTTAATCCAACACCGTGTTTTTACATGACAAATTTTACACAGCAAACCAGGAGGCTCTATTCCTTATGATAGCTGGCAGCTTTCCAGCAACAGCCAGTTCATATATGAAAGTTTTAAATAAATTATTGTTCTAGTATACGCCCTGAGGTTGGAGGAGAAAGAACATCCAGGACTAACAAACCTGATTGTTCTGGCAACACCACTTCAGTCCAAGCTGGCATTTCTGACTTTTTTCCTTTGCAAGTGCTGTGTGAGCACTTTTTACAACAATGTACATTTTTCTACATTTTGCTGTATATGCATTGACTGTCTGCCATATCAGAGCTTCTAGTTTTTAGCCCTGCTCTGAACTCTCTTCACCTTGTATAGATAAAGGCAGTAGCCTGCCTGACAATCTGTGTTCATTAGTCTGTATGTTACTCCTCCAGTTTATTACCTTCTGGGGAAGGGTGTGACACAGCCCTTGGAATGAAAGCACTTTCCAACTTGGCATTCTTAGGTTCAGAAATATATGTCTTCACTGCAGTCTGAAATTTCAACTGTACTACTTACACCACAGTGATTTTAAATTACAATCACTCAGTGTTGAACTAACTGATTACTGTGCTTGTACCACCATGCTAGCTAAAATTCCCATAAATTATTATGTGTGTTTTCCATAGGCAAGTATTGGAAGTCAGTGGAGCCATACTCTGTGCCAGTGGATTGTGCTCTGGCTGAGTCTCAGCAACAAGAGAGGGAGGAGACAGAAACGGTATCTGCTATGGCCTCTCTTTCAGTGGATGTTGAGCAGTGTATCCCTCAGGAAAGCAGCAGGTAAGTGTATGAAATCATTGTAAAGAACAAGCCCTTCGCTATAGCCAAGCGAGATGAAGAAATAGGTAGACTGGGGTTGTTTCAAAATTATGTGCTAATTGAGATAGTGGAATTCTTCATCCTTGGATTTGAATACTCTCACTTGGCCTCTGGAAGCAGAAGTATTCTGTACTAGCAGGTTGGTGTTCTTCAGTTTGTTTGTTTGGGTTTTTTTGGTTTTTGTGTTTTGTTTTGGTTTTTTTTGGTTGGTTGGTTGGGTTTTGTTTTTTTTTGTTTTGTTTTGTTTTGTTTTTTTTTGGTGTGTGTCTATTTCTTTACTAAAGCTCATGATTAGTACAAGAACCTTGTTTTCTTCCCATGTCTGATGCTTGCTAGTGCAATCAACCATATTCTTTTCTCACTGGAAGCTTTTCAAATCTGTTTTAGTTTTAATTTTCTAGGAAGGCATTTAACACACAGTCAGATAAATTTAATAAGGATGGACTTAAATCACTATTAAATGATATTAGACAGGCATTAAAAGTTACTTCCCTGGAAGCAATGGAATGATGCCAGTATAAAACTTAAACCAATCCTGCCCAGGATTAAGGCCAACATTTTCTCTGTACCAAAATGAAGGTAGACCGACAAAGAATGAGAATGCTGATTTTTTGTGGTTTGTCATCTGCTTTTTACATTAATGAAGATTTTTTCTTTCAATTTCCAAATTGAGAAAATGATACAGCAAGTGCTTTGTGTTTTTTGAAAATTACTGATGAAAAAAAAAAATCTATAGCCACTGAATACTGTGTCATCTACAATCAGAAAAGTCACCACAGGAGTTGTTAGAGTTTCCTATTTTCTCATTTTAAGGATGAGCATTCCTGGTCTTCACCAGTAGAGAAAGATTCAAAATGTAGTGGAACCACTCAGTTTCCATCAGACAATGAAAACAGGGGATGTAAGAGGAAAGATGAAAAAAGCCATATAAGGAGACTCCTCAGCTCCCTGTAGGCTGTGGAGCAGAGCTGTCGCAACAGGAAAGAAAGGAGTGAGCTGTGGGTAGGCAGAGCAGTGGTGGGAATGGAGCCAGAAGGGTCCATGGCTCCCATATTGTGACAGCTTCTTATTTAAATAAGTTCTTCTTATTTGCTTTGGTTCTTGCCTCCTACATTTGATCTTTTAATCAGAACTGAACTGATAGGCACCCAGGGGACTTAGTGCAGTGCTCTAAGCTGTGGATGTGTTTGGGAGTGAACATCTCTTACAACAGTGGGAACACTCATCTGTCACTGAGTTAAGAGGCAATGGGAGCCACGGAGCAGAGCTCTCTAGTAAAGTTCACAGTATTTTCATAATTACCTTTCCGATTGCACTTGTATTTTAATATGCTATGGCTATTCTTGTGAGAGTATTACTGCAAATTCACAAAAGCTTAGAGAAGAATCTATGACAAGCACAAAATGTATTTTAGATTTGTGAGTATGCTAATCAGTGCTCAGCTAAGGAATAATGTAAGGGTTTCCATATAAATTTCTAACAGTTATGAGACACTTCTGCTAGCTGGGGACAGAAAGGTGCATATGTGTGTGCATAGCTCTGAAATATAAAGACTTTGAGTTAAAGTGTTGGAACTAATGTAGTCAAATGAAGTAAAGCTTTAAATTGTCTGGAAAAGGGTGTGATTAATTTTGTGTATTTTCACATTGCTCAGAATAATCAAGAATTGTATGTGTTATGTGCCTCCACTCACTTAAAACTGCAGCTATTGAGAACAACTGCTGATCCTACATGATTTGAAAAAAAAAAATAATCCTTTGGCTAATTCTGCACTTAATTATTGTACTTTTTACCTACCAATTGATAACCTGTGACAGTTTCCACCCATTCTAAAAACAGAATTTCATTGCAGAGCTGAGAGAAATGGAAAAAAAAAAAGATGTGCTGAAATGTACACAAGTGGAATTCATGTGGCTGCCAGATTCATTACACTTCATCAGTTCTGGACTCTTATAGGGACCAATCCATCGTGATGAATTGTTTTGTGGAAAAATGGCTTCTTTTGAAATATCTTCTGTGGTGCTGCAGACATTTGTCAGCAGCACAAAAAAACCCCCTATGCACGCACGTGTTCTGAAGTCTGCTTCCACATTCATTACCCACAAAGAAGTCACATGAAGCCAGATTGCCATCAGAGAGTGACAGGACAACAAAAGTCCTGCCCTACTGATTGTTAGTCCAAAATTTATAGTTAGGTTTCTGAGACTTCTGGGGATCATTCTCTTTGTTTTCTTCCTGAGGAAGGAAAGGAAGAATATGGAATCAAAAATGGTCCCTGTGAAGGTCTGATTTTGAGTGTCCTCTGAACTACAGGGAGACCTGAGAGAACCTGGCTGCACTTTGAATGTGAATGAAAGTCCATCATGGGATGTCCAGGGCCTGATTCTGTGACATTGCATACTTTTGGTTCTGTCTAATTTTATTCATTTCATATAAGCACATTCATTTCATAGGCACATACCAACACAAAATGTAGTAACCTAGAGGTGAGTTCAACTTTGCTTTTTCACATTTTAATGGTTGTTGTAATAAAAAACCACGTATGCAATTCTCCTTCTCCAGCCACTTCCTATGGCAAACACAAGGCTCCAGGAATGTGAAGAGTCATGTAGGCTCTCAAGCCCTCCTGATCAGAACACTGTAGATGAGCCCTTTCTCCTACTGTTGTGGATCAGGTCACTTTCTGAAGACCTGTTGAAAGCTTTTGCATTGAGTGTTCGTTTGGAAGAGTTTGTGACAGGTAGGGTGGGATCAGAGCAGAAAGCACTGTAGCTGACAAGGTGACCTGAAGGGCTCCTTCATTACACCAGGAGTCAATTTACTTCCTCTCAATTCCCACCACAGTCAGCCAGGCTTATAGTTCTGGCCTGCAACTCTAATCCTGTTTCACTGATTTGATGGTAGAGATGCTGTCGACTTCAGCTCTGGATGGTCATGCCTCCAGACGAAGAGAACAGCAGCAAGAGTCTCTTTGTGGGAAACTCTTGCCAGTTATGTTGGTGGATATATTGGTGTTTGGAGTGAGATGACTCACTCTAAACTCAGATTTTGGGTAAAGCAGCTCTTTTCCTGGCCAACTCATTTCTGACTCATTTACCACTGATGAATAAAGGATAAAATGCTCCTGGCTAAAGCCCATATTAAGTATTGCTATTTCTTTCTTCTCTCTTTCTTTCTTTTCTTCAAGTGACAGTGCTGATTACTTTTTTACTTGATTTTCTCTGGCAGGGTAAATGAAGAAAAATGTGAAAACCTGCTATGCTTTTGGTGTTTTATTTTACCAAAACACAACCTGCATTTTAAGGTCCAATTGAATCTTGATTATAGACTTCAGAAGAGAACAGATATAGAAAAAAGTTTGTGGATAGGCAAGAAAACATCCATGATGCTAACACAGATGCAATTAAAGGCACAGGATTGCCCTATTCTAACTACTAGGACTTTTGTGTGTTGGTAACTGTTTATTTCTTAAGTGAGATACAGATTTAGCTGATTAGAATTTTTCTTTGGACAGACATCTGTTTCAGAAATCGTGCTGTGAAAATGCTCAGTACCCTGCTGCCCCTGATACATTGGAGCTTCTGTATGTTTCTTCTTAAAATGGAAAAAGAAAAGGGTGTGGAAGGAGATCTTTTGCACTTACTGTTTTTACAGGAAACAGTAAATCTTGAAATGGCATTTATCAGAATTTGACTTTATGGCTCTGATTCAGCTGAACATAGATTTTACTCAAATGGAAATGAAAACAAAGTGTAATTTTTACTCTTGATGTTACAGAGCTACCATTGCTCTTTCAGTCACATTGAATTATATTATATACTAGAGCAATTCATTGAATCATGGGGTTCAGCTAGCCACAACTTAGGGACACTTGTGTGTATCAACTCATAGAACTTCATTTGGCATTTCACTGTTTGGATATCTACCTCAGCTGTGCTGAGTAACAAGCACCTGCTGGGCCATACCCCATGGGAGCTGCTTCCCCAGATCAACCTTCAACCTCATCTTGCCCACCTTTTTATCAGCTAACCATGGAAGAGAGCCAGGGAGCAGAGGAGATTGAGAGCCAGCCTTGTTCTGGTGAGTTGATAGATCTCAACAGCTCTATCTGACCCATGCTGTGTAAAAGCCTCTGGGATATGTACACAGGCATAAACTTTTCAAAACTTCTTTGAACCAACTTACACCTTTGGTACTTGATAGTGAATCCTACAGTCTCACCATGCATTGTACTTCTTTTTCTTTGCTCTAAACTTATTAATCAATAGAATCACTGGGGAACCCCAGTTCTTGTACTGTGAGAAAGAAAACTAGCTCTTTTCTGACTCAGAATCTTTGCCCCATTTCTGGTTTTAGAAGCTTCAGCTTCTCAAGACTCTGCATTCCTCACGACATGAAAATAATTTCTTGCCTCTGATGATTGTTGCCCCTCTCTGTGCTTTTTATAGTTTCTCTGAGATGGAGTAAGATCTGTGTGCAGGACTTCAGGTGCTGGGCACATTGTGTATTTACACTATTGCTTAGTATTGGGGACTTTTTTTTTGTTTGTTTCTGTTGCTCTCTGTTCCGCTACCATTAACTCCAAGCTCTCAATTTTAGCCATCACTGTAAAAACAGTGAAAGCTGTCCTCCCACATATTTTGTGTGTTCTGTGTTAGTTTGTGTTTGTTTACCTTCTTTTCCACTGAAAAATGGTCTTATGGACCTTAGAACTGACAAGTATTGGCAAGTTGTCATCATCAGCAAACATTATCACCTAAATCTGTTGGTAGTCTACCTAGTCTTTCTGACATGCTCCATGGTTAAAATTCACCAATATTATTATGTTTCCTACTTTTGCTGAACTGTTAGTCTGTGAGAGGACCTTCTCTCATAACCTGGGTTCCTCAAAGCACTTGGATAAAATTGTTGGAAGACTTCCTTTGCACAGGCTTGTCATTTGATCCCTCTTCCCTAATTTCCTTCAGAAACTTTTGATAAATTTGTAAGGTTTACCATCTTCATAACTGTTGAGACCTAACTCTTACCCAAATTGCTGTTACCTAAATGCCTATCACTGATAATAGCTGCTTTCAATTTCCCCATACAGGCTTACTGTATCTCCTGTTTTCAAAAGGGGAACTGCATTTCTTGCCTTCTCTACCTCTTACGTGGATGCTGTGCTAAGCTGAAGAATACGCTCAAAGACTATTTTTTTTTAACAACATCCTAATCACATTCCCCTGGAACTTAGCAGACAAATATAATCTGCTCTTAGAAATTTGGCAATGTTTGGTATATCAGTTTGTTCTAGGGCTGATTCAATTTAAGATAGTTCATCTGCAAATAATAAAATCTCCCTGACACTTCTCTAGTGAACCCAGATATAAATAGTTCATTTTGCGGTCTACCTTCCTTGATGCTCCTTTTATGCTTTGATCATTTCTTCTGATGTATTTTGAAAGATCTTTTTATTATTAGCTTTTATGCCTTTAACATGTTGCTCCTTAGACTCTCCTTTGGTCTACTACATTGAAGGTTTACAGTTAACTTGCCAAAATTTATCTTTTATTTAATTTACCTTATTTGGACATTACTTCCTCTTCTGAGAATATGCGTGTGGTTACCTTATTCTGCTCTTAAGCTAGGATGGTTTTTACTTTTAGTTCCTTTCTCTTTGATCCATTTTGATCACTTGAATCTTTCTTTGATCCAAGTACATTTTTACTAGGATATACACTTACTCAGGATCTCTAATCTAATATCTTTAGACTCTCTCTGAATCATCTCCATTGTGTGGAAATGTACCTCTCTTTTCCCAGCTCTGCTACAAGAGGATCGCTTTTCAATTACAACGATCTTTTCTCAGACAGCTGAGTTAAATTAGGAACAGATTATGGCATAAAACATCCATACCATACCAGAAAATCTATCTTTTGTTCAGCAGTTTCTGTGACTTGGAAACATACCTTGAATTTTTATTTTTATGTGTGTGATGATGTAGCTAAGAGGAATCTCTGTAATTCTAACTTAAAAATTAAGGTAAGAGAAACATTTACTTTTTTGGATGATATACTGACTTTATCTGTATTCTCAAATATTAAGTTTAAATAATATTCTCATAAATAATATTTCTTCTCAATTGTCACAGAACAATACTTATGATGTCACATGTTTTTCCAGATTTTATCCATATAGGAGGTAGGATTTTTACCTCATCTGTTTCTTTTTTTCTAAGGTTTAAACAGAATCATTTTCTCTAGCATTAGCTGCAAAGAGACTACTTCATTCTGTCATAGTCAAAATTGTACATATAGAGAGCTAAAGGCGAGCACTCTTCCCAGCACACCAAAATAAGGAGAGTGAATGCAAGAAGGCTCAGGTCCTAGGAACTTGCAGTTTAAATGAGCCACAGTGAAACCTTAGAGAAAAATCACACTAGTGGTTCTACAATCATTACAATCTCAAGTGGTGTCTTTCTGAACCTGCTGACCACATGGAATTGGTTCAGATCAAACCTGAGCTCACAGCTGCATCTTGAGGAACCAGTCAGAGCCTAAAATACAGGGGGGGGAAGGGAGTGTGGGGGGTGTGCCTGTTTTATGTTTTTATGCCAACTTCCTGTCAGCTACAAAAAGACTGATGAACTGATGTAACTAACAGTGACAAAGCTGAAGTAACATAAATTTGGCCTATCAGATTGTGCCCCCTCAATTTTTCTTTTGAGAACTTTTGATTTTGGCAGAATAGGCCCTAAAAGTGTACTGGCTCTCACACAAAACTCTGGGCTGAGCTGTTATCTCATGAAAATACACACTTTTAGTGATAAGCCATTGGATAGATCCAGTGACTTCTCTGACACTAATCAAATGAAGTTAGAGCATACATATAAGTCTTCAAAAGAAGACTGAAGAAGTATGTGAGAATACCCACATTGAGAGACAACAGCTGAATTGCCAAGGCACTCTAACCTCCTCTTTTTTCAAAAAGGATCTTGCACCTGGCGCTTGCATATAAAAATTTTTATTGGTGCTTTCACTCTGGCTGATACAGAATATTGACCTATTCTTGGAATATATTGGAATATAGCACTTGATGTCAGAGTGCTTCCTGGCATTCAGATGCACCCTTGTCAGTGAAAGATTTCCCAGGAATAAAGCCCTGAATAAGATCCTCCTAGCTGCATTATGGTCAAGAGAATGTCAGTCCCAGAAGCCAAGTACGTGTGAACAGATTGTTGCATGTACTGCTTTCTTAAGTTCTTATAAATGGCCCAAGCCCCCACTCCCACTTCCAGAGGTTTTCCAGAGCTTCACTCCTTCCTGCTCTGCCAACCTCCAGCTGAAATCTGTTGACAACTATTGCTTCTTATTTGCTTACAGCAGAACCTAAAAACTGAGCTGTCATCTGTTTCCAAATTATTCTCTTTCTAAACAGACCCATAAGGTTCTGGATATTTTACAAGGGCTTATTGCACTGCTGCATTATGCCAGAGGATGTTCAGGTCTCCCAAAAGTGGCTGGATGAAGTGGAAGTGTGTAGTCAGCACAACAGCAACACACACCATCAGTAAGAATTCCCCACATAGTGCGTGATCCTTTATCACACCTGAGGACCTCAGCAGCAGCCTGGGCTCCATCCCTCCCTGGCTGCCACTGTGTGGTCACTGCTGTAAGCCAAAACAATGAAAGACAGGAAAAAGAGGGAATGCAAGAGCACTTCACCTCACCTTTCAGGAATGAAGGAGCTACAGTGGTTACTGTACATAGGAAGCATTCTCCACTGTGTAGTGAGGAACAAAAGATTTGAGATTTATAGAGTAATAATCTTTTAGGTTCCATAGCCTTCAGGAAGTGATTAGTCTGAAAAAAATCTTCTTTTTCATATATCATTCAGCTGACATATTTTTCAACATGCTAACTGTGATCGTTAAAAATCATAAAGGAATAACCTTTATAAAATCATTTAAAGACATAATGCAGATTTTTTTCATTGAGAGAGACTTTAATAAATTCCAGATTAATTTAAAATTATCTGGCCTCCTTGCTGAATAAACTAGCAAAGCCCAAAAAAGCCCTCATCATACTATTTTTTTCATGAGATTGTGCTTTCTGAGGGATTTTTGACTGAGGCCAGTTATTATGCTGGCTTACAAGATTTAACTCATAAACATCTCATTTATTAATTTGCATTTACTTTTTGTTCTCCTCGCATTTCAAAATTACTTTTGAAGTTATTATTTTAAAGGAGTTCTTAAACTCATTTGTTATGTGGTATTCTGACAGATTGACATGAAAAATGGCTTCTGTCCAAATTCTTTGCCCTTCAATAGTGGTCTCAGAAGCTTCTCATTTTATAATTGCCATCATATTCCTCAGGTGCAGTAGTTTTTCAGATACAAGGAATTACAAGGCTTTATGCCAGCTCAGCATATGTGTCTACATTATTTTCTTATTGGTTGTCTTAGCTCATCTTGCCTAAGATGAATATTTCAAATAAAAGATATGCATATAATCTGATTTTATAATAGATACCTTCTCTAGGATAGTGACTTGCTGATCAGGTTCAGAATTTAGTCTCAAAATTTGCAGGCAGGCAGGCAATGTGTTTATGAAAGCACAAAATCAAAAATTAGGGGACTGGAGAAGAACCTTAGAGGAAACACTACTCACTACTTGGCTACTAGTGAACTATTTTGCTTTAATGGTATGGGCTCACTTGAAAAAATAAATGCATGTATTTTTAGTTGCAAAAGCTTGTAAAATAGAAGTATCACAGCTATTTTTTTTTCATGAAATTATTTGATTCTGTTGACACAAAGCATGTACATTTCTGGACAAAAAGTTATAAAATATTCTGACATATTTTAATATAAACAGGAACATTTTTGGTGATTGCTTGGATCTAAAATGTTTTTCCACTTGACATTTGTTTATACTTCCTAGGAAAGAAATTCTATTTATGGATAACTGAATAACGCAAATAAACATCTGAGAGAGCTGAAAAATCAGCTTTGATTATGCATGAAAATCTACAATGTCATTGTGTACTCTTGTGCCGTATTCTGATTGCCTGTTTATTTTTACAGAGCTGCTGGTGAGCCCATGGAAGAAGAGCCAGCCTTGTGAAGTGCCAAGTCCTCCCTGAAATTTCCTGTGGGTGACATCATTGTGTATCCCCCAAAGCACCCTCAGACATGTCTTGTCTGCTTCTTGGGTGGCACAGATCAGATGGAACATAAACACTGGGCACAAAACTCTGAATAGCAGCTTCACTTGTTCTTTGGATGGACTTGAAAGAGCCCGAAAGATTCCTTAAATGTAACCGCTACAATTCTAGAGTTACAGTAAAACGGGCTTGGGAGAAAGAACCTAGAGCATGCTTTTTATATGCTGTTTGACCCACTCACCAACAGAAATTGTGAAATAGAGTATTGCAAAATTCTACATGATAGATTATAGATATGAGAATTGCAACAGCCAGCAACCTACTCTGTGAACTACATGAATCACTTTCTGACACTTTTTACTGGGTAATTTTTTTTCTTACAGTGTTAAATTGTTAATAGAATTTGTTTTCTTTGCTCCGTGTAATGAAGAAAGAAACCCCACCCTTATTTTACGTGCCATTTTTTAACCTCCTGTAATGAATTCTTAGCTGAATAAGTGAAAAGTGTTTAAATTATGATGAGGGATTTTAGATAAAGAGAAAGTACTTCTTATTGTACTATAAATCCCCTGGAGTACTGTGCTTGGTGGTGCTTTATTTTCTCTTGCCTTTTCTTGGCCATCCCTTCCCATTTCATGTAATCTTTTCTATCATAAAAACACATTCATGATTCTCTAAAACAAGTGATCTTCTGCCTTTAAAAAGAAGTGCTGTACCCTCTGTAGTTGACAGTAGCGCTCACCATATGTGCAGCAGAGATCAAATATGAATAGTTTTTCAAATGTGTTTTTAGTTTGTTCTGAAATGTTTCTGCATTCTGACTCCAAAGCAACGATCTTCGGTAACTGCGTGCAGCTCACTTGAAGCTCAGGTGTTTCTGTGGAGGTTATGTGGGGTGTTTTTTACAGGTTGTGATGTGAACATGAACTGATTCTTTTATGTAGTCCTGCATCAAGAGAACCGATGTTGCTTAAGAAGCTTCAAAGGGTTTAGGCTTTATTTTAGATCCCCAAAGTGCAGCAAGATCTCCCTGCAATGTGACTTTAGCTGTTTAATTCCATGTTTGAGAACGTTACATAGAGTTGTGCCTTTAGCTGATAATGAACGCTTAAACTGTTACACGTGTTGCCTTACCGTCAGAGAAAGAGATAGGGCATGTATGTAAGAGTACTTCAAATGAACAAAACTCTGCTATAGTAACTTTTATTTTGTTTACAACTTTCTCACTTATTGAACCCGGGGAGATACCTTGAGCTATTCAGCTTGCAGTATTTGATAGCTTGTTCAGCTTTTAAAAGCAAGTGATGTTAATTTTTTATATACTTTCCAAATTCAAAAAAAAAAAAAAGAAAAAAAAAGAAAAAAAATGAAAGAAAAAAAATTAAAGCCATAAGTGAAGACTGTCATGCTTTTTATTCTGAAATCTGAAAGGAACCTTAATTAAAACAAGATTTTGGGGAAGGCCATGATATGAAAGATATGGAACAATGTGGTTTCAGTTATAGGCAGACTCAAACCTGTAAATCAAAGATGAAAGATTTCACTCAAATAGAATTATATAATTCTCTTTTGTTTTGCAGTCAGACTATATCTTTCATGCATTTGGGTTTGTTTACGATTAGCATTTTAATTTTAAAGACTTTTATTACTTATACCAAAGCTCTCCACTACAAGTTAGAAATCTGAGGCATGCTTTGAAAAGGGAAATCTAAAAAAAGAGAATGTCATTTCCTATAATGAGAAGTAAACTTTTATTCTGAAAGGTTTACTCTAAAATGGATGTATGCCCCTTAGAAAGGGAAATAAAATTCTGACCCTCAGAAAGTGAAATAAAATTCTACCCCCCATTTACAAGCCAAAACCATGCTTGTTTTAGTAATACAAAGAGTCCCAGCAGGCTAAATTAACTCCTGGTGTAAGCCACCTTGCCTGACTTTAGGCTGTTCTGGAGGGGTTGTTCACTTGACTAAAGAAATGAGGAGTTCACCCTGCATTTTCAGCAGACTCGTGACGGTGATCTTACTTACCATTTACTGCAGTTTTGTCATGGCCATCAAAGAAACTTCCCCTCAAGGAAACTAAGGATATAGCTGATGAGTTGGGCAATTTATAGAGCTTTTCACATTTTGAAATAATGGCTGCAAAGTTTTGAGTGCATAATAATATAGTTTAAAAATTAATTAAAATGCAAAATCTGTGTCCTTAGCTTGCATGAAATTGAAAATGAACTGCAACCTGAAATGTGAGTTACAAGCTTTTCCAATCAAAGTCTATATTCTGGGGTGCAAATCAACTAAAGCTGTCTTTTGTAGCTGGAAATGCTTTTAAAATTCCAGAATAATTTGTATTAAACCACATTGCAAACTCACACTTACACATTCATACAGATGTAGTCCCAGACAGGCATCTACACATATTGATTGAAGTTAGGGTCATTTGGATAAGCAAATGTGCAAATAAACTGCACACAGATTGTGTCCAGAACTCTGTTCTCACTGAATTCAATAGCAAAATTCTCTTTGATTTCAATGGGAGATGATCAGGCTCTCTTGCTTTTTTTTGCCTTTTTTTTTTTTTTTTCGTCCTTTAAGTCCAGAACACCATTACTTTTTGATTATGTCATTACAAGGCACCACAGAGCTCTCTGGGAAATGATTGAGGCTTATGGTGAATATCAGTGCTTCCTTCAAAGCAG
This sequence comes from Xenops minutus, assembly GCA_035221455.1. NCBI lineage: Eukaryota > Metazoa > Chordata > Aves > Passeriformes > Furnariidae > Xenops > Xenops minutus. The sequence continues at coordinate 29,647,743 of JAWWEE010000074.1, forward strand.
ACCTGGGCTTTCTGAGAGGGCAGTTTCACTTGCTGCTGTTTTCTTCTCACAGTATTTTTTATTACCATCAATAGCTCCCATGGGTTAGATTTAAAATATCTTCCAGCAATTTTAGTCATACTTCCAGGGAAATATTTACATAGATTTTCTTAAAAATGCCCAGTTTTAACTGGATTCAACAACAGATTACAAGCATTTCAGAAAGATGCATGAATTGCATGTTTCAAATGTCCAGATTGAGAGGCTTAGGAGCTGTTTTTGTGAAGACATCAGAATTTCATGTCTCCAATGGACCTCTCCCTTAGGCTAGACAGGTTGACATCTCTGAAAATTCAGTCCCAGGTATTTCATGTTGGCTGCCAAAATATCTACATCTGAGATTAGATTACACCTAAAAATGACCTGAAATGCATAAACAACGTGGGAAAAAATTGGTTTCTCTGTGTGATTCCATGGAGAAGGTGCAGCTGAGGAGGTGGCAGAGAGCACACGGAGCCAGGGTGACCCTTTGTCTGGTGCTGGTGGCACGAGGGCTGCAGGCAGGCAGAGGGACAGCCCACAGTACCCCACCCCAGGCTGCCATTTCCTTGGTAGAAAATCTTTGCCTTACAGGGGAAACACACAGTAATTTGCACTCTGCCCCTCATCACGGTGTCCCTAAGACACAAACTACCAGAATGAGAGATGTCTCAACAGCAAGTATCACTAACACATTTGCTCCAGTTCATGTTCTTCTTCAGCTTCATTAAGCTCAGTGAGGCTTTTCTTGTGTTATTATTCTTTCTTGTACTTTTAGATAATTAGATATTTTTCTTGTATTCTTCAGTTCTTCAGTTCATAACAGAAACTGAAAACTAAAAGAGATATGACTCAGGGCATCAAGAAAAGAATGATTTTTATCCAGCTTAATGCTCTTACCTGGGCTGTAGTGAGAATAGTCATGAACAGCAAATCTCAGAACTGCTGAAACCTAAGAGTGTCTTGCACTTCATTTTTGGAGTTTGTGCAGCAATTCTGTATGTGCTCATTTGGCTTTAATATAATCTGCAGCAATGAAGTGCTTGATTATATGATCCCTTTTCAGGCAACATTCCTAGTGAATAATCAAAGTTCACGGGAATTTTGCCAGTGTAAAGAATTATTCCCTTTTTTAATCATGTGCCTTCCTAATTTTACTTTGAGTGAAAATGAAGCAATTAATTCCAAGCAATTGAATCTGAGGAAAATAAAATCATTCAGCTATCTTAAATAAACTTAATAAAAGAAAAAAAAAATGTTATGCAAACAAAGATGGCTATTTCTTTACTTTGCAAAAAGTCAACAACATGCTGCCAGCTGAATGTAAGTAGCAAAATGAATCCCTCTCTAGAGTATATGGTATTTTAGTTGGTGTCTTATCTAAGTGCAGGCTCTCTAAAATGCTGAGAGTCATAACCGGAGGTGAAATATTAGAAAGGTTTTGCTGCAGCCAACACCAGAGGTCCTGTAGAGAACAAGAATGTAGAGACTGACTAATTTTTGTAGACAGACAGCAGGACACTTTCGGGGCAATGTGTCTGGGACAAAGAGTTAGAGGGAACTTTTCCAAAGGCGCTGATTGCTGTGAGACAACTAACTCCTATTAGCTTGCTGGGGCAAGGAGGTACTCTTCGAGCATTTATTCTCTGGGAAATGCCCTCCTTGTCCCCCAAGCATGCCCACACGCATGCAAATGTGAAACTTGCTGTACTATTTCCTCTCCTAAGCAGCAGCCGCAGCCAGGTGTGCTGCCCTGATGTGTATACTGTGCATTTGCCCAAGAAGCTATCAACCTCCAGCAGACACTTCATAAGGTGACTGATAGGGGAAATTGTAGGGTTTTTTTCTCAATAGTGGCCTTTCCAGAAGTGTAGCAGTGCATGGTTGTTTTCTTTTTAAAGGTCACAATAGAGCTTTGTGAACCATTGTACTTTTTTTTTTTTTTTTTTTTTTTACAGACTCCATATGGAAGTTAAACAGAATATGTACCTGGGGAGGGGGGATGTGGTGTATGGAACCTGCCAGGAAAGAATTTGTCTCAAATCAAGTTTCTGCTACCTGCTTTTCATCCTGGATTTGAAGGAGTTTGGTTTTAAATTATCACTCAAGATTTGTCTTTGTCATGTCACTTGCTTTGTTTTTGTACCTATAATTGAATCCCCCCCTGCAGCACATAGACAACCACACAAAAAAGTCTGTCTTTTGTGGCAGATGCCCCTGTTCTTGGTGTGGGAATGAGAGTAGCTTATCTTTGTCACTTCTAGCAACAATTAAATGCTTCATTTTTGTGCCAGATCCAAACGGGGATGGTATTTTAAGAGTACGATTTAGCTGGCTGTCTGCTGACTGTTAAAAAAAGAAATTGTGAAACTTACATTCCTCTCTAACCTCAAAAGGGACCCATTTTCATTTTAACAATGTAATATTTTCACTTGATCCAAAAGGATTTTGTCCCATGACATCTTGTTACTAGCTCAGTTTTAATCCCTAGTAAATAACACACCACAGAGAGTGAAGACCAAAAAGGATGTTCCAGCAACTATCAATTATATCTCTTCTGCACAATACTTCATCTTCTTCTAGTGCCATGCTCTGTGGTTCAGCATATTAGAATAGATTATAACAAAATATACATTGTTCTGCGCCATCAAAGACACTTCTCTTTGGATGTTAATTAGCACACTGTGAGTTGGGCTGTAACTTATAAGGAAGACATGCTCCTGTGTGGATGGCCTAAAGGTGAGTGATGCACGAAACCAGTGGCACTGGTGCTATGCAGTGAGAGTGATTCTGTGATCTCCACACATGACCCCCTTCTGATGATATGCCTGCTTGGCCAGAGACACGCTTGCAGTAACAGAGCCATAGGATGTCCTGATTGAACCACTGAAATCCCTCCTCTAACAGGTTTTGGGTAATATCTGTGAGGCAGCTAGAGGAGAAACCTGGCTTTGCACTCAGCCATACAAAGCTATAAAAAAAGCCCAGGTAACAGATCTAAGCTTGGCCACATGTGGGTGACGTGAAGTTCCAGTTCTGCTTCTAGAAAAGTCTGTCTGAAAGAACATTGACAACGGTGGATCTATTCTATTGGCTTCACAAAGGTGTATACATCATGTCTTATGGGAACAGGTTCACATGTCTCTTGCTGTGTAGTTTACTGCTCTTTTAAGTTTCTTAATTGGTTTAATATTCTAATTTAGAATGCAGTAGGAAAGCATAAAGCAATACCTGGTGAAGTCATAACTAAAGATTTCAAAGCAAACTTACTGCCATTGGTCTTTGCAACACTGACTTTTTGATCTAGGGATGCACAGCTGAAATGTCTATTTTTTTTCTTGGGAAATTGATGTTGCTATCTGTTTCTACAATAAAAACAGTCCTTTTGCTCAGTTCTCTCAAAGTTTATATGTAATGTCTTTCCAGGCAGAGCAGATTCTAAGGGGTAAAGTATCAGTGGGACTGACCCAAAGGGCAACATTTTTAAAGGTCAATAGTAGTATTTCCATAAGAGTGAAAGGAACCATTGTTATTATTCCTGATACATTTTTGTATCTGAAAACATCAAATGAGTAATGTTAAGTAATATTGTGCTCCAAATCTTTGTTGTTTATAGATATATGAGCTCTGGATTGGCGTGAAATAGTCTTCAACCAAGTTGTTAAAATCCTTTTTGTTTTGTGTTTTGTATAATTCTTTGGCTATAGTCTTGTCCTAGTGTTAATAAAAGCTATTTGAAGTAAGCTTGTTCAATCCTCTCAGGGTTTGTTGTTTTTTGTTTGTGTGTTTTTTCTTTTTCTTTTTTTTTTTTTTAATCAGTGCTAAAAAGGAGTAGAGCTTTGAACATGCCACCCTGGTTGGATCATAGGATTCTGACTGTTAAAATATAAAGGGGGAAGCATGGTGAAGCTGGAGTGCATAAAAAAGGAACCACAAATGTTAATGTAAAAGTAATGTTACATACCAAGCTAAAACACACACAAAGCAGAGCATTGCAGAGCGCTGCCTCTAACACCAAGCTCCTATTCTATAGTTCCTTTGGCTCATTGTCCTGAGGCGTTGCAGAACACATAATTCTCCTCCCAGTGAAGCAATTTAAATAGTACATGCACTGTTTTGAAAGCTGTACGGCCCCTACTTTGTGGGAGGTGGGGAGTACTCAGCACGCTGCAGCAATGCTCTGGACCACGGTATTGCACCAGCCCCGCTGCTGTAAAACTGTTACCCTGATAGAACAGACCTGTTTAGAGAAAGGCACACCACAAAAGCAGTGGAGTGAGGAAAAAGTTTTGTGTTTGCTGGGAGCACATTTTGATTACTTGCACATTGTCAAAGTAGCTCACAGATTGAAATTGCTCCTGTGTGTGAAGCTTCATGCACCTGAACTTTAAAACTGAGTGGGCATGAGGGTATCTGGGAAGTACAGGCACTTTGTTTGCATATGGAAACCCCTACCTCCTGGCACATATCCAGAGCCGCTCCAGAAGGGGATTAAAACCAAAATGAAGAAAAACAGCATCCTATAATTTTAGCACTTTTTTTTCTTTTTTCATGCTTCATAATAAAACACCTTTTTATTTTCTGGGGAAAAGGACCCCAACTCCAGAAACACACAGCTCCATTCCATCAGTAAAATACTCTGAAAATCTGACCATGTAACATGTCATTTCCTTGGCATATTTCAAAGATGTGCTACGCCCAGAGGATCTTAATCTATCCAGTCTATCTATCTACTTCTCTGCTTTCCTTGTTTCCTGTGACTCCATCGTGATAAATTGCAGAGCCCTGTGATAAATTGCATTCATCATGTCTTTCTGGCTGCCTCACCTGCGTTTTGTACATTAAACCCTCTCTCCTGGGTCTACTTCTAACATTCCAACCTTGTGAGAGATTCCAGCTAGACACCATTGCTGCTTGAAAATCAACCTGCCAGAATTGACCTTGCCTTCTAGAAGTGGAGTGGGTTTTTGGAAACCTTTAGGCTAACAATGCTTCTAGGAATCTCCTGTAGGTGGGGGGGAGTGAATTTTTCCAGATTCCCTCCCTCATGCTTTTTTACTGCTTTCCCCAGAGATCCTCCTCCCCAGGAAAAATCTTTCTTTGCATTGGCAGCTTTGAAAGGAGTAGCAAAAGTTGGATGCCTCTTTGTCAGAAAGGGTAAATAGTGAGATAAAACTGAATGAGTATGTGTTGAGCCATTGCTCTTGTTCTTTATTTCTGTGTCTTTCTCCTGCCAAATAAGAGGAGAAGGATAGTAAAAGCATGCTTTTGGCATCCTAGAGCTACCCTTTTTGTTTCTTTGTCTGTTTTTAAAGATAAAAGTTCAGTTTGAACCTTTACTCTCACAGTGGCCCAGGTATGGTACTTAATTCATTCATACCTCCTGGAGACTTGTAAAATCGGGTTTAAAAATTCTTGTTGCATCCTTTTTTGGGTCTGCCTGTAAAAAGGAGCAGGTTCAACAAAAACCCAGAATGAAGTTTGCTACTTTACTAGAAGCTGAGTAAGGGGATGGGGACAGGATTTTGTGCAAACTATACTCTTAACTTGTATGCTGCTTCAGGCTGAACTTCTCTGTTCACATATCAATGAAAAATACACAGCCTTTTAGGAGTGCCACATGAAAGTCTTCACAGATTATTAATAACTGAATAGGACAATCTTGGTACTATTTTGTGATATATTTGACATACAACATCATTTTACAACATTCAGATGGTTACAGCATTTGAATGCATTGTTTTTTAACTACCTAATCTAATTAAATATTAATCTGTGATAAAGTTATTAATTGTTATCAGGGCAAAGTATCCATCAATCAATCAATCAATCAATCAATCAAGACAAAAGCGTTTATTAGAAATATTTATGTTCCCCCAAGTCAGTATAGGTTAATTTTCCATAATCACAGTACCTATCTTAGCTGGGACAGAAGCCCAGCCTAGATGCATGCAATCCCACCAGACTCTACACAGGAGTGGAGTATTAAGATAACTGGGGTAATTTGTAATATTTTTTTCTCAACTTCTCTTGTCTTTCATTGTCTAAATTCTGCTCGCCAACTTTGGCTATGTCACAGAATGACATGCTGAGGTGGAAGGAACCCACAAGGATCATTGAGTCCAACTTCTGGTCCTGCAAAGACACTCCCCAAGAGTCGCACCATATGTCCAAGACTATCACCCAAACACTTCTTGAATTCTGTCAGACTTGGTGCTGTGACCACTTCCCTGGGGAGCCTGTTGCAGTGCCCAACCACCCTCTGGGTGAGGAACCTTTCTGTAATATCCAACCTAAACCTCCCCTGACACAACTTCAGGTCATTCCCTCAGGTCCCGTCACTGGTCACCACAGAGAAGAGATCAGTGCCTACCCCCTCCACTTCCCTTCATGAGAAAGTTGTAAATGCAATGAGGTCTCTCCTCAGTCTCCTCTTCTCCGGGCTGAACACATCAAGTGCCCTCAGCCTCTCCTCAGATGGATTTCCCTCAAGACCCTTCACCATCTCTGTTGTCTTCCTTTGGATGCTCTCCAGTAGCTGTATTTTTAGTCTCGAGAATCTTATTGGAACATCTACAGTTAATCTAGTATAGACCCTATAATTATCTAGTCTTGTTATAATTAATTTGATCTACAAGCAGGGATAAATTTTATTATTCTTTGTTCTACCTACCAAATATGGCAGGAAAAATAACAACAGATTCTTAGAAAACAAAACCGAACATAATCCTGCAATTGATTTCTCTCATTCTCAGCTGCATCTCCTCCTCCCTTTGAAATCATGTTGTATAAATATGTACCGTTAGCTGAAATGCAAATGTGTATTATCTGTCACTAGCTGATGTGTAGCAGTTCTGTCTCTGTTACCTTAGCAGAACCAGTCCTGGCTCCTCCTGAGCTACTGCTGCCTGCAGTGGGTGATTGGATTTGTACATAGTTAAGTACATAGTTTAAGAACAGCTGCAATGTCATCTGTAAGCAGCAAAAAGAATGAAAACACTTCAAAAATTCTCCTTTAAAATGTCCAGCAAATTGTTTCATGAGAAGCATCACCACAATATAATATTGCCTTGCAATGAAATCTTTCCATCTTCATTGACCTACCCTAGCTCTGTTATCTCCTTTAGAGCCTGTATCTGACCTGGAGATGTAAGTCTAGGGTGTTATCAGGTAGCTCCACCTGAATCCTCTTTGTAATGTCAAAATTTGTGTGTAGTCATGACTTCTGTCCTTTCCTCTACTATAAGTAACTCTTTCTTTGATTACTGCTTGGTGGACAAGTGTCCTGGGCACAGGCTCTTACAGAGAGCCTGCTTCTTGCTGTTGCTGAACGTGTGTCCTATGGGAATTTAAGTGTTTTATTGGTGGAGCTGGTAAGGTCTACTGAGATTGATCATGGCTAGCAAGTATCTGCTGCACAGAACTTTTTTCTTTCTTTTTTTTTTTTTTTCCAAAGTTAGGAGAATAATGTGCCAGAAAAAAATGTGATTGATACTAATACTGAAGTGCTGACAAATTGTCAGTACTAGTGAGCACCATGTGTTTTTCTGTCTCTTCCATTTCAGTAGGAAATAGGCTTACTCTGAATAGCAAAATGGCTCAAAGTGAATTACTTTTTGAGCACTTTATAAAACTGAGTGGTTTGAAGAAATATTTTTAGTTTGGTGACATTCAATATGGAAGTCCAAGATCCTTGTAAACATGCAGGTTCCATTCTCACAACAGCCACAGAAATAGGCCAGTTGTTGCCTCTTTTCACAGATAAGACTAAAAGAGTTGTTTGAGGATCCACAAAGAGCTTGTAGCTGACGGAAGAATCTCCAGAGCTTCAGTCTTTATGCCAGCACCCAGACTGTCCATGTGACTATATTTCTTCCAGATGCCTTCACATTATAAAATAAGTATGTGTGTATTTGTGACTGTAGATGCTGAATCTGCCCCTTCTAATTTTAGCTCATTGTTTTGAGCGTGCTTGTTCTCTGGCATGTGCATAACTTACTGGAACATTGCTAAACAACAAAAACGTCTATTTATTTTTTCAAAGAAGACTGTATGAGCATATAGAAGAGACGTGGGATTTTTATGAATCATATCCTGTAGTTTCTTAATGTTATTTCTTTTTTCACTTGCTCCTTGTTTTTAAGTAACCTTCACAAAAGAGAAAACTGTTTGGGTTGTGTAACAATCCTTACACAGGAACTAGACCTTTTATTTACCCTGCTAGATGTGTTCGCTGTTATGATTTGAATATAGATTGCTAAGAATAAAAAAATGTCAATAAATACTGAACTTATTTAAGGAATAACAACTGAACCATTTTAGATGAGGCTTCAGGGGACTTGGAAGGAAGCTAACTCAAGACTCTCACTTTTTATAAGCGTAATATTGTGGTCCTTATAATCAAGCAAAGAAATATCAGCACTGTCCTTTTGCCCTGTGTTAACCCTATGGGTTCAAAGAATGGACAGGTCAGGACAGACATAGGCAGCGTGTACCAAACCCTCACAAAAAAAAATGTAAAGCAAAGTCCTATACCACACAGCAATTTGAGCCAGAAATTTTAGAAAACTTTCTTGGGGAACAGGCAATTTCTCAAAACTGCTTCTATTTTCTGCCTACTTTGAATGCCTTTGAGCAACACTAATGAATTTTCAAGATAAATTCTGTTAGATTCTCCTATATGCAATTGTTTAAGCATATTCATGAATGCCTGAAGGAAGTAGAGCGATACACATCACAGAATGACAGTTGTTCAGCTGTAAATTTGGAGTGCTTCTTTCTTTAGGACTCTCTTAGGCAGTCTAAGGTGTTATGCTCAAAATACATGCCCTTAACTACAGGTAACCAGTAAGCTGAAGACAAGTATGCTTGTATTTCAAGCGTAATGAGCCTTCTGTGGGTGCTGGATGCCATGTACCCACAGATCTATGGTGATGGAATCTTCACAGTATAGAGCAGTAGGACAAGGTTCAAAAAGTCTGGGACATCCTTTATGCCCTTGCAGAATCAGAATAAGCTGCTGAAGAGAACGTGAGGGCCCAGAGAAAATCTAAGCCCAGCCTTACACACTGTGAATCTCAGAGGTGAGTGGGAAAGGATCAGAAAATTCAACAGTTGCACCTAAAAATGAATCATGAACTGTGATATGAACACCAGTTAGTATCTGAACAGCTCAGAGGAAAATTTAAAGTCAGATCACAGCAAGAAACTGAGCTTCAACCTCATATGCCCAGCTTTTGATCAAACAGAATGGAGAAGCAAGGCATGATATAGGAGGAATTACCTCAACTGTGTAACACATATCACCTCCTCATGTTATGCACATGTCTTTCAGAGAGGAATTTTAAGGATGTTGTGAAGTATGTCTAGAAATTGAAAGGAAAATATACCCAAGGGACAGACTACACTGTCTGCTGCGTAATTCCATGACTGAATTCCCAAGTGACACAACTTTGCTAAAGGGGGTGTGCTATGTCATACAAACATGTCAGAGGGCAGCAAAGGCATTGATCACATCAGATCTCCCATTTCTTCTTCATACAATAATAACTATATAAATTCTCCATAGCAGTGTGCTAACACTGAGCTTCCTGGCAGCAGTCTGTGAGAGTTATTATACATGGAATCAGGCAATCCTGACTTGGCTGGGGCACTGTCAGGAATCCTGGCAGCAGCACATCTGTTCACTTTGCAGACTTTTAGACCAAATTTAATGTGTATGTGAGGGACAGTAGACCAAATTCCTAAGTAAGATGATATTTAAAACACATGCAGGATGTTTTCTGATGCTGTGATGTATTTCCTCTGGCTTCTGCTTTTTATTGTGTCCATGCCTATAGCATCTATATCTAGCATCTATATCCCTGGCTCACAGAAGGAAAAAACCAGAGTGAGGTCTGGAAGGTACCTCTGTGATCACACAAATCAAAGATACTTTTTTACAGTAGATATAATGGTATTGACTGAAGCTACAATCCTAAAAATGTAACTAATGGTCATTATTGAGGAATGCTACCTGCATAAACAGTCAGGCTTTTGTTAAAATAAGGATCCATGTCCCTTTGCTGGTGATGAACTGCATAAAGTTTGTGATGAACATTTCTCTGCTCCTCGTTCACCAGTCATAAAATGTAGTAATAATTACCCTGTATCTGGAGGTGCTGTGAAGCACTCTGCAAAGTTCACTGAAGACCACAGGCAAAATACACCAAATTCTGTTGAAAAGTATAGATTTTTAATATCACAATACTGCCTTCTTTAAAATTCTGTATTATCTGTACTGTAGGCATTTATGACATTTTCTTTAAGATCATGCTTTTAGATGGTGCTTTACTTGACTACAGAACATCAGTGCTGGGCTTTCATGGGCATGACTCTTTCAATTCAGTGGACAGTGTCCACTGGTATTCCCAGAGCTGCTGTTGAGCTGCTTCTTAGTGCTGTAAGTATCAACATTGCCTGAGTCCTGCTGACTGCCTGTTCCTGGGCTTGTCTGCTGCATGAGTTCCGTTATGATCTGCAAGGGAGGTATTTTGAGAGGATATCACCTTGCTCATGCACCACCAAGGAGGGGCTTTCTTGTTGAGTCAGCTTGCCTCTGCTCTGTACCCACGGTCTAAGCACTCCATTTTCCCGGAATTTTAGGCATGTTCATCCACAGTCTGCTTGGTTGGTAGATGTGTCCCTTCTTCTCATTCTGGTCTCTCCCATTCCTGTAGAGGACTGATGCCTTAGGGTTTTCATGAGTTTGTAGATTTTTATACTTCTATGTAGTTTCTTGCATTCAGAGCAGCTAGCAACCTCTAACCCTGTGCTGGCTGTCTTAAGGGTTCAGATAATAGCTGGAACACCATGCCTGGGAAACATGTACCAGAGCTAAGACAATTAGATACCATGTTAGTCAAAAC
>JAWWEE010000074.1:29658767-29678239 GCA_035221455.1 Xenops minutus
ATTCTGTACCCCAAAACCCTATAAGTAAAAGAACTCTTCTCTACTTTACCCACATGAAGTTGTCTTGGAAAGTTTTTTACCCCCCTCCTTAAGGCAACAGGACCCTTATCTCCAGAACACTGAGCAGTGCAGGACAGACTTCAGGAGTCAGGAGAACTGATCTTTTCAAATACTGTTTTCATTCTTCTTCAGAAAAAGTTGCTTTATCTTTTCTTTTTCAATTCCAAAAGTTTAAAACCTTGTGGAGGGAGGACAAAGGGAAATACATGGGGTTTTTTTGTTTGGTGTTTTATTGTTATGGTTGTTTTGTTGTTGTTGTCGGGTTTTTTGGGGCTTTTTTTTTTCTTCTTATTGTTTTTTTTTCACTTGGTTTGGGAAACATGGCCATGTGGTTATTCCCAGGATGAATTATATTCCCCAGTACCCTGTCAGCTGCTGATTGTGTCCGATAGCCCTGTCAGCTCCACAGCTGCTGTTAATAGCCATACCCTGCTTGCTGTGGGACTGCACCCCTACCTCCTGGGGCAGTGTGTAACCGCCGAGCTACACAGCCATGCCTGACTGCTCTCTCTCTCTCTCCCAATGGACATTTAACCAGCATGCATTTAAATAAAACTGAAGTTGAAGCTGCCTCTGGTGCTCCAAGTTCCAGTTCCCTCGTGGCTGCTTTGAGTTGTCATTCCCCTCCAGGCAAGGACCAAAGCTGTGTCTTTCTCAAACCCTTGCTGATATAAACATAGGAGAAAAGACAGAAGTATGTCTCTCCAGCTGTTTTTGTGCATGGCCTAATCCTGGAGGTATGCTTGAAGAAAATCTGACATAATGGGCCCTGTGGATGGCATAGGTTTCAGTCAGTTGCCTGAGGCTGTGGGTCCCATAACAGGGACATTCCAGACTGGAATGGTAAAAGCGGAGGGCAGTTTTGAGGAAATGGACTCAAGTTTTCCTCCTAAATTTCAGCAAAAAAGTTCATCTCTAAAATAACACAAATATTTATGTAAACTAGATTCGGGCCTGTTTGGAGTTCAGATCCAAATTCACAACAACATTTAAACTGTGATATATCTCTAGCACTGCTATATACCAGGGGAGTGAACTGCTCCCAAAGACCAAATGATTGATGCCCTTCCACTGTTCTCTCTCCATTCTCTTGGAATATATATCTTCATATATGTTTTACAAAGAAGCCAGGTATGCAGCAGCCAGAGAGGAGCAGACAAGTTATTTGCGATGATGTGCATAACTACCTTCTGGGCAGGCAAATGACAAAGTACAACCAACAGCAAGCTGGACAAAAGAGCCCTGGCTTCACAGATAAAGGCAACTACAGCTGGTGTCTTCCATGAACTGGACATTCAGGAGTGCCAGGGACAAATACATTCTATGCTGTGGATTAAAATAGCAACAGGTGGGATTTCTGATGGTGTTTTGATTAGCTTTTATAAGAATAAAGATATTCTTTCTTTTCCCTGGGCCAAAAAATAAACCATGAGGAAGTCCTTGCTGTCTGTTGTAGAGTACGATTTTTTTGGTTACATAATTATTCTCTTTCCTACTCCATGCTGTAGCATCTACTTCCCTTTTATCTCACATGTTTTCTGTTGTGTTATAGCCCACTTGAATAAAGACACTAAAAATAAAGTTTCATTAGCTATATATGTTCTGAGAGGGCAAGTATGCAAAGAGAAGTTCATAAAGCTAACAGAAGAAGAGAATAATTTAAGCGTCATGTTCCTCTTAACAATTAATTGAGGTTAAGAATGAGAATAAAGTACACTGATTGAAACTTGCCCTTCTATATGTAGCTTTTATTCCCATTTGATTACATTTATTTTTCTATCATAACCTTTGCCTCATTTGAGTTATTGTTTCCCACAATCAAATATGTCAGTGTAATAGTAAAGATTACCAGAAGGACTTTTTCCCCCTCTGCTACTTTGGGAAAGACTCTGCATATAAACTGCTGTATGACTGCATGCAAAGTATACACAATAAACATGATACATTTATTTTATCATTTGTAGCTAAAGAGATGTAATTATTTAAGTGGGTATAATTTAATGTTATGGCATCCCTCAAATTGTAGTATTGAAATTATTTTAATCTATACTTTGGCTGGGGGAAATATATGAGAAAATGAAAAGCTCAAAAAACCTCCAAAACCCAGAAATAAGCTATTTCTGTGGGTTGTATAGAAGTTCTTGTGACAACTTTTCAGGAAGCAGTCCTACTTTTTCAAGAGCTTTACTATCTATTGAACTATTTATGGACTCTTTATCATGTCATCACTGAGAGTGGTTTACCACTAACAGGCTTATATGTCAAACTAGAAATGGGTGCCCAAGGCAAGCTACATCACATACTGTGCCTTTTACTGCCTGTGGACTATAGTGTCCATCCTTTCAGGGACACAGAATGCTGAACATTTTCTGCTTTTGATTTTAACAAAAATCTCCAAATTAGAAGTTGTGAATCTTTTCCCGTTGTTTGCATGTACTTTCAAAGCCAGCAGCAATAGCAAAACACTGTGTTATGTGAAAACAGCAACAGCAAAATACTGTCTTCTGATTCTTAAATATATATTTTAGAAGAAAAACCTCCCTAGATTCATGCCTAGACTGATAGTCTCTGTGAAAACCAATCTGAGTTCTGTAAAAAGTGGCTGCATTAAGAATCTCTGCTTTATAAACTGGGTGTGGTATCTTGGTTTGTTTTTTTTTAATGATTTAAGCACATTTTAAGCTGAGTAGCTCTCTAATACTTTTGCAAGAATGGAAATATCAAAGTCAGCTTTTATTATTACCGGAATCTCTTCTGTGAGAAGCCATTACAAACAGAAGTTTGTCATATCTGCATTTAAATAAATTTATTTTCTTAGTAATGCTCTGATGACTATGAGCTCCCTCCTGTTCCCATTGAAGTCGGTGGGAATGTTGTCACTGGCTTCAATGAGCTTGGAAATTGGTTTCCTTTCATCAAGGATTGCCCTAAATGTAGAGACCTGCAGCCCCAGTTGGGTATATATCTCCATCCCAGTTTAGTGTGAAGTTAAAAGGACTTCTTGCAATAAATTGAAGCATTTTACTTCCTTTTAGAGCCACCTCCTGCTACCCCCCATTGAGACTAGGAGAGCTGCCCTGTTTTTTTGGGGTTTATGAATATGTTTCTTTTTCCACTGTGGATGACTATGTTAACTGCTCCAAAGTTATTTCTCCAAAAACCCAGAACCTCTGTGGGATCCAAAGAGGAATGGTTTGTTCCTAGTTTGTTATCCTGCCTCTATGAGAATCATGAGGGGAAAATTCCATTTTCTCTGTAGACACCTGGCACCAGTAATACCTAATGTAAATTGTGGCTTAAAGCAGTAAGCGGACCTCATGAATGTAACGTGAAGAGCTCATCTGTGTGAATTTTGCCTACAGAAACAAGCTGCTCATAGACAAATCTTCTATCAACTTTTATGGTCCTAGAATAGAGGTTATTTTTTCTTACTTTTATTCTGTTTTGATATCTACCAGAAGACACAATCAAACTTTTGCTCAGATAGTGAAATACAGTTGAAAGAACCTGAGACCACAATCTCTGTTTCTACAAGGGAAGCTTTGCCCAGTGCTACCATTTCTGTTGTTGCAAAAGGTACTAATTATTCTATCTCCCAAATCATATTTTGTTGCAAGTTTGGATGGAGACATAGATCCTTAAAGAAGTCTATTCAAATTAATGTCAAGGAGGAAAGAAAGTTGACTCAAAGCTGGTGGAAAATAGTGTGAGCAATAATAGGGAACAGGAAGAAAGCAGCTATGCAAACTGATCTTCAAAATGGGATCATACAGACAAGGTAAACCAATCAAGGATAGTAGAATTAAAGCAGCTGAAAAAGGACCTTAATTAAACTTCTGCCTTCTGCAGTACTTCTAGAGCACATCATCCTATCCTCTCTGCATATGTGTTCTTGAGGGCTTTTACTATGATCAGCAGAAATCCTTTAGCTTTTGGATGAGACTCATCCAAACAGTTCTGTTATGTTCCATGGGCTAGTGTGCTTGAAAATTGGTTTTGAAGGAGCAAAGTTTTAGTCAGAATAAGTGTTTGTTGGTTTTAGTTAGAATTATTGTTCCTGTGTGCAGTATGTCAGAAGCCTGACCAAAACCTACTGAAATAGAAATAATTCTCTATTTATTATGCTCAGCTGTGAATAAGACCTCCAGAGGACTCAGACTTTAAATGTCCAAGGTCTGAGAATGCCTACTTCTCCCACAGGGATTTATTATTGAAAAAAAAATGTGCTACTGAAGACAGCTATCACTGACATGTTAATATACTTGACTTATTTCCAAAGGTGTTTGGTTTAGTGTTTGCATATGTGTCTGTAATAAGCAATGTTTTTAATGTGTACAGGAGAGGAGTGAGTAGTGGCTTTAGCATGTGAGATGTAAGTCTCCATGGGAACATAACAAACATGGTTGCAAAACAGTGATGCTTGCATTTCTATGTATGTATCTGTTTCTTGATCCATTTCTGTCATGCTGTTACCTGGATTATACATTCAATTGCACTATTAGCATCATTACTGACCCACATTTCTGCCTGCTTTTTTCATTTTATCTAATTAGAATCTATGCTCTATGGTGAAATATCCCCATATAATCTAGATTTGTGCTTTTATTATTTGTCTTTCTGTGACCATTTTCTCCCAGAGTATGCTTAGAATGGCTTCAGTGTTTTATTGCAGTAAATGTGAAGAGCAGACTTCAGCCACTTTACATTTGGTTAAATGTTATTTCTCAGCTGAAATTGCTTTGAAATTGTTCTGAAAATATAAAATAAAGATGGAAATGTAAAGCATGTTATGAGATCAGGGGACAGTTTAGGGATGATGAGTGGTAACTCAAAGAGATGTTTAGAAAATGTTCTGTGCTTTAAAATAAGACAGACTATTGTCTTTTTCCTTTCTAATTATTGAACCAATTTATATTGCTCTGCAGGTGTGGGGTGATTGTTCATTGTGTTTGAAGCACAGTTATACTCAGAATTTACTTACCACTGTCATTTTTGGCAAGAACATCTATGAGTTATGGAGCAGCATTCTCCACTTCTTTGAGCATTGTTTAAAATATTGTTCATGGTGTTAAGAGCAGAGCATAATGCAACACTGTAGGTGTTTTAGCCAGAGGCCAGTCTGATCATTCCTGCTGCAAAGCAATTTATCAAATGAAATATGTCATTGAAGAGAGCAAGAGCAGGAGTCATTTACTTGTGTGAATAATTTATTACAAAGTTTTTTGTGTTGATTTGGATTTTCTCCTACATATGATCCACATGCAAGAAATGACAGCTCTAGTTTTTGCATTAAAAAGGCTGAACCTGCAGAGATAATTAAGTATGTGGAGGGGTTTCCAGTTACTTTTGAATTTATCTAGAAATTACTGAGCTACAGAGATCTTCCCAGAAGGCTACTCCTACCAAAGTATTTCTCCTTCAGAGTGCATGGACTGTCAAAAGCGTGATTGACAAAAAAGAACTACAGTCACTAAAACAAGCAGCTCAGCCACCAAATACCCACAGAACATGAGCTTTTTGAGTCAGAAAATGCCACTTTAATGAAACAATTTTAAAACCAGAATTGTATTTTAAGATAGATTAGATGACTATCTGCCAAACTACCATGGCTGTATTTAGGTTAGCTACCCATCCAAATGCCAAATTGTATGAGCATAGAGTACTATAATGCACCATATATGTCTATCTCCAGCACTGTACATACCACAGCTATGAATATATGTACCGTCATGGAACTGAAACAATAGGAGAGCTGATTCTTAACTGTATATAGCATTTTAGCTCTGCTGAATGTAAAGTCTAATGATGACTTTCCTCCAGGGAACATCTTGGCCTCCCTGAAGATAGACTTCAGTAATTGTATGTACTGGTCCTGGAGGGTCCAACCACACTCATGGAATGTGCAGCTAGATGCTGGAAGCTTCAGCTGAGGAATGACCACGATGTGTCTTGACCATGAGATGATCTTTGCTCAAGCACTCCTGGCAGTTTAGCATATCACCAAGTACAGGTGAGGACATTCAGGGGCAGGCAGGTGTGAAGAACAGCACTCATGGTCCCCATGGACTTTTCAGCAAATATGTATCAGCACAGAGTCTGTGACTTTACACTTCGCCATTGCATTTTTTAATCCAGTCTCTAATCCATTTATTTTATGAAGTGAAATATTCAAAATTTACAAAAGGATTTAGGATTTGGGAACATGTGTTAGCTGGCTGCAAAATTTGTGAATTCTTCATAGCTTTCCCTGTAGCTAACTTTTGGGTCCATCTTCACAGCACAGTAGATTAACCTGCATTTCACACATCTCTTTAAAACTATTATTTTTTCAGGTTACTTTCTGAGATAAGTGATACCCAATGAGAATGGGTTTTCTTAGAAGAAAAGTGCAATGGAAATGTCTAAACATGAGGATAATGACAGGGAAAAAACATTCCTAAGTGTGTGCCAAACACTAACTCACGGAAGCTGCCCAAGTTCTCATAAATGACTGTTGACCCTGGCAGCAGGGTGGTGATTTCTCTCACTGGTAGTATTACTGAGAAGTCCATAAAGTAGCAAAAAATAGCAATAACAATTAAATGAATACAGAGGCAATGATGCTAACCAGGTTAGGTAGTGGTAGTTCTTTTTGACCATGCTTATTGCATTACATTGGTTTAGCCAAGAAAAACCTTATCTCATTAAAACAATAGTGCCCCAAATGCACTCATTTTAGAGAAATTAATTGTCTTCAACATAGGTTTCCAAAATAAATATAACACAATATTTTAAATTTACTTTTGCAAAACTATCAGAACAATCCAGCCAAGCAATAACCCAAATCAAGATAATCTTGGTTAATATGTTACCCTTTAGCTATGAAGCTGTTGTGAGTTCCACTTCTTGTATGGCTTCATCTATGTATGTGAGTACAACATGGCTTAACTCTCTCCTTTTAGTTGTCTTTTTTTACAATAGAGCTGGAAAGAATGTTTTTCACCAAATGGAGTGCATTACATGACTGATGGTTTTCTGTTTTGAAGTTATGATTCTGAAAAGGATCACTACCTCCCATTGAACAGACCCCAGAATTTATGTACTTTCTTTGGCCAACATTTGAATCTGGCTTTGAAGCCAGATGTGAAAAACAAAGCATGCAGGAAGATTTTCTTTCTTTTCATGGTTTCTTAGCCAATGCACTTACTATATAGAGGAAAACACATGCAATTTGTTCATTTGACAGCTTTCACCCCTTTAGATGCCTTTCCTGACCTCTCTTCACTGTCTGTACTCCCTTCACACACCTTCTGAGCAGCTTAGGATGTGTGCCACGTGGTAAAAGAAAGAAATACATTTTACATTATACAGAGAAATGGTTCACATTCTTTTTTTCATCTGAATCATGTGAAAACCTAAGAGCCAAAGCCACTTCTTTCCCCATCTGCCTCCAGCCTCCCCCAAACCTTCTGAACATACTGAAATATTCTTATTTTGAGATTAAACATTGACATCTCAAATTTTCGGACTACCTTTTGTACAGAAAAAAATTGTTGATTAATTCTTTAATTTCTTCTCCAATTAAAATTCAGTTCCAGATGCATGTTAAAGAGCCTTGGAGAAACTTTTCCCTATATATTATCAGAAAGACCCTTACTTATTTCAAAAGCTGGAACAGTCTTTTCTCCTGATACTTGCACTTCACTGTAGCAGAATTTTCCTTAATTTAGTCATTCTGATACTCTCTGTACCTTTATAAGAATACCCAGAGGTTCCTCAATCCCTTCAAAAGAGAAAAAGAATTAAATGAAAGTAGCCTTTAATCTTTAAAAATATTAAAGTTAAATTAAAAAATGAAAATTAAAATTTCAAAGTCAGTCACAGTGTCTCAAGTCTGTTTCTTGAGTTATATTTGTTATATAAGACACCTAGAAACACAATGCAGATTCCATGAAGTTCATAGTTTCAACACTATATTTATCCCACTTACTTAAATCTGATTTATGTAGGGGTTTTTTGTTTTTTCTTGAAAGAAAAGCATTTTTTTTCCTAGGACACTGTAGCTGACAATGGGTCAAAACTGTCATGTATACTTGTAGCAGTAGTTGAGGTATCTGTGAGATGGTCTAAGCACCGTTACAAAGCCAACCCAGTGGAAGAGCTTCAAAGCTGGTATTTAAAGTTTTTCTAGATTAGGCATACCCCAGGGAGCAATAGTATGGTCTGCTCTTCCTCAAGGACACCTCGTCTATTGAAAATACTCCATGGGTTACTGAGCAAGGGTACAACTGCAGCTTTGGGACTTAAGTAGGTGATTGTGTTAAAAGTCAAAGTGCAGAAGGAAGTAAAATATACTAGATTATTAGAGCTAGAGCTGGGACTGTTCTGGTTCACATCATAGAAAACCCCCTGGGAAGGAACTATGCCCAGCAAACCTTCAGGCTGGTCCAAGAAAACTTCATTTATACAAAGAGTTCAATGCCTTCAAATTCTTTCCCATGCAAGCAGTGGATCAAAGCCTTTGCTGCTTTGCTGCACAACAGAGTGGCCAGGCTCATGACACAGGCCAAATTAAAGCAATTTTGGGTAGGATCTCATGGAAGGTCACATCCCTTGTCTAGCTAGAAAAGCATTGGCTTCTTCAGCAGGATTGTGGAGAGAAATCCTGTGAGAAGTCTGCAACTGTCTTAAACACATGTATGCCTGGCTCATGTTTAGGTGTTAGATCCTAGGGGTTGCTTCATCACACTGTTCCCTATGACAGAACACAGCTTGTATGTTTGGGCCAACTTTTTGTGGTTCAGGCTGTACTCTCTCACATCAGTTATGTGATGCAGAGATTGAAGGGGGATCAGCAGTAGTAATGATGGTCCTATCCAACTTCTCCATCAGAGCTGATCTTGGCTTTCCCTGTATTCCCAGGCAGTTCCTGGACTCCTCACATGCTTGGATGAGAGATTTTTGGTTGTTCAGAAGTGCTCTTGTATTCATTACTGGATACCCTCAGAGGGTGAGACCATAGTCTTCCTTAGCTTGGCTGCCTTACAGCCAAAAACCTTCTTTTGGTAATAAACTGGAGTGCAATTTTAAAGGAAATTGCAGCTTTCTACTCTGGGTTTGTATTTACAGTACTGGGAGGAAATTAAAGCACTGGCAACAGCAGAACAAGGAGATGGGTACTTGAGAATGATCAGCAACAGAATGAAGAGATGAGAATTTCAAAGAAAGGAGCAGAGTTTTAATTGGGGTTTCCACTTTCTAAAAATGAACAGAAAAGTTTTTCCACAGAATCCTCTTTTGGTAGGGAAACATTAAGATTTATTAAAATAATCCTATAAGACTGATCAATAAAATACTATGATAAAAATAATGTAAAATTTTATTGTTTTTCAGTTGGATACAGCTTTTCCAGTCAGGGCTACAGGAAAATAAGCTGTCAAGTAAAATGATTTATCTTCAGCACCTGTTTCATTTGAGGGATTCCTTTGCTTAAAGTGAGTCTCCAGAATGATTCTAGTATCTCTAGCATCAAGGGGAAAAGGAAAGTTGTTGTAACCTGCAAATTTAGCCAAACACATGAGTGAGATTGCTGCAGCTATCTCCAAGAAAAGTGGAGCCTAGAGTCAGAGATTTACTTTGTTAGCTGGCAAAGTGCTGAGGAAAATGTAAATCTGCCTTGCTGTGTAAGCTTGCATTTTCCTCTCTTCCTGGTTATTGTA
This sequence comes from Xenops minutus, assembly GCA_035221455.1. Classification (NCBI taxonomy): domain Eukaryota; kingdom Metazoa; phylum Chordata; class Aves; order Passeriformes; family Furnariidae; genus Xenops; species Xenops minutus. The sequence goes on from JAWWEE010000074.1 coordinate 29,668,526, forward strand.
TTTATTATGTTTTATGTTACCACTTTAGCTGAAAATAATACTGAAAATCAATTCTCAGTTTCATCTGGGCAGGGTGAGGTGGGAAGGGGAAGGGGAAGGGGAAGGGGAGGGAAGGGAAGGGAAGGGAAGGGAATTGGAAGGGAATTGGAAGGGAAGGGAGACGTCCTATTCCAGTGACTATTTAGCATGCTCTATGTACTCCATCTCATGTAAGTTCTGGCACCCTGCTCGTCAAAGCTCCCACCACTGATCAGTCTTGAAATCTTAGATAAATTCACATTACATCTATTTCCAAGAAAGCGGATGATTTGCCTGACTTTTAAGAACTGGGCTTCATGGGAAGTCAGCTTCGCAGATCAGCTCCTCCTGCCACTGGTGTCAATGGAAATATAACCAGTGCCAGTGTTAGATGTGATCTGCCTTCTATAAAGCAGAAGCTGGAAATGAAGCTGTAGTCTAGTGTGCTACTAAACCTGTTCCTGATCCTACACCTGGCTTCTCTTCTACCTCTTCCCCAGACGTTATTGCTTCCTAAAATCTACTTGCACAACTGTGTATATAGTCTTTCTGATGTAGTTGTAAAAAAATATTAACTTGCTCACTTTTGATGCAATAATTTTTTTAACCCCAGTCATTTTTTGTCTTCTCCAAGCATAATGAGAGAGCAAATAAGTAAGGGACAGTAGCATAAGAATTAAGGGAAATGGGCAAAAATGAACATGAAGAGGTGGTCTGTGATTGAGCTCAGCTGTGACTAGATTTGCTTGTCTGATTATAACCTGAATATAGTCCCATTCATTCCTTTCCTGACCAAAAAAAAAAGTCTGTATCAAACACAATAAAGAAAAACCAAGAAGAACTCAAGAGATTTAAACTGCTAGAAAACTGGAAAACCTACATCACACTTCTCATTCCTAAATAGTAAATCTTAAAAAAATGATTTTATATATATATGTGTGTGTGTATATGTATATATATTATATACATATATTAAAAATGTATAATATATTCTAGGTATTGTATACATTATATATTATTATATATTGTATTCTATTATATATTATATGTTAACTATTATATATATTATATAAGCAGAGCCATTGCTGTTCCCCACAGCCAGAGCTAATTATGCATTGCTAGAAGGAAGTCCTGGAACCCCTTTTAAGAAGTTGTCCCCTTTATGCAGAGACTGAGTGTGGCCAATCTCGTTTATGGATAGAAAAAAAGAGCTAGGCTAGCAGGGACAGTTCACTCCACCTCAATTTCTCCTTCTCTCAACAACAGGAGGAAGTGACAAATGAGGTTTGTGGTGTTCTCAGGCCATGATTACTTGTGCCTGTGGGCAATTTCCACTGTAAGGAATTTTAAACAGAACAAGCACACCAACCATCAAAAAACTACAGAGGACAGCAATGATGGATATGTGTCTCTTTCAGGTAACTCACTAAATCATAGCAACCTGCCGTTCCAGCAGATATCAGGGAATGATACACTTCATCATGGGTTTGTTAGATGGGTAGTTTCCTCTACAAACTTATTTCACTCTTCAGTAGAAAGAAGAATACTGAAAGACATCCCTCATTTTTGTTCTTTTTCAGATAGGATTTAGGATGGTAGAAGCTGCTTTCCTATCCCCTGAAGGATGGACCTCAAAGCACATGTTTCCAGACTTGCAAAAATGCTGTCCAACAGTAAGGAAATATGGGAGAATAGGGTCCAGTAATAATATTTTCCAAATTGTCCAAATCTTAAGAGCAGTGGGAGTTGATGGGAGTCATACTAATGACTCTCATTAGTTTAGGATTTCATTCATAGCACAACTGGAAATTTCAGGTAAAAAACAAGTAAAATAGAGCCACATAGTCTCAAATAATTTACTTTAAACATTGGACACAACTGTTATTTCCAAATACACTTTAACAAAAACAGCATTAGGCGGCCAATTTCCAGCAATCCTACTTGAAAAAGTCAAGTTGGTGAGTGGATTTCAAAGGGGAGAATTATATTCCAGGAAAGTTCAGACAAAGCACTTCAAGAAGGGACTTCGTGGAGGAGTGTGTGAAGGTATTTGCAAATGAGTGGAACTAAGAGTGGCCATGGTTATGGCTGAAGGCTGCACCTGTGTCTATATGGATTCAGTATGTACATGTTCTCTGAGAAACATTTATTTTCCAATACATAGATTTTAATTTTTTTTTCAGCCAAGGCGTATTTTCAGACAGTATCAGTTCTCACCTCTTTGTCATATTTCTGTTCCACTTGTAATTTAAATAGAGACACAGTTCTCTGCCACTTCTATGTGTTCCCTCAGAGATTCCACCTCCACATCTGTTGTTCTGCGTAAATCTATCTGCTAAATTATTGGCTGCAGTTGAACAGAGTCTCTACAGTTCCTCAATTAACCCATCAATTAGCAATGGCCAATTGGTGACCATAATGTACCCTGTGGATAAAAAGCTCTAAAACTTTTTCTGATCTGAGAAAAAAGGGGGAGCATGAGTGTATGTGCACCCACATGAAACAGTATTAATAATCTTCCAGCTGTGAGTAACCATACATTTTCAGACCACTTTGAACATGTGCTTCTTTGAAAACTATATACAGTTATTACAAATAACTAGTGCAAGTTTCTTTACGTTAATGCACCAAACAATTAGTTGACATCCACAATTAATCCCCCTTTCTCTCTTACCCAGTTAGTATTGAGCGAGGTTGGTGTTTACTTGAATTCTCATGTGGTTCTTGATTACACTGCAAAATATGATCAAAAGGCTCTGTTTGAATGTGAATGATTGTGTTTCTCTCTGTACTTGATGGCAATTTACTTAAATATGATACTCTGCAGGAGAACTTGTTCAAAGTAAAGTCACAACAAGCAGTTTATCATTTCCATGCACAGTATTTAGGAATATTGCCTCTTGAGAGCCTTAAAAAAGAACCAGCAGAAGACAGTGCCAAGAGGAAAAATGAAAGCACCAGTGTGACCATACTTTTCATTATCAGTGTGTGGGAAAATGTATAAAACTTAATAATGTGAATACCTCTAGCCTAATAATGAGCAGCCTCCTAGTCTGAGAGAGCACAGAAGTAATGCCATTGATAACATAACGTACTAAGAGTTCTTCGAGTCTGGATACCTTCCGTGCACCAATCTAATCTCTCTCAGCAACTAAAACCTCTCAGACCTCATGACTTCCATGAAGGTTCGCAGTGTGCGGACACAAGCCTAGGAATTATTGTCCAACACCTGCAAATTTAAACTATTATGGTGAAAAAGCTTCATGCAACTTGATAGTCACAGATAAGCAGTTCAAGAATAATGGCAAATACACTACAGAAGACAAATGCTGTAAAATACTGTAGATTTTGTTAGTAATTGTCAGCTCTCTACTAATTCTCCCACACTTCTCACTTCTGTAAGAGAATCATCTGTCACTGCAAACAAAGCCGCAGGTAGAATATTAGAGTTATAATATTCTACTGGTCTAGACTGCAATCATAGCATAAGTTTTGCCCCTGAAAAAAAGTAATTATAGGCCTAGATAGATATATATGTCATTTAACAGTTTTTGTTGATACTAATAAAGAAGACAATGAGTCTCGGTTTGCAGTGACATTTCATTTCCTGTATCCATATTTCTTAAAAGAAGTGTTCTATTTAGTTGACACTTTACTCACAGTTAGCAGTACAGAAAAAGGAAAGATGGATTAGTTCAGTACTGTTCAAGACTACCCGAACCATCTCATCATCTTTAAATGAACCTGCCCTGTTCATCTGAACTGGTAGTTTTAATCTTGAAAAAAGGAATATGAACAGCACTATCTTATTATCAGGTCCAGACAAGCTTTTTCCCTGAAACAGCTGTCCCAAGTACTCCATGGTTGTTCCCAAACTGATTGTTTTCTTCTGGTTGACTGGCAAAGAAAGAGGAGATGCAAAGCACCACTTTGTTGCTGCCTCTCCCTTCTCCCTGCTGGTAGGGAAGAAAAGCTGTTGTATGTAGCAGGACAGGACTGTGCTGTTTGTAGCTCTAAAAATAAAGTAGATTGAGCAGGGTAGTGTTTCTTCAGCAGAATGAGAGGAGCACAGACTACTCTTTCCTTTGTGGCACAGCTCCTGAGGCAGATCAATGCTATGATGGGTCTTACTCAATAGTTTTGACTGAGGTTTGAAGTATCAAAAAGAAAAAGTCTTTCATAAGAGAAATTAGAAGAATAAGTAAGAATTAAAGATGAAACTATTGTTACTGGTTTGGACAGTTAAATAGTAGAAACATGAATAAAGCCCTTTTGAGTTAGAGCGGTGGTCTATCTAGCCCTCTTTTGATGTCAGAGACAACAGAACTGTGAGTCTGGCACACATATGCCTTGTACATCTTCAGCATACACAGCTGTTATTAGTGATCTTAGAGGCAGACCACTCAGTAAATTTCTCTTTACCAATATATTATCCATGATTTTGTTTAATTCTTTTGAACCTACTGATACTTTCTGCTTCCACAACTTCCTGTGTCAGCAAACTCCAGAAGGCAAGTTAGGCTGTAGTGACAAAAATCCTTTGTGAAGCTGAAAATTTCTCAGGTGAAATGGAACCTTGAACTTTTTCCCTCCTTCTTAACAATAATCACCTGTCCTGTCAGAAGTCTAAGAATATGCCTAAAGATGTGCCTGATCAAGTACTTCCTGTTGAGTGATAGTGGTGTTCATCTGATGAGAAAAGACATGGACAATATCCATGAGCACCCAGGCAACCAAGATTTGTCTCCCACTGCCCTCACTGGAGACACCTATACCCTATGAGGTAAATTAAGGCTGGAGTATCAGATCAGAGTTGTAGCTTAAACTCCCAATTTCCTGGCTTTTTGTGGGTTTTAGGCAGACCCTTAATGTTACTTTAATGTAGGGGGTTTCTTGTGGTTTAATATTTCTAAAGTCAGTGAATTATTTCCAGCATATGTAAAAAAGACAAATTTCTCCTGTGGTTAGTGACCACAAAACAAAACAAGAAACAGAAATACTCAAGAGCAGGGTTCTTGAGAAAAGGTTATGGAGCTTTAAACCTCCCTTTTGATGTTGAGGGCAGAAAAAGAAAGTTCAGTACAGGACAGATGATTAATACCTTTACAAAGCATAGTAGCAAACAAACACAACCTGTGTCCACCACCTCTGCCGATCAGTACAAAAGCTTGTTGTCTGCTGCATTAGCAAACACTTTGAAACAACATCCCCACTCCCTTATATCCATCCCATAAATATTAGCTGCTGAATAATAAATGCATGCCAGCTTGTGAGATGAGGTCCCAAAGTGGCAAGCAATGAAGAAAATGTTTCATCAAAAAATAGTCTGTTTCCACTAATGAATGTTTATTCTTACTTAGCCTTTCCCATGGAGGGGAAAGACAGTTGAGCTGGTGCCTGAAATTGAAGTAGAATTGTTACTACAGTTGAAGGGAGAGAAACTCTGAAGATCTGACTGATATTTTCAGATAAAATTCATAAGGCTTCAGAAATAATAATCTGTGTGGCTGGACAATAGCTAGCTTTATTATCCCAGGCCAGTCTCCTCTAATAACTGTTTGAACTGCAAAGCTTGAAAGCACCAGTTACAATTCATGTGGGACAGATGACCACATAGGCGTTAGGACTACTGGACCTGTGGTATCCCTTCTACAGCAGTGGTATGCCTCCTTAATGCCTACTATGCACCTCGCACAAAGCCAGTGGGTCATTACGCTGCAAGTCCCCAAGGCTTGGCTAGATGACTTGGGGCAGGTGGCCTTGGCAAGCCTCCTACCCATATCTCTAAGTCAGGCTTGTGTAATGAAAAGAAATTATCATTGGTTCACTGTAGCCCTAGGGAAGAGCTTATTTTGCTGGCAAAAGCAATGTTTCTGCTGCCTTACTTGTGAACATTTGGGTAAAAAGATGAAGTGTTGAGAAAACAAGATTTTTTCAAGAAGATTTTTTAGCAGTACTGACAGTCAGTTATATAGAGGTAAATCATGCTTGTCCAACTTGATTCCCTTCTATGATGAAATAACTACCTGGATGAATATGGAGAGAGCAGTGGATACTATCTGCCTCAACTTCAGCAAAGTTTTTGACACTGTCTCTCAAAATATCGTCATATGGAGTATGGACAGGTTGAAGGGACAATGAGGTGGATTGAGAACTGACTAAATGGCAGATCACAGAGGGTCATAATCAGTGACACAGGGTTTAGTTGGAGGTGTGTCATTAGTGGTGACCTCTCAGGTTCAATAATGTGCCCAGTATTGCTGAATTTACAATGACTTGGAGGAAAGAGGTAGTGTGCCTCCTCAGCAAGTTCACCGATGACAAATTACAGAGTGGAAATTAATTTGCGTGTCTTTCTCACAACATTTTCATTGTAGTTTCTGGGTTAATACGGAAGTGAATGCAACTGGTTCAATGACATCTTCAGTAGCAACTGTACAGGTTCCTCACTCCAGAAACATTATCATAAATTAAAGGAGTGGTAAGAATGGAGAAAGAGATTGTTTACATTGTTCTTCCATGCACTCAGTTGAAGCTGAATGAAATAAAGAAGTGCTGTGTATTAGAAGTAAAGAAAGCTGCACATCGCTTTGAGAACGTGATTTTTCTCTTCACAGTATAGCTATGCTTGACCCTAGCAGTGGCTAAAGTCTCAAATAAACATCAGCCCATATGTCTACAGCTTTTGAGAGGGAAGTTCTTCTATTAATACAGCTGTGAAATCTATAGTCTGCACTGGAAAAGGCAAACACCATATTTGATGAGGTTGCAAAATGTCCAGGGTAGAAAGTTACTTAGATGTTATTTCACTGAATTTTTGAAGATTCCCCAAGAGAAATTGTGAAATTGATTAAAAATTAACAGTTAATTTAAAATCTACTTCATAGACAATCAGGCCCAGTGTTGTTAACTGGCTGGCCATATTCTTCTTTTGCTGGAAAAAAGTTAAAGGTTGCAGTCTCCTTTGATACATCACGATTTGCAAAAATTATTCACTTCATGCTATGACTGAAGACATATTATTACTGCCAAACATGTGGTACAAAATTGACTGGACAAATCACATTCTGCTTTGTGAATTCCTTTTCCTCTGTGACACTGAAATTCCATTCTTCCTTGTCAAAAACATACCACTCTTGCAGATATTAATGCCTCTCTTTTTTAAACAAGAATTACCACTGGTAGTTCTGGGATCCCAACTCACAGTGAGTAACTCCTTACTTCAGTAATGGCTCCATTTGCTTTGGTGGGACAATTTATAGAGTGACATGCTACTCAAGGTGAGTAAAAGGATCCTCCCACAGTCCTGTGAAGTGGGCAAGTATTATTAATCTTTAAGGCACAACTTTAAAAAAGTTGGTTTTTTTTTTTCCTTCCCCTGGCAGATGCTTCCTCTGCCATTAAAGGGCATAAAATATACATAACCATATATAGGACATATACTGGCATTCATCTGGAATGTCTGCATTACTCAACAATGTGCATGAATAAGGTAAAAAGTCAGCAATTAATACAAATAAATCCTTTATGTTGCATTCTGCCATCAAGTAAATGTGTAGTGGAGGAAAGGAAGGGGTTAAGAGTGCATGGGTAGGGGGAGGGAGGAAAACAAAACAGTTAATTTTTTTTAGCCTAAGAGACTAACCAAGCCCCTATAAAGCCAAAATCTTCTATTTGCCCTGCTTCCAGCTGCATAAGTATCTGTGGAATAGTAAGCTGATAACCAATCAGTAACCATGCAGTAGCCAATGTCCTTTCCAGATAGATATCACTGTTCAAACACCTGCTATTCAAGATCTGTGAATACTATTGGAAGGTGGTGTATTTGAACAACAACAGCAACAATCAACAAACAAACAAATGAAAAAACAACCAACCAAACAAAAAATATACCCCCGTCTTTTTTACCCTCATTTGACCTAAATTTAACTCTGCTTCACAATTGGATTTTTTAGAACTTTGTTTCATGAGCTATTCTGCATTGAGATTACAGAAGAAAGGAAAGCAGACAAAAAAGAGATTTGCTGCACATACAAAGGCAGGAATAAGTCGTTCTAAACATACTGGTGACCAAGGAGTTGATGAGATCAAGAAGGGAAACAAACAAAAGTTGAGTATTTGAATATACAAGTGTGTTTGGGTTAGGTAGACAAATAGGGTATAATTTAAATGTGTATTGGTTTAGGTACCTTATATAGTTATAGGTACCTTACATATTTAATCTTCTTAATTAAAATAATAAAAGCAATGGCATGGATGTGTAGTTTCATTTCAGTAGATTCTGATATATGTTACCAGAACCTGTGGTTCTCATGTTTAGAACTGTTGCTGTCTAGATCTACACTGAAGTCAAATCTTGCTAAAAGAATAATGTATGACAGTAAGAGAAAGGACTTCTCAGGCTGTTATATTTCAGTCCTCTACCTCTGTTGGATTCAATTTCCCTTTATCTAAAATCTAGTTTGGGATATGCTAAAATAACACAGTGGTAGCCCAGGGCATTGCCCCCAGAATTGAATTGAAGGACTCCTATAGAGTTGATCCTGCTAGATAAGGCCCCATAAGGAGCATTCCTCTGCCTGACATTGCTAATGATTGATATATTGAAGCCTGACATTGCTAATGATTGATATATTGAAGATATCTCTAAAGTTGAGGATTTCCCTTCTGCTTCTTCAGAAAAATATTTGGGATTTTTTTTCTGTCATCCCACGCTCACATATGTGAGGGGAGATAATTCATTTCAGACAGGAAGAAACTTATCAATACAAATATTCTTTCTCCTGTTTGCATTAAAAAAAAAAAAAAAAAAAAAGGTAAACACAGGTTTTTCCCTGCATATAGATGTTAAACACCGCTCTATAATTGACTGGGGTGCAAGTAATCACTTCCTTGATCACTGACCTCTTGTATGCAAGTTTTAGAAACTCTGTCAGGATTAGTTACAGTTTCAGGGGGTTGTACTGCCTCTTGATGTGGACACTGTCTTGACCAGAAAATATGAAAGTATGTTGTTGAGTTTCTTCCCAATGCCAATACACAGTATCACATTTTCGGTATTGTAAGTGCTCCCATATGTTGCAGTAATAATTAAATTTTTATTGACTTTTTGGCCTGGCTCCTAAAGATGAATATCCTTCAGATGCTAAACATTTGATAGGTTTGAAGTCTGTGGAAGTTTCTTTTAATTCCATGTAAAATATGTACGCGAGAGGACAAAGGCAATTTGAATTTTTTGGTATGGTTGGCCAACAGAGGAGAGAGGAGCAAGGCTGCGTTTCACTAAAAGAACAGATTGTCAAACTGCCAGTCTTACATATATTAACTTTTCTGTAGGGGTTCTGTTTAGCGTTCAAAGAAAGAGGATCAGTTTTGCAACAAATAAATAAATAAATAAATAAATAAATAAATAAATAAATAGGTTTGATCCATTTCTCATCCGCAGGAAGCAGATACACTTATTAATTGAAATAATGTGGTTGCAAGCAGAGGGGTCTATTTTCTCCTTCTCACTAACCTTATACATGGGCAATAAGTATTATTGGAGAATTTTCACGTAAATGCTGATCACCATGACACCACCAGACACTGCTAATTTTGTATTCAGGAAAAACGTTTGAAAGTTCCCTTCCCTTCCCTTCCCTTCCCTTCCCTTCCCTTCCCTTCCCTTCCCTTCCCTTCCCTTCCCTTCCCTTC
>JAWWEE010000074.1:29678339-29704957 GCA_035221455.1 Xenops minutus
AAGGGGGGAAAGGGGGGAAGGGGGGAAAGGGGGGAAGGGGAAAAATAATTTTGACTAGGAAAACTGGAAGGGTATCCTAAGTTTGAATGGAACGGCTGCGCTTTTTTTCCACAAACAAGTAAAAAGCAATACAAATAGAACCTACATAATCCGTATCTGTGTGCAAATATACAGAAAAAGGCAAGAATGATTTATATCTGAATTTCTGTGAGCCTTTCTCTTCTCAGTGTTTACAAGGCGGGGCTCCATTTGCAAGTTGTACATCTGTTCGCTTCACGTGACATTTTCATAAAAGCTCTAACATCTGGTCAAAATAAACCTCCTTCAGGTACCTGCTTAACTTTTCACATGTCAAAATCCCTTCCCCTCTGAAGCTCTCCTTTCCCCCACGGCTGCAGCCGTGTGTGTTGCTCCTTTCTTGACTGCTTGTTTAATGACTCTGCCTCGTCCCGAACAGAACAAAGCAATCCTAAACATGCGGGGGCGACCCCGACCCTTCCCAAGAGCATCCTTCCCCCTCTCTCCCCCTTCCACCTCCAGTTTTCCCTACATTAGGAAGACAGAGGGAGTCCCCTTCCCGCCGCAATATCGTGCGGGGGATTTCTACATCCCAGCAAACAGGGTTTGCGGGCCCCCTCCAAGCGAACTCGCAGTCTTGCTCGGGCTAATATTTTGCACAAGCACTGATAACGCTCCCCAAACCAAATTATCAGCATCTAATTGTCACAAACCTATTCCGTTATTATTTCTGCTATTATTAATTGCGAGTGTTATTACTGTAGCTTTTCCATCTGAACGTGCTTCATCTAGATTATTTTGGAGTGAAACGCGTCCTCTTTTGCCTGTGTCCATACAGTGAAAAAGGGAATTTTTGTAAAGTTTCTGTAAATTTAATGTCATCTCTTTATGAAAAGAGTGAGAAAGTGTCGGCTATCCAAGGCAAGCCGACTACCTAAATAAGAGTGTATTTCTGAACGGGCGGACGAAACAAGGAATTACTGAGACACCGGAGCTATTCCCCCATCCGAATATTTTAGTTTTGTTTTACGTTTTATTTCGGATTTTTAGGCGGGTGTTACCGTCATCATTATGTTTCCGAAACTTTATTGTTCTTGCTCTGTGACGCCGCTCTAAGCCTCCCGCAAGCTCAATCACTCGGTCCTTCTAAATGGCCGGCTTGTTTGCTTTTAAAAAAGAGAAGGGGGACTTTCGTACAAGTGATTTTAACCTGCTCCACCTTCAAGTGACCTGCCAAATGCTCCTTCTTACTTTATAGACATCTGGGAATTCCATACATGCCTTAAACTCCAATTACACACCTTCTTCAAAGGACACGTGCTTTGATTTGCCAAGAACATTAAGTGGACTGAAGTCGAAAGAAGCTGGTGCAGAAGTTAATGTAAAATACATCCTGTGCCATGTTTACTGCGGGCAGGTTATGTGTGCAGCAAATAAAACAAGTCCTGGTGGGACGTGGATGTGTGCGCCTCTTTTTTTTCTCTTTACCCTCTCGGATCCCTCTGCGGGGTGGACTGGACTTGCCGTCACCACCACCACCACCCTCTTCCCAAAGATGCTAATTTATGGCGGGAGCGCTCCCACTCTCCCGGCGGGGCCGCTGGCCTGCCGGAGCGGGACAGGTGAAGGGAGAGCCGTGTGAACCGGGCGGACGCAGCCACCAAGTGCTGCTGGGGGAGCACCCGCGCCAGCAGTTGAGTCCGTTCCCGGGGAGTCGCTCCCGGAGACGCCGAGGGCCGCGGCGCCTCCACCACGGCGGCAGGTGCCCGAGCTGCCGGCGCCGCAGGTGAGCCCTTCTCCCCCCGCGCTTTTCCATGACTTTTGTGCCCCCCTCCTCTGCCTCCGTTTCCCCTTACATCCCCACCGCCCGTTTGTTTGTTTTTCTTTAAATTACAGATGCAGGGAAAACCGCCTGACATCATGGGAGCGGGACAAGCACGCACTTTAAAGGGCTCCTGGGCAGGACTTCAAGTGAAATCATACGCCGGAGAGGAATCCGATACCGGCTTGGAGAAAGCAGCGGGGCGGCCCCTGCCAAACCCAGGAATGTGCGAGGGCCCGGGGCCGGCGCCCCCCGCCCGCCGCCCCGCAGGAGGCGCAGCGCCGGCACCGCCGCTCCGCGCCCCGCCAGCTCCGCCAGAGCCGTGGCGATGCGACGGAGCGGCTGCGAGGGCCCCGCACCGCTTCTGATTCTGCGAATAAACGGGGCAGACTGATGACTCGGAGAAAGAAGTGAAATCAATCAGGATTTCCAAAAGCAGAGTTAATTTTCCGATTGCGAGAGTGTTTAAAATTCCCAGAAGGCAAATTAATATACATATTATTTCTTTTTTCCTTCAGTAAGCCTGACGCTGACTTAATCGCTTTTGGCTTTAGCCCTAGGAGGACCAGGCCTCTGCAGTCCCCATTTCCAATGCAGGAAAGGGTATGCTTGTATTTTTAAAAAAGGTTTCTCCTTTTTTTTTTTGGTTTGTTTTTTTTTTTTTTTTTTTTTTTTTTAATGAAGCAAAGGTAGTAGTTGGCAGCTGGGAAAGCGCACCGGCTGTGTCAGGTGCCCAGGAGTGCTGCGGCGCCGGCAGGGTCTCGGCCGAAGAGACCCGGGGGTGAGTCGGGGAGACCTGCTATTGGCATGAGCCCCTCGGACAGGAATTGGGGGTTTTTCTCATTCGGTCGTTCAGCTTGCCTTAAACTTTTCGCACCGGCTGGCCAGAGGTCTCTTGCTGGTTGTCACAGAGTCAATTAGGTTTAGAGCCCATCAAGCGAGGTTACTCCGGATTTTTAAGGGTGAACACAACTTGGTTCTTGGTTTTTAAAGTGCACTTGATTCCTCACTCATATTTCGAAGGAATCGCCTTCCACGAGACGCGCCTTCCCTTCAGACGAGCTGTTCATCTAGGTTATTTTGTTGGTTTGTTTTTGTTTGTGTTTTTTTTGTTGTTGTTTTCCCTGGAACGTGTTTTCTTCCCAAACGTGAGGAGTATCCCCCCCTCCTTCCCCGGTGTGATTTCTCCTCGAAAAGGAACAACCAAAACCTCTCACAACCCCTCAAATCCCTGCAGGCCCACTGCCAAAGCCGCGCCGGGTCCCCATGCCTCTCACTTTCGCTGCAGCCGAGATATTACCTCCTCCTCGGCAGCCGGGCGCATCGGAGCGAGCGTTTGGAGTCGCTGAGCGGGGACCTGCGTGTGCCAGCATGCCAGGGGAAGGCAGCGGCCCCCCGGGAGTTCACAGCATCTTCCCCTCCTCTCCATCAGGGAGGGCTTCGACCACCGGGACCCCCATGCAATTTTCAAGTCCTTGCTAATCCGGCAGCGCAAACAAGCGCTTCAGGCTCTTTACTGTAAACATTGCGAACTGGCCTAAAATATGCACAATATTAAATTCATAATACTGTTATGTCGGCAACAGACGGCAATGTGTGGATACGGAAACAAAACCAGTGAAGTAATAAAGTCAGCTCAACGTGGGCTATGCAAACAGGATCTATTTTGAAAAAAAAACACCCCATCCTATTTATTCTAGATACTGGCCAGACCCCGGCAGCAGGGTCCCTGTCTCCGCGGAGGACACTGCTCAGCTCTCAGGGTGGCAGTCGCCCCTGCACACCCGCGCATCCTTCGCGGCCATGGAGGGGCAGGAGGTGCCGCTACTTGCACACTGCCAGGCTGCCAAGGGCTGGGAAATGAGCAAGCGACAGCAGAGGTGGAATCAGCTGTCCGGTTATAAAGGTTGAGTCTTGTTTTGGATTATTTTGTTGTTTGGGGTTTTTGTGGGGTTTTGTGGGGTTTTTTTTGACAACTTCCCTTTCACCCTCTTTCCTAGCCCTCAGATTTGGAGATTTTTGCCTCTAGGGTCTTGCTGCATACTGGGACCACATAGAAGGTATGGTGAGAAGAGGGACAACATGCACCCTACACATAGAAAAGGAGAAGGACAGGTTAGCAAATCCCTCCATGCTATGCACAATGAAAATGTGATCGCTATATAAAACCCTAGAGAGCAGAGCAGTCAAACATCACTTCCACCGGAAAACCCCGCTTGCTAGACCCTTCCCTATTTCACTCTCACTCTCTCTTGCTTTGCCTGTGAATGGACAAATTTCTGTTTAAAACCGCTGTCTCTTCCTCAGGGATATCAGCAAAAATACCTGCACCAGGGGCTGGGGAATGGGACCTATTCCTGCCTCACATCTGGGATCAAAACACAGCTGCAGCATGAGAGCTCTGCAGTTAAAAACTACGCTCCTCATGCAACTCCTCCACGCTTGCTGTTAAGACTGAAGGGGAAAAGGGAGAGAAAGAGAGAAGAGACAATACTTTCCTCTTCAGGTGCAGTGAGCTTCAGTGCAGAATAATAAAGCTGTCTCTATAAATAACGTACCTGTGTCTGTCAGTAGCTAGTTTATTTGCTTTTTTTGCCTGATTTGTTTATACTAGTGCCCCCTCTCTCGGGTGTCTTTACAGCTCAACATGCAGATATGCACCTCCAGTTCCAACCTTGATTTCTCAGATAGACCAAACTTTAACGTTATTAAAATTTCAATCATATTTATTTATTGCAGAAAAATAATATACAATGATATTTACAAAACAATCATAAAAATAGGAATGCATTTAGACACCGGATCTATTTGCATTTTAACATGGGTCATCAATAAATAAATAAAATGTTTATTTTTTTTTCTCAGAGGAAAAATAATAATAATAAAAAAGTTAGGAACCGGGTATATAACAGTTTGAGCCCAGTTTATTCCCCCCCAAAAAAAAAAAAAAAAAAAAAAAAAAAAAAAGTTTTCATCTCTACAGGAATATTTTTGGTTGGCTGGTTGATTTCATTCAAGAATGAAGAAAGTTCACAATAATGTATTTCCTTTCATCAGTGGCTCAAAGGAACGATCTCTTGGGAATGCATGCAAAAAAAGAAAGGGAAAATTAAAAAAAAAATAAAAAAAAGTGTTCAATTCCAACATTCTTCGTCAAAAAAAAAAAAAAATCGAACGATTCAGACTTCTATCAGAATGCAGAGATGTGTGTAGTGTACAGACGCCCAAAGGGTAGTCACTGTCCAAAGCCCTTGTCTCTTTCTCTTTCCTTAAGTGCTCCCCACGCCCTGCTTTGAATTTGGATATGCTCTTCTAATTTCCAAGAAAAGCTCGGTTCATTTTTTGTTAGACAAGACCAAAAAAAAATCGTATTCGACTTCAGAGTCTCTAGATTGTCCATTTTCTCCTTCTGTGGGAACACAGTCATCTGCAAAAACCCAGAGAGGGCGGAAAACTCGTTACTGAAATGAAAGATACACACACATCTACCTACACCTCCCTGTCTCTGGAAACACACGTATCGGGCAGGAATGAAGAGGGGAGAACCCGCCGTGCGGCGGTGCAGTGACCGTGTGACACCCCAGCCAGCAGCCTGCCGTGTCAGAGCCGAGGGAAGGGACTGCTGTGGCGATAGGAAACGCTCATCGGGCAGCACAACTGTTGGACATGGATTCACTTCAAAATACGAGCAGCAGCAGCAGCGGCAGCAGCAGGAGCCATCCCAGCAGCCCTGCTAGCTCCGCCGTGTTTGGTGAAAAAGTGATCTCAGGCCGGCCCCATCTGGCTGGGGCACACCCGCACCGCCGCCGCCTCCCGCCCGCAGCCCACCCCGCCGGCCGCCGGCAGCGCCCCGTCACGCGTGGGCCCTGCGGGGCCGGGGGCACACCTCGGGCCGCGCAGGAGGAGGGACGCTCCGGGGTGGGGGAGGCACCTCCAGCCGCTCTGCTCTCCGGCTGGTCCTGCAAGCCAGGCCCCTCCGGACGAGGTGGGGACCCTATCGCCCCACGGCCATGCGAGCCCGGCCCACGGCGCAGCCGGCAGCCTCTCGTCTTCCCACACCACCCCCCCACACACACACCTTTCTCCCTGTCGGTTTCGGGATCCCTGCCTTACCTAGAGCTCCTGCCGGGGGAATGCGGGTGGGGGACGCCGCCTGCTAGTGGGATGCGGACATGGACCAGGCGCCCTCCATCCTCCACACCGAGAAGGCGTAGCTGAGCCGCTCGTGGGCCACATAGCTGCAGCTTGCCATCTTGGAGTCCAGCTCGTCGCTCTGTAAGACCTGGTAGAGGAAGTCGATGTACCTGGCCGCCAGCTTGAGGGTCTGGATCTTGCTCAGCTTGTCCGAGGGCAGCGTGGGGATGATCTTCCGCAGGGCGGCGAAGGCTTCGTTCAGCGACTGCGTGCGCTGCCGCTCCCGCACGTTGGCCATGACCCGCTGGGTCTGCAGCTCCTCGTAGGACTGGGGGCTGCCACCGCCGCTGCTGCTGCCACCGCCCCCGCCGCCCCCGCTCGCCCCGCACTTCTTGCCCCGCTTGCCTTGGGCCGGGCTGCAGGGCTCGTCCGCGGCCCCGACGGCGCCGCCGGCGCTGCGGCGGCTGGAGCGGCGTTTGCGCCCCCCTCTCTTGTTGGGCAACTGCTGGCGGTCCGGTTCCTCTTCGCTGTTGCTCAAGCTGTCGTCGGCGGGGGAGACTGGAGAGTTTGACTCGTCCTGCTGCATCATCTCTGGGGGGAGACGCGAGAAGCGGGCCGGGAGGGGGGGGAGGGCAGGGAGAAGAGGGGGGCACCTAACCCGCCAGCTCCCCCTTGATCGGCTGCTTCGCTGGCCTGCGAGGAGAAGGAGGAGGAGGAGGGACGGAGGGAGGACCTCACTTTGGGGGGAGGGGGGATGGCATCAGGATCCAAGAGGAAAAAAATAAAAACGCCAACCAAAAAAAAATCCCTCCCGATCCCTCCTTGGAGCCCCTTCGAGGTGTCTGGGATTGGGAGAAAGTTGAAGACTTGGAGGTTCTTATAGCTCCTGCTGGCGGAAAGTTTGGGGGCAGCAGTGTCATTGGCCTGACGTGGAGAGGAGGGACTTTTGCTGAGTTTTATAGGAAAGTTTCCGCTTCCCCCCCTCCACGCCCTCCCCCAATTATTTTTTTCAAGCCATTCAGGAGTGATCTGGCCTTCCCCCCCACCACACACACACACACACACACACACACATACATCCTTACCCAAACCTCTTTCTCGGTTTCCCTCCCCGCGATTTCTCCCTCAGGCTCCTTCGGTTCGCGCTCGGCCTTGGAGCGGTGCTGAGGGGCCGGGCCGGGAGACTGCGGGGGTGTGTTGCTGCGGAGGGGACAGCGGGCCGCTTAGTGCCTGCGCTGGGGGGCAACGACCCCGGAGCAGCCGGGGGATCCCCACGCCTCTCGGGCTTTCCTCGCTGCAGAGGGCACGACTTGCAGAAAAAAGGAGGAAAGGGAAATTACCGCGGGGCAGCATCCAGGCACATCCTAATTTTGTCCCGCTCTCTCGCACGCCGCACTCCCATCACCGAGCGCCTCCGGGATCTGTCTTGCCCAGGGAGTCGCGCATTTCTGTGCTGGGGAGGGGTCGCGGCACAGCCTCATCAGGCTGGAGGACTGCGCTCGGAGAAAACCATCTTCAGAGGTGGAAGCAGCGTGAAAACTAAACACTGGCTTCGTACATACATAAGCACCAGTCCTTGAGCTCGCCTTAAGAGAAACCCGGGAGGTTTCCGCGTGTACACCGGGAGACGTAAGGGTGTGCAAACCCTCTCTGCCCACACTATATGTCTACTGACCACTCAGTTCAGTTCATTCTCCCTCAGGACGCCAGACTCCGAGCCAATTCCTGGGAAAGGAGCTTATTTATTTTAATTTCTCTTTTATGTTTGCAGCTAAAGCTATTTCTTCCTTTCTACTGCCTTTGTCCCTCTTTCCCCGCGCGCTGGCCACACAGAGCAGGTAGTGTGTCTTTCTAACGACAGCTCAGATTCAAACGGGGAATACCTGGGACGAAAAGCTAGAAATTGCCATACATCAGTAAATGGGGCAAAGCACTTTCCCTGCTCCCTGCGCGGGGACCACACTCCTGGCCTGGCAGCCACCGCCGGGACGGGCGCCGCCGGGTGCGGGGCAGAGCCGGCAGTGCTGTGTCTCCCGGTCTTGTTTGCAGTGTGACTGCGGATAGGGAGAACGGAATAATAGAGGAGCGATAAATGTCTCTACGAGGGACAAAAAAATCGAGGCTTCTGGAAGAGCGCTGTCATCTTCTCCGGGGAAAAGCGCTGTCCCTATCCTCTGCCGGGGGGCTCCCGTGTCTCGGGAGCTGCCACGGGCCGGGACACTGGCGCGGCGGCCGCCGAGGGACAGCCGGTCCAGCGCCCGTCGGGCACCCGCCGCCTCCGGAGCTGTCCTGACGCTTCTCCGCTCGCAACTCCTTTAGGCGACCGCTCCTCGGGTCTTTCATCATGCGGTGCGAGTACATAGCAGTCTGTCCTAAACCTTATCTTTTGCGAAACATCTGGAAACAGGACGGGGAAACAGGGACCAACTTAATCTGCAGTGGAAGACGCGCCGGCACTCAGACCCATAGTGAGCCAGCACAGCTTCCCCGGCTTTTGGCTTGTCTCTGCTGTGTCTGCTGCTACCACAGGCCTCTCCACTTAACACCACGACTTGTCCGGGGAGCTTCAGAGATTCCTTTGTTTGGCTACAGCTTCTATCCCCAAGGTAAGAAGAGCTGACTGTCCTTCCACCTTCCTCTCACCAATAATTTTGTCTCTACCCAGAGCCTCAGTGATCCTCTGGGGTGTTGAGCAGGGTTATTACAGAGCAAAGGTTGGAAACAGTAGTGATGAGCATCTGTAGGTGGCTCTGGGCTCCTTCCCTCCTTCCCTCCCATTCTTCTTATGGAAAAAAACCAACATTGAAGTGGAAAACCAAACCTGGGTAACTTATCACCTTGCTGGGAATAGAATGCTGCCTGAAAGGAGGGAGAGACAGCACCTCCTGAGATGATTTGGCAGGAAGCACTGCTTGTCTGAGTCACCTGAACTTTGAGTGAGATGCAGAACATCACCTGCTTGTCACAGGGCAGGAGGAGGGTGTGTAGAACAGGGTGTGAGGGAGAGTCAAGGACAGGTGGAGAAGCAGTGTTACATGGCTTGTAAAAACAGAACACATGGAGAAATGTAGGGAGGGACTGAGCTGAGGAGAGGGGTTGGCTGTAGTAGATGCTTGGGTTTAGTGTCAGATACTCTTCATGGAAACTGCAGCAAAAGCAACCAGCAGTGGTTAGCAGGACTCATGTAGTGCTACCTGGGACCTGCACACTGCCATATGAACCATGACTGCACAGACACCCCCATCATTTTCATTTTGGCTTAAGTTTCATCTTTGACTCATAAATTATGGGCTCAGGAGCAAAGGAAACTAAGCCCATGCTGTTACTGGCAAGACCCACACAGGAGTGCAGGGGCCAGATGAACTGTGGTGGCAACAGTCTAGCCCCAGGGACTTACCCCTGGGTTGGCTGTCAAAGCCCGACTGGATCCCCCAGGCCTGCTGGCAGACAGCACCCCTGCCTAGTGCTGGGATGTGTGGAGCTGCGTCTGGAGGAGGGTGGATGTGTCAGAGAGTCATGTCTGGGGGTTTGTGTGAGAAAGATATACTGGTGTGTCTACCTGCGAGGATGTGTTTGTGTGTTCACATGTGTACTGTTGGTCTTTTGCAGTGTGCATACTTATATGTGTGTGTGGAGGGAAGAGGAGTGAAGTCTGTGCAGAGATTAATGAAAATCAATTAAATTCGGGTTTATTTGGAAATATACAGGTCTGATGGGGATTGAGGTGGAGGCTTTGTGTTCCACATTGAAAAAATAATCATAGTTTAGTTCATGCAGTGGTAAATCATGTTTTGAACCTCCACTAAGCCACTAAGGTAGTCTTGCAGACCACTCTTGAGCATAGGATAAGGGATTCCACGTCCTGTTCTCTGCTATGCATATGCATGGCTTGGGTGAGCATTCCTCTGGCTCCTTGGAGAGAATTGCAACACTTTTTTTACACTTTGATGACAGACCTGCAAGCAAAACTGCAGGCAGATCCAGGGCATTTCTAGAAATACTTCCAGGTCCATTCCCACAAGCTTCTCTGGGCCTCAGCTCAGGAAAATGTGCCCCCTTACATGGAGCAGTGGCAGGACACAGAGCAGTCCAGTGTTTTGTCATCTGTACAGTTAGGTGTAACACTGGTAAAGCAACCATCTAGATTACAGGTGTAGGTGTGAACATGGAGCAAATTAAATTACAAACTCCTGGATAGATGAATTGAAGACTAAGTTGTGCTGTGCCAAAAGGAATCTTCCCAATTATATGCTGGCCCTTGTGAGGGCACCCATTAGCAGCTGAGACACTCACAGGCTGGGATAAGCGGTATCTGCCTTAGCTAGGCAGTAACATCACAGATTTTGAGGAGAGTAGGCCAACAGTTTGATTTTTTTCTTTGATTTCTAAGAATGAATGAAAGGTCCAATTTTTGTCTGCCTGCTAATAAATCAGTGCAAAAGTTTAAAAACTCATGTGCTCAAGATCTGTTGGTTACAACTACAATGTTGCTCATCGATATGTTATACACATTGTGCATGCACACAAATTATAGTTGGATTGCAATAAGGCTGTTCAGCATTCCTCGTACAGCACACACACACACACATTGTAATTTAGCTCTCAAAGACTGCTCACTGTTGTAAAACTCCCTCACCGGTGGCAATTTCTTGGAATATTGAGTAACGTAAGTATTATGTATGTGCACACTTAGAGACAGCTGCCTGAGTGTTTTTGATGTCAAAGCCTTCAGTCCTGTGTTTCCTCAGAAGTTGCACCTTTAAGACCTGTTGCAAAGGCCACTGAAATTAATTGAATATTAATTTCTGTGGCCAAGCATTTTAATTCCTTGCTAGGTGAAAGCCATATCCCTTCAAAGGGGACAAGAGAACAACTAGCAACTTTCCACACTGATGTTTATGCTGTAATTTGCTCCGTGTTGAACGCACAGCGGGAAACAGGCTAAGAATTCTCACTGTGCCCTGGTAAGGAATTGTGCACAGAAACAGCAAACGGGCGAAAGGAATATATGAAGGGTATGAGAGCGGGACCCATTTTCCACCTTTTTTTATTTCCTGTTGCCGCGGCCGCCCATACAACCAAGGACGCGGAAAGGTTGGCAAGCATCTCACTTCATACAGCCTCGCTACCTGGACCCGGCGGGGGTGGGCGCGGTGTGGCTGTGCTCCGCCGGCGGGGCTGGAGCTGCGGGGCCGCCCGGCGGGGCCGGGCTGTGCGGCCGGGCTGTGCGGCCGGCGGCCACCGGAGGGCACGATTCCCCGCCGGTCCCCGCTGCTGAGGCGGGCACGGCTCCTAGGTGAGTCGCTTCCACCTTGAGCAGAACCAGGCGGGCATCCGCCGTGTTCCTGCGGCAACCCAAGCCCCGGCAGGCCGGGCCACCCGGGCTTCGCGGCCGTGAGGTGCTGCCCGCCCGCTCCCGGCTCTGCTGCACAGATAACGTGTTTCAGCGCGTCCCGAGTGTTTTTTCTCGCTGAGGCCGCCCCACGTTGCGGGAGTGCCGCTGCCCACCCTGGGAGGCGGTGCTGGGGCACGGATCCTCCGCGGACACACGGACACTTCCCACGGGCGTACCTCTAGCCCTCGGCGCTTTGACACTCGCTTCGTTTGGAAGCTTTGAAAAACAGTCGGATAACACGGGGTTCCTCCAGCGAGTCAGTTTCATTGTCAAAATTACTACATTGATTTTTATTTTATTTTAAAGCTCGTTGTGAGGTGGTCGTTCATCCAAAAGAGGCTTGCTGCCGCAGAAGGAGTGTTGGTCCCAGTGTTCCCAGTGTCCCCGGTGCGCGGCCGGCCCCACGGCCCATCCCTCCCACCTCTGGGCCGGCGGCAGGGAGCGCTGCGCCCCCCGCGCACCGACCTTCGGCGAGTCCTGCATCCTCCTGTCTTCCCAGCTCTCCATTCCGTGCAAGGACGAGAAATACTTATATTCTTTTATCAAACTAGCAATCCCACATAGGATATATGTGTCCTAATAAATTAAGATCTGAAATTATTTGCAATACTTGTTTTTATATGAAATCTTTTTTTTTTTTTTTTTTTTTTTAATATGTTCTATTCAGCTCCAGAAATAATTCATGGCCGTGGATGTGGCTTTTTAAGCAGAGCATAAGTACCTTTGTGGAACCCTGGTATCTTCTCTTGTATCCCAGAGAAGACCAGTTCTTCCCATCACAAGAGATCAACATACCTAATGCTATGATGGAGCTCTGCCCCTAATTACGGCCCTGGGTCTTGTTTATGTGGTTTCACATTTAAATCTAAAAAGACTGCTTAGTAAAACAAGCTTATCCACACTCCAGGGAATAATAGTTATTTGTGTTAATAATGGAGCTTATTTGCTATTTCAGCTCCTTTGTTTTTTTTCCTTTTCCCCGAACTATATGGGTTTTATTTTAATTTTTTTTATTCTTCCTGCTCCCACATGTTACTCAAATCTATATATTCAATCTTTCAATACACTTGACCCATAGAAACACCATAAAACTTTATGCCTGTTTAGTCATGAATTCTGCTTTTTCTCCCAAGGTGGGGGAGACTGCACATCCAGCACAGTGATAGATAAAGCATTCTACAAAACTTTATTCTTATGGGTGGACTCAGATTTTCCCTACATCTCTTGCAATTCAAGTCAGCATCCTAGAGCCAGAATTTCAGTATGGAAGTGGGCTTTTACCCTGTTTGCCACGTCCGCAATCCTGGGGAAGATCTCTCCTATGTTTCCTACTATATGTGGTGTCCTTTAGACTTGCAGCTGCTCTTGAAATCTCACAAATGAAGATGAAAAAAAGGTATTGCAAGAAATAATCATAACTCACAAGAGCCCCATAGAAATACATTAGACAGTGTAATAGGCTGTCTTTTACCTCTGAGGCAGGCAGCAAAGTCTGGTGTGAGGGGAAGGGCCTGGAAGGTCATCTCAACATACACACATGCTTTCCTAGGAAAAATGGAAATATTTTTTGATTGGTAGACTGATTAAATGTCATGTCCGCAAGCTGGAATCCATCCACCTTCTCCCACTCCTAGACCACACAGGGGCTGACTGTAGCCATACAGAGGAGGTGAGCCTGAAGGGGAAAGGTTTACAGGAGTGAGCACTCATCTCATTCTTTCCACAATCGTCTTATTTCTAAGGACACCTACCTAGAGCTAGAAGACCTTTTGAGGGAGCAGGGATTTATTTCTATCTCTGCCAGTTTGTATATTCTTTCAGAAAAGACAGTCAGTCTGAAAGCTTATGTATTTCTTTTTAAGTGGAGAGGTCATAATTATTTTGTGCTATAGGCTATCAGCTATGACGCTTAAAAATCTGTTCTCCAACATTACCCCTTGTTTTACAGCCCTAATCTAACTGTCCTTCCTCCAGAATACAGGGTGATGATTGGGGTACCTTGTCCACTAGAGATTCATCTGTTCATAAACCTGGTTTTAATTTCTGACCATAGATAATATAGTACATCAACTCTGAAGCTGATCTAGATCACAAATCTTGGTTACCAAATTCCAATTTGGTAATTTTCCAGAGAGGCAGTAGTTTATTAATATGTTAGAATAGATAAGTACACACTCACTGTTAATGTATTTATGTATGTTTGACTATTTATGAACTCTGACCCCCAAACAAGCATCTGTATTTGTATCTATGCTGCTTTGCAAAATACTGTGCTGCTTCTGCCTTGAAAAGTATCTATGTTAAACATATTCTCATGCCAAAATCTATTATCTGACCTTGTAGCACTAAAAATAGTTTATGTCAGAAGCAGAGAAATATTTGTTTCTCCTTTTAGAACATTTGTGCTTGCATTCATTAAGGACTTGGCCCAAAATCCTTTGATGTCAAGGGGAGTGTTTCCATGCATTTTGGATCGAGCCTTAAAATGGGTCAATTAAACTAAATAAAATAAAAATTTTAACATGTTCAACCTAACAATGTAAGAAAATGTAAGACAGACTGCCTTTGTAGTAAAGCATCTGTCATTGTTCTTTAATATTTATCTGAACTTGTGGAATTTTTCATTATTAAAAAAAATAATCCTTTGCAAGCATGATTAATTAATTAATTAGACTTTTCTGTTGCACATTTTGCAAAAGGGATAATGGAGCTTTTGGCAACAGCAGACACTGTAATTAATTTAAAGGTAGAGGATGTGCAATGGAAAATAGCAAGGTCTTTATTACAAAACAGTGAATTTTACACCTTCAATTGCTAATTCCATTTTTCTACAAGGCATAATATTTAGAGTATCCATTTTAATAAAAAAAGAAGCTAATATTAAAACAGACTACAGCCTTACAGAGTTTACTGCTCTGCTTCCTTGTAATCACTGTATTAAGGTTTAAGTAATTTGAATGACATATTTCTACAGGAATTTTTACTGAATCTGGATTATTTGACAGTATAATGGTCATCATTCCTTTCAAACAGAGGGAAGTTTGATCAATTATATTGCAGTGCCTTACAGTCAAGTGCTATCTACAGTGACATTTATGATCTATTTTTGTTATCCCCAAATGGCCTTCAACCTAGCAGTTATCTGCCAACATGTTAAAGTTTTGGTCAGTGGAAATCCTTTAGTGTCTTGGAAAGATTCATAATGTTGTCTTTTGGCCACAGTCCATTATGGGTAACTATAACTTTATCTGTGTTCAGTGTATGTAATTGAGCGACTGTGGTATGGCACACTGTCATTTGGCTTAATTTCAGCCAACTAAGATAACTCTCTGTATTTTCTTTCCTATAACACTGTGTCATGTTGCTGTACAAAGTGAAACAGCTGCCACATTCTCCTTATTGAAGATGCATCCCAAAATGGGCTGTTTCTTCCGAGAGGACAACATAGCCTCCAATTTGGCAGGTAAAATTTTGCAACACCAAATCCTTCCATCTGTGGTTTCATGTTTCAGTTCATTGCAGGAACTAATAGTCTGGTCTAGATGTCAAACTATCTGATTTGTTAGTGTAGCTGGCAGGTTAACTGTCTAAGTCTTACCATTTCCTCTCAGAATTCACTGTGGTTAAGAAATTTCATCCAAAAAAAGAAGAAAAATAACCATCTTTAAAGATTAGATGCACTGTTGGGAAATTAAGTTCTTAATGCTAAATCAGATGTATTATAGGAGGCACTTCATAATTGCTCACATCAAGGGTAAGGCATATAGACAGGAGAGAAAAAGACAATACAGTCACTCAGCTATCACTACAAGAAACAGCTCTTCATATTCCC
This sequence comes from Xenops minutus, assembly GCA_035221455.1. Classification (NCBI taxonomy): domain Eukaryota; kingdom Metazoa; phylum Chordata; class Aves; order Passeriformes; family Furnariidae; genus Xenops; species Xenops minutus. The sequence goes on from JAWWEE010000074.1 coordinate 29,693,541, forward strand.
GCAGACCTAGTGTAGAGCAGAAACAATCTATACTGCCATATAGAGATAGAAAATGTTTTTTAATCCTTGTGGTTATGGAAACAGGAGAAGAAGAAATTGTATTTCTTCACACATATCCCTCTCAAACTGTTCATTGAGGCAAAAGAAGTATATCTGCTGCCCCTTAAGGAGCTCCTAGAGGTTAGCAAAATATTAAATGACAAAAAGTCACAGTTAAACTTTGCTCAAGATTATTTGAAAATGGTATGTGAAATCCAAGATGGAATAAGTGCTCCTGTAAGGGCATCAAAATTGAAGGGGATGGATTGGCAGCTTCTCAGTAACAGCTGTGGCACCACAAATGGTGCAGATAACATCACTCCATTTACAATACAGACACAGGAGAGCAGCACCATGCAGGCATTTGTAGCATTATACACAGGATGGAAGGAAACCACAGCAAATGTAGCTTTGTTTTTTCCCTAAGTTTTCGCTATGAAACCTCCACGGTGCCCCCTGCATTTCTACCATGCTACTACAAGGCAAACTTTACTAATCTGTGTGTAGATTTCCTGTCATTTGAAAATGCGTAACTGGATGTTTTCAGCAAGAGAATATGCTTTGGGCATAAAGTCTTCTGCTTTAATCTCTGAGGTCACATTGCATCTTTGGGGGGATATTTGGTAGTTTTGTACTATGAAAGTGATTCAGAAACCCCCACAACAAATATTTCTAGTAACCTATAGCTTCATGAGAACTGTGTTTTAGAAGGGGAAGCAGAGTTGAAGTAGGTGACATTAGAAGTTTTCCCTTGCTGTGTCATTCTCAGCTACCTAGCATGCTTTTTCATCTTGAAGGCAAAAAACACTGACCTTATACTAAAAAATGCTCTCTAGTCAAAGATTTGGCTTATGCATTGGATCCTTCAAATGAGTTAGCCAACGGTGCATTGATGATTCATGCTTTTGCTGCTCTCAAAGAGAATATGAGAAATTTCTTAGGCTTTTTTTTTTTTTTTTGGGGGGGGGGGCTGTAGTCGGTGGTTTGTTTTTTTTCTTCCTCTTTCTTTGTTTTTGTATTGTTTGTTGGTTTGGTTTGCTTTTGCTTTTGGTTTTGGTTTTCAGGAGTTATGCCTGTATACTTTAAATATGACAGATGCCATATGTTCTCATCATAACTTTGGTAGAACTTATTTCTCTCCGAGGGTGAACCCCATTCTATTAACATCACAGAACTTCCTCAGTGTAATGTGGTTCAGTCTATCGGTATGACAGTTGTGATCTGAAGGGGGATGCTGTAATCGTTCTGTTCCTGGGTGTCTGAAACATATAACTGTGAGAACTGACTTATGCTGTTGTCAACCCAAATATGGTTGACAGAATAAAGCAATGAATAGATGCATGTCTCCAAATTTAATGTCTTGGGGCTGGTAAAGGTGTTTTCAGCAATACAACTTAAAGTCCATTTTACCAGGGATTGCTTTAGTACTTCAAGCACAGCTATCAGTACTTCAGTGAAAGTTCCATTTGCTCATGATTAAAATTTGGGTTCTCTATGTCAAGGAGGTGGCACCTGATGAGGACCTAAACAGTCAGTTTAATCATATTTGGCAACAGTCAAGATATCTGCAAAGAAAATTTAAACTGAGTCAGATGCAATATGAAATGAATTCCACACGTCTCCAAGTAAGGCAGGGAAAGATCTGAGATAGCCTTTCATTTTACAGTCTCTCAATCATCTTTTCCTTTTTTTTTTTTTTTCTCCATGACTATTATTCATTATCCTGCGACTTCTCTTGCTGCATCTGGTAGTTTGCAGAGTTATGAGAGTCAATGATGTTACAGAGTTACTGTAGTGTTCTAGCATATAATTAAAATATTAAAATAAATTAAAACATCTTTCTGCATATTCACTTAATGTTCTTTATATTTAATTTCATATGTGATAATATTAACAACAAAAATGTGAATTACTTAAGAGTGTAAGTACTCACAAATGTCCCCAGATTATATTGCTAAGTTCTAAATATCTGATTCAGTTCAAAGCTATTTAAAAATAATTTTGAAATTATTCCTGTACTCTGAAAATTTCCTGCCAACTCAATGACTTAGTTACGTACATTATTCTAAAAGACTTCATAGGAGCTTAGATGGCCAAGATCAGGTCCAAGAGCACCTTGAAACATCTGAAACACTTCACCATTTAGATAATTACATACTTTTGGGGCCAACCCACATTTCTCTTTGGAAAACCTTTCCCTTGCATGGCTGCAGACAACAGATGGATCATATGATCTGTGCATTTGGAAAGATGGCATAATTCTGGCAGACTGTCAGTTAAGTGAAGGAGGCTGATTTCAGATCCTCATTAAGAAAATATACAACCACACAGAGTGGACTGAATGGCAGAATGTGATCGCTGGCGCCAGCTTTAATAGAAAATGTAGCACACTTGCAACATGAAATCTGCTGAGCTGTGGCTGGATCTAGCTCTATCAGGTTTTATGTTCTTTTTTTCAAATAAATGTGTTGTAAAGAAAACTTTTTTTTTTTTATTTCTTATTTTTATTATAAGGGCCTCCTGCATATTCAGAGAGTGACCAGCTCTAGGATTGGAGCAGGGCACCAAGGCCTTTTTGGGTCTTCCCTTAGACTTGCAAAAGTTTCTCTGTGTTGAAACTTTACATTTCTGATCTCCTGGTATATTTACTAGGGTGCAGCTGGGACTTTACCCTGAAACATCCCTTGGAGACAGCATGGCCCCTTCCTGCTGCGGGGCTCTGGGAGCAAGGCCCAGTGCTTTCTTCCCACACAGATTTTCACATGGAAGCAGCCCTACCAAGCACCTAAGAGCTTGAGTAGGAAACTCAGGCACTGTAAACTGCAGTATAGTTTCCTAACAATACTGGATATGAGCTGTAATGACTACTCATAGCTGAAAAGAAAAGGGGTAGTGGAGCTGCACACTTCCATTTCACTGTCATACACCAAAACAATGTTGATGGGTTAATATCACAACTTTTAATGCTTTTTATTTTCAGCAGTGACATCAGGATCTTTGTATGATATCTTGCCTTGGTAACACACAAAAAATGAACAATTCTTAATCATTGGTTATTTTGGAAGTCTTTGTTAAACTACCTTCTATGCAGACCGGAGACGCCATTTACCCCACAAGAACCTGAAATGTTCAAGCAGTAATGGTAATTGCTGTGGTATATTTATTCCTAAATCTTTTGTGCTAAGACACCACTCTTCCCTCTGATAACAGTAAGTTTCAAAAGCTAGAATCATTAACAAGGTTAAAGACTGTATAGTAAGTAAACAATGCTAGAGAAAAAAAAAATCAACATCTGAATTAAATTCTCCTTCTCTCAGTGCATGTGTTTATGTTGAAGATCCCCCATGCACAGACTTCCCCTTTGATGTGTAGAAAATCATAAAATGTACTATTTTCTCTTGATCCTCTGTAAGTCTTGGGCCAAGACAATATGGAACTGGAACTAACACGAACAATTGTTATATTTCTTCCGCTTTCAGAGCTAAGGACAGTTTAACCAACTGGATGCTCTTTATGTCTTGTTTTTAAATTATGGTAGAGGTATGGCAAAAGCATGAACAGGCCTAGAATCTCAGTGGGTCTGATTACTTCAATTGAAATAAAGCCTTTTGTGACAGAAGCCTGTCCTTCTCCAGTACAATAACTCTATATGGGAACCATTCAAAATCCTTCAGCATGGAAGGAGATGGTCTGAGTCACAGTTGTGGCACTAAAGCCTTCAAAAACAGTAAAAGCCACACTGAGATAATATAATGTACACAAAAATTTGAATATGTTAAAATGCTTATAAGTACATATTAATGTGGAAAATTGCACTACAAAAGTAAAGATTACAGAATTGCTCCACTATTTTGACTTCTTTGAAGGAATAGGAACTTCAGGTATGTAAGGACCACTGAACTGGACTGTAGTTGGTGATCAGCAGAGTAGTAGCCATAAAAAATTCAGGGGCTTAAACTTTAGTGCCAGCCAGATCAAAGGTAATCACTGAAATTAAGAAAGAGAAGGGGAAAAGCAGAATCTGCATTCAACACAAATTTACAAATAATATCTGAATTGCACTTCTTAAGAGCAATTTTAATTAAGTTCAATTAATCTTAAGTGTAATTTTAATTAAGTGCAATTTTAAATTAAGTGTAACTGCAATTTTAAGGCAATTGCAGTTGATTTTTTTTTTCTTCAGTTCTTTTATTCTGGGTATGTAACTGTGAAGAATGTTCTTCTCAATATCTAAAACAAGCAAGTTTGGGCTTTTTTTGAGCAAAGTTTAATAGCAAATAATCTGAACTAATTATATTTAGCAACTTTTTTAGAAAACACAAAGATTTCTGTACTACTAAAAGAGTATAACCAGCATATCCATCCATCCTTATAAGTGTTCTGTTGTATTACTAGGAAAAGCTTGGCTGTCAGTGTTGCAGATTGATAGTATTCAAGCCTAGTAAAAACAACAAATTTCTATGAAAACAGGGACTCAGCATGCACAGCAGTCAAATTTTAAGCTTTATTATTTCAGCTATTTTTAATTAAAAAAAAAAGAAACTAAACCAAAAAAATCCCCAGAAGGTCCAAGAAAGGACCAATAGGGTTACATAGACATTCTCTTTGAGAAGAATCACTGATGTGAAAAAGAAATTAAAGCCACTTTTCCATTACTTTTGCTTAGTACCTCCATGACTTAAAAAACTAGTTTCTTTTAAAGTTTTTAAAAGAAAAAAATGTTGTAGAACTAAGACTTCACTTATCAAGTTTTGTTCTAGAGGGAATTTTTATAGATGAGTTATAAAACTCCACATTGCAGTTTTTATACTGGAAAAGCTGACAAATGTGGTAATAAACACCAATCATGGGGACATAGTAGCTGGTCAGAGAGTGGATGCAGAAGTTTGCACTGCTATCATAATATTTTGTTCTGTTTCTAGTGCTAATTTGCTTAAAATTTCTTTCAGGTTCAGCAGCTGTAAAACAAGATCAATCTGATTATAGATTGCAAAATCATTTGATTATTTATACTTCTCTTCGAAACTTCAAAATGCCTCTCAAATATGATTTCATTTAGTCTTATTTTTTGGTTTACATGTCTGAAAACTAATTGTAACATGATAGCTTCAAGGGAACTCAACTTTCTACCAAAAGTCATCCTTCGGTGGCCAAAGAGAATATAAACAAACCAGCCTCAGACCAGGGTCTAAAAATGGGATACGATCAAACAACTCTAAGGCTTTAAAAAAACCCCTTATTATGTTCCCAGAAGTAATTGACACTGTCAGTTTTTTTTCTTAATGCGGTGATAATGGCACAGTGCTTCAGGGAGTCAGAGAAGCTGGACTTAGTTTTGGTGACAGCAGGGTTTCTGAGGAAGGGAAAGGCCTTTCACTCCAGTGGGTGAAATCCAAGCCTTGCTGAAGTTAGCAGCACTTTTGCACTCATTTTGTTAAAGTCAGGTTTTCATTGTCTTCCCAAGCCTGACATATTGTACTGTACTGTGACTCTACAGACTAGAGTGCACCTGTCTCGAATTGAGACAAGGATTAGGGGAGAAAGAACCCCACAGTTTTCTTATTTCAGGGAGGTGAGATTGTACTCCAACAAGAAGATTGTTTGCAATATTTCCATAATTTGTTTATATTCTTAGCAGACTGAGCTTCCAGGATTTTGACACATTCAGAGAGGCCAACTGATGGGTTAGTATGGCATCTTGCTGTTTTGCTGAGCTCTTCATGGCTGTAAGAGCTTTAGTTTTAACATGAGTGTCTTGGATAAAAATGTATCTAGGCTACTGTTTTGGTAAATCTTCGTCAGTTTTGGAAAAGCATGAAACAAAAAAATTAAAGCCCATTTCATGAGGTTCACAGGTCCTATAAATCAATGTGTGACCCAGAGGCAACTCAAAATGCGTCTTGATACTTTATCTGTGCTGTTTGCATATTGTGTTCATTGGCTTACACAAGAACTGCATTTTTAATTTCTAGTGTTGTTTTTGGAATCAGTGGCTCATATAAGAATGTTACTACTGTTTGGTATTGTTGCTGCAAAATTTCCAGTGATCCCTTAAAGGCTAGGATTTACGATGCAAGATCAATTTGTATTTAAAAAAAAAAAAATAGCATTTTCTGTTTACTTTTCTCTAGTGTCTATCACAAGTATGAAAAAACCCCTTGGATCTTGAACAAATTCCAAAGTTTTGTTATTAAACTAAGAAGAGAAAACCAGTAATTTTTGAATTATCTGTTACAGACATGTTTACATTATGAATCTTTTTACTAAGTCTCTGTGTGCTGTAGATTTCTAATTTTATCCAGTGACATGAGCAAGAAAAAATATGAAAATATATGTAATCATTCTGTGAGAGGTCACAGAGAAATAGTGTTAAGTGAATGTTGAATTGCATATTTCATTGTCCTTAAAGAATTTACCTTTATCATTTTGTTTGAGATGACGGTAACAGTAAAATGCATTTGGGTTATGTGAACAGCTGTTGATTTCGGAACATTTTTCATTCTTAGTTCCTTTTCTCGTTTTATTTTTAGGAAAAGGGAAAAAAAAAAAAAAAGAAAAGAAAACAAACCCCCAAACAGCACAAAACCATCTGAAGAGGTGAAACGCCCCAGTTCCTAGAAAGGATCCAGCTGTGTTAACTATCCAACTGCCTCTTGGAAAAAAAAGCATTCTGACAACTGGAGAGCAGATGCAATGTGTGGAGTCAGGGAGGTCAACAAAAACAAGTAGAAAAAGAAACCAAGGAAACAAGTGAAAAGAGAAAGAATATTAGAGTATTAATACGGGATATTAGATCTCTCAGGACAATATTAAAGTGAATAGAATGAGAAAAAGAAGAATCACCACAGGAGCTCACAAAACACGAGAAGAAATAAGAGACACAGGATCTTAGCTATACCAGTCTGAATGCAGGGCAAGTCTTGATTTCACTAATATCATGATGATTTTATGTAGTGGAGATAAAAGCTGTTCTGTGAAGCCATGCAGGACCACTGCCCTGATTGTGCAGGATAACGCGGCTGGACAGGGTTCTGGGCAGGCTGCTTGCTGCCCGTCTGTTCCGAGCGCGGGGAGAAATCCAGGTCTTTCCCGGCAGGGAAGGTACCAGCAGCAGCAAGTACTGGGGCGGGTGAAGGAGCAGAAGGAAAGGGAGGGCAGAGAAGGGTAGGGGACGCTTCTAGGGCAGACGCCGGGCCCCACTCCCTGCCCGGTCACGGACACCGCCCGTCGCTGCCGCTGTCCCGGGACCTCGCCCCTGCTACGAGACGCCTGCGAGGCATTAGCAGGTAATGCTGAAAACGATCACAGGAGTGGACCCTGTCCACACACCTAGGGCATGTCCGGCCCGGGTTTCCCTCTTTCCTCCCTCTCCTGGTTTTCAGAACTAATTTATTTATTTTTGTTTCTTGCAGCAATGAAACCTCCTTGGTATGTGCGTGTGTGAGTAGAGGGGTGTCCAGTGAGGGAGAAAAAGTCTCCGCTTGACCTCCCCAAAATCAAAGCCCACAAGCTCTCATGTTTTCTCTCCCAGGAGGGCGCAGACGGCTTCCCAGGCCGGCCCCGCCGGTGCCGGGAAGGCTGCGAGGCATCCCAGCCAGCCGCCTCACCTCGGCCCCGGCGGGCTGGGCCACGCCCGGCCGGGCAGTCCTCCGCCAGCTCCCGCTCGGTGCGAGCGACGGCGCTGCCCGCCCACACGCAAGGACAGAGCTGGTCCCGGGAAGAAAATCGTGACAAGTGGTTGTGTCCAGATGTTCGGCTTCTCTGGCCCCATGACACACGGCGTGGACTTGGCAGGCTGGATTTCAAAGAAAAGGGAGTTATTGTTTATTTTTTAAAAAGCAGAAAGCGCTGGGTTAAAATGCACACGTCGAGATCTCCCTGGCAAGCAGCTAGGCAGGAACCGAACCCGCTGGAAACCTGTTCCGCACATTGGAAGGGCTCCACTACCCCGGCCCAGTCTTTCTCCAAAACAACAAACTGGAAATATTTTAAAGCAAGAAGGCGATGTAACACAAACCAAAGGGCCTCGGACCTTCATTTCCGCCCCCCTCTCCCCCCTTCCCTTTACAAAAATTATATATATTAACAAAACTGCAACACACTGAGCCTCTCCATTCATCCTTTCCCCAGCTCTTCCCTCCGACCCCAGTGCAAGCTTCTCCAAACACTCCTGGTTTGGCATCCCACACCTACGCGGTTCTCTCCGCGGTGTGAGAAGCCGAGGTAGGAGCCACGGCTCTGCGTCCCCAGGAGGGAAGTACCACGGGTGGTGCCCGGCCCCAGCCGCGTCTCGCCGGGCTCAGGCGCTTCTTAACTCTTCTCCTGCCTAGTGTATCCATCCAGGAGCTCAGTCATGAAGGAGATGTACACTATGGCCAGGCGCAAGGTCTCTATCCGGGAGAGCCTCTTCTCATAGGCGAAGGTGGGCACCTTTTTCCTCAGCTGATCGAACGCCTCGTTGAGGTTGAACATCCTCTTCCTCTCCCGTATGTTGGCAGCCTGGCGCTGGGCGTAGGTGATGACCCGCTTTCTCCTGGGTCTGTCCATGAGGGAAGCGCTGCGCATCCTCTCCTCTTCCTCGTCCTCTTCTTCGTCTTCGGGATCTCCATCTGCGAAGACAGCCAGGGGCAGCCCCCGGGCCATCTCCTCCCGGAGCGACAAGGCTCTGTCGCCGAAGGGAGGCCCAGCGGTGACGTCGCAGAGCCCCAGGTCCGGCCCAGCCCCGGGGGGTCTCTGGGGGGCGCCCAGGGAGAGATCGGCCACGAAATCCAGCACCGAGGCGTCCAGCAGCCCCTCCGAGCAGGGCACTTGCGGGGCTCTGCAGTGCAGCTCATCCAGCAGCCCCGGGAGCTGGTGCGCTGGGAAGAGGCTGGCTGACATCTTACTGCAGAGAGGGCTCAATTTGGTCCCCCATCCCCAGCTCCAACTCCGTTAATATTTATAACCCCCCGAATAACAGGATTAACAGGACTAGAAAGAGCGGCTGTAAAGTTTCTCGCCGTGATGTTGATGAGAGGAGACAGGCAATCCCCTCGGGGACGCGTGGACGCTCTCGAGAGACGAGTCCCCAGCGAGTCAATCCTGTCACAGCGATCAAGGACAGTTCCTTCTTGGCAAAACCCTCCGCTCTTACCTGCTGAGCATTTTTGTCTCTTCTTACGCACCCAAAACCAAACGATTTTCAGCTTCTTTAAAGCCCGCTGCTGCAGAGCCGTGTCTCCACTGGGCTTGTTTTCGTGCTTTCTGTCGGGATCTCTGAACCCTGAGATCCAGCCTGACAATTGATGTCAGGCAACTGCATGTATGCTTTTAATGATGTCCTGAAGAGGGGACCTGCACGCAGAGGGTCACTGGGGAATGTTTGCCCTGTATCCCAGCGCAATGGGAATTGAATGACAGAACCTCCATTAGCCTAAGTAAGCATTGTAGGGGACCCGATATTGCATTCCCAGTAGTAACTGCTGGAATCGTCTCTCCATTCCCCCCAAATCCCCTTCAATCAGAGTTCAAACATCTTTCCAATAAAAGGCTGCTTCGTACAGTTCATTTCGGTTCAGGCAATCTCACAGCACTTGTTTTGAAACTCCTTTTCCCTGCCCATGAGAAGAGAATAATCTCTTACACCTTTGGTAGAACCGTCACCGGCAATGCACAGAGGAATTAACTTGAGCGCACGCACTGATAACGCTGAATACATACCGCAAAATGCCGTGAAATGCACATAAACACACCTACTCGCACACTCGGAGCCGCTGAATACCTTCTTTTGATCAAGGTTTCCTTGGAGATGGACGCTGGGGATTGTTTTGCTTTTGTCTTGAGAGACTGGAAGAGTGGCTGTCTCTTCACCCTCCCGCACTATAGACTCTCTAAATAAACAGTCCGGCCCTGACAATCCCTGGCAGTGTCAGATACACCCAGGTCGAATCGGATCGATTTTCTTTGGCACACGATTTGCACACACTGCTGTCTCAGGAGTGCCTGCCCATCACTCCTGCGCTGCCTTCTTAAAGCCTGATCCTCGCCTTTGTCATGCAGTCACTCTCGCTTTGGGGCTAATTAGTCTCTAATTTCTAAGCGGATTCCAAAGCCCATCAGATCAAAGGAGGTGGCTGGTGACGGCCGAAGAAACCCTCTCTGCAAAAACACTTCCTGTTTGACTACAGGACGGCAAACATTTCCCATCGCGTACACCGATTTGCCGTCATTTACAACTCGGTGAGAGAACCACGCACCCCCTTTCCTGGGAGAGATGTCGCCGGAAAGACTCTTCCCCTCCCCGCTTCCTCCTGGCTCCGCGGGCTGCCGGTGGCGAGGGCCGCGGAAGGTGCGCGGGGCGAGGGTACTTTGGACAGCTCCGGAGCGGGGCAGCCGCTTCCCGCGGCCGCGCCGGCACTGCAGGTACCACCGCCCTCTCCTCCGGGCCGACGACCCACCTCTGCACATCCTGTCGTACCGCCACCACCGCCACTGCTGCCGTGTGCCTGCTTTAACGGCGTGCCTAAGACTGGAAAAAGAGCGAAAAACAGGGCGACTGTCTTTATTCCTAATAGCGCTAAGAGCTTTCTTAGAGAGGAGAGAGCCACTCAGACGTGCTTATTTGTAACAAATATGTTCTGATAAAACCCTTGTTGAATGAATAATAAGGCAAAGAGGAGCTGTAAAACATCTGTTAAGAGAGGTGCTGCCTAGAGAGCATTCAAAAGTAAGTTGAAGAGCTCTGAATGTTAAGTGTTGTATAAAAACGCTGGGTGGAAGAAAATTCAGATACATTTTTGACTGACCTGCAAATGAACGTAACTTATTTGAACTCCTTTTAGGTGAGGTGACAAGCATTTTTTTTAAAGACATGGAGGTATAAATTAAGGGCAAATGCCAGCAAAGATGTGTGACTACAGGATTCAAAATTATCCGGAAAATTCAAATACTTCAGATAACGAAATAAATGAATGGAGTAATGTGAATTCATCACCTCTATGTCGGTCTTCACACGAATTTACCATCGTGTGAGAAAGTGGTGTTTAGTGGAGGACAGAGCATTTCTTCACCAAGGTCTTTTCAGAAAGAAGCTCTTGCTCACATCTCTAGTTTCAGATTTTTGCAGGGCACAAACTGCAAATATAACTGGAACTGGAAGAGTTTTATATTGCAAGAACATAAAGGGAGCAGCTTTTTGAGTTAATATTGCATATAACATGAACCATAATGCAGGGTGTACCTGTCACTGAATTGTTAAAGAAAGCACTAAGGACAGGACTAAACCAGGACTGGGAGGTCCCAGCAGCAAATGAGGACTTAATGCCAAGGTCATGTTAAACAATTTTTTGTTTTCCTGCTTTGTATCCTCTTCCTGCGGGGGGGGGGGGGGGGGGGGGGGG
>JAWWEE010000074.1:29712662-29746814 GCA_035221455.1 Xenops minutus
AGGGTGCTTTGGGGGGTTTTTGGGGGTGTCACCGCTCCCGTGTCCCCCACCCCTCCTGCTGTCCCCAGGCACAGAGAAGTTCTCTGACTCTGATTGAGAAAAGAAGACAAAAATATTGAGTCCCTTCCAGGACTTGGACTATTCAGGTCTTGTCTACCACTGTTTCCCATTTTACTTTTCATGTTTTCTGAGCAGACTGGACCAACATAAACATCATGAAGATTCTGAACATGTGGCAGAACAACCTCATGTACCCATACAGGTTGGGAAACGACAAGGTTGTGATGGACTACAAGTAGAATATAAACAGTATTTCAAATATAAAATAGTACTTCAAGTTGCAAAGAAGGTAAACCATGTATCAGATTATATTAGGAGAAGCATGGGAGCAGAACAAAGGAATCTATTATTGTTTGGTGCTTGGCACTGATGAAGCCCTACAAGTTAAAAAAAGCCTGCTTTGGAACCCTCTAGTACCTGAGGGATGCTGAGAAACAAGAGGTTACAATGATGCACATTGAAGATGATCATGAGGAGAGACTGAGGAAGCTGGACTTTCGTCTGATGAAGAGACTAAGGAATGATCTATTAGCAACCTAGTAACCTGCAGCTGCTACAAAGATGACAAAAGCATGTTAATTGTGGCAGACAGGTAGTACAACACTGGAGCAGGCTTCCCAGAGAAGATGGGGAATCTTCATCCTTGAAAGTTTTCTAGACAGGGTAGCACTAAGATATGTCTTACATAATCTAGTACTAGCTAGCAAAAGTGAACTGTGTGTGGGAGAGGCTTTCAAATGTCCCCTACAAAGAGCATTTCTATGATTCTGTGATTCCTGGAATCTGGAATTCTGACCCTATTGTCTTTTTCCCTTTGAAACAGCACACTTCTTCCCAACAGGAATAGATGGCATGTGGCCCTATCCTCAGGTTCTGAAAAGGTTTCCGCAGAGAGTTTATTTAGGATAAAATCAAAACTGTTGAATGTATTTGTGGTCATGGCATCTGAGAAAATATACATGAAATGCAGCAGAATATTTTGATACTGTAGGTCTGAATGTTTTAGTAAATGATTAGATCCCAAAAAGACAAGCCATTTTTTTTCTTTTGTGTTCATAGATATCCATACAGAAGTTCTGCCATTCATGTCAAATACAATGACAACTTGACATTATGAAGTGCTTAAGTGATTGACTGGCTTTTGGCTTTGATTCTTCCTTAAAATGAAGTACTGACTGCAAAAGGCTGAGGGCTGTGTAGGAAACTCACTACTCACAAGCAGGCAACAACAATGACAACAAAGCAAACAGACAGTCAAAGTAGAAACTAATCTAGAAGATAGCAATTCTTTTAATGGCTTATTTACAAAACTATTTAAACAACTAGAGCATAATTCCAGTGTTCAGTTTCTCACCTTGGAATTTTTTCCTATTCTGTCATTTGTAGAGAACAGAGAATGTTTCATTAAAAGAAAACATCAGCATAGAATTGTCTTAATGATTAGATGATATGTTACCTAAATGCAGAGTGGAAGCTCACTAATTTGTACTGTACAGGCAAAGATATTATGTGTCATATATTTTTCTCTATGGATTGTACAGATTTCCAGACTGAACTGCAGTTTTTACAACATACAGAGTACTCCACATGTGTGCAGTTTGGATTTCACAGGACTGCAAATAATTTTAACTGTTTGCATTTGTTGTTTGTTTTAATCTTTTAGAAGAATGAACTCGAATTTTTACCAGGTCTTCACAAAACTTTGATACAGGATTATGCATCTTAAAAAATTGCGTGCCTTTACTGTAAGTCTGAGAAGAATTTATATCCCTAAGGCTATCCTCTAGGATATCTTTTGTCATCAAAAAGTAAAATTATAAATAGATTCTATTTCTTTCAGATGTCTATTTAATTTTTTTCCTTCCAGCCACTGTAATTTAATTTTAAAGTTCACTTTGAAAATAAACAATAAATGAATGTGTTTTCAGAGATAATGCTTTCTCTTTGCTCAAAATAAAATCAGATATCTGATTTCTAAATTATTATCTTTTAATTGTCTACCTAATCACTAGATTTGGTGAATTCCAAAATGGCATTTATTTAACAATCAGAAAAATATGTTGCTGACAGAAATCTCTCTTTTTGCACACGTATATGAATACATCTTGTTCTCTTTTATTTTTCGTATGTATCCGTTTACATCCACTTACACTGTTATACATTCAAAATGTTGTAAATGCAACAAACATTCTTTTTGTATAGTGCTTGCTATTTTATTTAATAGCAAAACCAGTTTATTCCATCAATGGGCCTGTGTTTGTAGAAGTAAATATATAATATTCATTAGAACTCTAGTCTTTCCTCTCCTAGCTATCATTCATACCCTATCGATATAAACCAAGTTCTATCTATCCTTCCACCCAGATGGTTGACGTTACATGTGATTGTATGAAAGCTCTGATATGAAATGCCTATGGCTTACTGGATTACCGTCTCCACACATGTTTCAAATTAATAATAAAAAAGAAAGAATAAAAGAACCAGTGCAATCTTGCTACAAAAGAACAAGAGTTTATTGTATAACAGGATTGCAGATGTGGAAAGGTGCTCATAATAAGGCTACACTATTTTTGTTTCATTGTGCATCTGGAATGCCAAAGGATCTTTAAAAGGCACTGAGAGCTCATACTAGACAGTCTTGGCTTTTTGATTAACTTAATATTCAGAGAAACGATTAGTTTTTGCAAACTCTGTGCCATTCATCATCATATTGTCATTTATATAATCACAAAATGATTTACAAAGTCAAGACTTTTTTCTAATTTCTGAAACAATTTTAAGACATCAAAGACTTTCAGATCGAAACATCAAAGAGCAGCCCAAATCAGAGATTTCTGGCTAAGACAGTTCAGTTCATTTAATATCCTCTGTTTTTTTTTAAGGATTAAATTACAGCATATAAAATTTTTGGAATCTGTCTAAGTAAGCTGTACCATATATTTATTATTTATTGCAGTATGGCCTTATTTTTTTGGTGGGGCAAAGGACCTTACATTATAGAAGACGCCATCTTTTCAATTTATCAAATCAGCAGCAAATTTTTATGAAATATTAGATGTACAATTGTCTAATCCTACTGGGAATGAAGAGATGTGTTAACTAAGGAAATATTTGCACATGAGCTCAGGATGAAATGCAATTCTTCTCTTGTAATCAGCCTGTTACTTACATGAATTTAATAAGAATATTCTGGGGAAAAGTAAGACAAATCAAGAATGAAACTACTTCACAGGAGGAATAATTTCAGTTGCTATAGTTATTGAAAACAGTAGACCAGGTTTCCAGCTTTAGCTAAGAATGTAATTCAGAAATGCTTTCCATTACTTCCATGATTTAAAGCAGGGTGACACCAGAGAAGCTGGTTGTATGGATGTCAGGCACTGCTTGTCACTGGCACACATGCAAGTCCTAGCCAGAGAATCTAGAACACACAAACATTGCAAATTGATCTAGTGAAGAATGAATCAGTAGAGACATATTAGAGTTTTAATTTTTAACAACAATACATATAAGGAAATATAGTTACCTTCGCTGCCTATCTAAGAAAGACAGGATGTTAGTGATTGCCTCCAAGTAAGCCAAGTAGGTGAGTGTACCTGGCTTACCTTACATGAGGGAGGATTCTGACAGAGAGAACAGCGACTTGAAGGACAAGCTAACTGCAGAACTTTTTCCTATAGACTAAATAATTAGATTTCTAAATGCTTTTCCTGGCAAGGCATACTACAGACCTTTCAAAAGCAGCCTACTGACTAGAGGAACTAAGTTTCTGGGCATTTGATCTCATACTACTGTACAACAAGGTTTTGCCCAACTGGATTTCTATTCTAATGCTCGTAACAAGCTGGATTAGATTCAAGACTTCAGAAACTCAAGCAACAAAATGCATAGTTTCTAAGTAAAAACCCCATAACTCTTTCATATTTACATTCCTACTTTCTATGTGAGGAAGATAATGAGATTACAGGTAGAAGAGTCACTTCAGACCTTGAATGCAGAATTACTGTTCAAGATAAAACTCTAGGAAAGAAAAAAATGTTCTATAAACATGAAAAAAACACTTGACTTTTTACCAAGTTTTTTATCTTTCAGATATTTCACTGCAAAATTCTAAAAGGCACTGCTGTGTATAGCCAATGAAGCTTAATTATATTCTCTTTGTGATATCTATGGAACTTTATTTTATATAAATACTTGGTAAAAAAATTCTGCTGGTCTAGTGTGAGAATGTGAGAAGACAAGGGGGAAATGCGTTATTCTAATACAGTTCCCCGCTCCAGAATGAGACATCCTGCCCATCCATTCTTATTTTTATTCAACATTTTATAGTCTCACAGACCACTGATGAAGCTTTATGCCTAACCACTCTAAGGACAGAGAAAGCAGACTGGTATGTGAGAGAGACAACTGCATTCTCTTCTGTACAGTTAATTCATCTGTGGTAAATATAGTTAACATGTTTAGACTGGGAATTCTCTGTCTCTGGTTGCTTAACATATTTGCAAGGTGCTCACCATGAAGCACTATGCAGAGTAGCAAATTTATATTCAGGGATAAAAGATCTTTTGTCAATGACTTGCGTTGGTGTAGTTTAGCTTGAGTCTGGGTTAGAAGAGTCCCTTGGGAAAGATTGGGGGTGGAGGAAGGGGACAAAGGCTCCTCTCAGCCTCCATCAGGATTGGATTAAACCCAGGAAAGACAACCAAGGGTCTAGAAACTTTCAGGGCTGAACAGAAGGAGCAGCCAAGGAGGAAGCTTAGGAACAAAAGTTTAATTTTAGCAGGCTTTTGAAGATGAATTCTAACTTAAGTAGGGGCTGGGATTTTCCTTTCATTGCTACCACATAACATATAAAGAAGCTAGAGACTTTGATACCTAATTTAGTTAAGAAAATTGTAGAGATAGGGTTACAATCTCCTAACATTTGAATAAATTCTTGTCCCAGTGTTAATATAGGGAACTTTACTGAGGGATTTCTTCTGTTCCACTATGCTTCTCTGTTTGCAAGTATTTGGATGAGTTGTGTGTCTGCTGACAGGGTTGTGGTTCTGTGAGGGTTCTTTGAAAAAGCAGTAGTAATTGAACTGAAATTTTGTAAAAAGTTTGGTTATATTCAGAAAGGACACACAGACTTTTACATAAACAATATTTTGATCACAGTGCTATTTGTCATTCCTCAGAATATTATTCAAGGAGAATAGGAAGCTTTAACAGGCTTAAGGTTTCCTGAGACAAGGGCCATTTTTTAAGTGTTTTGTTCAGTGCCTCCATGCAGTTAGGCTCAAGTTCTGCCTTCAGGCATAGTTAAAATAAAAATGTTACATTTAACCCATGTCATAGTTGCCCCACTTCAGTGCATAGGAGAAGTATTATTTTAGGATTAATAGCCAACTCTTTCCACCACCCAGGAGCATTCTCAGAAGAGGCATAGCACTTAAACACCTGTAGTGCTTTCTATCTCACACACTTACACACACACTCTTTCTATTCCTCCCTTTCTTTAGGTTCCTACAAGTGACACCTGCTCCTCTATATTCCCAGTATGCCCTAAGTAGCAGCAGCCTACCTCCTTCAGACATACTTGGCATCTCTATCCTTTCCTTTAGCCCTAGTTCCATTCTTTGGTGTATTAACACACTAGTCCTTGCCCTGATGGCACTCTTCCTTACCATGGAAGTGATTCCCTTCACTCCTCATGGTCATGTGGACACTGGACACTGATTTCTGTATGCTTTTGTCCAAGTTACAATTTATGAACACTCCCCAATATATTCTGTAAGATTTATTTTTATTTTAAATTCTAATTTATTGTCCTAAACAGATGCAGTGACAGCCCTTATCAGTCTGATCAGAAGTCTTTGGCAAGCAGCTGGCTTTGCCTAGTAATATTGATGTAACTAATAAAATATTGTATTTGGAGAATGTAGACTTTAAAACTTCAATTTGACACTACTTGCCCTACAAGTTGGTAGAGTTATGTTCATATGTTTATAATTTTAAATATTCACAGCTCCAGTTCTTTTTCAACAACTCAAAGAATTCAGAAACAGCAAATTTTCTCATCTGTGTTATACCCCTTCCTATGAATTGCACAGGTAATGAGTTTTCCAAGACTGTGGTATAACAGTATTGCTGTTTCACTGAGTAAGCAGAGCAGCAATGATTTCCTTAGTGCTAAAGAGGAATCCAATTAGGCATTTTTATTTAAAGAGGCTTGGATTAAATGAGAATTTGGAGTTGAGCAGAACTTGGCCATATGATTTCATTCTGGATTTTTTTCTTCAAGCCCAAATTAATACTTTCATCTGTAATCAGTCAGAAAATTTTGCAAAATTTTGGTTTGGAGTTAACTTAAATCCCCCATATGGGTTTTTTTGTGGGTCCCCAGTCATCAATTTAAAGAGGAAAAACTGTTATTCATAGAAGACTACACACAAAATTGTGTCATCTCAATAAGCAGCTTATAATACTTCACTAATAACATCTGTATATATAGTCCCTGGATGGTGCTCTCAGGAGATTCATTTCAAAAGTCTGTGAGAAGAGTTTTGTTGTGTGAATTGCTGGTATGGCTGTTTGGACCTTTCATGATACCTCTGTGGAGGAGGAGATAGAAATATCTCTAGATGTGGGTCCTGTGGCAAGACAAGATCTCTTATGTTCCTACTCATAAGCTGACCCCACGAGGAGGGCCATAGACTGAGCAGAGGTTTGTCACACGACATCTCTGTAATAGAATGGCAGATCTGAAATCCTGAGGGCTGAGAGGGTAAAACTGTTCATTCTATGTCAAAGTTTCCCCACACATGTTCCTTTTTCCTATGCAGTTACTTAGTTCCATTTAAAAATGAGTACTTTGACTTTTTATTGTGAAGACCATGTAAACTGGGTGCAACTTGTTTAGTTGGGGCTTAACTCATCAGTAAGATGATGCCTTACTATATGAAGTGACTTCTATCCTGTTAATTAACCAACCCTATTGAATAAATGTCCCCTGTAGTTGTTCAAACAGCAATGTTGCATATACGAACAGTATCAATGGCTGGTGCATTACTGAGTGGTAGTGAGGTCCTGCATAGTATATGTGTTGTCTGTTCCTAGTGCCTTCTGTGAGCATTAACTGACACACTTGAGAGATGAATAGCAACTCGTGGGCCTAAACCTAAATGTACTGGAAAAAACTCTTCAGCTGGTAAAAATTTGCATGTGCCAACTTCCAGCTGTTAAATAGTTGGTCTGATTTATTGAGTCCTCATGGCTCAGGACTATGTCTAAATCTTGGTATAATAAAATCAGTGCTTCTTAAGTGCATAAACAGACTCCACATGTTTTGTTAAATTAGTCACTTAATGATTGGATTATATTTTAAGAGAGTCCATTCTAGTTCATCTTTTTTGGAATGAACTGTTTAAAATATGGTCCTTTTGAAGATACCTCGACTAGTCTAGTACATGCCAGATGCTCAGCATGGCTCTCTCTCTAATTACTTTCATTCGAGATAGGTTAACAAACAAAAGTGATGGATATGCATGATGATAATGCTAAGTTTCATATTTCAGTAGTCAGGCTGTTCGCTCTTCATGTCTTGGAAGTCCTGGGAATTTAAACCTGACCCCCAAAAGATGTATACTCTTAACTTTTGGACTTCCTTTTAGATCATGTATCATGTAAGTACAAAATTCATTATATCACTGCCTGTAAAGTCTGTGCCAAATTGCAAAACTTTTAACTTACAGAAAGGATTAACCAATCCTTTCTGCTTCTATTATTTTCTTGGCTCAATGGCTCTGCAGGGATTGCTGTGGTCTCATTATTTGTGAGACATGATACAGTAGGGGACATGATAAAAAAAGGTAAGGAGGCCCTTGATAATTGCCCTAGGCAATGCTATCTACATCTCAGAGAGTTCATATTGTAATTGTGTTTATGTGAGTTCACCCTGGAACTATAAATCTCGTCTCTTTTAATGGAGGGGATTTTGAGGTGTCCTGGGCTAGCTTTTTTTACTGTTTCAGTTATGACACTATAACTATATAAATAAAAATTGTGTGCAAGCAAAAGTGATGCTTGCAAATGGACTAAGAAAGACCACAACTAAGATGCAACCCTCAAGCTAGCTGTAGCTTAAAATATGTTTATAGTTCTAAGTCCAGTAAGGAATTTTCAGTAGTGTATCATGTAAAATAAATTTATTGTTGTACCTCAGCAGTTTCAAGATTTCACAAAATGAGCACAATATTTCTTGTCAACTGACACCTATATGCTTTTTTTTTTGGGACTAATAAATATAAACATGGAAATAGAAACGTATTTAGTTGACAAGGTAGTAGTATTAGGTCATAGGTTGGACTTGATGACTCAGACGTCTTTTCCAGCCTAGTTGTTTCTGTGATTATGTATTTGTACACTTAACATAGAAACTGTATTGGTTTAGAAACCTTTTTTTTTTTTTTTTTTAATGTAACATATCTGTGGAAATTAGCATGGGACTTAAAACTTCTGGAAACCTGATCAGATTTTGAATAAGTGCTCCCCTCTTTTCTGTAAATAGTGGAAAAGATATTTCTCAGCACATCTGCTGCATTCTAATTACAGACTAAGAAATAAGATAATGATGGAGACTGTTAGCCATAACACTTTTTGGTGAGCCACTACTATATTTTTTTTCCCCAAAATATGACTGACATCTTTCCTTTAACCCTCCCACCCCTTCCTCTTTATGTATGTTGGCATGGTGGCCCTGCAACTATGTGGAGTACCATATTTTTGTTGCTAAGCAGTAGGAGAGAGCAAGCCATGGGAATCTTTAGCTATAATTTATACTGAATTCTTTGAGGTTTCCTTCAGCAGTGGAATAGCAGAACAGCAGAACAAACAGTGGAACTATTAACGTACCCATTGGCATTGTTGATGAAGAGGTCTTTGTCTTTTAGCACATTTGAAGGCCAGTGTCTGCATGGTGATGGCTAAATAACAGAATCACTAGAATGACACTTATAAAAGTTTTAATGTGGTGAATCATATTCACCATTATTAGGACTAGGCACACTTCCAGTGTCTTCAGTGAATGGCGAGCATTTTATCTCAAATTAATTTGTTCCTGAATCTTCAAAGTGCCATTGTAAATGAAAACTATTGTAATTACAGCTGATTGAAAAATTAGCATGGAACTTACATTTATGAATAATCTAATTTGATGAGAAATATATGGGAAGGTTGGAGGTGCCCAGTTCTTCCAGACAGTATGTTAATTGAAGATGGTCATTCTGCCATTCCCCACAAAATTCAGGCACTTTAAATTTTGCTTTAATCTGAAAATGAAGACAACTCTTTTATTACCTGTACTTCACTATGTATATTCTTCCTGCCTCAAAACCTTTTCTCTCAGATCAGCACTTTCTCAAAATTTAATTCTTTTTTCTTAAAATGTAAATGCTAAAATAAATAATGAAAAGATTAACAAATTGGAAGTCGAACTCAAGAACTGATGATGTAACTTCTCATTTTGCCATTTTTGTTAGGTTTGTTTCCAGGCCTAGGTAGATAATAATTCAGCACTTGTGATCAGTTCTCATATGGAATTTTTTCTTTGCAATACTGAAGGACACATGCTATTTCTTTTCCTCTTCTCAATTTTTATTCCATTCCTTACCAGTAGGAAAAAAAAAATCATCAATGATGAATGTAATTTCAGGTAGACTATATTATAGAGCAGATATTTGGGGTAATAATGCACTGACGGATAATGGGACATCTTTACACACAATGTACTACATATTTGACAAGCTGGATGGGTAAATGGCAGTTGCAATTCTCTGAACAGATGAATGAAATGAGTAGTACACCTTCAGAAAGGAAAGAAAAAAGCCATAGCTTGGGTGTAACACATACTGGAAAAATATCAGTCCATTCACCTTTTATAATTTTTATTAATTGATTATCATTATTACTTTTATATCAACAATGATAGTTTTTGTTGAATTCTTTTGAAGATTCTAAGTGTGAACTTACTGATTACAAGTCTGAGGGAAAGAACAGGAAAGTATTAAGGATGAAATTTCATCTTTGCCTCTTTCACAGCTCATGGGTATTTTCTTCTTCCTGATAGAGTTGAGAGGTAAAGTCCCCAAAACTGCTCTGTTCTAAGGGGTAGATAATAATGCCAGTAGGCTAGATACAAAGGGGCACCTAGACGCAGCAAATACTTGCCTGAATAAGCACATCTTCATGTTAACAAAGCTACAAAATCTTTTCTTCAAAAGAGAAGCAGTAGTTAAAAACTTATTTTTCCCAAGAGAAATTACAGATTGTTAGCAAAATCCACAAGCTTTTAATTCTGTTTTGTCTAGTACAGTTTTGTTTTCTTTTCTGGAGATTTCAAGCTTGTTAGTGTTTTCCATCCTCTCACAAATTTGAGAATATCATAATGAATTTTGGGTTTTCCTTTATTTGCCTCTGTATACTGGACTTTTCACAACTTATTTGTATCAGATATTCAAGTTTTTTCCTAGAACCAAAATTGAACAGAATGAAATTCTCACTTTTTCATGTATTGCCAGGCACAGGGGCTTTGAGAAAACTAGTACACATTTTGAGACTCAAGAGACGATCTCAATAGTTAGCTGATTTTACCAGGAAATCCAGGTTATTCCTTCTTAGTGAAGACAGTCTTAAAGAATGTGTATGTTGGATACCTTGGCAGAAAGTATTAGCAGTGAATGTGGCCCTTGATGATTAGTACTAAAAAGAACACAAAATAAATAGATGTCCAGTGGCATATACACTAGATCATCTCCTTTTGATTAGAGCGCACAGCGCTGAAGTGCACAATATGGAAATCAGATACTCTCAGCTCTACGGAAAGTAGCTGTTCTGTCAACATCTCTGTGGCAGCTGTGTGCTGTCTGATTGCTGTGTCTGCATGTACGCTGTCGTGTACTTGCACTTCACAGACAGCAAAAGGCAGACGTGGAGATCCTGTTTGCTCGGAGAAGGGAAGAGTACACACAACATATCTCCCATCAAACAATGGGATTCCCATTACCTCCCAAACTGATGTCTACAAACTAACTCTTTTTCAGTATTTCAAGATTGGCCTTTTGTAATGTGAAAATTTGGCCTACAACCGACTTAATAGAGTCTTTCACTATACTAATGCTGTTCTTCTTCTCTTGGCTTTTCTCCTTTGGCATATTTATGTTAGATTTTTTCCCCATAACATCTTTTAGGAAAGCTAGCTGAAGCTCGTATTTCATTCAAGAGGATTGTTTAATTTGAGTTAAATAGTAGTGTAGACATAGTGTAGCTTATGTAATTTCTCACTCAAGTGACATTTTGTGAGTGGCCCTATTTTTTTCTCTCTTTATCAATGGTTTGTCAAGGCCCACCACACCTGTATAACCCTTCAACTCTTCAATATACCAGCATATTCAAATTATTTAATTTCATTATAATTTTTTTGTTTGGAGGGGGTTTTTTTTCTCCTTCTTTATCTTTCTCACTTTTATTTTTCTAGCAATTTTGGCTCTCTTTGAAAATATGCCTTCCAGGAAGGGGTACATTTTCCCCTTCCTGGCAATTCACATGAAGAGTTCTTGTTCTGGACTTTCCCCAGGATTCTCTGTGTGATTGAATGCCTGAGGAAAGGTCTTCCAATTGACATATGCTTAATCAACTTTCTGCTACCCAGTGTTTCCTGCTCATTGCATCAGCTGGATTTTTATTGCCTTCTCTGTAAAAGCTTTTTCTTTGACATTCTGGTGTAAGTAAGTATAGTGTTTTTCTCCATATCAGGTTCTATCTGGTTGACTTTAACAGGACCATAGTCTCCACTGATATAAAGTAATTGGTTACATTGAATTCCTTTCTATCAGGAAAAGTTTTAACTCTTTTCTACTTGAGGAAGGATGCTTTGCTGTGTTAAACAAGCCTTACTTCTTTCTGTGTTATTTTAAGCTGTGTTCCAAACTTTTTAGGTTTCTATTTTTGAGGCATGAGGTTAAAACCTTTGGACTCAGGTCATGACTGTTAGAGAACTATAAGCTTATCCTTTACTCAATAGACAAAAGCAATAAAGTGGGCACTGGATCACAAAGTAAATCAGTAACAACAGAATGACATATGTTCTTAATAATTATTTTTTTTTACTTCACAGAATCAAAGAATAACCTGATTTGGGAGAGACTCACAAGGATTATTAAGTCCCTTTTGGCTGTCAGGAAATACTTGTTTCATGTGTTTGAGATGTTCCTACAAACTTTAGTAAGACCAAAAAAGCAATTTGCTTTTTAATTCCCTACAAACTTGTTAAACTTTATTGAGTCTAATGCTGATCACTGGCAGCCAGCTCTTGATTGTACTCCTGTTAAAGGAGTTTTCCCTGTCCCAAAACAAATGATTTCAGATTATAAGACTCATCTTCCCAAAAGTGTTGAGTAGACTAGGTTATGGATACATTACCCACGCTGCTAACAGTAGAAATGTGGTAAATTTGAGAAAAATTATATAAAAAAAAAAAAAAAAAAAAAAATCAGGAGGGGAACTGATATTGGCGTGCCTCTAACCTGCTTACTGGCTGTTACTTTGTGAAGCTCTCAAGTCTTTGTGATGGTCTCAGCTGAGCAGGTGCCACATAAGGAGTGAAAAGAATCTCCAGTTTGGTGGTTGCAGACATAATAGTAGTGGCATGACTGCTAAGAATCAGCCTGGATTTGATGTTTATTCACTGTGTCAGCTTTTTGAAGCAACTTGTCCAAAACTGTACTGAAGGCTGTGGGCAGAGGTGAAGCTACAGGGTGTAGATGTCACCTGCAGGAGACCTGTCAGCCAATCCCAGGGAAAAAAACAACCAGCATGGTCCTGTATTTTCTACAGACTATTATAATGAAACTCAGTGGGCTTATAATCATGTAATTTCTCACCTTGCTACATCTTTGATGTAGTATATTTTTCAGTGGTAGCTAGGCAAAGTCATGAAACTTGCACTTTTAAAGGTGGCATGTTTAGTGCCATGTTAGTTAAATTTAGTACTGCTCTTATTGAAACTAATTGCATCTTGGGCACCTTGACATATATAGTGAATAATTCTGGAAGACAAGAAAATAAAAACTGCAAGTTATATAGGAAGCTTGTAGAGA
Source organism: Xenops minutus (assembly GCA_035221455.1). Classification (NCBI taxonomy): domain Eukaryota; kingdom Metazoa; phylum Chordata; class Aves; order Passeriformes; family Furnariidae; genus Xenops; species Xenops minutus. The sequence goes on from JAWWEE010000074.1 coordinate 29,725,859, forward strand.
TCCAGAGATGGACCTGGAGAAAGTTACCACTTTTATGCTTCACAGAATAGAATTATAGGATGATTATGGTTGGAGGGGACCTTAAAGATCACCTCATTCCAACCCCCTGGCCATGGACAGGGTCTCATCCAACCTGATCTTCTTGCTTCATTAAGTCGACCTGGTTTCCTCTGCCTTGTATAGATTCTCTATTTTCTTTTTTCTTTTTTTTTTCCCTGTAATCTATTTATTTTATTTATTTTATTGAAAAGAAAGAACAAAGGAGGAAGTTGAGCCCCAAATGCTGCAAATATCAAGTATTAAGAAGGGAGTCTAACCCAGAAGAGGTCAAGAAATTCAGAGATAAGTTTTCTTCAGTCTTAGTCTCCTTCCTTAATCTCCTCTGAATGTTGTTCTTCCACCTTTCTTCTCATAACACCCACATCTTTGCTTCCTTGTAAAAATGAATTAAGATAGGACTTTCTGATAGAGAAATTTGCAGATGTCAGTTTACCTGTGCAATCTGATAACTTACTGAAATCAGTGTAGGAAATGTATCTATGCTCCTGGTCTAATGAACTTGTATTTCTAAGATAAATATTACCCATTGCTCAGTACTAAATGGTCATGTAATCAAAGCCTCTTATCGTAATTCTGAGACACAAGGGATAAAGATAAGAATGTTATGTAAAGTGGACCATAGAGAGAAACGGGGTTTGTCTTTTTGTGTCACAGACCTATTCCAGCAGTGCATTTTCACAACATAAATATGTCAGTAAAAAGGCGTGTTTGCACAAGGAAAGAGTTGTCCATCCATGAGAGAAACTGAAAACAAGTAAGAATCCACTTTAGGACTGAGGATGTAATCAAGAAGTTTGATGAAGGGTAGTTAGTGCTGAGCTTTCCAAACAGCAAGACAGGAGTTAAGAACAAATGATGCTTTTATTTTGTGTTTGGTGATGAGAAGAATTCAAAGTCTGGTGCAAGTCCTGAGAAACTTGGTGATTTTAACCAACTCTATATTATCCCAGTGTTTGGCTCTTCCATTTCCTCTGAATTATTTGGATTAATTTTTCACATGTGTGACTTACGTTTTACTTAAAATAATTACACAGAAGCACCACAGAGACATGTGATAGGGATGAATGATTGCATGGAATGTTGAAGATCAAGATTAGCTGGTAAATAATAATATATGATAAAGCTTCAGGAAGCAGATACCTATTGATAAATGTGCATCAAGTATGAATTAGGGTCTGATTAAATTGAAATCAGAATAATTTGAATTTTTTTTTGTTAGTTTAGGTGTTTCTTTTGTTGTGTTGTTTTTTTGTGTGTTTGTTTGTTTGTTTGGGGGTGTTTCTTTTTTTTTTTCTTTTTTTCCCCAGCTCCAATGGAAATAAGATCATATGTTTTACATCCAAAATAAGAATATTCCAGTCCAGGACTGTGTAAAAATAAGTGACAATATTTCATACAGTGTGATTTCTTTTTGCACTCCCTTGGGCTAAAATATGGTACATTACAAAAGAAATGCTTTAACAGTTTTGGCAAGCCAAGGAATGACGTGAGTTACAGTGCAGTTGGCAATACTGCAGGCATTAGAGGTAATTAAGTTCAGTGTAAGTTGTTTATTACATAGTGCAAAAAGTTAACTGATGCAGAATTAGAAGTTTTAGAAGTTGATACCAGTGCTTCCTTCGTTTCTTTATTTTTGACATGTGTTTGTAAATATTCTATGTTTTGAACAGCAGGGACGGTAAATTCTCTTCCAATTTATTGGTTGCACATTTTTAATATTATCTTTAAGCAATGAGATATGTCTTACCATTAAGTTATTGACTTAAAAACTCTCTTCCTTGACATTATTCTGATTTGTTTTGCAAACCTAAAGCTACTTTGCTGATGTTATGTATGAGCTCTTGGTTTGGTACTGTAAATATATTTGCCTTGGTTCTTCTTACCTCTCCTACCTGCCCCAGCCAACTGAATTAAAGTGTAAGATTGATGTGCTAAAGCAATTCCTTTTATTCTTTCTTTCAATGAAAAGTTGGAATCTAGTCAGCTGTCCTGTGAAACCACTGTCCCATGCTGTCTTTCATGGTGAATAAAAATGAAAACCAGTAGTATGGTCCTATTGACATCTGTGGCTCAAGGATACATATTTATTAAAAAAAGCTTTTCTAATATGCACAGAATCATAGAATAGCTTGGGTTGGAAAGGACCTTTAAAGGCCACCTAGTCCAACTCCCCTGCAATGAACAAGGACATTTTCAACTGCATCAGGTTGCTCAGAGCCCTGTCCAATCTGACCTTGAAGGTTTCCAGGGTGCAGAGTTTTCATAACAAGCTATTATTCATTTCTTTACTGCTCCCCAGTTACCTTCACTATAATAAAGAGGAATTTGCATTATTGGAGCTGTGTTTGATTAGGAAGAACAAAAAGCAAAGCCAAAGACAAGCTCTGCCCAGAGAATTTAAAAAAAAAAAAAAAAAGAAAAGAAAAAAAAGATGAAGGAAAAGACACTAACAGGCATGAGGTAGTAAATCAAATTTAGAACTGCTTGCTGCCTGCAGCTGTCTTGCTCCTTTGACAGATGTTGCTGCTTTTGAGACAACAATGTGAATCAGGTCTTGGACTCTTGCAATTTCCAGCCCAGCCTGCCTTCAATTTTAGTTTATATACTAGTTTGGAAACTTACAAAGGTTCAAAAGCAGAATTACAAGAAGAGTAGATGTTCTTTGTTCATTGACAGCAATATCCGTCCAACAGGTAAGGGGGAACAGCAGGAGAGCTTTAGTTGCATAACCTTATTCTGTGCATTGCACACTGAGGGGGTTGATCATGCTATGATTAAAGCAGCTTATGCAGCTCTAATGTAGATCTCATTTGCAGTGTTTCTTTGTTCTGACAGTGACCATACAGCTTTGAGGATTGCAGGTTGTATGTTCGGGAAAGGAGCATGAGCCCAATTCTAACTACAGTGTAATGTCACAGATAGATAATATAATTTTCCCCATTTTTTGCTTCAAGCAACCCTCATAAGAATAATCTATTATAACAGATTATCTAATATGGCAATGTATGTCATTATCCCATATTAAACTCTGAAACTAGGTAAATAATGAGCAGTTTTTGGAGTTCCTAGGAAACTCATTTTCCATGGTACTATGCTCTGATATCAACATTCCCTATGTGTCCAAGTCTTGTCTTCGTAGCTGAGTAATAACTTTGTCAGGCTTAAATTATAGCAATGTTGCCAAAAGACAAATAGCAGTCAGTAACACTTCTGCATTCAAATGCAAAGTATAAAAATAAGCTTTATCCAAGAAATACAGAATATGACATTGTGTTTGCTATGATTTTCATGTATAGTAACAGAAGCAACAAAAAATGTCATTGTGCATTATGGAAAGATATCAGCATTTGTAGTTCCTTCCAGCCATGCAACACTGTAATGGGAAGGATCACAGAAGCCCTTTCAAAGCCAAGTCCTATCACTCTGGGACTACAAGTTTTTTCATCTTTTTCTACCTCGTTTCTTGGCGTGGCTCAAAAGATATAATTCTTGGCTCAGAGAGACGCAGCTTTCATTCTTCTTGAGAATTCTTTAAATAAAAAGAGGCCAACATTTTCTAAAAGAACTGTAGATTTTCAGTGCCTTAGTGTCTGGGAGCTCAACTTGACTGTTGAAATTCAAATGTCCTGTAAGTTGTGTGTTGAACTTTCAAATAAAAAAAAACCCCTATAATCACTGGCTGTTTTGAAAAGCCAAACAGTTCTTCTCCTGATTAACTGTGAAAAGTTAAGTTTTGGCTGTTCTTGATCTGATAAACCCAGAAAAACACATATTCTGAGGACACAATAAGATACACCAAGTTCTCCAACTGTTGGAGTACTAAAGTAGTTGAATGTCACCTACATTTCATTCAATAATGTAGCTTTAAGTTATTAATTCACAATTTATAAAAGCATTTATCTGTCTTGGTGGTAGTTGCTACTTCAGCTTCCCTTATTTTTCCAACAGAAGAGGAAACACAATGCTGCATTCCAGGCGTTTCTATGGTGAAGCAAGAAACTGCAGCTGTAGACCTGAAGCAAAAGGGTGAGGTAATTTTAGACCCCAGAGACTTGGCAAATACTAACTGTAAAAAGTTAAAGCAAAGTAACCAAAAATATACTCCCTTATATTGATGAGTCAGTTTTACAATGGCCAAAAAAATGTTATCTTGAGATTAACTGTGTCTTGTAAATATTTTTATGGGTTTTCATGTATTTATACGACAGCAGTCATTTCAACCCATTGCTTCCCACCCCTCCATCTCTGAATCCCCTCAGGATTTAAATATTTGGTTTCAAGTTCAAATTGACTTTGTCCTGACCTCTCTACATTAAAGTTTCTGTCCAGAGCCAAAGAGTTAAGGCTAGGACTAGCAGTGAAGGCACAGCATGCTCCAGGGGGAGCTGACCTAATCCAGCCTTGGAAGGCCCAGCACTCTGACAGGCCCTGGGCATGCTGAGGAGGAGAGAAGCCAGTATCCCTTTGGTGTGGGCAACCTCTCCCTGTGAGTTTACTGCATCTCTGAATCTCTTGGCCAAAAGGGGGAAGAGGAGGCTTCCTTGCCCCTTCTCTTGATCCAGCCTTGCACAGCTGAGGAACACATGTACTCATTCTATATGGATATGGCACTATATGTTGATTCCCACAGCAGAGTGACATCCAGTCCACTCCCGCATGAAAAAATTTGTTAAAAACTCAAGGCATTAATAATTTGCCATCAGTCTAAGATTATTTCAGTGAGGCAGCTAATGCCTAACTCAGGGCATGATCCAGTTGAAAGCCTTTGATATTACATGGTAGAGGTTGCTGCTGGTAATTTTATTCAACTTCCACAGTGGAAAGAAGAAATCAGAACTAAGCGCTACACTTCTCATGCATTGCCTCAGAAAAGACAGTTATTCCTGAGTGGTTATACAATAAATTCTGTTGGTTTTTATACAAAATAATCATTGAACAAAATGTATAATATTGAGAGAAAGTCCCAGAACTGAAGACACTGCCTACCAGAAAAGCATCTTAAAAATTAAACTACTCAGCCACAGTCCTTCTAGGTGTTGCTGTGAATCATGAATGGACTTATAGAGGGGAATACTTGCTGTAGAAAGGGTGGTTGATCAACCCTTCTTGCAGAAGCCAGGTGGCTAAGGGTGAAATACATATCTATTTGGGTTAGGCCCACATAAAGCAGAACATGAACAGACATCTCTGTGTTAAACATAAATTCTTTGAAGCAACAAACTTCATGGGGTGAGGATACTTAATTGTAAAATTTCTCTCCACATGAAAAATTCTTGACAACCAGGCATAATGATATTTCTTTTGCTTGTGTTTTCACCCTATTACTCAGTTCATTCTATTAGGGTGTTTTTAAGAATCAATGAGAGTGCAGCCCTAGAGAAGTGGGTAGACAATCTGCCCTTATCTGAGATGAAGTAATCTGTGTAGAGAGTTTCGTCAAATTTTCATCACTCTTCAGAACAAACTGAACAGTAGTGAAATTCTCCACAGTAAGACATTTTCTGACCAAAATCTACCCTTTGACTTTGAAAACTTGACATTATTTAGCAAATTAATTTTCAGCATTGTGCAATATTCAAATCTTTATAAACAGTCTCTAAGGAATGATACATAGAATCATAAATCCAAATAATGACAAGTTCATAAATTTATCTATACAAAATAACCAAAAGAAGATTCTTGGAAATGCAGTGTTGAAGGGCAATATTCAGGGTTGAAAAGCAGAGTGTTAAAAAGTCTTAGCCTAAAATATATGATGAAAGAAAAGACAAGACTGAAGAGTACATGAAGATGAATGAATTATATATGGAAATTAGGCATCAATATTTGGAGTGTCCAAGGTGAAGAACAGAAATGCTCCAATGTAAAAGATGGTATATCAGATGATGATCTCAGAATATCTATTTTTCATGCACTGACTGGTTAGTTACAAATTGACCTCCATTAATCTGCACATTGAATGTAAATACGAAGAGATTTTTTTTTTTCCATTTCTTATGGAAATGCACAGAGGAATTTGACAAAAAGTGTTTATAAGACATCAAAAACTATAGTTTTTTCACTAGCCATACCTACTTTTATCCCACTGCTGAAGTATGACCTAAAGAAAATTTAGATTCTTCATCTTACTTAATTTCATTCTGCAAGAAATCGGAAAAAAATCTACAAGCAAATTTTGCAAAATTTTAAGGTAAGACATTAACTCATAGTAGTATAAATGTCTTGCGAGAATGAATGTATTGAAATAGAACTCATCAAAGTTAGAACTCATATAAAAATACAGGATTTTAGAATAGGAAATATGGACTTTTTGCAAAGTACTATTCAGGAATTCAGTACTATTTTGGAATGTTCTTGCTTGCCTCTTTAGGCAAATATATTGCTCTACTCAAACAAAGCTGAAGGGGCATTAGGTGGGTAATATAAATCACTTGAAAAACAGGAAATGGGTAAACTCAAGTCTGAATTATGTCTTCTTATATACATTAAGGTTTAGTTTCACGTCCTCTAATTTCTGCTGTGTAGAAATTAACTGTCTGGTTGAAGGTAGTGATCAAATCCGCTTCAGTCTTCAGCAGAGAAAGATAGCTATTTCCAGAAGATTTTCCTCTCTTATATTAAATGTCTACTTTATGCCCTTGGATTTTCTTCTCTTTCTTCATTTTTGGCTGTGGGAGACTAGATAATTAATTTTGGTTTAGACTAAAAAAACCTAACAAAGCATGGTCAGATGACACTGACAGCTATTAAGAGAATAGGAAATATAGTCATTAAAATAATGAAGGTATCTTGACTCAGTTTTCACAGTTAGGTTCTTAATTGTCAAATTGGAATTTTGAAGATGGGTTATGTGCTCCTAAAACACAGCAGTACTTTAGTGAATGTTAGTGTCACAGGTCAAATGGTTTGAATGAGATGCTATCATATACGTACATTTTTAATGTATCTTCTGACTGAGAAACACAGTAAAGTCACAACAACTGAATTAGTTTCATCAACTCTTATAGCTTAAATTAATTAATTGATTAGTAGCTGACAATATTACCAAGGAATAGGATGAACTTATGCCCAGTAAAGTCCCTGCCAAGACTTTCACTGATTTCAGTGGGAGCTGAATCAGACTCTAGATGCGCAGCTGCAGTAGTTTGTAATCTGTAGTTTTATGGCAAACTTCAGTCCTTCCCCTGCCCCCAAAACAAAGCAAATTTCCTTATAGAATGAATTCTTAGTTATCCTTTCTTGGCTCATCTACTTTTCTAGGAATTTCAGTGTTAAATATCATGGCATTCCTTCCTTCTCCAGTGTCACACAGACACAGATGCCAAGATGCTAAAATGCACAGATCCCCGATTTCCTGTGCTCAGGTCTGAGAAAAGAATGATGAAAACCCTTCTACACCTCTGTGTTTGAAGTCAGGAAGGCAAGTAAATGCAACCAATGAATTTATCAGTCAAAGTTACACTGACATGGGTGGGGACAGGGAATTAACATACCATTTGCTGAGTAATTGTGCATTAGATAGTTTTTAGGGCTTGTGGCTTGAAAAACTGAATTTTGGCAGAAAGGGCATCAATTCAAGAAAGACAGTTAGGATGGCAAAGAGCCTTTTTTGGTTTCAATTACTCAAAATGTTCTTGGCAAATAGCTCACCAACAGAAGGCTCAGTCCAAACCTTTATCATAAGACAGTATGTGTTGTTGACTACACTGGAATCATTTCATCTGTTGTCTTCAAAGCAAGAAGACATTTCAAATTCATAAACTCAAGTTCTTTCCTAGAGTACAGCTTTTCTTCAAAAAAAAAAAAAAAGAAAAGAAAATTATAGTCTATGAAATAATGATCTGTGGCTGAAAAGCAATTACCTATCCTCCTAAGCTGGGTTGCAAAGATCTCATTTTGAGTAAAGACAATTTTGGCACACCTATCTACAATTTATTCCATAATTTGTGATGACAGTGTTACTGTTCTTAGCACTGAAAAATTGTCTGCTTTATTTGTAAAGGCAGCCAACAGGTCTATTCATATTTCAAATAGTCTTCTCTTGACAGAATAGACTTTATTTCACTATCTTAGGGTAAGCAGTCAGATGGGATGTTGTTCTTGTAACCTCTTCTTTTAAGTGTTAAAAAGAAGTAGTCTTTTGACTTTGGTGGGCAAAGACATGAATTTGAGGGTTTTTTCCAGGTGCCACAATGGACCCTGAAAGAAGAGCCTTTGGGTATCTGCACTCTGCTAATTCAAAAACATCACATGATTGTATTGGTGCAAATTGAGCTATTGTATTTTGCAGTCACTCTGCCTCTTCACTGTTCTTGCCACCAGCAAATATAAAGGACCTTTATCCTTTCATCAGGAAGATAACAAAATAGAAACAAACCCATGAAGAGATAGGATCACTTTCACCAACAGAGAACTACAGATAAAGCACTTGGAATATGTTCTGCACCAAGGCAATATTTCTTAAGGGCTTTTACGAATGACTGGCCTGAAACTCTCCTGTGTAACAAAGATTTCAACACATAGAGGTATCTAAGTGAAATATTAAACATGTTTTTGGTGGAAAGTAGAGCATTATGGGGTATAAGGGTGAATGAGAGATAAAATCTAAAGAAAACATATCTGCTAAAATAGTAGAGTCATTGCTATATAAAAATGTACACACTTGAATATTATATTTATGCAGGACAAGAGCTTATCATAAATCTACTAACAAATGCTAGACTGAAGATTTGCAAACAAGAACTGAAAAGCAACCCCGAACCTACAGAAAATTGCATTACCAGTTAAATCTGTCAAAGAAAAAGTTCTATGAACAATGAAGCACACATATACCTGTAAATCTTTTGGGACTTTGTGAGACAATAAATCATTTTGCTGCCAAATTTTCTTTCTAGCAATGCCAGAGTTGCATTAAAACTATGTGGTTTAGCTGCTCAGATTAATTATTTGCCTTTGAGGATGGGGATTGTATTGGAAAACAGATGAATACCAAGCAATCTATGTCAGATTTTAATTGTCAGTTACATACTAGTCACTTGCAAAACAAAAAGATAAATCGGAACAAGAATGTACTTCAAAATATGATTAACAGTCTCTTCCACTGCCTTAGAAGTATTGATTTTCACTAATTTTACCATCACATTTCCATCCAAATGATTCAAATGGAATAACCCCTCATTAATTAAAGAAATTAATAAGGTGCTTACAGGGCTCAGAGAATTGCTGGTGGAATGATGCAGCTGCCAAACATAGCAAATTGACATAGAAATGGCAAAAATGGGTTGTTATGATCAATTAGAGATCTATAGACATTTTAAATGATGCTGCAGAGGAAACATTGTAGGTAGCAGCAGGGAACAGTATGGAGCCATGATTGCCATGATTGTAGTCCCATAATCTGCCACTCCTGAGTCAATTTTGTCAACTTGGGAGTACAAACCTAGAGAAGAAAAAGGACTCTCTGATTCACTGTGAGGTATGGATGTCTGTGTAGTCAAAACTGCCATGGCTGAAACCAGTAAGAATGTGCATACTAAAATGATTACCTCCAGGATGCAACCCTTTATACACTTTATCTTCTATTATGTCCTCTGCCTTGAAATATTTATACTCTGCAATGCAAAGATTCTTTTATGCTGTTAAATAAACCCCAGGATCTGCTTTCAAATAAATAAATAAATAAAAGTCAGTCAATAAAATAGAGCCGTTATTACAGAATTTGTCAACTTTTCCACAGATGTTGAGTAGCCCTTGTTAATAAGCTTTTTATATATTTCCCATGTGTTAACCTTTTCCCCCCATTTTCTGTGTACGTAATGAGTGAGTGTCTGTGCGCATGTGCACATAAATGTGGCATGCTGAATGCAGTTACATTTTCCATTTAGATTCCTCTTGCCCTTTTGGTAGTGAAGCTGGGAAATATTATATTACACAGAAAGTTTTACTCCTAATAAAAGTAACTCTTTCTGTGACTGCCTTCTGTGTACATTTTGGACCACCATGTGTTTTAATGAATTTCCACTCTTTCTTGTAATGGAACACTGTGAAGCAGCATGTAATGGTACCAAGGCTGAGCAAGTCCCTGTTTCCCACCCAGGCCTACACAGGACTGCATTATGTTATGTCATGCTTCTGATAATGTCCTAGTCAGAGGAATGCCACATGTTATAGAAACACTACAGAAATTTCTGCTCTGCCAGCTGCTTCAGCCAGGTGTGGTCACTGAACCTCAGTTGCACCACTTTACAACTGCCTCACTGTTTCCTTTTTTCCATATATATTCCCTTCCATCTGTCCCTTAAAATAGTCACACACTTTCTCCTGATTAATAGGTGACATTCATAGCATGTATTTGCTCATTGGTCTTTATTATAATTTTCCATGGGATGTATTCTATTCTGCATCTTTCCTTCAATGATCCAACAAACTTCCAATCTTGCTTTGGGTGACCTCCAAGTGATACAGTGAATAAAAAATAATATAAAAGAGAAGACATAACTGGCATGAGAAGAGTAGCTAGGTGGGTTCCAGTTTGAAGCAGATTCTCATTTAAGTGCCTTTGGATCCAGGGCCTGTCCTAATTTTTTCACTTCACACCAGGACATCCCACACTAGTTCATAATCTCTAAGGAAACAGTTTCACTCACTTAAAAGTGTTCGGTTGTGAGACAGGATCTGTGATCGAAACTTTAAGTGGACTTTTGTCTTGACATTTATTCCTTGCTTGCAAAGGAAATCAGCTTGCCTTTTAACCATGTTGTCTTGCAAGTTTCTTTGATGAATTTCATCTGAAATCCTAGCCTGCAGGTGAGTTTTGCAAATTATATAGTAAATAGTACAAAAATCAGTCCTCAACAAATTCTCTCTCACTCAGGACTGTTACATGATTTCATCTAACATTTTCTTGTCTTTTAAACATATTTTCAAAATGTTGATGTTCTTCACATATTTGAAGAGGTTTTACCTCTAAAACATAAATTTAAAGATGAGTGCAGAGCATACAGTTATTACTTCTAACCAATTAAGTGCAAACAGTTATCCTTTTACAGCATTAACCCTGCAGGTTCACAGGGAAAGCTTTAAATCTTGTGATTTAACTCCACTAGCATTTTCTCTTGCAGGTAAGCTAGTTTAAGAGGTTTCCTCCCTGGTCCTTTCTCATACCTCCTAACCCCTTGGACTACTGCCCATTTGAATCTGCTAATTCACTGACTTGTGGGCTACACTTTAAGGTGGATCATGAAAATCACCCAGCTTTAAATAAGCAGAAATATAAATTGAATCAGTATACCATGTACATCTAAAAACAATTGCACAGGTGTGCAGGAGTAGTCAGCTATCAAAAAGAGATGGAGCAGACTACTGAGAGAAGATTAAAAATAGAAAGTTCTTTATATGGTCTTGCCATAAAGAAGAGCTACGTCTGTATTTAGGATATAACACCTTGTAACTATTCAGTGAGGCTGGAAAGTTGTGATAGAACATTCAGAGCACACAGAAGAAAGAGTGTCATCAAAACAGTTTATTGAGAGCTGTAAAAACCCAACTCTGTAACAGCAACAACAATAAAGAATCAGCCACTTAGTGGGAATTATAATAGGATTGTATGTTCTTAAAACTGAACCGACAGTAATGGAATTTTCACAAAACTCTGTTGAGATTAGTACAGAGCAACTACCATATTGCTTTGGTTGCTGAAGCAACAAGCTCAGTTGACATGACTGAAGCCATATAATTGACTGAAATCTTTGTATGACTGTATTGTTGTGTGTCAAACAATAAACTAGTGAATGGATTTGGTAAAGACATGGAAAGGATGTGTCTAGTTCAGGAGGTGTTGTATGAAAACAAGATTATTTTCTGGTTTAAAGGTGTCTGTAATGACTTAAAATGTCTTGAGTTTTAAATTAGACTTCTTAAAATTAAATGTCCTCGAAATGCCATTTTCCCCCTATTATAAGGGCCCAGATATTCCAAACTGGTATGACCTGATTGGCACATTTTCATGCACCAGGGACAGACTTACTCATCAGTTCATGGTAGATATATTTTATTAAGCTATTTTTTAAGCAGCAGATTTTGTAAGAAAGTATGTACTAAGTTAATAAGTAAATTTCTGCATGTGTGGAGGTGAAGATACATTCCAAGACTTTGACATGTCCTAGGTCACTGTTTCCAGTGGAATGACTAGTTGAAAGACCTAGAATAAAGAAAATCCTGGTGGCCAGTATTTAATATTGCCTGATTTGAACAAAATCATATTTGAAACTATATGGTAGTTAAAACTGTGTTCTTTCCTCAACAATAACATTCCTAGAAGCACAACTTGCATTCCTTTAATAGTAGTGTGAGACTCCTCAGGAAAGAGGTCAAACAGTAAGTATATTTTATTAGCAGAAACTTCAGTCAGTCAAATGGATAACTCTCTTTTTCATAAAGGTTGCCTGCAAGGCCATCTTTAATTAAAGAGGAGTAGCTTCTTAACAATAAAACATGAATTTTGCCTTGCAAAAGGGCAGAAGGTCAAGTGATGGCTTGGTGAGCTGATACAAGCACATCACTAGTTATGAGCTACAATCAGATCTAAACAGAGCTGGACACATTAATTTCTGAATTTCTGCTGAAAAAAAAAAATCCCCCATTACAAAAAAATCTCATTACAATTGGCAAACAGTTCCTGGTTCCACCCAGGAGATGCTTAAATTTGGAATTTCACACTTCTTGGATTGTCGTCCAGAACTTTGACGACTGCTAAGGCTACTTAATTAAAAAAATAATAATACACCATGAATTCTATCTCAGGAAATAACTTTGGAGGGCCACTGTACAATAAGGAAATGACTTAGAGTGTTAGAATCCAGAAGTTCATGAATGAAAACTGTAAGATTACAACAGCAAGACTAAAAATAGAACAGATACATTTCTGACTTCTACAAAAAAGCCATTACTTACTAATGGCTACCACACCAACTTTTAAATTACCTAGTCTGTATGCATGTGTCTTATATTCAAGCATTGCTCTTCTAGACTGTCTTAATTTTCTGGCACCGCAGTTTTTGATATTACAAGCTAACAACAGAAAAAAAAAAAAAAAAGATTGCTAAGACAACCCATATTTAGATATAGAAAAGGGAGCACAGAGACATGTACATATTTGTATAGAGCATGCATAACTCCCAGGAATGTAAATGGACGTGCATACATGCAATGAAAAGAGTAAGAGCTTACCAATAAGAAAGTGAGAAATACAAATACATATCCTAATACATGGAAGATAAACATTATTAATCTAAGTAATGGAGCTTGGAATGGCTGTGTGAGTCTGGACTGGACTCATGGGTAACGAAATCAGGACTGACTCACCCTTAGCAAGTACAACAAGATTCTTAAACCATAACACATTGTCAAATTTTCTCTACATATCACTTACACAAGAGAAAAAATACTTTACAAATATGTAAGCATCTCTAAAAATGTACTTGGGGCTGTTTTTCTATGGAAAAGTGTCTTAATTCCTGTAAGTCATTAAAAAGAATTCATATGTTGTCAAATACATTCATATGTCTTCATAAGGTTTTAAGATGCATTTTTTTTTCATTCCAGAACTGAACTTTATACTGCATGTTATGGGGAATGAGACTTTTCCTCTCAAAGCATTTTAAAGGTCTTACTTCTGTTCCTACAAGGGCAAAACCTTTGCATTTCAGATATATACAATTTTTATGGATATTGAACTCAATTATGCACAGTCTATTTCTAGGGCAAGTAGTGAAATATGTACCCTGAATAACTCTGAGTATATTAGGGTATTAATGTCTTTCATAGATTTTTCTCTATTCACAAAATGACTGAGACTGAAAATCTTCCATCCACTAGACATCAGTCACCAAGATTGCTGGTAGTGAACAACAAAATTAATTTAAAATCAATTCCTAGTAACTCTGGTGAATGACACTGGCCCCTTCAGTTTTGAGAAAAGGGAGTTGCTTATTGTGTCTGGAAAACAAATCACCTGTGAAGTGTTTGAAGCTGATATAAAGAAATTCTGAAGCAGGTTGCAGCAATGTTGGAAATATTGTCAAAACAAGCCTATAACCATAATTGTGTGTTTGTGCTATAATGATGGACTGCTCATCTTAAGGAATGTCATTGCAAGTGGGAACATTATACAGATGGCCAGGTTCAACAATCATGATCATGTAAGCATGAGCCCTTTGTGTTTTATTTATGAGCTGAAAATTCATCCTAAGGTTTTCCATTGTCAAGTGTCTACCACAAATGTTACAACATGTTTGCCAACATGGTCTTGAAGGTGAACCTCTGATGCACAGTTGTTGCCAGCAGGATGCCACAAAATCTTCATCTCTTAAATAAGGATTCCAGTGCTCCTGGCTCACATTCATAAACAACAATGACTCAAGCTGAGCTCAGGCTCTGATTGCAGCCTGCTATTACAAAACCATGTGTTAGCAGTCATATTCTTGGATATTCCCGCAATAATCTGTCAATCAAAAGTCTATTATGGAAGAAGTGATGATGCAAAGAAAAAACATTCACTTAGGAAAAGCCAAATTGTGGCTTTGTCTAGCAATGAAAGGCTACATTTGGTTTCCTTTGGTTTCTGAAGAGCTTCTGAATTTGAGTTGCCTTTTCTTGCACTCGTCATAAAAGAGTGTTCCCATTGTTGCTCAGTTGCACTACAGACAACTGTGACACATTTGTCAGGAGGAGAGTTATGAGCTGTTTCAGTTTTATCTGTTAAGCTTTGCTGAATTAAAGTTGGTATCATACCTGCCTGGAGAGAGAAAATTAAGAGCCCTTCTCATCTTGGAGGAAGTTTTAAAGTGCTCAAAGAGAAGTAATGAACACAGGCTCCTGCTCTCTGTAGCTATGCCTCTGAGAAATCTGCTTGCCCTTGCTATATATTCTCCCAGCATGACAAGTATTTTTACAAAGTCAGACACCATAATGTACCCTATAGTTTATTCCTTACTCTAGTTTACCCCAAAACCGTTCTGATTTTTTTCATACCTTTATCTATGCAGGTGGATTGCTAGTGCCAGTTCAGAAATTAACTGAACTAAAATTTAGTTGAACAGATTTTCTGACTAAAACTATAAAATTAGTTCTAAGTGCAGATTTTAGTCTTTCCTCAATTCTGACAAATTTAGGTCCTTGTTTCTTTCCAGTGCTAATTCAAAACCAATGGCAGCTCTCTATGAAGTAAGATATCTCACTGATGCATATGTAAGCCCAAAATGAGCCTACACATTAGCTCTGCACAGTTCTGTCAGCTTTAGTTGTGAGCATAATATATGTAAGGCCAAGTGTAGTCAGCATAACTTAAATTATTTCCAAATCCTAGGCCTAAATTTCTCCAAAAAATCTGGCGTATAGTGACCATACTGGCAGGTGTTAGTGTGTTTGAGTTAGGTTTGAAGTTGTCAGTATATACTATTTTAACACCAGTACTAGGTCTGAGCAGGTGAAGTGATCAACTCACTAGAAATGTACACTGAAATTACTTACACCCATGGCATACTGTCTTGCATACAAAGTATAATAAGTTTTAGAGAAGTGAAAGGATGTATAAATCTTTACAGAAATATCTAGTGTCAGCCTTCCCATCACTGTTTTCAGTGCTGAGAGTTTTGTCTTTATGGATAGGTCTGAGAAATTTGGGGAAATACTTCATTTCTTAAACTCTAAGATTGATTTAGCTCAGTTTCAACTAGAAATATATTTAGAGACAATTTTGTCCATTACCCTTCTTAAACCTTATGGACCTGTTTTCTATTTTGTAAAACAGGGATGAGTTCTGACAAATTATAAATTCCTTTCTGGGAGCAAACCACTGTAGAGTTGAACTGGGAACACAGAGTCCAGCACATGTCATAGTTGCTGATTTTTGTTTGGAAGTTTTGATTACTAATATTGGCTGGATGTAAGGACTGATTGTAAGTCCTTTATGTCAGGAACTCTTAAACCAGAATCTGTCTTCATTAGAACTCACTTCTTCCTTAAAGTTAAGGCAAAGGAGCCATAAATATGCACTAACTGTGGTCAATAAGAAGTCACTTTGAGCCATGTAAAACTGAGCCACTTGGCAGACAAATTCCAGTTGTAGGGAGGATGCTTGTTTTCAAGAATGATTCCTAGAGTACCCAATTTCATGTTTTTCCCTCTCCTGTGCTTCAGAGCAATCTCTGTGAAGTGCTATTTACCTGCTTCTCTGCTTAAAATACACTTTGGATATCAGTACTTTAAATAAATGTGAGACATAAATAATACATCAAAATAGTTTGGGTTTAGGGCAAATTTTTTGGGGGAACTGGCTTTATATAGGCAGATGGAATTCCTTTTCACTTTATGAGGCAATGTGTTTTGTTTAATGATACTTCTTAGTTAGTTCCTCAAGAATCTTGTGGTGGACACAAGTGTGACATTTGTGATATTATGATACGCAACTAAAAGTAGTTCTCAATATTAGTTAGATCCTGTCAGCAGTTGTCCCTAAATACCTGTTTCTGAGGCGGTAGCTGGAGGACTGGCACAAAGTCAAGAGTGCAGACTGTGAGATTATACTGCATAGCTAAAAAGGAGCCTCCAAACTGACCACTGAAACTCTGATTCTTGTGAATACTTGGTTCCCATAACATTTGGCTATAAAATCTTATTCCTCAGCAGGAAAAAAACAAAACAAAACATCCTGCAGTTTGGAAACTTCCTGGCTTTTTATGAAACTGCAATAGGCTTATTTGCTTCTTGTTATATACTTGGTATGTTTTTACTAATAACATGCATTTTGCACCAATAGTTAAGAAAAATAATTTAGTGTCTTAGTGGGAATAAAATGGTAATAAAGGAAAAGAAAATGGAGAAACTGGTGGAACACCCCACTATTATTAATTGTGGACCATGTGATGTGGCAACCTTTTGATTTACCAGCACCGTCCACTCCCTTGTAAATTCTAGCTGGCGTTCCCATACATTATTATGTGGATTCCTTGCAACCACTTCCCTTTCTTATTTTCCAGAGACAGAGTATAAAGTTTCCCCAAATGCCAATAAAACGTGAAATCCTATTCCACTTTTTAGGTTTACTTTGTGTAGTCATTTTCTAAAATAAGAACCAGAAAAGGTTTTAAACATTGCTCTTTTCTATTTTTACCTTCATTCAATAATTGTTATTCTTCATAAACATCACAGTTTTTGTTTCAACATCTGTATGTTTTGAGCTGTTGGCTTTATTACTGAGAAAAATTGTAAGCATTTCCTTGTTTCTAAAAAATATATAAAAAAAGAGAGACTAAGAAACTTACATAAATGAGTATGTTCCACTTCTTCAGCTTGATTTTGCTTACAGTTATACTGTGCTATATAAAACAAATGTCTAAAGGTGAATGAAGTTTGAGTAAAGCATGTTAAGTAAACCACATTTAGCACATCATTTTATAGGTAAAAATAACCCTAAAGCAATGTACAAATATTTGGCCTTAGAAGTTCTATGGTTTTCTGCTTGCAATGTCCTCTACTTGTCAAATGCATAGTAATAATGCAGACACTGTTGTTGACAGAAGCAATGAAAACATGACCTGTTTTCTGATCCATTTTCTCGAAAAATAGGTGTGGGTGAGGAGAGAAAGGCTGAGCGTGGGTGGGTGGTTTGCAGGAGACTTCATTTATAATTTATTCTTCATGAGGAAAAGCTTTTGCAGGACACCGGCATTTGAGAACCTGAACACACACAGCATTACATCATTCCCATTAAGTTATTTCGATTTCTTGGAAGGTTGCTCAGGTTAGCACTTGGGCTCATGGAACTAGAAGAATAAAAACATTCATGATTTTCTAGAGCTGTGGCAGCAGCAAAAGGTCATGCCACATGAGAGCTGGTAGAGGGAAATCAGTGAGATAAGTTTAATTCTAATTAATGGATATTAAGATAAGAAATGAAAAAATGCCTCATCTTCCTTTTTGAACCAGTAATTCCATACCTGCCTCGAGCAAAATTTCTCCTGCCTTCCTGGGAGGCATTTGGGACTCGGTAATTGAGCTTGGGATTGCTCCCAGTGCTGCTCTGTTCTAAAAGGAGAATACCTGTGTCCTGAGAGGGGGTGCAACCAAGCTATCATAGTCTCTTAGGGTAGGTAGATAGGTAAGTAATGAGTAAACTAAATTTAAATGAGAGGTATATTCTCCAGGTGTTTATGTATCTTGAGACATTGAAATAGATGTTTACATGTATGGATTTTGCAAAACATGAAATTATTTCTTAAAACCATCCTTATTTAGAAAATGTCAGAGGCTATATTTCAGCTCCATTTGAAGATTCACATAGCTCTTCAACTCTTGATCAGAGCTGCTTTCTTATCTTCTGATTTTTCCCCCTCAATAGTTAGGAGAGAGTAAAAAGCACTTCCTGAGAACAGATTATCCCATTTTAAGAAAAGGTCTTGAACACAGGTGGGATAAATGTCCATTCATATATGTCTACTTCCTCTATTGAATTATAGGAGGGAGCTGAGAGACCAACTGATTTGACAGCAAACTTTTACATTCTAATATGAGGTTCTGATGATCAGTTCCAAGCTGGTCCAACAAATTAAAAAATAAATATTGGCAAATGCCATGGGCAAAGAGATTTTGGTAATGTGCCAGGAGAACAGAATTTAACATAACCCAGTATATAGGAAACAACAGTCAAACTGGGGGGAGTTGGTATGCAGCCAACTCTGCTCCTGACTTACACAGGGGAGATCATAAATATCTGCGATCATTCCACAGATCTCTGAAAACTCTAGAAAATTAGGATTAAGATAGTCAGAGAAGTAGCCTGATAATTTCAGAGGGGTTTAGATAGCTTAGAAAGCTCTTTTTCAGCTAATGCGGGCACTTCAAACTTGGCTGGCCTGCAAAACATCCATGTTCACAGCTTTCCATATGGGAATACCATGAAAAAAGGACTTAATGCTGGCTGGGCTGGCACTTTCAGTGTGATCTGGGCATGGAGAAATATAGAAGGTAGGCTTTCTTTGTTGGCTGGCTTGCTGCTAACTTTGCACTTTGCTTTGGGTCTGGAAATAGGGAAGTCAGTGACAAGTATTTCAATGTGGCCCTTGGGGATGTCACAAAACCTCTGTTCAATGGGAGCTGCTATTAAGAAGTGCTCAGTGGATCATGGCTACGACATGTCAATGGGCAGAACCTGACTCCAGATGAGTGCCTCCTGCTTTTCTATTCCTTTCAGTTTAGATGAGTTTCTTCTGACCTTTTCCATCACTATATATGCAGAGCTGGATCAGTGCCTGCGTGTCTGTGCAAAGATTTTATTAGGTTCAGCAGAGTGGGCCTTGGAGTTTAAATAATCTCAAAATCAGAGAAGAAAGTTTAGAACAGGCTGTTTTGCCCTAGCAAGTGCAACAAGAAGAGCTCTTCACACTTTATTTCAACATATCTTGGTCCAGCCTCACACTAATGATGATCCTTTTTTTGAACAAGAATCCTCAGAATAGTGGAATCAGAAATGAGCAATTTTTAACAGAGGTCATATTACAGTGGCTGCATACACTTGCATGTAACTAAAATTTCAGTGGAGCTGCTAACAAATTTAATTTTTGTTATGATTTGCTATGCTAAAAATTAATCTCATTTAAGATTTCTGCATGATATGGTATAGTGGTTTAGGAGCTACAGTGGTAGTGTTAGCTTGACAGTTGGACTTGATATCAAAGGTTACTTCTAACTGTGACAATTTTATGATTCTATGAAGATTGGAAAAAATCCCTTTCTTTTTAATATAGTCACAGATGGCTTTATTTTAATATGCATAGGTCTTTAATTCCTGAGAGGAATATTTGTGGTTAGAAATGAGATAGACTTCAGTAAAACTGTAAATACCAAGTGAATATCAGACAATGAGAAATCTTCTGTTACCAGGAAAGACCCTTATATTTATGTGAGATGTTGTAGGACACTCAGACAACATGACAATCAAATCTACAGGAAGCATTTTATTGTGTTTGGTCATTAACAATAATCCCTCCACAGACTGAATAGTTTAGCTGATTTGTGTCAAAATAATTGCCTCTCTTCCTAAAAAGGAATCCATGCTGTATGAAGATAAAATAAAAAATGTTAATGATTGCATTTACACTTCAGTCAGGATTTCCTAAATAAGTGGCAATAAAAAGAAATCACATGTAACTTCCACACTATTTATATTTACCTAATTTTGTGACATCTTAATCAAATTATTGAAATATGCCTTATTTTTACATACTCTCTTGAGCATCTGCAATGAGTTCCTGTCAGAAACAGGGTACTAGACCAGACAATCCTTGGGGATAAGTGAATACATAAGTCCTATGCCCTAATAGAAGAGAAGAAAACACACCTGAGGTTTTTAAGCAGGATGACATAGTGCTTCAGCCCATATTATGCCAATGAAGAATTGTTCTGTGGCATTTACTTCCTATGAAGTTTGAAATTCCCAAATAGATGTTTCCTTGACCTGATTATTCCTTAAAAACATTGCATTAATAAGAATTTGCTCCTGATATTTAGAATAAACTATTTTAGTCCTATCTAATTAGTGCTTATCGTGCCTATGTGCATTTTCTGCCTCATACTTTTCATCTTCAGTAATTTTTAAGATGCTCTTGTAAGTGCAGTTCTGTCAAATTGCATTCATTTTGCTGTTAACATTTTCTTACATTGCTTTCACATATTGATATAATGATGTAAAAATTGAAGATATTTACTTACATATGCAAAGAATCAAAGTTTCAAACAGAGAGGAGATAAAAGCTAAAGAAGCTAACCAAAACAATAGTCTGAATCTTGTTTTTTTCCCTCCCCTCCCCTCCCCTCCCCTCCCCTCCCCTCCCCTCCCCTC
>JAWWEE010000074.1:29747080-29800101 GCA_035221455.1 Xenops minutus
CTCCCTTTCTTCAGAATTGCAATTTAACCAGAGTCCCCGTCTTTCCTCCAAATAAAAGCATGATATATAGTATTTAAAATTTTCCCTAAATAAAAGGTAAATAAACATAGGAACTAGGGTTTAGAAGAGCTTAATTTCATTTGTTTTTTTTCTTACAGATTTTTAGCACTGATTTAAATTAAGCTATTCCTAAGTAACCCTGCCAAAAGTGCTACCTACATTGGATGTGAAGAGAGTTAATGAATGCTTTTGGAAAAAACAAAAACAAACCCTCATGAAGACTACAAAATATTCTCAGGGAAATTTCAGTTTAACAAAGCATTAACTTACAAAGTTTACCTGCAAATTGACATTTCTTATCTAAATATTAGTAAACTGTTAAAAAAGAACAAAGAGTCTTGGGAAGCAGCCTTTAAACTAGGGCCACACAGCTTTGTATAGAAATCTCAGTGCTAATTGAAAATTAGGCAGCTTTGTGGTTAGTTTAATGACATGGCTAGAAACACTGGGCCTATGGCAAAGAGACCCAAAGACAGACAAGCTTTGCTTGATTATAGTGATTACATCATGGTCATTAGAATTTAAACCAACTAACCCAAACACAGACATCATATCTTCATTTGATAGCTACAGTCTAGTAAATAGTGGGAAAGGATGTTATGTACGGATTAGCCCAGCTGAAATGAAAACAGACATTCTTTTTGAACCTGTCTGGCACTGGAAATGAGAACTTAAAATCAGGCTGTAAAGTGGACTTGTAAAGCCAGAGGCCTTTGATTTTTGAGGATCTGCATAGCGTTTTAGCCAGTCTTTGTTTTGCAGGAAAACCACCTCAGCACCCGGGTATGAGGCATCCTTGTGTGTAGTCTATCACTGTGCAAGACGTTAAATTTATCTGTGGGAACACATGAATATTAGCAATGTCCTCCTTTGTGCTTCACTGCTAGAATTCCCTCTGAGTTCATGAGTCACTGTCAGCTGTTTGCTAAAAATAATTCCTTAGCACTGCTTGCAGTTGTAGTCATGATGGTGATGTGTTGAGATTACTAACAGCAACATAAACACTGCATATTTAAAATGCATTTTATGTAAATTAATCTTAAATCTTAAATGTTACAATTTAACAGTGTCTGTGTAGGGGGGCAATTCAATGTCTAAAATGAAGCATCCTTGTCACTACCTCAAGTGAGTGCTGTTCTTGGCCTGTCCCCATACAGAAAGCAAAAAAAAATAAATGCTCTGAGTCATGCTTGGTCTTTCAAACACAGCGGGAACCTTGACACTGAAAACTTCCCTCCCTTTTAGATTTTTGAAGTTAAAAGTTATCATATTCACAGAAGTCAAGATATAAAATCCTTCTTGATTTCTGTCTAATAAATCTGTACATAATATAATATAATATAATATAATAATATATCTGTATATAATATAATAAAATTGCAAGGACCAAGGTCATTCCCATCCACACTTAAAATATTTTAGTTCAGAGATGGCATAGAAATCATAATAGCTGCATTGATTTTCTGGGTACCAAGTTAAAGTAGCTACTCAAAGGCAGGGACACTTTCAGAGTACTGCCTTTGCCTACTCACAGAGTAAAAAGATTTATTATGGTGCTATTTATCATTATTAATACTTTGAGAAAATCACACTTGGAATTCAACACATCCAGTTTGTTACAAAATGGTTGTGTTACAATGAATTATGTTTTTATGAAAAAACTTGCACCAGAGAAAAACAACAGTGTCAAATTTAACCCATACACATTTAACGTTTCATAGGAGATGAGATTCTCAGAAACTCCCAAAGACTCTGCACAGACAGACTCATCTCATACTCTTAAACCCAAATCCCTGTGTCAGCTACTATGGGCTTTACTCATTTCACCAGGGTGTGATTCAGCTTTGTCTGCCTTTTACCATCTAAGAACTGGATGTGGCTGTTTGACATAATAAAAGTATGGAAAAGGGTGCTTTGAAATAGACATCAGAACGATAGGCAATATGGCCATTTCACCAGTGGCATTTGACAGTATGCTTTTGTTCCTCAGAGAAAAATTCAAAATTTTATTTTTTCAGAATCTTTCATGCTAAGCATCAGGGGCTTTAGAAGCATAGCACATTGAAATTTTGTAAATATTCCTCCCTCACTTCCTTTCCTTCCTTTCCCTCCCTCCCTTCCTTTCCTTCATTTCCTTCCTGTCCTTCCTGTCCTTCCTTCCTTCCCTTCCTTTCCCTTCCTTTCCCTCCCTCCCTCCTTCCCTCCTTCCCTCCCTCCCTCCCTCCCTCCCTCCCTCCCTTCCTTTCCTTTCTTCCTTTCCTTCCTTTGAATACCATTGTGTAAGGGAACACCAAGAGATGGGCCAACAGCAGGCACACAACTTGAGCCTCATGGTGACAGTACTAGATAGAAGACAGTACATTAGAGCAAAACTAGTCAGGTGTCCATAAGCTCTTGTCTTTCAAGTATGAATGCAATTTATATTGGAGTGTTCTGGTATGAAAACAAAGCAAAACAACGACAATAAGTCAGAATCAGTTCATTCTCTGTTCATTGGAGCACTGGAATTTTCCTTTCGGTATGTTCTTCCCCCAGAAGTATGGCTCTCCCCATTCTTGCTGCACTGGGGCACTGCTTTGCCAGAAGGGGTGGAGTGCTACTTCATCCTGGGTGGATGTAGAAATAGAGCTTCTAAGTCTGCGAAACTGAATGAGAACTACCTCGTAGACTTCAGACCCTGTAGGTAAATAATCTAACCACTAACATGTGTTGTAAATGTAGGTATTATATTCTTATAGCCTTCAGGATAAGGTACATAATGCCTGACTTAAAGTCCTTAGTCAACTCTCAGACCAGCGATAAGATAATGCTGGTGAGCAGGCAGTCTGGATCACTAGCTGAGCTTAAATTACGTGGATTTAGGCAATCAGATCTGGTTCTGATTATTCTAATGTCCCCAAAAACCTGCCAAAGTATTTATTAAAGACAAAATTTGTAAGAAGAATTGTCTGATTTTCATGTTGCTTCATTTTTTTTTTCATGTAATGAAACTTTGCAGCCCAAATAATTTATGCATGCTTTTCTCATTTAACTTGACCTTCATCTTGTATGTTACTCCTACTTGGGAGTAGTAGTTAAAAATCAAATAATAAAATACATCCAAACAGGTTTTTGTTTTCTTTTTTTTTTTCTTTATTTGTTTGTTTTTTTAAAAATCTAGAATATATGAAAATATGAAGGAAAAATTACTAGTATTTGTAGAGAGCACTGCTGGCCACCAGAAAACCACGAGAGAAAACCAGAAAAAATGAAAGGGAAGCAGTCCACAAATTACACTCATTCATCAGCCATTGCTGACATTTGGGAGCTTCATGGTCAAAATAAATAGAGTCATCTCTTTGAGGCATTACATCTTCTGAGATAATTTCTGCTCATCCATCTTAGATGGAGAAAATCAGGCAGTGGACAACAACATAGATAGAATCAAAGAAGGATAATTAATAGTGTTGAAAAACTAACCTAGTTGTTCTAGTTAAGCAACCCCACAGCTACTAGAAGGAATGAAATCCTGACTCCTCTAATTTTGTACTTTCCCAACCTTCTAACCCCTGTGGTGACAGAGGACTCTTAAACACTACCTATGGACATAGCAATATATGCTAAATCTGAAACCTAGTTATAACCCGGGACATCTATGTGAGACATATCACCTCCTAGAAATGTCTGTCCTTCTCCCTTGGTTATAGATGGAACCTAGGCAATTACCTTAGAGAATGCATCATGTTACTGGAGAACAAAACAATTTCAATCAGATCCAAAGTCCTTGATATGAAAGTGAAGAGCTGCTATTATACATAGCATTTCTCCATTAATAGGAAAAACAGACAATTTGTCTTTGGAGCTAGCAGTTCTGCCATTTTTTTTCTTCTGTGGGAAGCTTTTTCTGCATATTTCTGGTTATACGGCAGAATCTTCTGGCAATGGAAATGATATTTAGAAACTCATTTTATTTCTTTAAAATATGTTGAGATTTCTGAGATTCAGTGGAGGAAGCTTCAGAAGAAGGATATTTTGTAATAAATGTGACACTGAGACATACATTAGAGCAAAGGTATAAGGTGAAGATTTGCAGGACAAAATACTAACAACAAAATCTTTCACACCAACACTGTAAGGTGTAGGCTTTTATCCCACATTCATCACAACCTTAAAATACCAGCAACAGCACTGTGTGAAACTCAACATTCTTGTGTCACACAGGGTTCATTTTGCTGTGCATGAGTTTGCACCTTCTCATTTCCCTGCTCAGATTTCAGACCTGAAAGGTCTCATGTGCTCCAGACGCAGCATGGAATGGGTCATGCTTCCTGAAGACCCATCTGAAGAATTTCCCCCTTTAATGAGAGAAAAAGAGCAAACAATGAATAACAGTGCATTTCTGGCACATGCTCAGAAATCTGCGGTGGTGGTGGGTACTTTCATGAATACCAGCATGAAATCGAGTATCTGGTGATAAGCAGGATCATGAATCCATGAATAGTGTCGAACTGAATTGGAGTAATTTACTTGTGAATGTATTTGCAAATCCGGCTTTATTTTATTTGATATGATGTAGCAAATAAGCATTTATGTATTTGTTAATGAAGCAGGTTCTATAACATAATATCTTAATAGAACCCAGATGGCAATGAAACACACTGCATTACTACTTTATCATTTGTATTAGAGATTTTTAATGTATTATAATCCCACCTTTCATCAAAAGTGTCATGGCTATGTTTGTCTTCAACATGGGGTAAGTTGATGACTTTTCTGTAATACTCACTATAACTCCTGCAAAGGCAAATGTCCTCTCTGATGTACAGCTTCAGCCTACTGGCAGTGTGTTGTGGAACCAAGTGAAACAGAGATGTGGAAAGCAGTGACTACGCACAGTTCCTAGAAACAGCATCAGAGCAATTCCTGAAGATTATTCTGGCCTTATGTTTGAATACTTTTCCTTGCTCCTCCTATACATTCATGACAGAAATCTTGGCCAGCCATCTTCCCTGAAGACCTTTCCCCTTCCTATTAAATGCCTTGTACACAAGGCAAGAAAATGTATGGAGACTAAGCATAGTTTAGCCATTTTCCCATAAAGTATGAACATCATAATTATGTCCCTACGGTTGTGTCTCTGGCTTCACACATTCGTGATAAGCAGATTTGCTTTTAAATATTGCAGAGAAGGCATGTAAGAGCAGTTGCCAATAGTTACATCAGTGAAAGAATAGTTCAGATCATAGCTTACCACCTCTGTCATCTGATTCCAACTTCCATACACCTTTAAAAATGCATAATAAATCTGACTAATACTTTAAATGAGTGCTGGTATGCACATTTTGTGTGATACTTGAATGGTAGTATACATCCTTGCCAAAGGTGACCACCAGCTGATGTAGCCCAAGAACAACAATTTGGAGTAGGCAATACTTAAAAATAACCTTCCCTGTCTATGAAACTACCCTGTATTTGGCTGATTTGGCTTTGATTTCTATTCCAAACTTGCTTTATCTTTTATCCCTTAAATATCAGTTGGAATAGTGAGTAGAGGAAAAAACAATTTTGCCTCTAATGTCTATACACGCTTTCCCTAGCTGCGTTTTGCAAAACCAGAGGGTTACAGCCAGAGTTGAAGGCTGACATTTTTCTCTTAAAATCAAATGATTAGATAGTCACAAAGACCCCAGAGTCTGTTTTTTAGAGTAGCACGGCTGTACTCTGGCATGAATTACTCAGAATAAATGACTTGAAGTAAGCCTGCCAGGAAAAAAGGAAAATTATGTTGAAACCAAAGTGATAACTTCATTGTCAGTGTGCTTTAAAAGAGAAAGTTTGTGGCAATAATTTCTCTGAGTGAAAGTTCAGGAAATTTTTACTGGTAAAGATTGAAGTCTTTAATTTGTGCACTCTTCAATGTGTCCTTGAGTGTAGAAATAAGAAATATCAGACAAATAAAAGAAAATATTTCAAGGAAGAGAACTTGTGAAGGGGGAAAGAATATATTTTAAATTTAGCTCTTATATGGCTTTTATAGCACCTACAACTGAGAAAAATGCTTTCAGCAAAACTATATTTCATTGTATCTATATTGTATCTATAATACATGACACATTAGTGATAGAGACTACTTTTAAAAATGGTACTGTTTTATTAAAGGTGCTAACTGAATATAGTTGTGTTAAATTCTGACTTGATGCTTTCAGTCTCACCAACTTGTTTTGTTTGAGACTCACTGTGTCATTTGGATATATGGTAAAAAAATTAGAAAAATCCCCAAACCCTAAGCTTTTGAAAAGAGGACCTTTTCCACCTTTTGAAAAATATCTCATGGGCGTTTTGAGCAGTGGTGATCTGTAAAGAAAACAGATTAGAAAGTTTGATAATAAAGGAAGGAAATATTATTATCACAGCTTGAAATCTGTTAACAGGGCCTTCCAAATGGAGCAAACATTAAAGTCAAATAGAAACTCAATTACAGGAAGATTTTCAACTTGTCAAAAATAATTGCATTAATGTCAGCAATCCTGAAGGTCTAAAACAAGGAAACTATTGTACAGTGTCTCTAGAAAGAAAGATTAAAGGAATGCATAGCGTAGTGTTAGCTAAAGGTCCAAAAATGCTCAGATTTATTTTGGTTTTGTTCTGAGGCCAAAGACCACAGTGCTGAATAAAACTGAAACATCAAGCTGTAACTGTCTGACAGATGTTACATCACACAAAGACTGTGGAATACTCAGTAAGAGGAACCATTTCTCTGCTTTTCTCTGAATCAAAACCTGTAGTAAATACCATGTACAGGACAGAGAATCAAACAGTTTGGAGGAGCTGGACCTTGGAGATATAATCTGGTCTGTGCTTGAAAGTTTAGATAGTATTACAGTAAGGAGTGTTCTGCATTTGCAAGTAAAACTCCAGCAATATAAATTTTATTTAAGAAAATCTATTGAACTATTGTAGAAAACATGTATCCCTTACTGATTTGAATGGCGTTTTTAACCAACTTTTACAAGAAAGGCTCTGTTTCTTTGTCCCCTGTTTTCCTAGCCAAGGTTGAGATAATATTTATAGTACTGCTGTCTTCATAAGCAATTCCTGTGTTCATTCTGACAGGAACTGTAAAGACTAGAAAAGCAAAGTAACAACATCAGAAGTGTTCTTTGTTTTTTTTAATCTCTGTGTTGTATTAGAATAAGTCATATATAAAGTCCCTTAACGCACTAAATTATTTATCTATGATTTTTTTGTTTTGTTTTTCTTATTCTTCCTCCAGATGTAATTCCAATATTCTGTTGTGGCTTGTACATCTAACTAGATAGTGTCTAAATTCTGCTAAAATTAATGGGAATTAGATCTGTGCAAGCAACCACCTGGTGAGCTTCTCAGTATTTCTCAGGCAGGTTATCCCTTTTTAAATAGCTCACTACAGTCTTTTTTGCAACTTTAAGTCTCCTGATATCTTTCAGCAGAGAAAAAGGGCTTATAAAAAGAGGGAGCATGACTTTTTACATAGGCAGATAGTAACAGGACAAGTGGAAATAGATTTAAAATAAAAGAGGAGAGATTTACATGAGATGATAGGAAGAAATTCTTTACCAATAGGGTAGTGAGGCACTGGAAAAGGTTGCCCAGAGAAATGGTGGATGCCCCATAGAAGTGTTCAAGGCCTGGTTGGATGGGGCTCTGAGAGACCTGGTCTAGTGGAAGATGTCCCTTCCCAAGGTATGGGAATTGGAACGTGATGATCTTTAATGTTCCTTCCAACCCAAACTATTCTATGATTCTAGATCTGTGATCTTTTCCTAAATACATAGGCTATTTCCACAGGGTATTAGATGTTATGAAAATAATTGCTTTGAGAGATTGATATCGTCTTAAATTATCTGTTGAAATATCTCACCTTTTTTTTTTTTTGTTTTTTTTTTTTTTTTTTGTTTGTTTGTTTTTTTTTGTTATTGTTGTTGTTGTCGGTTTTTTTTTTTTTTTTTTGCCTTTACAAAACCAGGAGCTGATAATGCCACATGGCTGGAGTGGCTTCTCATGAAAGCCCGAGCCATAGAAGTGCCACAAATATTAGTTTTCCTTTAATATTCACAAGCTATTGAAGTTGCACAGAGTTAGTACTCAATAGCTCATACAAATATTTTAATAGTTAAAGTGACATCTGTGCTGTCAGAGCTAGTGTTCTGCTAACAGCCAGGGTCAGTAACACTTTTACAGGGCCAGACCAAATGCTTTTCCAATCAGTAAATTCCCTAAAATTATTTTGTGGACCAGCGATGAGAAAGAAATATTTGACCTCTGGTATTATTTGTTGAAGAGTTATAACAGGTCCCCTCCTAGCATCCCTTCACCTTTGGAAATCTGTTCTCGTTTCTTTACACTAGGTCTACTTCCAAACTCTGTACTTTGCTACAAGAGCACAGCACTTTTTAATAAACAAAGTAAATGTAAACACAAGAAATGCTCTGAGTTTGGGCTAGCTATTTATTTCATTTACAACACAAAGAGATTTGTGGCCCACCTTCTCAAAGCTGCATGCAGCTGTATTTCTGCACTAGGGATGTAGAAACCAAGCTGAGTAAATGCTGAGCCGGGAGTAAAGAAACTTGTAGCACAGCTTACTTTGCCCCATAATGCCTTTGGGCTCTCTTATTTCAATAACAGGGTGCTATGGCTATTCTGCATCAGAAGTAACACATGACCCTCGTAAGATGATCAACTTTGCATTTAAAGTGCATGGATTCCTCTCCAGAGAGGATACCAGGGCAGGGTATGTCATGGCTCCCTTCACCTCTTGTGCATGAATTCTCTTTCATTAGAAACGAGGGCGCGGCAGAAGAGGAACAGATTCTGCCTCATTTTTCTCTGGCATGAAAACATAGTGCAATGAGAAGGTGCACTAAGATGAAGGAGGTAAAGACCAACCAGTTTCAGGATTCCAATGCCTGTGGAACAAATAAACTTCTTATTCCACCAATTTTACACTCAAGCATTATTATAATGACATGGATCCATTGAGTATTGAGGTCTAAGGCCTTGAGTAGAATTTACTTGCAATTGTGTCTAGTCAGTAGGTAGGGAGTAAAGGGCGTTCCTCAGGAGACATCAATTCCACAGTATTCAATGAAAAGTTTAGAAAAGATAGACCTGATTCCCTCCTTCCCACCCTGATTAGTCATACTGTTCCACATCCTTGTAGTTCAGGGGAACAGTGTGGAGATTTGTGGGCACGGATTTATTCCATCCCACAGAAGATGGTTACCTGAGGCAGATTTAGCAAGGAAATTCTTTGCCCCAAGAGGTAGTAACCAAACAAACTAAGACCAAAATCCCTTTATGAGAGTACCTGTTTCTCATCAATAACAGTGGACGCTAAGTACAGCAACCCAGAGAAGTGCCTATCATTCTGTGGGAGGAGCCCATCCCACATTTTCCCCTCCTACTGGGAAGTCTCCCAGAATTCCCTCACTCTCTGGTCTCAATAAGTGAAAAACCTCACTTGCTTGTTTTATCTGCATGCATCAGATGAAAATCTGCATTAGCAAATGAGTGTGTGTAGAAATACAGGATTTTACCTCTTGGTGGGTAATGATACACTTAAAGATTTAACCTCATACATCAGATGGAACTGTTCTGACCCTAAGAAGTACAGCAGTACACATTTTTGTCATATGAATGTTTAATCTTTCAATTTTTTATCATCAAACTGCCAGAAATCTCAGATGTGCAAGGGATGCATAAGGAGGCATGGTGTTTACAAAGATCTTCAGACTGAATTTGAAACCTCAGACTTTGTTTTTTTCTTCTGTTTGTTTGTTTTTGTTGTATTTTTGTGTGTTTTTTGTTGGTTTTGCATTTTTTTTTTTCTTTTTTTCTGGACGACTCTGGCCACTTATTTGCTGTTTCAGTCTTGCTACATCTATTTTAGCTCTTCTACTCACTGGAGTTTGCATTGCTGATAATTATTCTTACTATTTGGGCAGATCATCAGCAATATAACTAGTGAGGTTTCAATCTGTTATCAGTATATGATTGCAACATATTAACATGACTGTAAGATATAATTTTATCTTATTTTAAAATGTTTCAGTGAGTTACATAAAAAACTGCAGAAGATGACCTTCTATCTTCCCTTAGCCTAAGAGAGACATTCCAGCACATTACCAGACTGCAATTTAGCAAGGACTCATTCAAAATGTTGATAATGGATTAAATAGTTTTGAGCAGAACAGCATAAAGAATCTTCTCCTGATGACTAAAATTTATAGCTGTGGCTTACATAGTAGCTTAGCAGTTCACATATGGCTTATGTCAATGGCAGAAACCATGTTATTTTCTAAATCACATTGATTTGTTATGTGGCACTGAAAGATCTTAAACAGAATCATTGGCTATAAATTACAGAATCTAGTCTTCTACATTCTTATCTGTGTTTCAGATCCGTCAAAATGAGCCCAAGAGTCAAGTCTTCTATGTACACAATGCTACTAGTCAAAGAATGAGAACTAAGACCATTCAATTTCCTCCTTTTTTGGAGCCAAGCCAGACTGACATTTTCCTTTCTGTTAGTTTTGGCAAAGACGAAAGAGAAGGAAAACTTTACTGCTCTGTTACTGATGGTTTTTTTATTTTGTTTTTATTAAAAATGTTGAAACATGGGCCCTCTGTCAAAATTATTTTATTATTGAAAGCTGGGTGGGGTGAATGAACTGGCAACAGTTCAGAAAACCATTAACGGCACTGATAACGGGGAATCCTATTCAGTCTCCACGGCACTGCAATACTTAAATGCAATAAATTTTACTGAAATCGGGTTACTGATGTGCACAGTTAATGAATCGGTAAAGATTCAAAGGTTAATCTGCTGGGAGGTAACAAGTTCTGCCCATCTGATATTGTAACCAAAATATGATATTTGTTAGTTACGTGATGATATTTTTTGGGCATACAACAGAAAAAAATTAGTTTTTATTGGCTGCAGCTTTGTTAGGTTTCCAAGACCAAAACACAGTAAGAGCAACAACTCTAATGGTGATTCTTGAACCACAGACAAAACTTAAATATATTAGAGCTGAAATGTGACTCCCTGAATAAAATATATTGTGAAACATCAAAGGAATTGCCCAAGAGGCAGAGTGTTCCCTGAAGCAGAGTTGCACTTGTGCCCAGAAGTGCCCCCACTTCAACCTTCATCCCTTTTCCAGCCAGCACACCCCATCTCCTGGGAGACCTGAGAGACATGATGGCTGTGTGGAATTTGGGAGGGGTGAGGGAGAATGTGCAGTGAAGCCTCTTAAGAACTTCTCTAACTATAAAGCTTTCTAGAAACAAAGCAGCTTGGTCCAAGCAGACTCAAAATTTAAGTGAAAACAGGAAATGGAAAGGAAGAAAAAAGGTAATGCAAGGAGCAACAAGAGGGGTGGGTGAGGTTAAGAAAGCTGATGATCAACACCCTTCCTTCACCCTCAGGAGACACACATTCAGATCTTGTTCTGCCACACCTATTTTGTGGCGTTTGACACACTGTTTACACTCTCTGGCCCAAAGCCTCCCTCTTCTCCTCCACCCCTTTAGACAAGGATAATGGTAGCTACCACACAGTGAGGATAAAAATGTTAAAGCCTGTGAAAGATGCAGATCTTGCAGGTATTTGTGATAGAAACCTTGCCATGAAGGAGCACATTCCTGGTGTCTTTGACAACTCCTGCCTTGAAAGACAACACTGCATACTAGACTCAGGATTGCCAATTCATAGCAGAGTGGCATAGGCTAAGTAAAGAGGTCAGGGAGTGAAATGTGATGATTCCTACAGTGTATCTGTTCCCCTTTAGAGTTGCCCATAGACCAGCAAACCTGGAAATTGCAAGTGCTGACAGGAACCTGTGGAGCACAAGCCTCAAGCTTGGTCCCTCACCTCTCCACATTTGTTGACACAGGTGACATACTATGAAGTGAGACCTTGCTATGTATTCACATCAATTCAGTTTTAGTATTTCTGCCTTTTTGTCCTTTTTTTTCTTCTAATGAACCAAAGGTTCAGGTGTTGTATTAAAAATAGATTAGTATTTTATTCCCTGCTTGGATAGACCTCTCTAGTGCTGGGGACATAATACAACTATAAAGTTAATGTAGTCTAATTTATTGAACAATGAAAAGGGATGATGAATATCACATTCCTTTGCTGTAGCACTTCTACAAATAAATCTTAAATCACTTTCTGAGCAGGGTGCTGTAGACATCATTACAAGACTTGAAAGACAAGAAACTGATGAACATAACAGCAAAGGGCCTTGCCTGTGGTCACTGAACAGGTCAGAGGCAAGGCTACTTAGTTTTTCCAAGGTCTTTCTAAGACCAGAAGACCTCTTGTAAAGAATTATGCTAGTCTTTGCTATTAATTTGTCAACAGGTTACAACAGAGCCAAGCTGTAAACGCTCTGGCTCAAGCTAGCAGGATAATGCAGTATCTCTGTGTGCCAGGTTGAAATCTACTTTGGGACATATCAACACTTGCTTTCTCTTGCAGGACTTGTCAGGAAACAGACAACTCAAATGCATGCTATCTAAGAGCCAACATGAACATGTTCTAGACTCCAGGCTGGAAGTTAATTTGGGCCTGGGATGATTCCCAGTGGGTAGAACTAACAACTTCCAGGCCCTTTTGCTCTGAAAAACAAGTGGCAACCAAAGGATGATGGAGGGACAGCTGGTGCATTTGGAATTTATCCCCAGTTTATTTTGAGTTCTGAATTTCCTGTGTCTGGAAACATCCTTCCCTCTGTGACCATCTTGGTGACAAAGAACTGTCAGCTACAGTGCTGATGGAGGGTTGAAAGAGGAAGGAAAGAGTCTACTGTTGAGTCAGAAATCTGACTGTGTGCTCCTCTATGGCCCTTCTTTCCTTTGCTAAGCTTCAGGGTGATTAGTTATTGTGTAGTTATTGGTTATAACCTGATGTTTTTAGTAATAGCCTACCTACAGGTAAATCTGCTAGTAAAAAATCCCTGTAGCAGGAAAATTCTCCTTCCAATAGAGCTTAATTCTAATGCAATCAACTGTCTATTTCAGAATCTGTACACGTCAATGAAAGACCTCTGGGCTCTGAACCAGGGTCTAACTAGATCTAACTATAGTTTCATATTGTGAGTCACAGAAACATTTTCACTAAAGGGCAGAGTGAAATCTCATAGAAGCCAGTTATTGGCATGAGATGATGTGAAGAGTATGATGATTTTACAGAAAAGCATTTTCCTTATTTACAGATAGCTGTTTGCACCAGTATTTCAGGTCAGGCTTCTTAAATTAGTAATGATAAAGATTTGATTACATTTTCGGGTCTTTATAGAATAATATGAAGAGACTTTAATGGCATTAATAGTATTAAAAAGATCATATGCTACCTTCCAAATTCAAGACAAACACAGAGAAAATGTTAGAACCATACTAAGTAGAGGGTTACTATGGGACTGCTAGCCAGGATAGAGAACTGTGTTGAAAAGATATTAGATGATGGAGCATCATTTTTACTGGACCAGCAGGAAAGGGGAAAGCTGAATTTTAAAGAGACTTTGCTTCTTCTTTTCCTCCTCCTTAATATACATTGAATACATAAGACCAAGAGGTAGTCAGCAGGCATTCAGCACAAGGGCTTGAAATGGCAAAAATGTCTTTATAGTTAAGCTACTTTCTTAGTGCTGAAAGAGGATTTATAATGTGAGAAAGAGAATTTGAAACTTTAGCATGGTAATTCAGGACATTTTGGAGAGACATAGGGTAGTACTTTTGTTTATATTTTATTGCAGATTCTATGCTTATATTGAGATTTAATTAGTATAAAATTAAGGAATACCAAAAGAATAATGAAATGTGATTGCCATGGCTGTATATTTTAAAAGAAAATATTAATTTATTGAAAATAAAATATATGTTTGCAAAAATGAATATGTGTATCAGGCTGATCAGTCATGAAAGGTATGGAGGGGTCACTGCAGAAGACTAGACTGAGAGTTATAAAATTATTAAAATTGTAAAATAGTAAGTGCTGTGGTGACCAAAGCAAGCTCCAAAGCATATTAGGGGAGCATGAGAAGGACTTAGTATACATCAGGGTAAGAGGTCAGAATTCAGAATTGCAATTCAGTGCAACAATCTTGAATAAAAAGAAGTATTCCTGAAATACCCCTTAGAGATACTTTTGTTATAACTGACTAGTGCTCAAGTTTAGGATATTGCCATTTGTTGACTGACTTTCATGAAATAATCCCTTATGGACCATCCCCAAGCTAGCTTTGAGTAATTTAATGTCTGTGGTTTAAGCAGGGAAAATCATGTTCAATAGCAGGAATACATGATAGATAATGCATGTTCAGAATCCATACTCTGAACATGGGCACACACAGATGAGCTGTGCTCATCTACAGCAATGCAGCTGAGAAATGCGATAAACTGATTTCAAACAGTCTTTGGCTTGTGTGATCCTTGAGGGTGTGTGAGGAAAAACAGGTCACTGTATCTTGAGGAAAGCAAAGTTAGTAGGGTGATGAGAGAACCAAATGTGCACAGCAGTTTAAGAACTGTCAAGATGGTGATGGAATGAGAAAAGGATGATCATGGGATATCTGTGTCAAGAAGAGAACAAGAACAGAAAAGTGTTCAAAGAAATTCTTGTCCCACCTCTTCTGCTCCATCAAAAACTGCAAACATTAAAAAAGGACCTACTCTGAAAATGTTAACAAATAGAATTTTGCAATCCAGTGGTTTATATTGTGAATAAAGTTATCGCTGATACATCACACATTCACAACTCAAGCATCTACTTTATCACTAGTGAGATATTCTCTGAACACCATTTTCCTAGGTCAATCCATTTGATTGTGATTGTCAGAACTAATTGGTGCCTCTGGGTATTCAATGTGGGGGGCAGATTTATAGAAAATCGTGACTTTCTAATGTGTCTGAAAAAAAATAAAAATAAAATCACTGATTGCTTTTTAACAGTTTGACAGTTTTGTTTCTAAACAAATTCTCCTTCCCAGTTCTATGATACCAATGACATAGCTGGGCTGTGACATCCCACTTTAGAGCAATCTGTCCCTATGACACTTTGTGGTGCCATATGCAGAAAATTCAAACATCATTAGCAGAAAGAGATCAGGTAGTAAAAGCAATATGTCTTTTAAAAAAGAAGTACATAAGATATTGTGTAGTTATGTGAAAGTCTGTCACTGAGCTACCTTCTGCTGAAAGACTTCTACAAGTTTTTTCTTGGTTGTTACTGATGTTTCCTAAAGAAAATATCATACTGCCTAGTCCCTTTAATTCTTATCTACCATCAAGATGCAAAATGAAAACAAAATTGAGGCTGTTTCTTCAGCACATGAAACAGGTGGAACATTTCTTCTTTGTCTTTGTCCAACATGAAAGATTGTTGCATCTCTGAAGTTTAAGGCATGTGTCCTTTGGAATAATGCCCCTTCCGCTGGTTCTCCTCAAATATTGGCAGCTGGTCAACTTCTTTCCTTGGCTTTGCCAATGATAATATTCTGTGCTTCAGTGTTTCCTTTGCATATCTGTGTCTGACATGATTTTTCTTGCATACAGAAAGAAGTATACAATATTTTGGTTTGAATAGTGTAAATCAAACAAGTTGCCTACAGACTTTACACAAACTAATTTTTCAACATCCAATAGTAAAAGAAGTCCACAAATGAATTTAAACACTAAATTTGCTCTGAAATAGGCTGATAAAAATATGGGCCTTTTCTTCTGCTAAAAGCTGGACTTTTGGTTCTGTGGAAAGAAGTGGAGAAGAAGGCTGAGATGCTCCCATTGTGTCAAAGTGACATGTGCATCACTAACCACAGTACAAATCACTTCAAATGTGGATGCTGCCCTATTTGTACTGCTTTATCTCTCTGTGTGTCCTCTGCTCATCTAGTTACCACAAAAGGTATAGGCACATAGAAACTGGATGGACTTTTTTAATTCTTATGGTTGTGTTGTATGAAAAGTTGCTGATGACTACTAGTAAAATCTCTCTGGAAAGGAAACAAAGGCATCTTTAGGCCTTTAAAAGGCAAATGTCCACAGTTGCATATTTTTAGCATGAGCAGTGTACTATTAGCAGAACTAAACTTTGCAAAAATTATGTGTGTTTGGGTCCTCTGTTATTTTGTCACTCTGAAGTGCTTGGATCACATATTAGGTACCATTCAAGATAAAGGATTCAGGATAGTTTCATGTTTACAGGTTTTACATGATTATTTTTTTTTCTTTTTTAATAAACCTGGTGTTAAAATATACTTTAGCCTTCTTTTTTTTTTTTTTTTTTTTTTTTTTTTTTAAATAGGTAATTGGTCTACATTGGAACAGATGGAAAAAGACACTTGAAGTGCACACAGGAACACCCCTTCAATTTCACCTGCAGGAGGAGTGGTGACAGTGAGTAGCTCTGTATGTAATTGTGGATTTGTTTTTCATTACATTTAAAATGTTTATAGTGTTGGCTCCAAGATTAGAGAAAGTCCATGCAGGAAATCAAAGCGTTAAATACAGACATCTTGATTTGACATCAAATGTAGATTGAAAGTTTTCTGATCTCAGTTTACCAGAAATTTAGATGATGATATCAAAACAGGACAAGAAAGGGGAAATAAAAAAAAAAACCATTTAGTATTATCAAATTGCAGCTCTGGACCAAGATTCGCCTGTCCAGCACAATAAAGTTCTTACTGTCTATGGAACTTCAGAGAAATCAGTCTTTTTACTTGGTCTTTGAAGTCACCAAGACATCACTGCCTGTGATAAAAGAGTTTATTTATAACTTGGTCAGCTTATGTCTTTTCCCACTGAACCAGCAGGCTTTCCAGGGTTTGGGGATATAATTTCAAGGGCTGTTAAACCTCTGTCAAAGTTTTTCTGGCCCCCTAAGGAGCCGGACTATCCAGCGTTCTGTTTGCTATGACAGGGCTTCATGTGGAAGCATTCAGAAAACTGACAGCTTCAACTGCTGCAGTTTTTGTAACAGAAAGTGGCATTTAATCTGAAAAATAACATTAGCAAATCAGCATATAATTGGGGTTTTATTTCCTGCTTTTTCCCCCTTTATTTTTGCTGTCCTAAGAGATAAGACAAAGCCCAATACTGTAAGTTCCTGAACTCTACAGGAAGATTCTATTTATATATAACCTGGAAAACTGCAAGAGGCAGAAATCAGGGATTTTAGAATGATGAAAGATGTTAGAACAAATCTTTATAAGAGATGATAGCATAGAATGCAACACTAGTTTAGGATAGTATTGCAATCCTTCTGCCAATTGTTTTCAACAGCAAGCAGTAACGAATGGCTTAAAATATCTGAAGTGGCAGTTCTCAAAGTGCCCAGTTTGTCATGTCATACTGGGCACATCTACTGCCAAGAATTTCACTGAAAACTCTGCATGAAGTCTTATGAAGGGTTAGCACCAAACCATTTTCTGTGGTCCCACAAGCCTCTACAGTTTGGGAACCATTGATCCAGAGGTCCACCCAAAATGAGCAAATACCAACTGGGTCAATGAAAATCTGCCATCTGGAGCTCCAGACAGTGTTTTGGTCTTTCTTTATTTAAAATCAGTCCAATAAGTGAGCTTGCCAGAATCATAAGACTGTCTTAAATAATAATTTGAAAAATACTGAGAAATGCAGGCTATTGTTTTGACTCAGCTTCCCTTTTGAACCCTAAGGATCCCTGCTTTCACTGCTTTCTTCATAGTTTTGTGAGCAAGAAATTTTCTTTTCTTCTTCTTTTAAATTCAGGCCAAAACTCTCACATAATCTGACTCAAGATATCAGGTTTAATGTAAGCACCACACTTTATGAGACTGAAGAGAAAGTCATAGAAGTTGTCCACACTTCTCTGAAAATAATTGTACATATGTTTACCTTCAGATAGTAAACAGCAGAGAGATAAGCACAGTAATTTAAGCATACTGCCAGCTTAGTAGTAGCGCAGCTCCTAAAAATGGTCACCTGGGGACTGAGCAAAAGTCCATCCCAACCAGTACCACACTTCTTACAGCAGTCAAGGGCAGAAACACTAGGAAGAATGTAAGGGCAGGAGAGCTGTGTTGTGCTTCTTCCCTGGCATATGCCTCCAGCCATCAGCTTTTGGGGACTTCCTAGGCCAGAGTTAGTCAATTAAATGGAAGTTTGAAAAAAGTAGAAGTAAAGTAAAACCAGGACAAGAAGAGAGAAAGACTGACAATAAGAGAGTAATGATTTCCATTTATTACACTGAGTAAGGATTGCTGATAGGATAAGTGTTACCTTAACCAAAGCATCATAATTTTGATAGAATTGGTGCACAGTCTGTTATAACAACCACAAAAATATTTTATCAGTAAGTGTATTCAAATAGATTTGCCCTGACAATCAGAGTCTTTACACATTCTTCTTAATTACTTCTGCTAACTTTAAACAAAGTCTTTGTGAATGTCATAATGCAGGAAAATTTTCATCGTGTCTTGTTGATATTTTATACCTATTCAGCTGGTAGCATCATACTGGATAGAGTGGAGCTGATTTTGTGTGTCTGTTTTTTCCTCCCTTAATATGAAGATCCTAAGCCATAAGGAAAAAAAGTCATTGTTCTTCAATGTGTATAAGACATTCTGTGTTTGTATACATTGTTTGTGTAAAGTGTATACACTGTGTGTGTAAAGTGCCTTGCATCCATTAAGCAAGAGGTATCATAAAATGGCAAAGTAGTATTGTTCTTGAGCAACAAATTTTTACATGTTGCTCCAAAAGGTTAAACTGGTGTAAAGAGATTTTCACCGTGTCAAGGGAACTCAACAAAAAATGCATTAACGTTTTCTTGCTTTGATGTCAAAGATCTTGAAAAATATTATGATGGAAAATAAATACTTTGTCCCTATAGCTGTATCTGTTTCCACTGTGAATCTATTAAAATAAGGAGTTTCTTTTACAGATTAGTGGCACCCAGAGCTGAGTAAGGCAATGACAACTTTGGAAGTCAATTTAATATTTGAAACAGGAAATGACTCATATTTTCTGAAGTGTTACTTCAAAGCTCACTCTTTTAGAGTTAGGTAAAAATGATATCACATCTTCAGAATGTTAAATTGAACAATTGCACTAAGGTCAGGATTTATGTCTGATGGTGCTTTAAGCTGTTTTTTCATTCAGTATGTACATCTCCCAGGATGATTTTTGTCATATCTGGGCAATTACTGAATATTGTCACATACATGCTGATTGGTTCTATGACACCTTTTACAATACTGCATGTCACTCTGTTTTACGTTGCCGTGCATATAACTTGTCTGCAGTGTGTTAGAATTAGTTGTTTTATGGTTTATGAATCTCCTGACATTATATTCTGTTACTATGTTAGCTAAAACAGAACCTTCATGTAAAGGTGATAATAAAAAAAGATGTTAGCCAATAAGAAGTACTTCTACAAATGGTCAAATGACAGTGAAAAAGGAAATATTTTAACAAAGCAATGTTAATACAGCCCTGAATCAACTCAAGTGAAATCCCTGAGGAAGACTGAAGAAACACACCATACTTTTGGCATAGCTCACTTTACTGCATGCCTGACACATTTTCAACCAAGTTCTTGTATATTTTCTGTATGAAAATCTAAAACATAAAGTCTTACATTTAGCAGTTGAAAAAATATAGGAGATTTAAAACAGTAACAGTTCTGCTGTATGCCTACAGATTTTTTTTGGCAATTGGATCTGAAGGAATTGATTTATCCCCCCCCAAAAAAAAAGCAAAAAAAACCCCTATGTGTAGGGGAAGGTTGATGAATATGGTCATGTAATATGATTGAAGTCTTTTTTTCTCAAACAAGTAGGATGTGACGGAGCCTTGCTTGCTCATACCGTGGTCCCCTTACGTGAAGGACACTGATGCTTCAGTCTATTCTGTCAGCAAGGGTGGTCTGTCTAGAGGCATAGATATGCTAAGATGAGAATGCACTGTGCAGTTACCTCAGTAGAAAAATGTAGTTGCTTTTCTCTGTGTTAATAGACATTTTACCACCATATTTATCCACCTCAACCCTCTTTTATCCTGCTTTCCTTTATGGTGTGGAGTGCCATAGCTATTTTACACATGCAGTGTTGATTGTCTGTAAACCTTTGACAGTGGAGCCAACATAAGTTATCAGGAATTCAAAGGTATGCACAAGTCAGTCACAAGCCTGTGGTGCTGTGGATGGACACATCTGCAAGAACATAAGGGAATCCCATTACACTAAATGGGAAATTCCCTCTTATTGTTTCTTCCTTCCAGATGAACAGTGATGAAGAATCACAAATGTACCAGTTTCAAAGAGTTTAAGAGGTGCTTAAACAGCCTACACACAGTTTTTTAGTACACTTGGCATATTTTGAAATCATAATTATGGAAGACTTCCAGAATATCTCAACATGACAGAAAGAATCAGAGGTAAAATGTGCATGGAAAAGCAGCCATTTTGTTGCTTATTTTAAACTTTGGGGAGAATACTGCAATAGCAGAACAAATGAAGCTTCATTCAGAAATGTCATTTATTTATAAGTAACCAGAGATGGCCAGAAGCTGGAAGAATGAAAGAACTCAATATTTTAGGCAGAAAAACACTTTGTAAAATGTAAAATCTAAACAAGTGATGTTTTATCTAACCAAAATCAAACTGTTAGTAATGTTTGTCTTTAAACATCTATCAACATGATGATGAAGCTTGGAAGGTGGGCTGGAAGCATGTCAAATAAAAAAAAAAAAAAGAAGCTGATTTTTTAAAAAATAAATATGAATGACCTTGAATTTAATGTCAGAAAAAGAAGGTTTGCTAAAAGGACATATATATAAGTGCAATGTATGCAATCAGAGTGTTAGTGCTGGAAGGCAGAAATACACTGAACCACAGTTGATAACAGTTAAATAGACAATTTTGTAACACTTTTGTATGTTCTGATTTTGTAGGAATATATTCATTGGTCTCCATAATTTCCAAGACTGCATTTCAGAAGGGAAATTGTATTTTTTCTTGTTTTAATTGTCAGCAAAATGGAACAGAACATCTCTCCCTTATATTTTAGGCTGTGCAAAACCAATTATTAAAATCACATGTAAATCCTTAACTCCATTCATCTCTGTTAACTATCTGAAATAAATAGGTAGAGGATTCCAAGATTCAGGGAGACGTAGAGTAAAAGCTCACATCACGGTCTCTTTATTTCTTGAAATAAATAATATAAGCTGTGAACTGTCCTTTTAATATCTAACACCAGTGGGAGAGAGATTCAGTATTCTTAGATGACAACACCACTAGATGATGGACAGAAGCCAAGAAGATGGGTTCCTTGCCTTCTCTTTGTCCTATTTTCATCTATTGAAATAAAGCTGATTTTAGATTGGCCCACTCTCCTACCACCACAAGAAATAAGACAGAAGAATACTTCATAAGGAGCCTTCCTATAGACCTTTGTGGAGGATGTAATGATTTTGCCACACAAATCACAAAACCTCAGAAGTGTTACTATAATGGAGATAGGCTGGTAGATGAAGGTTGAGTTGAAGTCTTCAGCATTGCAAACAGCCCACTGAAGAGGATACAAAACTTGGCTGTTGGAGCAAAGATGTAGAGTGTTACTCCAAATTTTAGTTTGATCAGCCATGGTTATTGAGAAACCAAATGTAGTTTATGGAGAAAAATTTGATCCACTATAATTGAAATTAAAAAAAAAAAACCAAAAAAAAACAACCAACAACCAAATAGATGAAACTCAAAAGTTCTAAAAGATGAATACCTAGAAATGTTGAAGACAAATATCCACATATCTTACTGAAGTGTGGGACTAGAGACCCAGATGACATAAGGGAATGCCAATAGCCAGCTTAGGTATTCCTTCCTATAGTAACTCCCTGATGAGGTGCCACCATTATCAATGCTTTTTATTTACGGTGTTATGGGAATAGATTCTTTAACAAGAATCCAAACAATGACTGGTATTCACAGGTGTCATATTTTAGGTAGTATTCCAGAGTTGCTGGTCTCAGACATTCTTTTTTTCAATCACAATTACTCCTGTATTTTAGTACAGTCTTGGATTTATTATTTTACCTAATATGATTTAGAAAGCAAGGTTATCTGCTGTTTCAGTAGATCTGTGGGTATAGACTGATGTCAGGATGAGCACTGGATTCCAGACAGTGGCTGTAAGATAGGGGAATAGAGTACATGACCTTCAAAAGTACCTGTGAGCTGTTTTCTGCAGTTGTTCTCCCTTGATTTTACTCCAGAAGAATTTCTAAGGGAGACATTGTCTTAAGATTTGCATTGGAATTCAAAGTGTATTTATTGCTATATCCACAAAAAACAAAGAGTTCAGATAACTTGA
Organism: Xenops minutus; assembly: GCA_035221455.1. Taxonomy (NCBI): domain Eukaryota; kingdom Metazoa; phylum Chordata; class Aves; order Passeriformes; family Furnariidae; genus Xenops; species Xenops minutus. The sequence continues at coordinate 29,769,520 of JAWWEE010000074.1, forward strand.
ATCATCCTCAGAAAATCCCTGGGCTGAAAAAAGTTATGATCTGTAAGAATTTCTCCTCTCTCTGACTTTGTGTGGTTCCTGGTGGATATCTACTACCAGGTTAGCAGAACCTTTGGTAACAGTCATGCCACTCACACTCCAGTGAATACACTCCTGTGCAGCAGCAGAGCTCACCACACAGGCACAGTGTGAACGAGTGTCTCCAGGAGTGGGTGGATGTATGACATGATTAACTCCACCAAGGGAAAACCAATTAGTTAAAAGCCTTATTCTTCCTCTTTAATACAGTGCATGGCTACTTCATCCCATCCTTTTGGCACTTCTGCCCTGCTATTTTACAAGCCTAGCAAAGTGATGATTTCTCTTGGTGCCCTGTAGCACAGTGCAGATATTGAAACTTTTAATTTTTTGTAACAAAATTATGTTTCTTAGAGAATGTTTGGGGTGCAAAAGAGAGGGACATATTAGGCAGACAGACATGAAGAAATGCAAAAAATAGAAGCAAAATAACAGTTTGTCCTATACAAAATGTCTCCTACATGCTTTGCTGAAAACAAAGAAATTGCAATTCTGGTCTTGTTCAAGAACTTGCACTTTGCAGTAGCAAAACACATGAAACTTGCACTTGCACTTGTGAAATGTCTGGGCTATGTATAGATAAATGACAATGAGTGGAATAGCCCATAACATTTTATTTACTATTATCCATGGGTCATTGGTAGAGTTCTGACTATGTTTAAACAGGTTCTGGCCAGGACAGGGTTAATTTTTGCAGTAGCCAGAGGAGCACTGGCTGGGACAGAGAGGTTATTCTGTGCCACCTCTTGTCATTGTCATTGCAGGTGTGGAGGGAAGGGTTGCTTATAGGGAGAAGGGGTTCCTTCAGGTTGAGAAAATGTGGCAGAGAAGCCATCTGGTATTTTTTGTTATGCAGGCTTTCCATATGAATCCTTTCTTTTCTTATACCTTTTGTTATTAATATTTCTGCTGTTATTGTTCATTTTCTTATTTCATTGTTGTTTCCAGTAAATTGTTCTTATCTCAAGCTGTGATCTTTGCCTTTTGTTCCGCCAGCTGGAGGGGTGGGAGAGGAAGTGGTGCATGGCTTTAGTGGGAATACTAAGTTGGAGAATAACATTCCTAAAGAAGGACAGAGGGAGCAAGAGCCAAATGAATCAATGCAACTGAATCGTTGAGCCTCGAGTGATTAAGGTGTAACTGGGCATGGTGACAAGAATACTGCATCATAACCATTCTGAGTGCTGTAGAATAAATCAAAATACTACATTTTTAAAAACTGAATCCTGTTGCAGTTTAGAAAGAACATACAATTATCCTATCCTTTCTGGAATGAAGATTGGAAACGAAGACTTGCACTGCTCCTTGTATCTGGATTTTTGGCTGAGATACCTAAGGTTGGGCAAGACTGGTCAGATTTTTGACCATAATGAAACAGTTTTGCATAAATGCCCTATAACACATCTCAACCCTCCAAGAGAGACCTTCCCCTAAAAAAAAAAATAAAAAAAAATCCCCATCAACAAACAAACAAAGCAAAACCCAGCTTCCACAACAGAACCAGATGAAATTTAGGAAAAGAAATGTTAAATCTAGGAGCTCGTACCTGTACCTGGAGCCATCCTTACTCTCAGGTGACTTCTAAGGTTCAGAGCCAGCCACCACAACTCCAGCCAGGGCACCCAGGACTCAGGCTGGCATGACCTGTACCACATAACTGCATGGATGCTGAGTTCCAGGGGACCCCACTGCTCTAACAGCCATTTCACAAGTCTCCTATTTGGTGTGAAATAAGGTCTCCTGTGTAGATGATCTGGATTTCAATCTTCATACTTGCTTTTAAGCAGTTGATCAATGTGTGTTTTTGAATAATGAGTGGCTGTACTAAAAATTAAATGCAGGGGAACTGCCTCTTGGCACTTATGCTACCATCAGTTCCAGGAAAGACTACTCTATCCTCTGCTGCATCAAGAAAACTTTATTCCAAACGAGGAGCCCAGATGTTAAATTTGTACATTATCTTTCTGATTTCTTCCCCTATGCTTAGTTCAGCTTTTCAAATATTTTATTTCTTATCCAGATATTCAAAACCTCCTGCTTTAGGGGGAAGACAGTGAGATCACCATGTCTGCAGTCTAAAGAGCTGAAGAGACTAGTTGCAGTTTCAGTCAGTTTTAAGTCCTTAACTCATGACATAGTAATAGAAGCTATTATCCCCAAACCATTTTGAGCAAAGTACTTCATAAATAGTCTGGCTGACATAAAGATTGAACCATTTAAACAGCAGAGTAAATGCATAAAAAACACAAAGTCAAGCTGTAAGCTTTGCCTATGTACTTGAAGTACTTTTAAAAGCTGCCAATAAATTGTAACAGATAGCTTAACACTTTGAAACACAGTGGAAAAGCCAATTAAAAATATCTTGGAGCAGCAATTGGAAATACTGTGAGCCAGTTGGTCCAAGCTTACTTTCAGAAATAATTCTGAGCTTACTAATTTTACAGTTAGCAGTCAATCAGAAACACAGCAATCAACTGGAGTATCCCTACTTTACTTTGGACTAACACTAGTGTCGTAACAACAGATACTCAAACTAAAGCTATTCCTTTGACATGAATGTCGGCCCAAAACTTTTGTCATCAGAGACAAAGTAGGAGCTAATCATGTAATGTTTTCATAAATGTACTTGTTTCATTTCTTCATAACATCTCTTTTAAACTATGAATTACTAGCTAGATGGAGCCTGAGACAGGGGGATTTCCCCTGTCAGTACACATCTGTGGAGTGGTGAGCTCCCAACGTATGACTGGAATTATGCAGTGCTAAAATGATATAAGTGATAATTCACAACATCTGTGTTGTCTTTCTGGAAGTATTTGTTGTATTCCAGAATATAAACTTAACATATTTAGGATTCTCAAGTGACACATTTTGGCTATCTCATGTTGCTGATGGGTGAGCGGTAACTTTAACTGCCATTTTTTTTGCATTCTGCTAAATCAATGGACCATCTTTTAATGCATTATCCTGGAACCCTTAAGGAAGGCCCCCTATTCTCTGCCATAATTTCTCACAGTCCAGAAAATCAACTCTCTTGAAGGTGTGTTCTTCAGAGCTGCAGGTAGCAAAATGAGTAAGTACCAAGCAGTACTGGTAGCAATGTTTGGGGCTAGGCCTGCACAAATGTCATTTTTCTGAAGAGTCAGATCTATGAAAGGGCTGTCATTCACAGCTCCTTTTGTGTTAAATTGGAAGATCTCACCTCTCCCTTCTCTCTTCACAGTATCCCTTCAGAGAAACTTTGATTTCACCTGCCCCATCGCAGGGGAATGAAGCCCCTAATGTTTCACCCCTAGAGGTATGGATGCAATAAACTTGTAAAGGGATATCTGCAATAGAGCTTTTTTTGTCTTGCACCTCAATAGTTAGCAGTGTGCTCCCAAACTGGGTCCTGGTTAATGTCTGAGCAGAAGCATTAAATATGCATATTAATAACCCTTCCATTTATTGCCTATGCAGAGGCAGAATTTGACATGCATTACACCATTTATAAGCTTTGACAGTTAAACTAAAATATTCGGAATTTCTTTTTTAATATCTTGAAAAATTATTTATAAAATAATTTGGACAAACAACATAGTAACATACAGGAGAGTCACACAGGCTACTCATGCTTCTGACTTGGAAAAAGGCAGTTTTAAATAGGACGTGGAAATACTAATACTGCATATTGTGTTCACTTAAACTGCCAGCACATTTTCTGAACAAATGTATCATTTTACATTATCATAGTCTATTAGCATTCAGACTCATCTAAAAAATGCTCGGGGACCTCATATAGCTTAGTCATGGTGAAACATCAAAGTAGACAGGAGATTAACAGTGTAGACAAGCACATGGATCTCAGAGAGAACTTCAAACAATTTGAGTGATTTAGTTCAGCTAAAGTTCCCCAAGGAAAACAACACTTCTTATATGAAACTTGACCCTTGAAAAATGTTAAAATATTTTTAACCATGATCACATCACTATCTGTTGTTTTATAGCACTTCTAGAGGTCTAACTCATAATTTCTACAAACAAAGTGACTTCCTGTCTTCAGTCAATTGCTTAAGAGGAGTGAGACTTGCCAGCTGATAGATCTGATTGTAGCAGAGTAGCAAAAGAAGAGCATAAGAAAAAAGAGAAAATACCCACTCAGGGACATGCTACAAAACAGTGTTGATTTTTTGTCTTTAATTTTTTAAGAACTACTCTCAGAATTTAGAAAGAAAAATCTCTATTTTGAATTCCTTGTCTTATAGTGCTTATAGGACTTATAGGGCTATAGATTGCTCCAGGCTGGTGGGGAGCAGGACGGCAGAGGGAAATTTTTTTCAAGACAATTGGATAAATACTGCCAAAACTCATATTTTCATGTTTTCAATTGAGATAAAACAGAAAACCTTTTCTTTGATGGAATCTGCAATCTGTTTCAGTTAGATTTGCTATAAATAATCATTTGAGTGCCTTTTTCTCCACAAGGAAGCTCCCAAATGAGAACTGATCAAAGCAGAAGATTATTAATGGTTTAAAGAAAAACCCAAAAAACTTTCCACCTTAGTTCTCAGAGTCCATATTTGGAACCAGAATATGTATTTTTTCTGGAGAAAGGTTCTGATTCCTCACCTTAGAGCAGTTTCCACTAAATATGAACTATGCTCCATAAATTGCAAGCTAGGTATTTTGTACCATGACTATGAAACATGTTACTAATATATTTCCCATGTTGTGAGACCATTGCATGTCTGTTGATCAGAGTTTAAAGCAGACATTATGTACGATATCCTAGCTCCAGAGAAGTCAATGTCTCTTTTGCATTAGCTTTTGACGGACCAAAATTTCACCCCTTGTTTTCTCTAACAGAGAAAATGTTTATCATCTAGAAGCTCGTTGCCCTGGGTATGAAATGCAAGTTCTGATCCACCAGCAGTAAATTATTTTGTATTATAAATAGACTGTTTGAACCTCTAGTGGAATAGATGAAGGTAAATGGGGAAAGAACATAATCCACTTTCATTTGGCCTTTCTTTTTTCAGATTGGCAATAAGTACTGATTTCCATCAGTAAGTAACATGTTTTTGTCAGGCAGCATTTGGTAATGCTTTTCAGAGATGAATGAAAGTCATGGTAGTATAAGAATCATTATAGGCCTGAAACTGAAATTTCAGCTGACAATTTTATACCAGCCCTATATTCTAACATTATCACGAAATTACACCTCCTCAGATGTTTTCATTTTGTTAGTACAGCAGGAAGCTAAGACTGCAATAAAACATTACACATAGCATAAAAGATTACACTGGAAATTTGCAATATGTCATTAATTTCTTGCCTTGTGTGCTCTGGCACATTTTGAAAGTAATTGGTACAATATTTACTAGGTTTTTTGGAGAGTTTCAGCTGTGATTGCCCAGATGCCATCTGCTGAAGTGCTCACAGGTCAGAGCCCAGAGTCAGGATGGTATTTCGGTAAAGCAAAATTCCTTGTACAATCAGGGGCATCTCATAATTTCTCACCATGTTACAGAAATTTCTATTGTTTGCTCTCCTGGAAGGGACACTTCCTGTGTCACCAAAAAACCCCCAAAACCAAAACAAAAACAAAACCCCAACACCCCCAAAAAATAAACAAACAGAAAAAAAAAAGAACCAAGCAAACAAACAAACAAACAAAAGTGAAAAAAACCTATAAATGTTTAAGTATTTCTATCATTACATTTTGTTGCACTTTATGACCACATCATGACCATCAAACAGGAAAGCAAACAATCAAAAGCCATGCTGTAGCTGGTGGTGTCTCAGGCTTCCTGAGCCCTGCGTGTTTGGACTGACCCCACAGCTCGTGGCCACCACTTTGGAGAGCTCCTGCTGGCCCAGGCAAGGAGCAGTGTTAGTCAGGGGCACCTGCAGGGCAGGCAGCTGACTGATGGAGAAGGAAAGTAGTGCAGCAAAGAAAACTTGCTATTGTTGGGGGAAAGAGTGGCCCTAGTTTTGTACCCTGTTTTCTTGCTGAAGCTCAGTCACTCGTGCTGCAGCGTGTAATGCCCGAGCAAACACAGTTTGCTGTTCACAGAGTGACAGGCTCACTGTGCGGCTGAAGCTGGCTGGCACCTCCAGAGATGGTCTCATCCAGATCGCAGCACACAGCAAGGCCAGCCTCAGCAGCTTGCGTGGGGCTATATACAGTCGTGTTTTGAGTCTCTCCAAGCATAGAACTCCATAGCCTCTCTGAGGAGCCTGTTGCTAGTTTGTACATTTCATCTGCAACACCCAAGTCTCTTTGCTTTGCAGAAATGCCAAAAGTCAGCTTTCAGTACCTTCTGTGGAGACAGTGCTGCCTTTCAGCTCCTGTGTAACTGTAGATGTTTCCAGAGGACACCAGTCTCTGCAGGACTAACCTAAGGCAGAGGCTTAAGCCTTTAGGCAGAGTCAGGGTGCAGTAGCAAAATAGCCACAGCCTCAAAGCCTACTTTATGTAAGCCAGAGCTCAGGCAGCAAGTCCAAGTGCTGTTGGAAGCCCTGATAGGGTCGGTCCCTCTCATTTCTCATCTCTTATCTCTGTCTTTACTCAGTGCCACAGCAGAAAATGGCCCACATTAAGGGAAACAAATGTGGCTTTTGAGAATCTTTAGGCTTTGGGTTTTTGCTTTAAAACATAGAGAGAGAACAACAGTCTCCTCATGACCAAAATGCCAGTTCAATGCATAATCTGTATTTATGAATTACTGCACAATTTCTCTAACTAGTTCCACCCTAAACAGAACTATTATGTTAAACTCAGTAATTTTACCAATATTATATTGCATTATATTGTACAAATACAATAACAATATTTACCTATATTATTATTATCTTATATTGTATTGCACAAGTTATATTTTTAGAGACAGAAAAAAAATAAATAAAAGGACAAGAAAACCAACCATCAAGCACCTACACAGTTGACTTGCTACTGATTTTTTCTTCTAGGACTTGATCCTGCAAGCTCTCTATGCTTGTGATCCTTCCTGGTAACATCATCTTAGAAGATGTGGGTCTCTACTCATTGACTAATGCAATTCATTTGCAAACAAAAGTAAGTACAGATTCAACAATATTTTAATTCTGATTTCCTCTGATAGAAAGTATTAAAGTATACACCCTAAAAGACAACCAATTCCAATTACTGAGTTTTCAGATCACTGAAGAGGTTCAGAGATGTTGAAAGATATGGAGAAAATCTCTATCAGGAGAAGTAATGTGGGGAATTTTAGGCCCATCACCCATCATTTCCAAGATTATGTTATTCCTACCCAGCAAATGAACAAAAATACAATGCTTTACCCTCTCCTCACTCCTAACCTTTTCTTTCTCTCCTATTCCTCCAACTTATTTTAGAGAAGTTTGGTGGAAATAACTTTACTTTTCCAAATGCTGTGATAATGGTTGATCCCATAACACTTCCAGAGCAGCTTAACTTCAAATGCTCCAACAGCAGCAAGCAGGTCTGATGAGGATTAACACCTCCCTGTAATTGGTGGATTTTGATCATTTACAGAAGTGACGTTACTCCCACTGCTCTCATTGATTTGTTTCATAAATCCCAAGTGTGACATTATCCCCCTGTAGTTTAACTGGTTTTTAGGTGGTGGGAAGTACAGCAAAGGGGAAGAATATGGGGGCAGGTTGCACAGTTCACACTACATTTAATACTCCAATCCATATGTTTTATTTCAACTTTCTCTGGTTTAGACTGCCTTATTTTCATCTTCAACTTTCTTTGTTTCACTTCTCATTACTTCTTTCAGTTTGCAATGTGTTGCCCTGCTTTCTACTGTCTAAATTTGCTACATATTTAAAGGTGCTTAGATTCAGTTATAAAGGAGGTCACACAGAGTTCAGAAACGTTTGGAAAGGGAAAAAAAGCTCTGAGAAAGATCTCCTATTTTTCTTTTCTTGAAGAAGGGTGCTGATGGTTTTTTGATTTGCATGGTTAGTGTTGTTGGGGACTAGCTCTTGTATAGCTTGTCCACATGCACTCAGGACAGTGCAGGGTTACGATGCTGTTTCCTTTCATGAGATCATATCTGCAAATGAGCAGTGGGAGTTCTACTGGGGGAGGATAGGAGGAGGAAGGGGAGAGACATACTGCAGTCCAATTTGAAATAATTAATCTAATCTTTCTGTTACTACTCTGGCCAATTCCTATCATCCCTCTCCTCAAAATAGTCTGCTGCATGTCACATTCTCTTTTGAATAGACTTCCTGTGGACATTAGCCCTACGTCAGCTTTTGCGATATATCATGTATCCTTTAAAATTCTACATTCATTTGAATGAGTTCTTGAGTTATTATTTCCTCCATCTACTCACTGATTCCTTCCTTCCCTCCTATGCTCCAGGTAATCAGCAATTCAGGACACTCAAACCACCGACTTATCTAGTCAGGAGGATGTTAGAGTTTTTGTGTATATACAGAAGAGAACCATAAACAATTGGCTGGCTAAAACATTTACACATAACTTCTGGCTTTCTCTCAGGCACAGCTTTTGCTAGGGATTTATAGGTCAGATTGGCTCAGCAGTTTCAGCCTATTGCCCACCCTACCTTAACAAAGCTTGCATGTGTTTGTACAGCTGTGCTCATAGCTGTGGGAGTCCCAGGGATCCCACAAGCCTTCAGTTCCTCTACCTCCCCTTCATCATTTACCAGCACACAAATGTGCACAGAATGAAACTGTAGAAAACTATCAGACTAGCAGGTTAAAGGCCCAGGATTCAAACCCTGTTTATTTTCTTTGCTTGAGTTCCTGCTGCTACAGTGAGTAAATGGTATTTTTCTCCTTGCCCTTTTACCTGTTTGTCTATCACTGTTTGGCCAAGAATGAAAGAAACCATCCCTTTTAGTCTCCTTTAGAGGACTTCAAGGGACACAGAGTGTTTATGTGCTGCTCTGGGTCCTCAGTATTTTGTTTTGTTTCGGGGGGAGGGTGTTGATATAAAATGGGATATAAAGTCACAGACACAGAAGTAAACCCACCTGCATCTCCTGACACTTCAGGCTAAGGAAGGGGCCTATTTTAATTAATATTAAGCCAATTCACAGTTAAGTCCAGTAAATGCTTGATGCTGAGCAGTTTAAAGGCAATTAATATACCTTTTTGAACTTGTGCCATGAATTACAAACCCTGCCATCTGGGGAGGTATTACATTTGAAATTAAATGGAAAAAAAGTCAAGATGTTTCTAAAAATTAGCTAGCAAATTTCAGCCAATCTTATGTTCATTAGAATTCTTTTTTTTTTCTAAGCAGTAAAAGAAAACAATGAGAAAAAAAAAGGTTCATAAACTATATCTATTAATCTAATAAAGTCCAGAAACTCAGAATTTCAATAAAATGTTGGCTTAGCTAGTGATTTCAAAAGAAACTCTATTTGTATTTCAAGTATTATTGTCATTCCTAAAGTGTGATGCCAGTTTGATAAAAGCTCTAATTCAGAAAAGTATAAACTCTACTAACAAAAGAAATTAAAAACTGTCACATTTTCAAAGGATCTTGTTACTCAGTTCTTGCAGACATTTCTAATTAGAGAACTGTATTCATTAACACTAGATATGTTAGCAATCTGCCAAGATTTTTCCTTTCTCTTTCAGTCCTTTGGGCCTCTGTTCCACATCGAGCTAAGCAAAGGCTCATGTCCACATCCACCCTGACTGAAGGCACAAATTCAAAGAGGAGTGAGGGCAGGAGGTGGATAGGCTCCAACACAGAGTTGCAGGACAAAGTGACATTTTAGCTTCTTATTCTTCTGACCCCTCCTTTTTTTTTACATTTTGCCATTATGTAGACATAAAAAGGAACAAGGAAAACGTCAGGTGTTGTCCCCATTGACACCTGTTTCTTCAAGCAAGCTCACTGATCATTTTAAAGAGGACGCAGGCGCTAAGAATTAAAGATTGCAACCCTGTTTGAAAAATCACATTGAATTTTATAATTAGAAAAAAAAAATATCAGTCTGCAATTTCTGTTGCAGTGCTCAGAATTGTATGGGAAAATCTGGCACATTTGAAAATGTGAAATGAAAGACCCTGATTCCTTTAACTTTTCTGGGGTGGTCTAAACTGGTTTACTTTGTTTTTCTTTGATAAACCCCATTTTGCACATCAGGTAAGATGCTCACTAGCTGAAATGAAATGAAATGAAATGAAATGAGAAAGTGTATGGATATGCACGTAACATTCACTTAACAAATGACCATGTTAAAGCTTTTTATGGTCTGTCTCAATGGGGTGCCCCAGGGAAGTATTATAAAGAAACACTGCATGAAAAAATGTAGTTAAGCATAAGAAATCTCCAAACACAGTATTCTTCTGCACAGTCACTCATACTATTGCTACATCAAAGCTTTCAAAAATCTTGAGATTGACTTAAAAGCCTGAAGTTTTTTGGGTATTTTTTAACTGGGAGGAGGGGGAGGAGGAGGGTAGGTGGGGAGGAGGAGGAGGGTCAGGAAGAAGGAGAGGAATTGGCTTTTGGCTTTTGACACCTTTCAGGTTTATATTTTTCTGTAAGTTTATTGGTTGAAGCAATCTTTTTTTTTTTTTCCCCCCCAATTATTTTTTTTTTTTTCAGTTAAGAGCTGAAATTATTTTCTCATTCTACAGTTCCTCATTCTAGGACATGGGGGAAATGGAAGGAAGGGGGGAATGGATTCATGCCATACTGAATCAAAGATCCTACCTAGCACATGATTGTACACTTTGTTTCTTTCCACTGACAGAGGCATGAGAGACCTTCAAGAGATCTCTGATTGTCACAGTCCCACCTCTTGAGTTGGCAGATTTACCTCTGCATCCTGTAAATAATTGCAGAGACATTGCAGGGATAAGACTCTGAGACTTCCATAGTCAAATCTCAGGATAAAGTGAGGAGGACAATAATATTCAAATAACACTGCATATTGTCAAATTCTGTACATTTTCACTAAGGAAGTAAGAAAAACAATTCTCTGCTGAAAGTATGGATAGGTGAAGAAGCAGCTAATCATCTTTTCTAGTTAATGAAGAAAGATTATAAGCAGACACAACAGGAAGGTGGTGAGGGACTGGAAAACTCAAGCCCTTCCCTTGAGATACATTTGGAAAAAATCTGTGGGAGAGCTGAAGGAGTTTTTGTTTGACTTTCCATTTGTTTGGTTTGTTATACTCTGAAACAGAAAAAGAACATGGATATAATACAAATCTCTGCAGTGTTACTGGAGTTCCACATCCCATATTAATCAAAACATGCAAAGATAGGAATTTAACTGAAAGAATTTGTACAGTATGGCAAGAAGGAGAGATTTTTGCAAAAATGTGGAATGGAAATACTCAGTGAAGCAGGATAAAACACAAACTTATCTGGAAGTAAATGAATATGTTTGAAACCTTCTCTTGGAAAATTCATGATGCTTTGTGCATCCAAGTGAGGCAAGGTATCTTCAAGACCATTACCTTAGGAGCTTCGTCCATAACTTAGGCTTTTGTTTTTCTAAGTTTTCCATGTACCAGTGAATTTTAGTCCTGCCTCACTTACTCAAATAGCAATGATAAAACCACACTAAAAAAAAGAAAAAAAAAGAAAAAGAAAAGAAAAAATTAGAACAAAAAAAAATGCAGCCTGTCAATTCCTTACCTCTTTTGTCATCACTAGGACTAAAATTAGAGGAAAATCCAAGTATGCAATATTTACTTCACCACCTTATTTCAAATGTTTTTTTATGCTGATTATGATAGGGACCACATCTTGTCAAGAAACAAGTCTGCTTATAACACATAATAAATACAGCTACACACAACATGTCGATAGCTTTCAGACTACAATGGAAAGTTTTAATTGCAATTTACATGTTTTCCTCACACTCCTAAGGTGCTACAGATACAATCCTGCCAGCATAGGCCATCTCCACTTATAGGCTTCTATTATTATTATTATTAGAGATATACAATTTCTAAAGAGAAAATCTGGTGTGACTGGATGATAATCCTTTTGTCATGCTGCTATCCTGGGGATAAAACTTCTGAATAGTGGATAATACATTAAGGTAGCTTTTGCCTTTAGGTGATCCAAGTACAAGAATTTATCAGTTGGTAAATCAGTACAATGCCAGATGGTATCAGCCCTCTTTTTTGTAAGAAGAGGGGCACATTACAAAGAGTACATCGTGATTGCTATCAATCCTAGCAGAGAAACTAAGGACCAACAAGTTTTCAGGCTTATACCTGGCATTTGGGGGGTCTGGCAATTTGTAGAGCAATCTGGAGGAATTCTATAATTAGTAAGTGATATCATTCTCATGCCTGTAGCATTTAGATAAAAATTGTGTTTAATCTTTCTTTTTTCTTTTCAATAAAGATAGTGCTTCACAGAGGGCTCATTCATCCTGTATCTTTCTGTGGTTCTTACTGACATTGTGGCATTTAAGCCTATTTCTGCTAATTCACTACCATTCAAACCTTGACCTGGAAATACTGCAGAAAATATATCATACTGGTCAGTATGGCTGGGTGATTGGCAGAAAGGATTTAGGAATATTGGAAAAGCTAATCATAGAGAAGCAAGAGAAACAAAGAAAGAAGAACCCAGAACTGAAAAACACAGAGGCAAATTTTTACAGGAGACTGTAGAATGTTATAGAGATTCCCTCTGGGAGATCGGCGGCCTCTCCCTGTAGATCTGGGAACACATTTTTCAGAAAGATCTATTGGTGTTCAGATAAACAGATGACAGAAAGAGAGGGGAAGAAGAGGGAAAAGAGGGTAAGAAGTCAATGGAAAACTAGAGAGAGGAAAAGTACAGGAAAGGAATTTAATGCTTCACCACAAGTTCAATTTGTGTTTTTAATGGCTCAAGCCTCATCAAATCTTACGTCGCTCTGCAGAGCTACCACTGCTGGAGGAAGCAACTCCATAGCTCCCAGCAAGGAGGTCTGTTTAAGAGAAAGCTTGTCTACTGCATGTGGGAGAAAACTGAATATTGTTCCTCACATTAAGGTCTTATGAATGATTGTCTTTCATGTCTGATTTGTGCCTGTGAATATACTCATAAAATCCTGCAAACTTAAAAATAACAAAAGTGAATGTCAGTGTGGGTACAATAATAAAACAATATTGAAACTAAGGCTTAGATGCTTATGAACTACAATGCAATTTTCAAAATTCCTTGATGCAAGATATGATTTGTGAGGGTTTTCACCAATTTCTGTAGCACAGTAAACTGTGTCTCACACTGGGAAACATTGTGCAGTAATTTTCGTTTCTACTGAAAAGAGGCAATGCTTTTACCAGATTCCTGTGAACTTCAATCAGGGTTGGATTTTAACCTCAGCTTTTGTTTTAAAAACTGCAAAGTTAAATTTTATAAGTATACAATAAACAATGACATGAAGCAATAAGAAAGTTCTATAGAATTGAACTGGGTAAAGCATAGTTTTTAAAATGAGGGCTTATCTAAGCTATTTTCACTTGTGAACATGAAGCAGAATACAAGGCACTAAATTATTATTGAACATTTTCAGTTGTATATATTTCTATACATACTGTATATATAAGTGGTATATATATATTTATCGCGCTTGCAGCAAGCGTGGATAAAGCCCTTCCCAAATCTTTGTTCGCTAAACCTATCCAAGATATGTATTTATATAAGGTAATGTAAAATGCTACAGAAAAATATCCTTAAAAAGCAGCATTTTAACTGAATTTCAATGTATGGAAAGGTTCAAGAAGCATTTTTCATTCAGCTCATTTTGTATGTGTACTGTCAGCTCCCTTCCTCCTCATTCTCCTCATTCTTGACAGCAGCACCACTGTTAGCCTAAGTAGTCTGTTTCCAGTCTAGACTTTTTTAATCATGATGAAAAGCCTAAAGACCAGTAGAAGATACAACGTAATGATATTTTTTTAAATAGAGAAACACTTGGCAAATATTTATTGTGATTGGCCTAAGTATAACTGTAGCAGAGATGTGCCAATATGTCCATTCTGGTTTTCTTGCTCACTGCAACATCTCATTGGAGAAAGTGAACTTTCATCTCTAATTAATGGTGGCAAACATGATGACATTTTTATGGCTTATAATATTCAAGGCCTCTGTTTGCTTATTTGGGTCTAGTTCACATGGGTTCTAAGACTGGGTTGTTTTAATTTTGGGGTGGGGGAGAGCCTTACCAGTTATGAACGATACAATGCAATGAACCTCTTCCCAAAAGACTCTTTGCTATTATGATTCACACCAAAAAGCATCAGAATTTTTGCTTGGAAGTCATGAATATCATGTTATAAGTAATGATTTATTTTTTTTTTTAACTATATGGAGAGATTAAATTCTGAAATAGTAGGTAAAAAATAACTGTTCAGATACTGTAATAATTGATTTTGTTCTGACATGTATCAAAAGTGAGACCTGACCTACTGCATTCTGAGGCAAATTTCACAATGAGCAATGGTGCACTGAAGGCCAAAAGTGATGTAGTCTTGCTTACCAGAAGGAACTAGAAGGAGTACAGCAATTAAAAACTTGAACTGAGAATTCATGGTCTTGTTGGCACTCCACACAAAGGTTCCTTCTTTCTCCGACAAGATTTCTTTTTAGGGTAGTGACTCTGTTTATCTCATTGTATTTTGTTCAGACTACTGCAGAAGAAAGAACGGTGCTCACCACAATAGAGGAATGGTGTTGCATCCGCCGAAAGGACTGAGTGTCCTGGGGTAACAAGGAATCTTGCATGATAAACAGAGTATGTTGCCATTCTCCAGGTCCAGCAAGATAGCTGCCTTCCTGAAAGTCAATTAAACCAAGAATTTTCAAACTATGATCTCAAGTTAGGACCAAGCATCTGGTCAGCCAATGTGAGTTCTATTAGTCAACACCAGGGAACACCTTAAAAATGGACATTCAGTTGCTTAGCTCTAGTTTCTTCTTTTGACATTTTCACACTAAAGAAGCTTGTCCTGATCATGGGCACAATAAACATTTTTAATTGCATTTTCTTGTAGCAAATTTCAGCTGCTCATCTAAATGTATTTATTTATCACAAAGATACAAATTCAGACTGGATATTTTAAAGACCTGTAAGCATACCCACTCTCTACTTCTTAAGTCCAAAGGTAACATCATTCTTTTATCTACAGACAGTATGAGAAATGCAATGCTTTCCCTCTCTTTTATCTTTCAGAAACAGAAATAAACATCAAGACTGAATCTCTTTATGGTTTCAAACTAAGCTCCTTTCATTTTCTTGTATCTAGTTCATATTCTATTTTCTCTAGCCCATTGTAACAAAAGTTTCTTTATTGTCCTCACTTGTTAGTACATTTAAGTAGTGCAATAGGGAACAATAGCTTAGCAGTAAGAGCCTGCTTCACATTTCCTGTTTTCCAAGAGCAAAAGGGATATTTCATGTATCCTTGCTATGCATTATGGACATAAGATTCTTTCTCGTCATCCCAGCAAAACCTTTGCAATTATGAAAAATACAGGGTTGATCTTTTGGGCACTGGAAACTTACCGAGAACTCTGATACAATTTACTGCTGTTACCTTATGTTTTGAAATAACTGTTTCTGTTATAGACATTTCCATTTTATATAAATTACCCCTTTTAACTAAGGTTCACAAAGTTTTAGTTTATTATACTGTATGATTTAAAACACAAGTAATACATTGGTATATTTTCTGTGTCTTCATATTTTTTCTTACTCATTTTAGAAGTGTATATGTGAAGCTACAGCAATTATTGTTTGAGTTGCTAAGTTACCATTAATTCGTTTTCACCTGAAATCACAGAACTCAATTCATCTAATATATCAGAATTCTGGCCCATAATATATGATTTTCAACCACTTAATAATTTTTATAGGGAATAAGCATGAGGATATAGCAGTCACCACATTCTTTTCTCACCACAAATACACATGTATTAATTTATATGCACAATATGCAACAGGAAAATATTAATTCCAAAGGGAGAATCCTATAGCACTCAAGTACGCTATTGCATATTCATTATATGTGAACATTTACCTGCCCAGCTAAACTGTATAATCACGATGATTGTAGGTGCAAATTATGTTATTGTACATACTGGTAATTGCCATAGCTGTTTGTCTGTGAAGTCACCTCCTTTGCATATGTGACAGTGGCATCTGCATGTTCAAATTAGGGTATTAATGATGGGGCAAAACATTTAAGAAAATAGAACCCTAAAGAGTAAGTCTTGCTTCCATGCAAATGTCTCTGACTCTGAAACTAGTTGAGAGACATATATGGAAAAGAAACAAATTATGTGTCCCAAGAATATTATTGAAAGATTTTCACACTGTATCACAACATTTTTAAACAGCAATTGCCAAATGGCACTGTTGCAGGAATCAGTATGAAGGAACATGTTAAAATAGTATGGATAAAGAGCAGTCATACAGATGCCAGTTCCATTTTGCAACTATTACTCTAGTGGTTCAATCTAACAAGTATTTCCAGCCATTTTATTTCTTTGTCTGCATTACCTGGCCTTCTCCAAGGGTAAGGTCCATAGAAGGAGTTGAGAATGGGCCTGTTTAGCTGACTGATTCTACTTTCCCAATCTCTGGCACAAGTTCTTTTTTCTTCTAATGCTCCCACAAAGCAAAGTTAAACTTTTCCACTATGGGGAAGGTCACTTTCTTCCTTAATAATTAGCAACGTCCTATTGACCAGTGGAATTTTAGAGAGAATAAATCCTCCACAAATCACCCAGTTTCATGGTAATGAATGGGCACACATCCAAAATTATGATCTACTTCATAGTTTCTTGCTTGAAAGTGATGCATGATGTTAGCGCAGCCTTAGAAGAAGATTACTAAAAGCATGTCTACTCCATCCAGTGCAGCATGAGGGGGAGCTTTTTCTAAGGCAATGCCATACAAATGAATAAACCTATACACTATAGACCCAGACAAGTAACACAGAACTGCCGCTCCCAAGTTAATTGAGGGATTAATCTTGCTGAGATGTTTTTCTAACATGTGGCTCCTTAGCAGGGTGGATTTCTCAAGTCATAGAACACCACTAACAATCTTCCATAGACTTATCAAGTGAGCTTTGATACTTGACTTCTGTAATCCTGTCTATTTAATAAGCATTTTGATGATAAGCATTACTTCAGTAGTTTTGTGAATCAGCTCTTCTTGTGACTGTGCAGCATTAGTCTTACACATTTCAACAGGCATTCTAAAACCTCTTCCAGTCATGCTCATTTGTCAGTTTGCAAGGTGGGTCTTCTCTCTACATAAAAGCTGGCCAGGAAGACAGACCAGTCCTATCTGTTACATTCTTTTCTGTTTAAAGTCTGTGATGGGAGGTATGACAGATATATCTGCATCCACTAGGAATGTGAATGGCCTTCTTTGTCCATCACTTTCCAAACAAAGCTATTTTCTGTTCTTAGCCTCTATCCCATATATCTTTTTGTTTGGAATCCAAAGGCCTCCCAAAATGATAAACAAAAATTGGCACACTTGTATTCTAACAGCTTTTCCAGCTCTCTCCATTTGACAGCTTCCAAGTCAATCTCATGTATAAACTCAGACCTATAGGTTGTGTCATCCACTCAGAGAGATGAAACCAGTGGGAAGGATTCAGAAAAGGAAATATATGGAAATTCTTTTACAAAAGACAAATACAGACAGAAGTAGCTTACAAAAGCCCATCTGCTCTGGTAAGCAGGTACATGGGCATGATCCCCTCTTTGTTATTTAAGTGGGGCTTAGATTTGTGATGTGGAATGAGAACAATACCCCTGTTCAACACCAGCAGAATGATTTTAGATAGTACTCAATAGTCAATTGCACAAGACCAAGTCCAATCTGTCAGTGTAGTGTGGTCTGTCTTGTCACAGGAAGTGTTGTTTTTGGAACAATTTGAGCAGCCATTGCCATTTTACTGCCTACTGACAGAAATTAGTAGTGAAGGCCTCATAGAGCAATTTATCAACACCCATTTGATTTACACTTTTTTCAGCCCTCCTATCTCCAGACTAGAATGGCTGTCTGCCTGTTTATGTCAAAATGTCAGTGGAAGGTACAAATTGAGCAGGATCAAGCCCTGGGAATAACTGATCTCAGTGACACAGGGTGGTTAAACCCCTCTAGGACTGGTTTTGAAAGGGACTGAAAGGCTCCAGCTCAGGCCTCTGACCGGTTACAGAAGGCAGGTAAACACAGATGCAACGAGAGAGCCCAGCCCTGCAGACACTGCACCACAGGTTAGTGCAATCAGCGCCGTGCAAGACAAAGTAATGGCAGACAACCCCTGAAAGGAGCAGTCATTTATCCTTCAATGCGACCCTGTAACATAAAGTAAAAAAATATAGACATGTTAACTGAGAGGAGAAGGAAGTTTATTTTCAGTCTTTTCATCTTTTCTTTTTTACAACTCCCCCCACATTCCCACTCTGAGAAAAAAAAAAACTTAACTATGGCTGCTGCAAAATCTTTTATAAGTTCTGTTTCTTCTGCTGAAAATACCAGGCTGAGATTATTGTTCTTTGATATCCACAAACAATACTTCTGACACAAAGTATATTACCATCTACCTTAAATGGCGGTACAATTCTAGAATTCAACAGTTCTCATAGATGTACCTTAACAGTAGTGACAGGGTGTATACAAAGAGTATGAAGATGACAGTGCAATTTCAGTATTCATAAAAAAAAAAAAAATAACGTCAGAATGAAATTCAAGAATATTCTACTATACAAAAGACCAAAACTAAAGAAGTTCATGGAATACTGATAATCTTGTGAAACTAATTTTTTGGGGTTTTTTTTTAAGGAAATTAAGAAAACATTAAGACTATTTGCTAATGAGAAAATTATTTGGAGCAATACTTGTGTGTGCATATATGCATAAATATAAATCAAAATTAAATCATAAAACCCTCTCAGTCTTAGATACATAGTGATTCTAAAAGGATTACCTTTTTAAGCATGCATGACATTTATGTAAAAATACCATTGAAAAAGATTAATCTCTAGACAGGCTTGTCCATGCAGTCTTTCTTACAAGCTTGCATCACTGGAAAGAAATAGACCTTACAGTCTTGCAGAAACTTTGAAAGCACATTTTCCAGTAGCAGGTTTTATTTTCAGCAATTTATATTTTGCTGCTTCAATTTTTCGAATGTTACTTTTGATGCTGGTTTTTTTGTGAGGGATAATGGCAAACAATTTGAAGGGACCTCAAAGGGGGTGGAGGCAGGGAAAGAAAAAAAAAGGCTGTCTTACTTGATGAAGAAAAAGAGATTTTACCGTTCAATCCTGCAGAGTTGATTTTTCCAGTATAGAAAATGAAAAAAAAAAGAAAAAAAAAAAAAAGGGAATGTTCTAAAATTTCTGGCAGCACCTAGCATAACCTTCAGTATTTGCTATCCTAACCACATCATCAAGGCCTTTAAAATTCAATGAGGAAATTGTTTTCCTTTCTTCAAAGGAACTCATTGTATATTTCACTGTAAATGTAGAGAGGAGCAATATTCTTTCCTCTAAAAGGTGTGATTTTTACTGCAAATCAGAAAAACTGTGGAGGTCTGGACTATGATTTACACCAAAAGACTGGCACAGGAAGCCTTCATGAAACACTGCAAGGTCAGAAGCTGTAAAAATTAATGCAGAGAGTATACCACTGTTAATAAACAGTTTTGCAGAATCTGATCAGCCCAGGAATGACTGGAATATATTTTTTTCTTATAGTATTTGTTTGTGGTTTACAACTCCTTGAGAATACTGGCTTGGTTATGTGCATGTTCCTTATTCACACATGAGATGAAGTGAAAAGGTAGGTACATGAGAGAAACATGGGTAGGAACCACCAGAGCAAGGTGAAAGGTGAAGAGGGATTGTTCTCACCAAAGTACTAATAGGTCTTTGAAATAGTTTTATACATATATCCTAGTAGAAACCATTGCACAGTGAAATGCAATTAGATCTTACCTTTATTTCACTAATTGAAATGCCTGTCCTGAATGTTCTAGGATGTGAATGTTGGATCACTGTTCTGCAAGGGACACAGGAGAATCCTGCCAAGACCCCCTTAGCACAGATAGTGAGTTCCAGTTGTGGGTAAGTACAGCCGTATAAGTTGTTGAATATTTTGAGACAATATGTCATTTACCCATGGCATTTGTATAGCAGAGTCTGGGGCATACTGCTCACACACAGGAACTTTTTCACTCCTTCTGTCAAGATATAGGCCTTTTTATAAAGTCTATAGGTGGCACCTAATAAATTCAGAGAAGAAAGATCAGTAAAACCTGTATATAAAGGTATAGATCTAGTTAGAAATGTGAAACTAAAAAAGCAGCTGTGGATTGACTGTAGTTAGACTGTCCATGTTATGGACCTGAAGATAGCTAGCAGGTAATGAGCAAATGCATTAGAATAAAATACCTAGGATTAACAGCAAAAATATGGGATCACATTTAAACCTGGGTGCTCAGTCTATCCTGTAAACAGTCAGATGGTCTCTGTGGATGTTGTAATTATCTGTTTATTAACTTTGTTTTGCCACTCTATACTTTGCAGAAGTGCTTTCTTTAAAAGACTTTCTCTTTCAGTACTTCTTGATTATTGTTGCATAGGATATTTTTTCAGGTGATACTGAATGCAAGAGAGAACAATTACTTCTGCCAGCTTCAGAAAATGATGACTGTTACTGTTCTGATCAAGATATTTCTTCTCTCATCCATCTGTCTATCTTTTTCCTTATATCAGAGAGCATACCTCTATGGTGGTATGGGACAGCTGCTAGGTGGACAGACACAGCTGTTGCTCTAGTTTGGTTTAGTGTCTTAGAGTAACTCCACTTTCACTGACATTTAAGATTAAGGAGTTAGGAGTTGCCGAGGCAAAGTTATAGGTGTGTGCTTTTAGAGCTGTTCATTGCTACTGTTTTGGACAGTGGGCAAAAGTGACGTCTTAAACTGTTATAATTAAGCCAGAGCCCTAAATCAAAGAAATGTGATGTAATGTAATTCTCCTTTTTCTAAATTTGTTTTCAGGCTGATAAGACAATAGAAAAAGCAGAACAAATAAGAATATCATTATATTATTCCTCCTCAGTGTGACAACAAAATGAGATAGTAAAAGTAAATAATCATAAATTTAGGTAAGCAACATGTGTATGTAGGGAAAATTATAGCTCTCTTCCTGGTCTGAGCTCTCCAGATCAGAAATAAACTTCATAACATGGACAAGGTTTCAGGGAAACAGAAAAATGAGAAAATGCGTAAAAATATAGTTTTTTACATTTTTCAGTACTGTTTTTCTTTTTCCCCACAAAGTTTTCTTAATCCTTGAAATATCATCATAATTTCATACTATTAATGTGTTTTGATGGTTTAATTTTTCTGCCTGGTGTTGAACAAGTGTTCTGTGATTGTGAGACCTGATGAGATCATTGTGAAAGAACTTGTACTTACACCTGTTTCCCTTTCAAGATAGTGCACACAACAGACATGGAAATAAGAGGGTCAAATAAATCTTGATCAGAGCTTTATCCACAACAGATCACAGTGGTTTAGCCATAGGGCAGTGAGAGATAATGTTTCAAAGGTAAGACTTTGCACAAACTGCTTTTGTCTTGCCAAGAGGCTAGTCTGATTTATAGACAATTCTTTCATGTTTTGGGTGTACTGTCTTAGAAATGAGACTTTTGGATGTTTTTGTGTTGAATTTTTACCTATAGCAAGAGATGAACAGGTTGGTTTGTGTACTATCCACTGAGATACATAAGCACAAGTAGAGCTGGCTTATAAGTTATTTCAGCTGGTAGAGCCTCTCTATGCTTTTTTTTTAATAGAAAATAGGTGTTTATTTCTTGAAAACCCAGTAGAGAGCTGTCCTTTAAGCATTTAACTGTGGGATCTGACATGTTATAAAATGCACCTGTTAGAGGCTGTGCTGGAATTCAATTAGTTCTCATGTGACTTTTGCAGCTGAACTAATGGGCTGAAAGGTTATACTGGGTAAATATGAGATCCCAAACTGATTCGCAGAGAAGGCTGAATAAATGTCATGATTTCACTTTG
Source organism: Xenops minutus (assembly GCA_035221455.1). Lineage (NCBI taxonomy): Eukaryota > Metazoa > Chordata > Aves > Passeriformes > Furnariidae > Xenops > Xenops minutus. The sequence goes on from JAWWEE010000074.1 coordinate 29,791,657, forward strand.
TGAATTTTGGCCATACCACAGTAATTATATTGTTATTTTGCTTTAAAAAGGCCACGACTAGAGCAGCACTGCTTACTTATTTGGAAATTTCAAAATGTAAGACTTTTAGTTAATATTTCTTTGTTAAATGTCATAGGTTTCTGAATAAGAAAGAAAACCTACTGTACTGCAATAGTTAGTGATTGATAAAGGGTGACCATTCAATTGCACTCATTGCTTATTGTTGCCATGTTTGGCTAGTATAGTTAGTCAAAGAGCAAATTCATTAAGAAAGTTATTATAACTTGTTATAAAAAAAATTGGTTTTAATTGACCTGCCTAATATTAACCTGTAATTACATCATAAAAATATAATAATAAGAGACAGTTTTATATCTACTATAGAAAAGATTTTTTTAGTGTATGTGTCCACCAAAGATTTTGTGAATTTATTTCCCTTCATGTTTTCATTTGAAATTGTCAACTGTATGATGCACTTCTTACTTTTACATTGAAAAAACAGAACTTTTTCTGGTTTACTAAATTAAATTATCATAAAAGCTGTATCTTGGGTCAATTTAATGTAGTTTTTTAGTATCTTTTAAATTTTGTATGTTTTAGATTTTACATCTTGTAAACACCAAACTAGAAATACTTAGTGCTTGTGTAGATCCACATAGCAAAGACACAAAACTAGAACACGAACAAGAACACATGAACACAGTGTTAGAAATCTACATTAATATCTGCATTATTTTTGTTGTCTTATTGAACTTTATTCAGTCCTCCATCTGTTGAGGTTGAAGCTAACACACTCTGGTCTCTTGCTCTAGCCCTGCTGCCTCCATGGTTCCTATATCTGCACATTTTTCGTGAACTACTGCTTTCCTAATCCAGAAATCTGAGATGTATTTTGCTTTTTATAAATCCCATGAACAGACCTTGTTCTAAAATGACCATATGAGTTGGTTTTGTTTCCAAGCAGAATTCCAAGTTATAAATTAACATATGGATGCATATATATGTACTTTATGATGTATTATCTTGATGGTAACTTTGGTTTTCCCCTTTTGGGAGGACCAGTGGAGCACTGCACCATCCTGGGAATGCTGGAGTACTGTTGAGATAAAAGCCTTTCCACCAGTTCCCGCTCACCATTCAGCAGCCCCTGAGAGCAGGGATAGGAGAGATTTGGATTATTACCCTGCCTCCTGACTAAGTTAGATTTTCAATAAGCTTGTTCAAACAAACCACTAACTCATTTCAGCTGAAAATTTCAAAATAAATTCAACTTGAGGCAGAGTCCTGGCGCAGAGAATTTAAGCCTAATGCACTGTTTTCAGTGGCTTCTAAGAAAAATATTAACTGTGCTTCTTATTGGGAGAGAAAAAGTCTTAAACCTAGAGGAATACAAGAAAATCAAGTAGTCTGTTTTGTTACAGTGAACATCCACTATTGGTTGAGTTGATAGGTCTTCTTGTCCTCCTCATGCTCTCTTGGTCTTAGGTTTGCATTTATTTTGACTTTTTTTTTTTTTAATGTTTATTTATTAGCGTAGTACAAAGCTCAGCTGAAGTAATATAATGATATTTCTTTCTCTGATTTTTGGTAGTGTTTTCTATTTTTTATTTATTCAAGTGAAAGATGACAGCTAAATGCCTGTAAACTGTAGTTAGTAGAATGAATGCACCCTTTGTGAAGTTTCTTACTTTTTGAGCAAAGAAATCTAGCATTGCTTCTGTGTACTTAAGCTGCCTCTAGTCAGTACTTGGAGAATTGCCATTCCCCGCTGATTACTGCTGTGGTTAGGAGCCTAAGTGAGAGTAAATTTATCAGGCAGCTGGATATAATGTTAATTAATATATCTTGAATATCTCTTAGCCCACATCCTTAAAAGAATCAAGCCTATTTTCAGGTTTCATAGCACAATGTGTGTTTATAAGTTTAAGAACTTTTATTTTGGAAAAATTAAATTCGGTTTTAATACTAATTGATGTTTTTCTAATAGATAATTTATTTTATTATTTAATCCATAGTGTTCTCTGGGATTTCCTGTATAGAGCACCATACACACGATACGGATGTCTTGTCTGTCTTGAGATTGTTACTGCACCGTCTCAGACTATGGAGTCCCATTAAAAAACTCTGATCATGAACAGTGAGACTGTCTGATCCCATAATGACTAATCAAAATGCTTTTTGCCTTAAACACAGAACTTGAAAAGAAAATGTAGAATTAAAAAAGATCAGGTAAGCAGCCCTGGAGTCGCTTTGATCACTTTTATTATGATGGAAAAATTTCTAGTGCAAGAATTCATAAGAGAAGAAAGTTCAAGATATTCATATTCATAATAAAATGAACATAATATTATCACTGCAAGCCTGATATGCCCCCTTGCAAATATGAAACAATTATCTTTTTTTATAACTGATATTACTGAATAATGACTGATGGATTACAAAATTAGAATAAGAATCTTTCAGTACCAAGTATACTGATTAAAATTGAAAGATGCAAGTCTTGTATTTATGTTGTGAAAATGTTGTCACATCTGTTTCAACACCCATAATAATCTCCCCTCCATGGTTAGTGAAGATCTGGGAGATTTCCTTCTCCTTGTTTATTCTGTCTTGATGATTGTGTTTAATTTGTACTAAGCTCCTATGAAAACAAAGAAACAAAACCAGCATTTTCTATTTACTCTAGTTTTAGCCAAAAGCAACAAGAAGTTGCCACCCAAAACATGGGCCCCAAGAAACTCAGTCCCTCAGAAGCTGAGGCACACAGCAGCCCTGGGCCTGTCTATGAACTGCACCTGATACATGCATGTCTGCAAGGTGCAGAGGGACAGACTCAGGCAAGAGAAGTGGCAGTGAGCATTTCACCTGAACAAAGTCAAAAGAAATAACTTCTTTTAGACACTGTGTTCATTGTCAAGTCAGAGGTAGATTTCTGGGCAAGAAAACTGATTGTTCATATTAGTTTCAGTGGAGTGCAGAGAAATAAAACAATTTCAATTTTCCATGGCAGAAAGGAAAGGCAACAAAAAAATATTTGGCTCATATTATCAGTTTGCTCTCTGAACAACCTCAGCAAGACCTTGAATGGTCACCTGAGTCAAAAAGGCAGCAGTTCCTCCCTGAGTTGCAGGAGGACTGAAAAGAGATGAAGGTGCCAATGACCCTCATGCCCCTCTGCAGTGTAGCACGTGCCCAGTGTGAGCCAGACTGTTGAGTTGTCAGCTAGAGGGCATCCCTCATGTCTCAGAAGCCCAGCCCCCCAGCTGGGTGCTACTGCAGCAGGCACTGATCCTTCCTACCTGCTCCCAGCCTGGTCCTACCTGGTCTTCCTACCTGCTTCCTACCTGCTGTTCCCCCAGACCTCCCTGTGGGCTCATGGGGCTTTACTGCTGGTGGGCTCAAAGATTTACTAACCTGCTTTCAGTCAGTAGTGAAGGAAGACAGTTACCTCACCATCAGCCAGGAAGGGGACAGCTCTCACAGCAGCCAGGGTTTTCCAGGATATGTTCTTGGGCCATGCCTGGAGAGGCTCCCCGGGCAATGCTCATCTGGTGTGCATTGGCAGCCTTGCCACACCAGTCAGCAGAGACCTGTCAAATTTGCACTGACTGAGAAGCTGTTTCTCCAGTGACAGCACTGCGTGGTTGGGCCTGCTCTGTGTTAGGAGGTGACTGGCTCAGCCTCGGAGACCTCTGAGCGCAGCTCTCAGTTTAGTTTTGGGAAAGTTTCTTTGAGGTTCAAATCAGTGATGCCACCAGGAGAAACCGTGTCTGACTTCAGGATAGAAACACATGTTCACCTTTTAAGTCCTTGTCAGGGTTTCTAAGACAGCAGAAAAGTGGCAGGATATTTTAATATCCAGCAGAGAGGATGGCTTAGCAGCTGCCAAGTAGGAGTAGTTGACATTGCTTGGGAACAGGAGCAAACGTTGCTCTTGTTCACTCCTACCTCCCTCAGCAGACTGAATATAATAAATATAGTGGTAAGAAACAAATGGTCTCCCCTGCTGCTTTACTAGAAACTGGAATGTCAAGTCTTCCTCTGCTGGATAAAAAAGAGAGTGGGCAGGATGTGACAGGATTCCTAAAATAAGCTTTGCGGAAGGTAGAGTGCCTCACAACCAGGATATGAGCAAGAGGGTGGATATGATCGGAGAGGGGCACGATGGCATGATGGAAGGCCCTGAAGAGGAGTGGGAATAGAAAAACCATGAGTGCTTGGTATTTAGCAAAGCATGTACAGTACCACTTTGAGGAACATTTGTGGTTTATGAGTATGCTGAGACAGCAGCTGGATGTGTATTAATGTATTATCACAGTAATGGATTATGTTTTAATTCCCTGTAATGTGCCCAATCCCTAGTAATGCAAAGAAGCAAATTTGGATTCTATGCCAAACAGTGATTTTTGTCATGGATTTAAGACATTCTCAGCACAGTGTCATGACTCCTCTCCACACATGCAACTCTGTGTGGCCTCTGTCCCACATCTTTCTGCAAGAGGGTGTCTCCCAGGGAGGAGAACACTCCGTCCCCTGGACCTAGCAAATCTTTTTTATTGACAGAAAAAAAGTAGCATTTTCTGGTTTCATCTGTCAGTTTAGAATCAGAGAGGGAAACAGGCTGGAGCAGCCTCACAAGCAAGGTCAGATCCTCAGCTGGTGCAAGTAGTCAAACTCTCATTGATTCCAGGTAGGGTGTAGTAGTTTACCCAGCAAAGGTGAAAAAGAGTGGTAGCACATGTCCCCAGGAAAAGAATCTCACTCTTTTCACATCTACACATCTAGGATAGCCACCATTTATGACAGAAACTATTATACAGGAAAACTGCTCTGCCCTCAATTTTGGCATGCAGCACTCAGAAGAGTGATGGCAGAGGTGATGCTAGTCACCCCAGAGCATGCTTAAAGTGAAGCCAGAAAGAAAAGAGTGTATTTGCTGTGTCAATGTTTGGTTTGAGATGGTGATGAGCAAGCTCAGAGTGGATAGACTGTTTCTAACACTGCAGCCCTGCTTTGAAATTTATTGGCTATAAATGTATTAAAAGACACTCTTAGAGGAAAAAGAGACTGATCCAGACTACTTCATCAGTGATGTAGTATACAGTCCTACCAAGTGTTTTCAGAAAAATCAGAGCTACCAAATGACACCACAGTTTTGACTGAGTAACTGGACTTCAGTGTGTTACCAAGAGCACCAAAATCAATAGTCAGGGAGTTCTAATGGTTGCAGTATCAAAGGGAATTAGGAAAATACTTTCAGATCTCATAGAGAAAACAGGTAGTTGGAGACCTGAGCCAATATTTGAGTGCATTCAAATATCTAAAATCAACTAACAGAGGCAGTGCTAAACAGCAATCCTAATTCAAGCATGGCTTTAGCAAAAAAAAAAAAAAATAAGGTTTTCCCTCTGGGTGTGGTCCTAGAAACAGCAGAGTGATCCCTGAATTCCTGGAGCAGTCAGACATACCCCACACATGACTCAAGAAACAGTTATATAAATGTCTTCTGGACTCTGTGCTGTTCAGTCAAGGACAGGAGATATCTTGTTCAGGTAGCAATGGGCAGCTGGATGAAAAAGTTATGTTCTCCCTTCTGCAACATACCCAAATAGCTACTTTGTGGTGGAAATATTCCCCCAAAATGCTATGTTGGTGTCCAATGCATGTTTAGAGTTATCAAAAAGAAACACTCTCTGCATGTATTTTCCAGTCTTTCTGTATAGGATCAGTAAACATGGAAGGTGTCAGATGATTTGATAGCATACAGCTAAAATATATTCTTTTAACAGCCTCATTGGTTGTAGCTGGGGTGAGTAACTTGTAAGATGACCCTCTGGTCACATATTTTGGAAACTTCTTGGTCACCTACCAGGCAGCAAGCAGATTTAGGGCCCGTGATTAAGTTACTGAGGCTGTTTTTTAAGTATGTGCTCCTCAATATATCTTTCAGGGCGAGCCATGTGCCAAGGGGTTTGCAACCAAACTGTGATTCTCTTTCATGCTTTCAGAGGTCCTGTTACAGGCTGCTGGCACCCACAGCCAGCTCCCTGCTTATTTCAGATGACTATAACACTCAGCAGAGGCCGACAAGTCAGTCAGTGAGTGGGTCACTGTCAAAGAATTTAAAATGTTCATTTGGGCAGAGGGTTTTATTTGTTACAAAATAGTGATGTACAACTGTTATTCTGAGTCCAGAGAGCTACTGGAGCTCAAGCAATTCTTTTCATTGACACTTTTTCACAGAGGCCAAAGTCAGGCTTTGGAAAGCAGTGGGCATTATGCAGAAGTTTTGCAGGTTTTTCTGAGATGCAGGCTGCAGGAAAAGTCATTGCTTCAGATTCTTGGTCAGGGTAGTTTGTGTAGCTCTCCTGGCTTACTTACTGTTTAGCCAGTAGATTTTAGGGTTAGTGATTTTATTGTGGAGAACTTTTGTTTTGCATCCATATTGTTGTTTATTCATATAATTTAGTTGCCATCCCACTTGGACTATGCTAAGAAAACCACTGTGATTTGTTTTTCTTTTTTTTTTTTTTTCTTCTAAACAGTTTCAATATTTCCCCCCACCCACCCCCCCAAAAAAAAAAAAAAGTTAGTATGTACTTACTAAATGTGATATTCAGTTCCTCAAGTCAAAGAACCAGCTGAGGTCAGGGAAATTTGCACCAAAAGAGGATCTGGCCCATGGCTTAAAAACAGACAAAAGGAAATATTGTCCTGAGCTGACTTCTCTATTACAGTGTTTCAGCCTAAATGAAATGCTTTGAGGACATGATATTGGGATTTATTTTTTTCAAGAGGATCAAATGCAAGAAATAAATAGGCATACAAAGTCTGCTTCCCAGGTTATTCGGGTTTCGGAGCTCTGTTGTATCCTGCTGCAGAGTATTTCCTTTTGCTTTGGTAAAACATCAGAGTGTAGAGGGTGACCCTGTGCACTTGTTTCAGATGAGTGTAAACAGAAGATGATATTACTTGTCTGAGTGAAGTGGACTATCCCATGGAGGAGGATAATAGCTGTCTCCTAGAGCTGTTTTTCTCAAAAGGGCTAGTGAGAACTTAAAAGTCGAAGGACAAGAAGAGGGTGAAAGTTGATTACTTTAAGGATTAAACTGTTACCCTGGTGAAGTCAGCAAATACTGTTTCTAGGCAATGATTTCAGTGTCTCTTGAGCACTGTGAATCTGAACTGTGCAATTGGGAATGTATTTCCTAAAGACCTAAATATAATGCTATTAGTTTTTTTAAATTGTTATTTGGTATTTTGACTTCAATAAAATACATTCTGGTGTGGTGCATAAAAACTAACTTAGGCAGAGAATTTCATCTGCCTGTGTGTTTTTAAAATATGTAAAAAGCTAGAAGTAAGTCATTAAAAAAATATACAGCTCTTTAGTTTGCATTGAATTGTGTGCTGTTAAAAGCATACTTGCACTTGGTACAGATTTTTCTCCACTTTTTCTTCCTTGGAATTCCTTGGAAGAGGCAAAGGAAAGTACTGTTGCTTTGGTAGCGTCTTGTTAGGTAGGGAGTGATTTTTCACAAAGTCTTGATTATTATTTCATCAAGAAAGTAGGTAGATATTAAAGGTTACCCAGATGGTTTATATATTACTATAATAATCTTGTTCATAGAAACTCTCACAAAGAAAATAATTAATCATAAACATACTGTGATCCCCCTAAAGCAGTGACTGTTTTAAGTTGAAATCCCATAATGGCTATGACCTCTAACCCTGATGTAACTGTTTCTATCCTAGCTACTAAAGTGGCTGCTCATGAAAAGCCATCAAATACAGAAGTAAATGCAAAGGTTAACAAAGTTAGTGGACCAAACAAACTTGATACTGAGAATGAACTTTCACATGTAGCAAGAAAATAAACACCACTCTTCCAGACTGATCTACACAGGAGGTTTGAGATGCCAAAATATTAAATGTTACTAAGTGAATAATCTCTATTTTATAGATAAGTGTTTACTCTGGGGTTTACCATCCTTTCATATTGATAAAAAGTCTTCACTCAAATTAAAAAAGAAAAAAGTTTGTGCACTAGTGTGTTTTCAGTGAGATGGTGTTTGATCTAGAATACCAAGAGAGCACTGGTAATTGGTTTTGGAAAGAGAAGGGATTGCACTGAGATAGGTAAATCTTAAGCACTTTTTGTGTGTAACCCATTTATAAATACATCATTTAATTTTTAAGCCTCTGTGCAAGTGTAATCTTTGCATGGTACTATGCTGCAGAAGTGTAATGGTTATTGTCAAACTTCTTGTGTTCATTCTTTCCCCACCCCTTTCCCTCCTGCCACCCCCACAGACAGGGAAAATGTAATTTGCCTCTCTAATGCATTGTCTATTGTGAGACTTTTTTGTTTGGTTTTTTTTTTTTTTTTTTTTTTTTTTTTTTTTTTTTTTTTTTTTTTTTTTTTTTTTTTTTTTTTTTTTTTTT
>JAWWEE010000074.1:29812633-29880566 GCA_035221455.1 Xenops minutus
AAGAAAGAAAGAAAGAAAGAAAGAAAGAAAGAAAGAAAGAAAGAAAGAAAAGAAAGGAAGAAAGAAAAGGTATTCAAGAGAAGTCAGCATTTCCAACAGCAATGTGGATGCGAAGAAAGATTTCTATTCAAAAATAGGCAATTTGAGGTCACAGAATAAGCAGGACAGAAGGAATGAAGAGAAGAGGCAAGGAAGGAGAGAAGAAAGGAAGGAAAGAAAATAAATCATGGAACACTCATGCACCTAAGTCCTGGTGTAGTAGAACAATCTGTGCTTTCATATTCAGATCTTTACCACTTTGGGACCAAGGGTGTACCCTGAGGATCTGATAAGCCTTTCTCTGACTGACTTTTCCACCAGCTGGCTGCAGTGCAGTTTCTTCTCATCTATACCTGCAAGAAAGGTGGTTCAATCTCTTTGTATGAGAATGAACTTCTACTGTGTTGAGATCTTTCTAGGACATGTTTCAGAAATCCCATTATCTTTACTTAGAACAGGACTAGAGGAAATGATGAAGGATACACAGGTTCCTCCAGAAGAAACAAGATGTGTCAGATGCAGAATTGACTGGTGACTGATAAGCATTTCTTACCATTCCTTCAAAGACCACTCTTTTCTGTTACATGCAGGCCATGGTTTGCCTCAGGTTAGATTTATGTTCTTCAGAGATTTATGACATAATTCTTTAACAAAAAGTTGGAATATAACATCAGGAGTACCACTGAATACTTCCTCTTTTCAAGACTTATTTTCAGCATCTGGAAAATGTGAATCTGTACCTGTTGCAGGATTCAGCATTTTGGTCTGATCAAAATCACTTGACATGTTTAAACATCAAAAAAAAAAAAAAAGTTCTGAAATGTGTAAATGTTAAAACCACAACTTCCATGTAGTAATGGCTAATAAACACAGCAAACTTAGTCTATTTAATAAATGAAGTGGTGTAATGTTAACTGGAAGAGGTGGATTGCATCCATTTAACTGTTTCCTAGTTTAAGGAATTGTAAAAACATCGTATGCTGGTGGGAATGCCCATATCAAAAGCAAATATAAGGACACAACTTTGACCTTTTATTTTAACTTCTTATTAACTGAGAGATTTTGTTTGTGCAAATATTCCCTTTATTTACAATAAGATATTGTACTGGAACACAACTTCAGATGGTAAATTTTAGGCAAACATGGGTCACTTAAAGAAGAGATGCAGAAAAAATTGTGGTACTGTTTTTCAGCTCAGTTGAAAACCTTGTAACATGGTCCCTTAGTGAGGGCAAATACAACTGTACTGGCATTTAAACTGTATAAAGATCATTTTATCTTGCTAGACTGGTCTAAAAGAATGAGCTAAGGATGAGCATCCAGTCCAAGATATACTGCAATATGTATTTTACTGAAAAAGAAATTTACTTGTTTTTCTGATCTTCAACTGTATTCTTTGGTTATTTGCCTAGAGTTTCGTTGTGGAGCAAGCATATGTAAAAATTATTTGGCTTTGATGATAAAAAACCCAGTCCTGAACAGACTACAAATATAAATGAGTTTGGTGGCTCCATCACAATCCTGGAAGGGTAAAAAAACCCCAGCAAATTCACCACAAAGCCACTATAAAGCTCGAAAAAGTGTGCAGTTCTGTTTTTGAGACTATCAGGTATATCAGTACTGATTTGAGGGCCAGATTATTGGCTATAGCTCAGGAGCACTGAGTGCCATTGCAGCTGCAGAGCATAAAGACAGCTCTAAACCAAGTTTTCACTCTCTCTCCACTAGTACTTAGGAGACCTCCCATCCAAGTTTCCCTATTTGCATTATTTAAAATACTATGAGTGATTGACAGTTCTAGGAAGACAAGCTTGAGTCCAGTGATGTGCACGAGTGTAACCTGAGTACACGCTATCCTTCAGTTTAAAGGGATGGCTTTAAAACCACTCCGTTACATCACGAAAACAGTAACATTGTAACATTTGGAACAACTTCTTCCATAATGATTAAAAATGTGACAATTCATCTACCTATTCCTCTAGTGACTTGTCAAGCAGGAATTAACACGGGCCTGCAATGACAGGGAAGCACAAAGATATCTCAGTGTACTTGAGATTCAGATTGGAGGTCTAGACAGTAGAAAGGTTGGGTATTGCATGGTTCTCCTGCCAATATGTTTAACTTCATGCTTTCAAGAGATCTATATTCACATTTACCAAGGCAAAATCGAACAGAATACTTCTCTGAAGTGTTGTTCCAAAATACAGAAGCTCAATTTTAATGACCTTACTCTGGTATACAAACAGAACTTGTTGTCCCTTAGTTATCAGACCTAGCTTTTCCCACATCAAATTAGCCCATCCAATGTTCCACTGCTACTACTTAAGCCAGCTCTGGTGTAATGGAATAGAGACCTTAAGTTACATGAGCTTCTATGACCTGCTTCCAGCTGATGTATATCAATACGGTTCCACTGAAGTAAATTAATAACTGAAACTTTTAGCTCATGAGTTGAGCTATAGTACTTTGACCAGGCAATCAGTCTTCACTTCTATTTATTTGGTTAGAATCATGAAGTGCTAATGAGATTGTAGCCTGGGGATTAGGAAATGCCTTTTCAGAAAGGTATGCTGAACTGAAGAGAGACAACTGACGTGCTGACCATACACAATGTCCACAGAACTTGCTGATTAATTTTATTAGATTAATGAACTGGGGACAACTCAACATGTGGTCCAGATAATATTGTACAACAGCAGTGGCCATAGAAAACAAAGTACATCAAACCCAACAAAATAAATAGTTGGTGGCTAATTTGTAGTGGTGTGCAGTTACAGACATGTTCATACCTTGCTCAAATGCACACAAGCAAATGTTAATCACATTTTTTTTTTGTTATCTCTTCATGTAAATGCACTCTTCTGCTGTTTCTTTTTCCTGCAACTGGAGAAATTTAACTTCATTCTCCCAGGAAAAAGATGTCTGTTATGCTATTTTTCATTTTCCATCTAGTCTGGGGTTTTTATGAATACAACTGCCTGGACCTTGTAAGAGTGTTGCTTGCTCTACTGTCATCACAGGACAGAAGATGCAGTTAGAGAATCCACCCTCTGGATATTTATACAGTTGCACAGATTAGAAGTGCCTAATAATTATGAGATAAGAAAACTCTAGTTTTCATGTCCTCTTCTCTAGTGCAAATTGTTTAGGAATGGGAAAGTATGGAGATTTTGATCATTCAATTCAAAACTGGAGTAGGAAAATAAGATCAAAGAATCTATTAATGAGTTATATCAGGTTATAGTAGTTAAGAAGTTTGCTTCTGAGTTCCTGATGTCTCCCAGTCTTAGGTAGAAATGAGCATGTATTTCCAATACTTCATGGAAAGGATAGCAAACTGTGAAAAAAAGCTTCTAAGAACGAACACACCAGAATAACGAAGACTGATGTAATGTTTCCCATGGGGGAAAGGTGCAGTTCAAACAAGATGATACTACATGATGTAGTCAAGTAAAGTTAGAGACAAACTAATTTCTTCCTCACCCTAACATTATGTCTCATTCGGGTGAAACATATTTGAATTATTACAATGGTCATCATTGTTGTCATCCTCTAGATAGCATGATGGGAGAAAATTACACCACAGTTCCATTTGGCCATGACAGAAGATGTGCTGTGGCTGGTGGAACTATTTCACTGATTATCCTTTAACTGCTGAAGTGACTCAGTTAAATAATCTACTGGCTCTGTCCTGTTGACCCTCTCAGTTCAGTCTATCATTGCATTTCCAGCAGTTCCCACACTACCCATTCTTGCCTTTCATCTACAGTGACCCCCTCCCAGCTTCAAGGTTCTTCCTGTAGATACTAATGTATAGTGAAGCATCCTGGCACTCACCTTTGCTATTTGTTCACTTGCTTATCATCACCACCAGCACAGCCTGAGGCTTTGTGACAGAGTTGATGCAATTGTCCTTAGGTACAACCTAGATTTAACTCACTAGTAAGTATACAAGAAACTGACATGTGTTTATCTTACAAGTCTCTTCAGGGGTTCCAGCCCTGTTTAGGACTGATAAACACTAACATTTACTCTGTCAAAATGCTTGTGTTTTGAACTTCTTGAACCTTTTGACCGGAGTTTCATATTGTCAATATTCCCTGAAATACAAATACCAAACTAGCAGCTGCTGAGTCAAGATGGGAGAGTAAGGATTAAAAACTGTAAGAGGGAACACATTCATTGTTAAACAATGTATTTTGTTTTTTAAAGGCTAGGTTTAGGAAGGATTTCTGAAACGCAACCACCAAGCTCATCTATGTCCATCCAGTAGATGATATGCATCAGGGTTGTTTGGCAAGGAGGACTAAGCTGAAATAATTTTAAAAGAGAATGTTCACCCAGCTGTGCATATCGTGTGGCAGGATGATCACAAAGACCTGAAGATAAACCAGATGCAATTCTTCAGCTGTACAATGCACTTTTGGCTCAGGGACCCCCTCAAGTTCACCTCTGAAGCGGCTCTACAGATCAGTCTCACCTGCAGCGTGGAAGGCTTCAAGTATCCATGCATCCCAGCTACTCCTGAGGCATCAATACTGTTTAAAGTACAACTTCAGGCTTCCTCCTGCCCAGGGTCCCTCAGGATTGCAGTCTGTCTTTCCACACACAGAGCAGAGGCTGCTAGGTATGTGTCTCTGACCCAGTGAGAAGGCAGAGCTTTACAGCAAGCACTCTCTGGTACAAGGAAGGTGTAGCTTTCTCTGTCAAGGTTTCTTCACATTAATATTGCCAGGACAGGGCAGCCTCCAAGAACTAGCATTGTCTTTATACCAGTTCTGAGATTCTTTACATTCTACCAGGCAGTAGAAGATGGCATAGCTCAAATTTATGAGAAAGCACTGAGTTTTGTATGTGTCCTGAAAGTCTAGTGTTCTCTATATTAATCTAAAATTAGCCACACAACTGAAGCTGATGATTTTGCATCCTACCTAACACCTATGAGACACATTCCCTTGCAGATCTTGTCCTGGAAGGTATGTGCTGTAGGAAAGTAGGAAAGGGGTGGAAGGAGGCAGACAACAGACCAGACAGGGGCTGAATCAAGGTGCTGAGTGGGATTAGTCCAGGAAAGGGAATTTAGTGTTGTGTGCCAGGATGCTTGTAGGAGGGAACTGATGCCAAACAAGACTGCTTCTATTCTTCAAAAGGATCTATTCAAAGGAGTTTTGAAAATAAATTAGAAACATGATACTGCAGTATGCAGAGCTGGTGTAAACCTTCAGTGTCAGCTGATTTTGTTGAATGCACAGTGAAAGGAAAAATAAAAAAGGAATTGATAGTTAAGATTTACTGAAAAATAAATCTTTGACAAGTAATCTGAGCCAGTGTAACTTTACTCAGCAGGAAAACAGGAAAAGTCATTATTTGCCAAAACAAATCTTTCAAAATCTGATAATGTTTGGGAAATAAACAGCTCAATCAACAGACTTGAAAAAGTTCAGGCAATTTCCTTTCCTGAGATGATGTTGGGCAATGTCAAACAGAACCACACAAGGTGCTGTGGTTGTGAAAAGACATCCCCTAGGACATCCCCATGCTCTCATTGCTTGTAGAGAGACATATTTCACAGAGACCATGAATGGATATGTGCAGTGCATGTCTCCTCCACACGCAGATAGCTGTTTGGCATCTGCATTGCTGAGACAAGGGCTTTTACTTCACTTCTTCATTTTTACATGAGTTAAGATATTTATCCTGTTGGGAAGTTCATGCTGTAATTCATTACTTTTAGTGAGTTAAGTCAATCGTAAATTATATGATATAAATGATGATTGCAGTTAATTGAAGACAGTATCCTTAACTACTGTATGAATCAGCAGTGGAGGACTCAGAAGGGATTCTGGTTCTGATTAAGCTCTGAATTTGACCAAAGGCTTTCAGCAATTTTAGACCTTTTTTTTTTTTTTTTTTTTTTTAAATTGAATTCTAGCCAGCACCTGTTAGATAACAAAAGATATTAAAACCACATTCAAAAACTCTTTAATCAGTGAATAAACTAGCAAAACAAAGCCATGAAGTCCTGAAATCATTCTCCAGTCAGAATATCTGTTACTAGCAAAGCAGAACTATTTACTCTTGCCTTGGGCTCAGGAGGAAGAACAAATCTTCTGGTCTTGTCTTTTTCCCGGGCATGGCTGTGATCAAAGAAAGAAGATATTAGTCAGTTTTCCCAAGCCCTTTTGAAAGAATAAAGAAGTCTGATTTTCACAACACAGCATGAAGTTCTTACCTTATATATCAGCCAGAGTAAATCAGAAGGAAGGGAAATGGCATGAAGCAGAACAAGGAGAGTATGGTAAAGGACCACTGTTCTCTTCTACTTTGCCATTTAATGTTTTGAATTTTTTCAGATTTTCATTTTGTCGGGAGTGCAAAAACATTTAAAACACTGAATTTAATAATCTCTCTTTTTCTAGGGTTTGGGTGAGTCCTGGCTCCATCATTATAGAAACTAAAAGGTTACTGGAATTGGAAGTTAAAATTCTAAGTCCTGTTTGTCCTGTTAGTTAAAGGTGAAGGGATGAATAGCCGGAAAATGACCTCTCTGTTATGTTATGAGCAAAGAACTCCTAAAACAAAATGTACCTTTTGTGCATAGAAAAACTGGAAGACAGCTGTGATGTTGCATTTCTCTGGATAGAATTATGCTTATGATTTAAAAATCCTCATATGCAGATTTTGAGACTTATCAGATGACAAAGAATACGACAGTCCTCATTACCATATGTTGCATATGTAAAGGAGAAATTTCAAAGGCAGAACAATATAAGAATACATAGTACAAACTATTAAATAGGGCCTTTTGGCATGCCATTTCAGATGAACTAATTGTGTTCAACAGCCAGAGGGGAAGGAAAAAAGATACCAAAGGATTCATGACAGTAAAGCAGAGGATGCAGAGACATTTGTTACTCCATTGGGTCTAGTGAAAGCCTACAGTATATCACTGCACAGTTGTTCTCAGGACCTTTAGCTATTTTGTTTTATAAATCTTGGGTGCTGTTCAGATGCAGAGGCTTTGGAGACAAGAGACTGCAAGTAGATAGATAATCACAAGAGAAATTCAGCTTAAACTTCACGTATGTTGTGCTCCATGGTATTTACAATAGCAGCAATCTGTTTTCATGACAGCATGTTTTTGTAAATCCAAAGAGATAAACTTTCTCAGCTATTTATAAATCAGATGCTTACATTATGATCTCCTGCCAGTAATTCTAGTTGCTCTTGAACTTTGCTTTGTTCATTTTAACAGATCTATTCGTTACTGTGGTGCCAAAGGTGAGAAAAATACACTGGAATCCTGTAGAGAAGATGCAAATAGCTCTTTGTGGCCAGGAAAATGATGTCCTGCCCTGTGAGTGTAAAGGAAGTCAAACACGTTAGTTTGAACACAGCTAGGAGGTAACACCCACAGATTCTGTCTCAGTTCTGCCACTAACTTGTGGTGTGGTCTTGGAAGAGAGTTTTACTTTCATAAAATGAAATCAATATTATCTCTCCACTCTTCAATAATCTGGAGATCCTCTATTAGATAATATATGTAATTAAGATAATCAGTATTTTTTCTCTTTTTTTTTTTTTTTTAAGATTCATTGTACAATTATTCAAATTTTTAACTAAAAGCAAGATGGATTTTGTAGCCTCCAGGAAACAGAGTACAACAAAAGAGAAAAAATTTATTTGTATCCTTTGTTTTGAAGGAGATCAGCAATTTCCTGTACTCTTCTCAAGGTAGAAAATGCGCACTTAGCATAAGTGAATAATTTATAATGAATCATTTCTATTTTGAATAACACTTTCGTTCCCACAACTTGTCTGTGTGAGCAGATCACAGATATCCTAATGGGGCTGTTGGGAGCTTTTCCTTGAGCAATTTACACAATTCTTGAACTGTACATTTCAAACCCTTTAAACAGTATCTTCAAGATCGTTTGACATGTGAATATAAGACCAACTGTACTTGATCAGGCTACAGGTCCATTTAGTTTAATTTAGTTTCACTGTAGCCAAAAGTGGATGACCAATAAAGCATGTAAGATGAGACAAAGCGTATTCACCAGGATCTGCTCACAGTTTCTAACAGTTTGTGGCCCAGGTACATATCTTTATGGATAACAGCTACTTTAGGAATCATAAAAGGCATACTTAGCATTTTCATCCAGACAATCCAGAAGTTATCATATATAGAATTGTAGAGTAAAGCATGAGAGAGACAAAGATATATGTAGTGTTAAGCCATAAGTGTATAGTCAAAACAGTCAGTACAAATTGTTGCATTAACCCTCTCCCTTATTAACTACCTGTAAATCTTCTCACCCTCCCTGCCCAAATATACGCACACACAAGCAGCAACTTTATGAATCTCTCTTTCCTTCATGTTAACAGAAAAAGATGTTGAAGTTTGAAAGCTTAAAAGAACTAAAAGTAGAAAAACCCTACAAAAAGATACACTATTGCAATCCTGATGAAAATATGGTAGCCACGCCAAAGAAAGTAGTTCTTCATCTTCTACAGCATAGGCAGTGAGAGTGTAAACACATGAATTTTGTACTGTTCATACATAAATATGTCAGACTATACACTAAGATTACTTTAAAAGCAGGAATACCATAGCTGGACCAGTAAATGGACATAAGAGGGAAGGGTATGGCCTTTTTTTAAGTATTCCCACATATCAGTAACTTACAACTGGTCTTTGAAACTTGGCAGAGCTTGGGGCTGGAGTCCGCCTTTTGCTAGTGCTCAAATTGCCACAAGATGCTGTGCTGAGCTGAGTTCTGAGCACTGGAAATCTCCAATGTCCTTATGCTCTGCTCAAATTGCTCAATATTACCTACATATCCAGCCATCTCCTCAAAATGTTCTATCAACAACCCACAGTTATCACCCCTTCACTTTAGGTGCAGGGAAAAAGGGTCCTTCCTTCTCTCCAAAATACCCTTACAGCTACTAAAAGATACACTGAACTGATGCAGTTTGTAATTATCTTTGATCTGCTGCTTCATTTCCCAATTTAACGATCTGAAAAGAAGGGCTTGCAAATATCTGTGCTAATCATAAACCCTGGTTTCCTGAATGTCATTCATCTTCTGAAGCTCAAAAAGTATAATGGGAAAGCAAAAGGAATGATTGTGCCTTAGAAGATCATTTCTTGTCACATATCAAAAGGTGAGGAGAAGGAGAGTGAGGAGTAAAGAATTAAGGTACTGACATTCCTCTTTCTGAGTGCCAACCTCATACTTAGATCAATAAAGGTAGAGTAGATGCAACTAGAGGAATGTGTAGGCAAACTGTCTCCCTAAACCCTGATACATGACAGAGTATATGCCCTGTCTTTGAGCACATATGGCCTGATTCTTTGCAGCCCATGGCAAAAACAGGAGCTAGACTTTTTCTACCAAATGGGAGGAGGAGTTTGTTAACAAAATTCTACTTCTGTTTGGGTCTCCCTTTACCCGTGTGTAGCACAGGAGTACATATGGAAGGACTGAGTTTTCCACAGTGCTATGGCACCGATGTGATGAAATGAAGGAAGCCTGATATCCAGTCCTACTTTTGCCCATGGCCTGATGGGTGTCTTTGAGCAAGCAATTTCATTTCTCATTGATTTACTTTTCCCATTCCTAGCATGAGGAGAATAACACGTCATTTCAAAAGCTCTTTATAGACACACATAAGAAAAAAAGATGCTTTGAAAGCCACATGCTCATATTTGGCTTTGATGACCTAAACATTGCCAGAAAAGATGAAATTATGTGTCTTTAAAAAACAACAGGATTAATTGATAGACTCCTTAAGTGCATGACAGAGATGCAAACAAACAAACTTCATGCTAAAATAGAAAATTCTGTTCAATTTAAATATCTTCTCTAAATTTCAAAGTTTTTTACTGCTGTCTTCCACTGGCATTAATATAATGAATGTTACCAAAATACTCTGATTGGTACACATACTTCATAAACCATGAACTACAAACTATGAACCATATTTTGGGGACAGTCCATATGTTAACATTTCTAATTATAAGACCAGAGCATGCCAGAAAGAATTGGAAAATTATTGTAATCATATCCTTCAAAATAATGTTAGACTTTTTAATGAACAGCTTAATGTGATATGAAATCACCTAAAGTGTGAAAAGTGTTGAGAGGCAAAGGGAAAGCATAGGATTACTTTAGCTCAATTAAACACTGATGAGACACTTTAAAGACTTTTCTCCTTAACTGAAATAATGTGACTATGAACATGTAATTATGAAATCTTAAGCAATTATTCTGAATCATAATACTGATATTTTTATTGAAAATAACATTTCATTCTCATAAATATTTTGAAAAGTCATAAGCAGTTAGCAAAAATTGACCTATGTGCAATATAATTTCTCTCCAGTTGTCAAACTCAAGCTACAAGCCTATTTTAGCCTCTCAAAAAGTCTGTAAATGTTCTTCAAACTACAAGTTTTAGGTCTATTCAGAGTGCCCAAGAAACCAGATCTCACTGCTGTGCTAGTGCCTTATGTGGCATACAGAATGCCCACCTCAGAAGGAGACCTGGCAGAGTCTTTTAGTTACTACTTTCACTCAGAGAACATACAGTATTTCTTATTACCTAGGAGATCAGGAGAACTTCTCTGTGAGGATACATGCATATATATGTAACCTTCTCCAAACATAAATGGCTGTTGCATTTCTGAGAGTTCTTAATATTCATGTTTCAAGTATATGCTTGCCCTCCTCTACAAGTCTGATATAATGATACCAACAAACCTGCAACTTCATTTAGCCTTCCAGCATGAAGTGGGTAGGCATGTGTATGTATTGTCATGGGACTGCCAAAGATTTAATTTTATTTGACAAAGTTTTATTTTCCAGAAGAGAAGAGAGTGTATTGGATATCACTGGCTAGTCTGGGTGTTGTCTAAGGAACAATGAAATATTTCAAAACAGAAACATCAAGAGACTTTGAAGCAAAACCAGTTTCTCCTAATCTTGCGTCCAGGGTATGTACTGACTTTGCAGAATCACTACAATTAATTCTAAATTATGTATGAAATGTGTAATCCCTGCCTAGAGACTACAACCAGTGCATGCATTCACTGGCTGGCTGCAAACTCTGCTGTAATATTATACTTAGCCATGTCCAGAAAAAAAAGCTGATACCATTCCCAGTATTACTAGCCATTTTTATTCTCTCTCTCTTTTTTTTTTTTTAATCCCACTTCTACTGCTGCTTCTACTACTACTCTGCCCCTGTGCCTGTCCCCACACTGCAGGGCTGGCTTATCCTCCCATTTCTCACTTTCTTCAAAGTGCAGGTGGTCAGCTACAACACACAGCTGTTTTCAATGGGCTGGCAATGCAAAGGTCTGTTGTGAAAAGATCATGAAAATACAGACAGGAATAGCATTTCTTCATTCAAAGGTCCTAGAAGTAATTTAATAAAAGTGTAGAGATTGCATTAGTCTTTGCTTCAGTCCCCAACTAAAGAATTATATTCCCCATGCAACAAAAACCAAAGCAATTGGTCTGCAAAGAATTCTGTATACTCTACTAACCTCATACAAAATCAGCTCCTGTTAGGCTCAGTGGGACTAGTCACACACATAAGCATTTGAAGAATTAGAATTTGAAGGGTATACTTCCAGACAGAAGAAGGGGCATAGGGCCACGTAAATGACTATGTAAAATTCACCTCATATTAAAAATCCTAATAGTTGACTGACTCAATGGACATGGGTGGAACAAAATTAATTTGAGGTTACTCATCAATCTGAGGAAAGAGATGGAGTAAGATTTCCCCTGACCAGAAAATAGATATTACTGTAGTTTTAACCACTAAACATAGAACTAAACATCAGTATTTACTCATAAAAACCCTTTCCATTAATTACTCTGCTCAAAACCAAGCTGATGTGAAAGTGTTGTGCGGTAAAATATTGAACCATATTTTTCACACACCAAAACAGCAAAATTTGGACTCATTCACTTCATGAACTTCCTGTATATGAAATCAAAGATTCCAAAGAAAGACTTGCCCCATTCCTACAAGGATGCATATACAGTGTAATCAGAGAAAGCCAGGAGCAGACTCTGAAGGACTTCTTTAGAATGTTAAATAAGATCAGCCAGGCCAGTTTTGAAATCTAGCTTTGACAAAATATGTTTAGTAGAAATTCACTTTTTTTTAAATGAAAATATTTTGCATTCTAAGAGAGTCTGTGTCAAAAATGATGGTTGGTTGAGAGTCAGGAGATAGAGAAGATGACATATACTTGCCACACACCCTATCAAATAACTCAAGAGCTATGCACAGTTGCTGTGTGCAGTGTACCCAGAAAACAAAAAAAAATGGCGCTAAAAAAGGCATGCCTTCAATTTCCTGAGTTAAGAGGATGGAAGCAAAAAACCTGTGCCTTCAATGAGGTAGGAAAACTTCTTGAATTTCTGTGCCCTACATCCTAAGCTGGACACCTACCCCTCAGCTACAGCATAAGCATACACAAATTTGTTCTTGTAAAAAAGTTCAAAAGACTTTCTTTCTACCTCAGTGGAAAGACAATACAAAATTAAATGAAACAATCAAGCTACCATAATTTATGGAAATTAATTGTTGTTCATGCCACTCAAATGCCCTCCTATACCACTACCAACATTCACTAATACTAAAGGGTTGATGGTATGGTTTGCACCTATATATGGCTATTAGATTTTGAGGTGCTTTGCTGGTAAGGCATAGTTTGTGGAGGAGTGTAAAGGCATGTGTTGATAGACCATATGGTTTTGTGCTGAAGCTCAAGATCCCTGGATGGATTCTTAAAACAACAACTTGACAGTGTAGTAACTGTTAATCAACAATATAGCAAGGGAGCATGCTTAATGAAAATATGAATATATCCACAGAGATTTCTCTTTAATTTTGCCTTGAAAATGAATTTTTAAATGAGTTTCCAAGTCACTGATAATGTTCTTAAATTTTACTCCAGTGACTGTTCAGTTCCTAAGAAACACAGTTTCCGTTCTAGGCATGTGAAAAATACTTTTGTGATGGCTATAGAAAATGTTTGCAATGGTTTTATACATAAAGTTATCCTTACATGATTCTTGTTAAGAAAAAAAAAAAAGAAAAAAAAAAAGAGAGAAAGAATGACAGGAAAAGAACCAGAAAGCCCACCAACTGCACAATTACTTGCTAAGCACACTTGCCTCTCTAATAGTGCAGTTGTGTGTTATGTCTGCTGTAGCGAGAATGCCACTTAGAGATGGATGGAACTAGAAATGCAAATGAGCAGCATATTTGTTAGTGCATGACAAAGGGAATGATAAATTGTATGTAGTGTAGGGCACAGCAATGTCATAGTGCAAGCAAGACCTTATTTTGTGGTACAGAAACACATTCCCTTTCTGCAGTGTACAGAAATCATCCACAAAGCTATGCTTCTTGTTCAATGTCAAAAAGCTGAGTGCCCGTAGCAGGGTTGCTCTGAGTATGAGCTGAGGGTCACTAAGAGCACTATCAGACACAGAGAAACACAAGCCAAGACAAAATAAGCAAAATTCAGCTTTGCCAAAACCAAATCCATCTTCCCCCTAGCCAATTCATGATCATTGTTTTCTTTCTTTTCATTCACACCTAATGAATCAGACAACCACCCAGAAAGTGACACTTAGTTAGGAAGACACAGAACAAGAGAACCTGTGTGGGGAGGAGAGCAGATTTTCAAGGACCATGGACAATGCAGAAAGCATAATCGGGACATGCTTATTGTACAGGCATTCTGGTGACACTTTCTGACATTCAGAGGTGAGGAACAGTGGGCTGCAGTGTGCCAACAAAACCCATGCAGGAACATCTGCATTATGCCCAATTCAAGTGATGCATGCCTACAAGTACTGCTATGACCAGTAGCAAATTATCTAAAGTCTTCAGTGCAGCCACAGAGCATACAGTTCAACCTGCCTTGTTCGTGATTGTTTAGGAAGGAAAATTCCTAAAAAAGACAGAGCAATATCTTAAGTACACTAATGCCAAGAGCAAAGATCAAGTGTCTGTTGACATGTCTGGCCATAATTATCTATGCAGAAATGAACAGGGGTGCCACAGAACAAGAGAGCACCACATGTTTAGAAGGCCCTATAAGGCAAAAGGAACTGTCGGTATTATACTGAATAATGCTTTATACAAAGCAGGCTTTCTAACTCTAAAAACATTATAGTTTGATTTTTAATAAAGAAATAAAGCTATTACATTTGTGTTCATTTATGGCCAACAAGTGCTTCTCTGACATGTACAACAGTTTCTTTTTGATCTAGGGCTAGGCGAATGTGATTCCTCACCAGAGTTCACTCTTCTCCCGTACTGTAGAGCCATATACAACCAGTCACAACAGCTTCTGAGTGGAAGTAGACATACCACGTTTATATTCAGCTAGGGGCATACTCACATTGCTTAATTTTAGGAACTTGGTTTTCTTACTTCAAAGGCCAGTCTTTTCTTTGGATGAGAAAGAGATGTTCTTGCAAAGTCCCAGGGAGAGGAATCTAGGTGATTACACTCTCTTCCTGGAGGAGTCCCTCTTTCTGAATGACTACCATGATATTCTCAAGAATTACCAAGCTCCGTGAAGCTATGATGCTTGGACTAGTTTGTTTATTTTTGTATATAAAGCTAAAAAAAAAATTCACTCACTTGGAGAATAATTGTTTAAAGTTTTCAATATAGAGACACTTTCTTAAACAAAAATAAAAGCAAGTCAGCTCTCCTTTGCTTTCTGTTATTTTTTTCTGAGTCTTGTACCTATTTCTGCTGTTGCATTACACTAATTTTCCCTTTACACTCTTGTTCTCCCCTTTTTTGGCAGCTGTCCCAGTATAGGGCTGCTCCTGCAACGTGCATTGAGGTTGCTGTGAGTGTCCATGTGTTCTGGCACTAAAGTCACAGAGCCCCTGAGACAATACTGCTTGTGGCACAACTGTAGCTTTGTGCAAGCAAGCACTTGATAAAAAAAAACAAGCCAACAAACAAACAACAACAACAACAAAAAGTCAAAACAAAAGAAACCCAACCAAACAAAACAAAACAAAAAAACAACCAAACAAAAAAAAAAAGACATGAACAATTATTATTTTTAGTGCTTGGTAGACTTACAAACCTGAAAGAATTCTTTTGTGGATGCCTACAGAGACTGAAATGGGAACTGGGAGATGGCATCTCAGCTTAAGCCATGGAAGGATGTCCTGCTGTATGTCAGAAGTGTTCTGTGAGCCAATCTCATGCAGACATGGTCTATGGTGCTCCTGACCAGAATGAAGTTTTCAACTAAATGTCTGGCATTTTTTAATGAAAATTTTTCTGAAGGTTGTTCTAGGATGAGAGCACCCCATGTAATTTAAAAGTCCCAAATAGTAACGGATTAACTTGCACAATGGTTAGTTATCTAAAGTCTCACTCAAAAAATCTGCATCTCAGTCCACCACCTTCTTTTGGATCTGGTTTCTTCATGACAAAGGAAAGAAATCCTGTCCTGGAAATTACATTGCTGCCAGGGTGTAAGTATTACCTACCTTAGCCTTGTGCCTTTGGCCTCCGGTTTTCAGACAACCAGCTATATCTGAGGAGGTGAAGAGAAGTAAGTGGGAAAATAAAGACTTTTTTCAGTAAGCTAGAAGTCTCTATACTGGCATCTGCAATTCTACTGGAATATTGCTGAGTGGAGACATGTATTGAGAAAGGCTGGGAGTCACAGTCCTCTGTCTTTGGACTTTCGTGAGCATTGAATCGTTGAAATTTAGGTACTATATTTTACATTTGACATGCTGATAGTGGCAAGAGTTTAAACCAAATGTAAAGGGGCCACTGGATTCCAATAAAAACATACTTCTCTTTTTCAAAAGCAGACAAGAAAAGACTTCCCATATCTAGACTTTCTGACTGGAAACAGGACCCAGCTTTCACATTTTTGTGATCTTATGTCTGGCATGTACTTCCAAAGTCTGTAACATTTTTATCCCTGGGATTGAAATATATCAGTCCCCAGAGGTGATTCAAACCAGGGCTGTCTTGGTAAGGAACTACAGGTTATTCCAAAATTTGACAGAGATATACTTTAGCCACAATCTTCAAAATAACAATCAGTTTTACAAAATACAGTTTACTCTTTTGAAGGTTGAATTGTCTTGGCCAGGGTTATATGCTAAAATGAGGGTCTAAGGTGCCTTTCTTGGCTCTGCCATTGGCTTACTCTTCATTTTTTAGCAAGCCATTTAATTTTTCTATCCTTTCATCTCCATCTGTGAATTCCAAATATTAGCTATTTATGGCATTTGCTTGGTGAGTCACAAGCAAAACTGGCCTAAAGATTGGGGTCTAAACTTTCTCTTTTTTTAAAAAAATGGGTCTGGTATTCAAACTAGTTGCAACGGAAGCACAGCAGCATGGATAGTAACAGCAACAGCTCAGAGGAGATCCTCACATCTGCAAAAATATTTAAATTCATGAAATTTCACACACACGAAAAGTAATTGTTCCTCTCCCGCCGGTGTCCTGTGAGAAGACCACCTGAATGAGGAAAGTCCAAGTACCTGCTTTATTTGATTCAAATTTCAGTGATTGGTATCTCAAAATCTTATCACTATGGAGTAGTTTTCTCCACTAAAGTTTGCAGAAAACATTTTTTTCCTGCAATATAGAATGAAATCAAAAGATTTTTCTGCTTTTTTTATATGCATGCTTTTATGAAATCCTCCGTGTTTTGTTTTTTTAGCTTGGCTGGACTCCTAACCACAGGTACACAATGGCACATATCTTTTACAAAGACTTTTTAATGCACCAGAGAATAAGGAGAGTAAAAAAAAAGAAAAAAAAGAAAAAAAAAAAAAGGCAAATATTATAAAAGAAATCCGGAGTCAAATTCAAAAGCATAGAAACCAAACCATAAACAAAAACAGAGCCAGATACCTCAAAGCCAAAAGGAATCCAAACAACATCCTTCAAAAACGTTTGAATGTTTATTAATTTGAAAGGTGTGAAATAGCTGAAACCAAAATCTGAATAACATTAAACAGAACTAGCTCTAAAACCAACAACTTAATTTACCTTTGAGAAGAAATATAAATGCTGAAAGATATGATAAGGGGTATTTTTCTTTGTACAAATGTTAGGAGAGCTGCCTTAGAGCGTGCCGGGTGATGAACGGGCTGTTGCTGTATTCCAAGTCCAGCCACCTCCCCGGCTCCTCAGAGCATGGACCAGTTTAAACTGAAGACTTTCCATGCTATCAGCCATAACTTGGGAGAGTTTATTTTAGCACAGCTATTGAAAATAAAAATGTGAATGGTAGTTTCTTGGCTCTCCTTTTTACAGACAAAAAGTAGGTCGTTTTATACCACTCAAAAGCCTTTATAGTCAGTGAAGAGAGGCGGTCGTCTCATCCAAGAGCCTTTTGAAATCGGTCCCATGAGTGGCTCTGTTGCGAGGCCTGTTTCCCTTCAGCTGTGGCGAGTGCCGTGCCCAGGCTGTGAGCTGACCCCGCGCTCCGCCGCATCCCGTGGGCACACGGCCAGGACTGCTCCCTGTGCTGCTCCTGCCTCGGCTCTGCGAAATGCTGCCACAGGGAGGTGGTGCAAAAATGCCCCCGGTGCCTACTTTGCTAAAGCCAGGTTGACTTTTGCTGTCAGGAAAGATAAGGGGAAGGGGAAACCTGCTCCACCATTTGCGGACACCCTGTGCCTTCTCTCCTTGGGGACAGGGAGGATGGGGTGGACATGCTATGTGCTCAGTTGTGCGAGTCTTGTCTTCTTAAACAGGGAAACGAAGATTTATATCTTACACATGGTTGGTGGACTAGGATAACTGAATTCAAAGGGAATTATAGTGGGGTAGGCTTATATATAGATAAAACAAATACTCTATATTTGCATAATACATGTGGGGTATATAGGTGTTTGGGGTTTTTTCCAAGAAAATTATTTATTTGATGGAGAAAATTTATTCTAGTTTGATCAAAACTATTCACAACTTTTTGCCAAGTGCCAAGAATAACTTTGGCCAAAAAAGGTGGAGGCTTTTCCATTTTATGTTACAATACTTCAGTTTATTTCAAAACAGAATGTTGTGTTTCAAAATAGTGATCTGAGATCAAAGTTGATTAAATTGAATACAAAAATACAATAAAACCAAAATTAAATTGACAGACTCTAAACTAAAGTATTTTTGGACACTGAATGGAAAGGTTCATTTGACTTCAGATAAAGTTCTGGGAGAGTGGGTTGGTTGTTCAGATCAAAAAAAGAAAAGAAGTACCCAGTAACTATTCACTCAGCCTTAGTCTGGAGTTTTGGTTCAGCAAGTTTTAGACAGAATAGCCAGCTGAAGAGTTCAAATCCAAACTGGAAATTCTCTATCCTTTGGGGAGTGGGAGGAGAGAAAACAGGAAGAAGCAAAGGAGAGAAAGGGTGCTGGAAAAAGAACTGTTAAAAATGACAAAAAATAAAAGCCAAAAACAACTAGTCTGACTTAAAGAAGAAACATGTCATCATAGAATTTCTTAAGCATTACCTTGCACATATACTAGAAATCACTGATAAAATTACATTTTCAAACACAGAATTTCAAACGCAAAGGCATCATACAGTGCCTTGAAAACTGGAGAGGAGAATTTTTAATTAAAGATAAAATAAATTAATTCAGCATAGCTATAGTGTAAAAAATGTTTGGAATAATCTTTTTCAAAGAGGTAGACATAATTAATACAATAGTAAAGAACAATTGTGTATTTTTATCTGTTCTAAACTAATATAGAGAAGAAAAACAAGTAACTCATCTTCAGGCTTTTTGAAGGGATTTTTAATTAGAAGAAGAACAACAAAAACAACAACAAGGCTTTCTTTTAAAACACATTTATCTGTTCTATCTCTCATTTTTAGGACCTTTTTTTCTGGTCCAGCAACTGCATTCCCTATCACACTTTGTCACATCATCAGTCATATGGCTACTGAAGTCAACTCCCCCTCTGCAGAAAGGGACATTTGTGAGTTTATATTACTGCCATAAATTTTTTGGCAGTAAATTTCTTAACAAATAATCCCATATTCTCCTGTATTCAGTGCACAAACTGGCTAATAAAATGATTTCTACTTGGGGATTTGTGGAATGCCTCCATCTTCAGTCAAACACATAGACAGAAGTATCTTGTCAAATGTACGGGAAAGTTCATAAGTTTCAGAGTTTGCAGGAACACTCCACCTGGTGAGAAAAGCAGATTTAAAAAAAAAATAAAAACTTAAAGTTGTCCAAGTTCACCAGGATCATGAGCCAAGGAAAACCTTAATTAGAGTCAATGGAGAAAGCTGAGCAGTTAAGAGCTGGCCTTTTGGGGCTAGCAGCACTTAAAGAAATCAAATTATTAAATAATAAGTTATTTGTGGTTCTGAGGTTTGCATTGTGAATATGTTAGCCCATGCTTTATTCCAGACTCCTGTCCCTGAACATTTTATCTAGAGATCCTCGAAATAAAGTACATCAAAAAGCTGTAGAACTCCTTGCTGGTCTTGCCTTGATTTGGGATCACTTCTCAACTGCACTTCAGATTCTTAATAATCCTTTGGCAGTGGAAACAGACAATGACTGGGTATCATGAGCTTTCTAAGAATGAAAATGAGGATCACATATTGCCCATGTGAAAAATAACTGCACATTTTTTATCATTCTTCATACATAAACTCAGTAGCCTCTTAAACAAGTGCTGAATGTGTTGAATTTGGCCCTCTGAATTTCTCACCATCTTGGGGTCATCTTACCATTTTTAGGACAGAATGAATAGCGAGAAAAAAAAAATTTTGTGACTTCTGAACTTAATTTGTGCATATGTTCCTGTTTCATTCAGTTTTCTTATAAATACATGCAATGGGAAACTCTGAATCTCACAGTGGAGAGTAATTTAAATGCTGAATTAAATGCAGTTTGTAATTACATAAGCTACTTCATCGCACATAAAAATCCCAGGTCAACCAAAGGAGAAGCAACAACAGCATGTGGCTTAGGAGGCAGTCTCATCAAATTAGGTTAATGGTATTCCTAGAGAAGCAATAATGGTAATCAATAATGAAATGAAAAGAGGGGTGGAATGCCTCTCACCAAATTTCATATGTCTAAAAGCTTCCAAATCAGATATCTTTGCCCCAGCATGTGAGTCTGCTGCAAAATCCTGGTGATTTTGCCACAAATCATTAGCAGTAACAATGAAGAAGTGAGAGCAAGGTGATTTCAGGAGTAGTAGAGAACCCTGAAGACAAGAAAAGCTTAAGCTCAAGATAGGGACAAGTAGAAAGCAGTTAATGAGACTTAAAGAGAAAGTGGGATTATACAAATAGCTCAATTTTAATAAATGTGGTAGGAATATTTCAGAGATCTACTGAAAGGGACATTTTTAAGGTGACCAATGTAAGAGCTTCATACTTTCATAAATGGAAGAGTTCCTAAGTACCTCAGAAAACCAGGGCATTAATAAAAGCAGAAAGGAAAAAGTTCCTGCAAAGAGCTCAGCAGCACCAGAAATAGAAGGAAAAGCCACAGAAGCACTTACCTTTCAATGCAACCAAATTTATTGCAGAGGCCAAACAGAGGCTGAAGAGTTCATGGTCTCCCCTGCTCAGCTATTCCAGGGTTGAAAATTATGGTGCTATTTTTTCCCTCTATCAGCATCATGACAACACAAAAATGTCATGTAAACCAAGTGTGCATCAGGAGTGACCTTCCCCAAATGCCAGTAAGCTGAGGAGAAAAGGGAGTTTCATTATCTCTCCATCAGCAGTTCTGGCAAGCAGTTTGCTCCATATCTGAGCCCCAGTACTTGCCCATGTCCCAGCTGGCAACTGTAGGCTTGTTGATGTTCAGTGGCAGCGGGTTCCTGAGCATTCCTTGATGCCTCGCTGGAGTTTGTTTTGTTACCTTGGGGAATTCAGCTGTGCCAGTAAATTACATTTTAAAGATGCATGCCATTTAATTTAAAAAGAAGTCACTCATGTAATATAAAACTCTTTCTCCGATGGGGTTTATTTTCTAAATAATTCTTTTTTTCAGTGCTGGTCATTAGAAATAGAATATGGTTTGTATGTTCGTGAGTTGATTCCTAATCTCTTTAGCTTTTGGAATCTGTGGGTTTTAGCTGTTTGGCTACATTCAAGATCAGTTCACACATATATCATCTGATACACACACCTGTATCTGATACACTGATAACACTGATACACTGATAACAGCACACAGACTATCCACCTACATGATTATAAAGAGATTCACCAAGATTTAATTTTCCATATCTTCAATTGAAGAAATTTAATCCCCTCTGTACTAATGAAGTAGAATTTTTTTAAATGTTTTTCTTATTTTCCTGTGTGAGAGAAAATGCTAGCTTAAATCAAAATACAGGTTCTTTTATCTTTGATTTTTTTTTTCAATATATGCAGATGTCCATTGTGACTCTTAAGAGAAAACCAAAGGAAGCAAAAATCTGCCAAAATAGTAAGGACATCAATAAATGTTTGTTACTGAGATTGTGATCTGTGAACCACTTGTGATTCAAACTACATCAGATGTTGGCCTGCAAAAAGACTGCAAACAAATTAGAACAGAATGAAAACAAAAATTAGGTGCACAAAAGCAAACAAACAAAAAGTGGTGGGAAAAAGGGTACTAAACTAACATTGAGAGGTTTGGCATCATTTATATTTCATTGTAAATAAAAACACATTCCAGCACAGCATGAGTAAATACAACAACCACTTTATTGCAGAGGGAAAGAGGAAAGGCTTAGAAAAATAACAAAAGCTCCGAAACTAGAAAAAAACCACTTAGAACTGATGATTTCTAGCAAAGACATGTCACCCTTATCCTGGAAAGTGAAGAGCAGCTATCCTTCAGGCAAGAGGTTTCAATGGGTCAGCTCTTAATGCTTTCCTGGGTGCTCCCCATGAACTTGAGGCATGTTTCTACTGGGAATAGAAGTGCCATATCCTCCTTCCCACAGAGCTTGTGTGTGGCTCTGGCTCCCCATGCAGGTGTTGCCCTGGGGCGAGGTGTTTGGGATGGCAGTGACCCACTGAGTTCTGTCTGGGGCACGATCAGGGCTCCAGAATTGTCTCAGGGCTGCGAGTACACCAAGTTATGCCACATGGGCAGCAGTTTTCCTTTGCAGGCTTTCCTCTGTACTCCTCAGATGGACAGAATGTAAGGAAGAGAACTCTTTCTTACTAATAATAGCTTATATTGTCCTTGAGGGAGCAGAGCAGCCCCATTAACTCCAGTGTAATGGAATAAGGGAATGAAGGGTCAAGCTCAAAAACAGGAAGACATTTTAGTATCTCATTTAATTTTTCCTTTAGTGTTGTGCTCGTGTTCTCTGGAAAATAGACTTTATTTGTGTTTCTAATCTGTTTTTACCCAGTTTCACCCAGCTTTCATGAGGGAAATCAGTGGCTGCAAAAGCAGAAATGGAGTATTTCAATCCCATGTCAGCAAGTGTAAGTAACTATAATCCATTTATCTGTAAGACTTTTCCTTCAGAATAATCTTGTTCTCCTGTAGTCTGTAATCAATCACAGGCACAAACCTTCTATTTAATGTAGCTTTTTTTTTTTTTCCTCCTGAGAAAAACAATCCAGGGTTTTATTGTTTTGAATAATTTCAGGTGATGAGAACACTAAGAGGTGAGAAAGATTGGAAAATTCTTGTTTTCTGAGATACACTAAATGCTTGTCATAATTTGGAACAGGAAAAAAGTAAGTATAAAGGAAAAGCAATTAGAGAAAAAGCAGATTTGGTAAGAATTCTTTCTAAATTTTTACTGTCAACAGCCGTATATTTGCAAAAGCACCTGGATCAGGAACTTTACAGAGAGGTGTGTGTGTTGGTGCCTGGCATTTTGTTCTGCGAATGAAGGAGAGCATGAGTGCAACAGTTGAAATTTGGGTTAAAAGAACTAAATATCTTTATGTACTTTCTCCACTTCCTAAAGAAATTTTTGGCAAACACCTTCTGAAAAACTTGGCGTGAAACATTTCAATCCTCTCCCACAATCCTGAGACAGAAAGTATTTAAAAGAACTTTCTAGAGTATGAAAATACCCCAAAATCACTCTTTGGAAGGCAAGAAGTAAATGTCACTTAGTTCTTGGGCAGAGGGACTACTCCATGCATATGTCTAGACTTGAGTGCTTTCTTATTGTCTGAGAACATATTTTAAGCAAACGTCTAGGCATTCTTTAAGGTAGCCACAATGGTGAATAAAAGACAATGGTGCATAGTGAAAGAAAATGCCATATTTAGCATTAAGAAAGAACTATTTTGCTATTTATTTCAAGAAGGGTTGAGTTGTACCAATAAACACGTAGATAAAGTCAGGTAATGGAGCTAAAGGCTGTTAGAAGCTGATGGCAGAACTTGTCCCAGCAACTCTGCACTTTGATAACCCAGCTTTTGTAATCCATGAGCTCAGCAGCTATGAGATTTAGATGCAGAGCTTGCAAACACTGACACGTACTTAACCTAAAGCCTTGCAAGCCAGAGGTCTCGAACGTGTCACATTTTACAGTCTTGGCCTCTGCTTTGTGATGACCAGTTTTGTTCCATTGAATGCTCCAAATTACTATTGCTCACTATGAATTAAACAGAGACTCCTACCTCTGTGCTGTAGAGCAGGTTTCAGCTTATTATTAAAACTGTCTTCAACTCTCCTGTTTATAAATCTGGGAGCTTCAAAGCCCTCAGTGCTGAAGCCACGAGGCACTTTTGCATACCCACATTTTAAAAACATCTTAATGAAGAGATTCTGCAAGCCCAGCAATAAAAGTAAGGCTTCAATTAAAACAGAAGTAAGATGCCTTTACTTGGCTGCCTTGCTACTCAGAATATTTGTGCCAATATGTTCTGAGCATCACAGAGGCAGAACTGAAAGTTGGAGCAATAGACATGCAATAAATTTCAATACCATAAAGGCTATATACATGGGAATTATTAAGTGAAATTTTTGCATCAGCTGAAGAATACCTACAGACAAGAAGATGTATTTGAATTAATTAACTGATCACATCAGGACCATGGCAATTACCAATATGAGAAAGGCAGATGTCATAGTAGGATTAACCAAATGCAGTTTTTCCAGCCGTGCCATGTGGCCAAGCAGTGGTGAGTCCTCATCCAGAAAACTGTGTACAGCTTTGGCCATGTGTATTCAAAAAAGCTGATGTTGAACTAGGGCACATGCAAGTAAAAGCTAAAAGAAAGAAGTAGAAACTCTGACATGCAAGAGTCTGGAAGGACATGGTTTGAATTACCTCACATAATGATCCTGAGCATGTTTGTGGCCCATAACTGTAGGAGGGAAATAAACATTAATGACAGAGAGTAGAGGAACTAAAATAAACTTGTATAAAGCAGGCAAAGAGAAAGGTAGAGTGGAAAGGAGATTTCCTAGAGATTTCCTATGATCAAGAGATCCTGGAACAGCCTTTTTATAGGAGTAGGGGGGCAAAACCACTAGCTTATTTCCAAATGGGACTTGATCAGTTTGTGAGGGAGATTATATGGTAGGAATGCCTGAGTTTGAAGAGGACCAAACGTAGTGATCTTTCCATCAGTGTGTTTCTAGCTGCACACTGGTGAGCTAGGAGTTTGGGAGGTTTGCTTTAATCATAGAAGTAACTGTACTGAAGGGAGAGAGAGGAAGAAAACTGAACAGTTCTGAACCTTTGCCAAGGCTTTAGAGACATTAAAATAGAAACCCAGGAATTCATCCAAGATTTTATGTGACCTAGTTCAGCAGTTATGGTTCCATCCCCCGCCCCCCACATCTTAAAAAAGACATAGTAGAACTGAAAAAAAGTAAAGAGGGGAGTGACAGGGCTGATCAAAGGTGTGGAACAGCTTCCAGGTGAAAAACAATTAACTACACTAGGACTCTTTAGCCTCTAGAGAGATGTCTGAGGACAGACACTTTACAGAGATCTACAAAATCACACACAGGGCAGGGTTGTTGCACAGGCAATGAGTGGTCTCGATGAGTGAAACTGGAAGATGTCAAAAGGAACCATCTAGAGACAGTTTTGAAAAGCAGGAGGCTGGTATGGTGGAGCTCCCTTCTGCAGCATCATGTGGGTATGACAGGATAAATCCTTTCAATAAAAAGATATCACATCTGGCTAAGTTTTTGAAGCATGAATTACTGCAGGATGTGGAAGTATTTCTGGGAAGTATTACACTCTCTACTACCAACTTCTATTTTGCCTTTGCCAGCAGCAAGATGCTGCGGTTAGATAGAGTTTTAGCTTGATTTGACACAACAGAATAGTTCTGAACTCCTCAGTACTTAAACAGCATGCCATGGACAGAACAGAGATCACGTTCAGGATCGGCCTTGTGTGCCGTGCAGTTGGCAAACACAGTCCTGACACAATCATACGGGACGGAGATCTTTGGCCACACCTACCTGACTACACCCCACACACTGTCTCAGGGCCAAGCTTGCCCAGGCCAACTGGCAATGTAGTCAGAAGACAGGCAGGAGCTGTCAAATGCAGTGTTTTTTCATGCAATATAGCCACAGCTGCTGAACGTAAGATACATTCAACAGCTCTTGGCAAATTGTGCTGTTGGAGCACAGCTGAGAACATTTGGAGTGCATCTGCAAGAACATTTGCTGAAATGCTTACACCTGGGTCCTACTGTGTTTGTAATGGTGACCCCATAAAAAGGCTGTGGGCTTTGGTGTCTAGTAGCTAGTCCATATAAGGATAGTTGAGGCTTGGGGGGTATTCATGGCTTCAGAGTTACTCAATTAACAGGGTGGAGCATGGTAAGATTTATACTGCTCAGTGAATTTAAACAGTACTGGAGTAAGGTAGCATTAAACCAAACATTAAGTGTATGCCAATTGTCAGCGTTAGTCAGCGGATAGCTCCTTTACAAATCTTTCATCCTTGCTTTGCTTCTCCTCACCTTATTTGGTCTTCTACATTATCTTTTAGGGCATTATCTGAAGTTGTCAATAACAGGCAAGAGAAAAAATAGGTCTCTAGGACCACATTACTGTGCCCAGGAGTGCTTCCAAATTCCTATGAAGCATACACAAGCTGGCCATGCCAAGTTTCATATGAGAGTGAGACTGTGAAGATGTCAGGTTTCCCCACACTTCAGCCTTTGCCTAGCACAACCTCAACAACAATGCTCTCTGAACAACAGTTCTCCCCACCCACTCTGTACCCTCTTCCCAGGCAGCACCCAAAGACGTAGATGAAACCAAAATACCAAAGCTTAAGCAACCTGATGCCTGTAGGTTTTAAAACTGCTAAACTTTTAACATTGAAATAGCTCAGTTAAAGCTACGATTTACTCATGTGTTTAAAGTAAAACACATGCTTAATTAATTTGCTGGCTAGGGGCCTAAAAGTACAGTAGCTGTTACCTAAATGCCTTACCTACTGCTGCTCTGTGAACTCCCTGCTCTCTTTTGTGGTCTGGGTCTTCTCTTTCCCCATGCACGAAACCAAGCAGCCAAGGTAACCCAGGCTGCTGTAACTAGTCTAGCAGCTTCCAAGGAGCTTGCTGCTGGGAGGGCATTTAGCCATGCATGACCTACAGCTGTCCCTGGACTGAAACACAGAAAGGCTCTCTTTTTTTTTTTCTGGAGAAACAATAAATTTCATTGACACTTCTGCTCGCTCCTACATGTGACTGGGAGCACTTCTCAATTCAAGCTAATGTTTTTGTTTTAAGGATTTCCCCTCCTTTTTCTTTCATGAACTGCTTTGCTGCAGTAGAAGATTGTTCAGTTAGAACCACCATTTCCAACAAGGAAAAAGAGTTCCCTCTAGCCACCAGCTTTTGTAACAACATCCAGCCACCTCCATCCAGCACTTTCCTTTAAATGTGAGTTTCTGTTTGTGTAGCAGTAAAACTGTAATCTGAACATCAGTGACAAGTCTACTGAAGAGTTATTTAGCTTCTAAATTACTATATTGGTTTTTCAGTGGGAAGGAAAAACAAATTTATCTGGAGGCAGAGTGAATGCCAACCTAAGACAAAAAATATTGGCCATAATAATAAACTCAAAATGTTTGGAATAATTTAGGATAAAATGCTCATTCAAAAATGTTTTCCAGTTTTTTTGGAGAAAAGCCAGTATAGCCAAATAGGTCTGGGAAAAAAATACCCTGAGATCAGAGAAAGAAATAATTAGCTTGTGACAGAATTCAAAGAATCCTCATTCTAGTTCCTCAAATAGACTCAGGAACTGAACATATTTTTATTTCATTTCTATTTATTTTATATGTATCCCAAGGTACTAACTTTTGGTGTTAAGTTTTGCTTAAAATCAACCTTCTCAGTCTTATTCAGTGATCAATGCACTCTTTAGTTCACTTTGAGCATTAGGAACAAACTAGAAAGAGCAGATCAACATTCTGCATAAAAATGACACTGAAATATGTATGGATTCTGCCAAACCAATATGGCTATAAAATATCTCTATCAAGTGGTTGAAGCAGACATGGTGTAGACACCTCACAAACAAACCAGTGACCATGTTCAAACACTACTCAGCCAAAGACATTATCCATAGACAACTATCCAAGAATATTGAGGAGATGAGGGTGGAAGAAGTGATATCAATACAGAACTGTGGGAGGTAGAACAGAAAAGAAAAATCAATTTAATATAATATTGAAACAATAATTTCAAAGTGAAGTGAAAACTAGAATAATATATAAAAGTGAAGTAAATTATATACAAAAAATATTCCCGTGAGATACTGAGAAAAGACTAGAGAAAAGAAAAACAGAAACAACTGCTATAATAAGGGCAGAAAAGCACAAGAGAAATCAAATCTGACATTAATTGTAGGATTGCATAGAACTTATTTTAACTATGGAAAGATATGTTGAGCTGTGGGTTGCATACTTCTTTCAATATTTACATGATTTTTTGAATGTTAACTACTATTTTATTATATCATATGAATATATGAAAGAAGTGGATGTGAGAAAGGAGAATTAGCTCTCCTTTGGACAGTGTCCTTAGGACAGTGGAAAATGTGCATCAGAATTTGTCATATTGGTCTAATACTCATTTTCCATAGGAACTAGACTGTCATTAAAGAAAACAAAAATTCCACATCAGATTTTAGTCTCTACTAGAAACTTCATGCTGCTCATAGAAGCATCAAAGTTCTTTATCATCCCTCCTGGTGGAGTTAAATGCTCTTCCCAGGCTCTGATGCCCGCCCAGCTTATGAGGCCCTGGCAACTCTAATACCGAACATATAGTTGACATTTTTTCATTAACATATTTTTTTTAAGATGTTTGGGTTTTATATTTAGCAGTGATTTTGTCAAAGGGGGAGCTGACACCATAAGTGCTGAGCACACCATCCTCACTGGTTAGTCCACTGCCAGGTCCCTCAAGGCAAATGGAGGAGGAATCCCTTCTTCTGCTGTGAGATGCAGCCAATTTTGGGGTGTGACACAGGATGTTTTAGAGAGTGCACCGCAGGTCCTCACAGCCACTGTGCATTACTCTATCTACTGGCAAAGAGACCAGGAATGGTAATTGCAGCAACTATGACTTGAATTCTCTTTAAAATCATCTTTGTCAGTGCTCACAAAATCTGTTTCCTTGGTAAAGAAACCCCTGAACTGATAATATCTGGATGCTAGGTTGATACACATACTCCTTGTTGTATTTGTTTTATTTCGACATATGGGGCTATCTCAGTCTTCAGTCTGAATTAATAAGGCAGTTTTTATACTCTTCAGCTTTTTGAACATATTTGTTCAACTGACAAAAGTATTTTCCATTGGGTATTAAACAATTTGCCTTAAAATGAATTTTTATGTCTCAGTCATGCATGTCCTTCAGAAACAAGGAAATAATTAATTGGTAACTGATTTCATCTGAATATATATGTCACCAAAATGGCCTATGAGCAGGTGATAAATTTTCAACTACTTATAAAAATGAGATTTTAAAAAGCTGATAAATATGTGCACATTGTGAGGAAGGAAAAATAAGCCATTCATTTAATGCAAACTATTTACATATCATTGATTGTTATTAAAATGCCTATCAGGTAGTGTAGTTAATACCACTGTTTTCTCAAAAAAAAAAAAAAATCCCAAACAAACAAACAAAAAAAAAACCCAAAGCAAAACCAACTAACCAACCAAAAATCCCACTTGGCAGATGTAAGCTATATATTCACTAAATCTTCTTGTGACATAGGCTTGTTACTAAATGAAAGTCCAGCTCTACTTCATCAATGGCTGTGGATTTCTTTTTGGAGGACTTTCCTGCTTTGAAATATGTAGCAGACCACTCATTTTGTGAGAGCTGGCAAGACCAGGGCAGAAGTCTGAAAGAATGACAGTGAAAGAAAAGGAGAGGAAAGTAGTTCATTGGTGAAAATACCTGGCTTGCCTGTTTGAATCAGAAGTTGATCTACAAATGCTATTTGATTTCAGCACAGACCATTTCTGTAATTTTAATTTTAAATATTTTCATAAAGTGCATTTTAAACAGATTGTATAAGTTGCAAATGAAGTCAGATTAATGTTTCATTGCAAGAAAGGAAAAATTAAAAAAAAAATGCAGGAAATGAAATTGTTAAAATTTAAACAAGAGTCAAAATCTGTTTGAAAAACTGTTTTCATAACTGTTATTCCTATCACAATGATGTCACTCAAGCCTTCTACATACTGAATAAAGATTCAGTTGACATCTATAACATAAAAATGGATATTAGGTCTTTGATATTCTTATACACTAGTTTCTGGCCAGGACAGAAGCATGCCCT
Source organism: Xenops minutus (assembly GCA_035221455.1). Taxonomy (NCBI): domain Eukaryota; kingdom Metazoa; phylum Chordata; class Aves; order Passeriformes; family Furnariidae; genus Xenops; species Xenops minutus. The sequence continues at coordinate 29,842,511 of JAWWEE010000074.1, forward strand.
TTGAAGACTGCCATAGAGCTGGTCTCACTGCTGCAACACCTAACTTTTATGACCATTGCTACCAAAATTGGACAAGACTGCTGGACTAGTTCACAAGAGACAGCTCCAGTGTTCATTATTTTATGAAGTGAAATACAACTGATACCTTCAGATGAGCAGCAAAGTTTCAGTCATAGCAGATTCCAACAAATATCTCTCCCTCTCATGTGCAAGGCTCAAAGCTTTGCAAGTCTGGAAAGCTCGATAGAGGATGGAGAGTTGGCCATATTTAATTCGTTAGAGCACGTCTTAACTGTCAGCTTGTAAAGTAAACCTTTTCCCCCATCTCTTCTACCTCCTTCAAAAAATATAATGCAACCCCGACAAAAAGCTGTTAACTTCACCATGCAGAAGAAAACCTGAAATCTTCAGACAAGGTTTTTACTATGTGCTGAGCCTGGAAAGTGCAAGGAAAGTAATGTAGCATTGTTCCCTACACACAGAATTTCAGGTAGAAATCCTCCAACAGGTAGGAAATATGTTCGTGATGTCCAGATTCTCTCTTAAGTGGGGACAGATGGTGGCTTGTATGTCATGGAAAAGCTTTTAGAGAACTATATTGTATAGAAAGGAAAGATTCCTTATTATATATGGCTGTGTACATCTATATCTCTCCAAATACACACAGACAAAGGAGCACACACATACTCTAGAGGTATTTTTCTTTTATGCATTTCAGACTATTTAAAAACAAATCCCTAATTTTAACCTATGGCCTTTCATCTGCTATCTAGAGTTAGTGATGCTCTTCCAGAGTGAATGGACAGTTAAGCTACATAAAACATTGTGTCTTAAATACATCTTGTCCTAGGCAAACCTACCATTTCAACATGCAGCAGGGGAATTCCCAGATGTCATCCCTGCAGGTTCTTGGTGTTCCTTCAATCATTTTCTTGATCAAAAACATCCCTAAATAAGGTGTCAGGCACTGTGCCACCACGGTATTTCTCATTAACTGTCACGCACAACTATGCATGCAGTGTTTGGTGTGCAACATGTATTTGTTACTATGCGTGAATAAATGTATATTAGAAACAAAAAAACATATAACTCTCTGTTGGTGAATATCAGGCTGCTAGTTTTAGCACAACACTCACAGTTGCAGATCTCCCAGGTTCTACCATGATTAGAACAGTTTATTCAATGTACAGTTTACCAGCAAATATTTCAACTATTTATTAGTTTCCTTTGTCCATGCCTTCCCTATAATGACTGCTACAGTCACAGGAATAAATTTTATGATTCTTTTCACTGTTATGCTATAAGACAGAAGTATTTTTACTGTTTCTGTACAAACAGAGACTGCCACCCTTCTCAAAGACACTTCTGCCTCTGTCCTGACATTTTGTGTTTTTATGTGAGAGTTCGCTTTTTTTTTAATAAAACCTTTCTGTTGCTTTGTTTTTTCAATGTTCTATAATTACCTGGCAACAGTCTCTCTAGAAGTGCTTTACTCATCCAGTAGCTGTATATGCCTCTGGAATAATGACTTGGTATTCAGAGTAAACTTCAGGATTAGACCGCCTTGATAAAATCATGCATTATGAAATATGAGCACTTATGTTCTTCACAGTATCAAACCACCATTTGCATGCCAAGACCCTAATCCTTCAGAACTTGAAACATGACAAATGCTGTGATAGTGAAAAGAACAGAAGACATAGAGTGAGAACAGGAAGGAAAGAGTGATCTAGTCCACCTCCCTAAAACAGACCTTGTAAATTTAAACACTAGTTTCACCTGAAAAACAGGTACAGATTAGTCTGAAGGCAAGGACAAGTGGAGAAATGGAGAATTAGATTCTCTGTTTTGTTCCAGGTATATTCACTTTGCATCTGAAGGAGAACTGTTCTTGCCCTAAACTACACCACAAGGAAGAGTGGAGAAGACAGTAAAGAAAATATCAATTGTCCCTAATGATACTGATTCCCTGTTTCGAAAATTCTTACTCAGGTCAAGACCCTGTTAACTGGATCTGCACCTGAGTAAGAATGGAGTAACTTGGCTGCTTACAGGAGCTGGTTCACTATGCTAGTGTTCCCACTGCACCATTTTCCATGTGTAACAGTCCTGTATGCCTTCGTCAGAACCTGAAACTAAAGCTGCTAGAAACAAACAGAAAAAGGGTGTTTTATTCTATGAAATGCCCCAGAATGAGTCTCAAAAGACATGTTTCTTGGCTGTTAGGGTGGCTGCCCATCTGGTTATGCTTTTCAAGAAAAATTATGATTGAATATTCTTTCTTATGTGAAACAGAATTGGTAATTCAGAAGTATCAGAGTGATCTGGTTTTTGTTCTGTCACAGCCTGGTGTTCAGGTTAGTCTATTAAACTACTTCAGCACTTTATTTCACCTACTCCAAATCTGCTATTCTTTAGCCAGACTTTAGACACAGCAATCTTGACTTACACTTCTTGCCATTCCCTCAGATGTCTGTAGTTCAACAATCCACTTAGCATTTAAACATTAAACTTTAGGAATAAGCTTTAATGATCTTGTCTTGCAGAAAGTGCGCTTACTGAATTTGGAAACAGTCAGGACCAAAACTGGCCAAAGCCTCGCCTGCCTGTGGATCCAGGGATTACTTTTCCTCTGACTGCTCTGTGGTTCTGGCAGAGCTTCACTGACAGTTTCGTCTCTTCCTCTTCTTATGCATTCTGCTAGACAGTTGCCTGAAGTGCTCCTTTTCTTGTTGTCATACATGTTCACATTCTCCCTGTTTTCTAAGAGTTTTACTCCATCTTGCTTTCTGTAAGAACTTTTGGCCTTTGTTATCTCATATATATGAGACCTCACATATCATGTACTAAGACCAAAGGAGGGAAATTGTACTACGTTTACTAAGACTAAGCAACACCTTGCTTTGTCAGAGATGCTGCGTTGACTAAGATGCCTGGATAAGGTGACTGCTAAAAGTCACTGGGGAGCCAGACTTCACCTGTGTGTTCTGTAACAGTGGCAGCCTTCTGTTTGCCACCCAAAGTCTGGGGAATTCACATTAACTCAGCATGTAGAATTACTTATCTGCTTTTGGCTGTTCACTGATTTACCCTTGAGGTTTATAAGTAATCTTGCACCAAGTGCTGATTTAGTGCTGAATGTGGTTTGGATTAAAGGTGCCTGTTCATCATTACAGCCTGTGAACCATCTACTCTGATAGAACTGATTTTGTGTATTCATTAATTCATGCTTGAGAAATGCTTTACAATTGTAAAGCAGTATATAAATAATAATTTATTGTTTTTCTGAGATGTGCTATTATCAATCATCCTGTTGAGGTTTGTTGCAGAGCTTACTGGAGACTGTATTGACTATACTGTGTTTTTGGCACGTCCATGGGTAGGGACTTCATAGCCCTAAGGAAGCAGAAGAGAGCTGAGTAATGATGGCACAAACTTTTTGCTGCTCGGATAGAGATATCAGCTGTTTGAAGAGAGATCTCAGCATTCCCTGTGTTCCTTGTCACTCAGAGGATGCAGAAAGCAGGGTGCTACTGCAGAGAACAGCTCTTCCCTCCTCCCACCCTCCTTAGGGAGATCCTGGTACACCTCCAGCCCACCCTCACTGCATTTGGCAATCCAGGATCTCAGCAAATGTTTTCCCATCACATTTCCTCTCCTCCTGAGTGCAACGGCAAAGCAGGTTTGGCATCTCCTCCTTACAAGCCTCACTGCTCTCACACATACATCACACAGAGACTCAGATCACAACTTAAGTAGAATTTCTTGGCATCACATACTACATGACTCAGTCTGGGTGGTCAAGGTCCATTTGCATCTTTAAAGGAAAGAAAAAGAAAAACCCAAGTATATTTTCAAACACAATAGAGTTCACCAGATAAAAGAAATGTCTTCTTCTTTCATAATATGGACTTTTATCAGGTTGTTAAGCTGAGTTACCCAGCCAAACCCCAAAATAGTTTCTGAACAGCGGCATCTCTAAAGGATGCCAGTATGTGCCTGCATGGAACATCCTTCTGACTGTGGGAATGGCCTATCCATAATCCAGCAAAACACCTTACAATCAGGCTACTAAAACCAGACAAACTTTACAGACACTCACATCAAAAGCTTAAGTAATTTATTACAACTCCAGAAACAAAAACAGAAGCATAAAATGGAGCATCAAACTTTTGTCTAAAATTTTAGTTTCATTCGTAGCTGCCCACACTGATCTTTCCCCAGGGTGTTCCTCTCTATCTCAGGCAGAAACCAAGTTCATGCTCTGAGTGTGCTGCTGTGGAGAACTGCTGTGTAAAACATCCAAGCCACCAAAGCTGAGGGACCAATTTAAGAAGTACCAGCATGAAACAGACCTTCTGCTCTGGTTTGTCTGCTATTAATTTGTTAGCTTGTTCATTGAAAGCAAACTTAGAGGAGGCCATTTTCATTGTATTCCTCTCTGTTTGTACAATTTCATGTAAAACAATGGTACTTTAAATGTGCTTAAGTCAAGATGTAAAGAGATACTGATCTCATTGTCAAGAACAAAAGCTGTATTTCAACTAACAACAAATGCTCTGTAGCACAAATGAAGAATGGTGCCTGAAAAGGATTCTAACTTCACATAGCTGTTGTTCTTCCTTTTGGAAAATTCAGTGTTGGTGGTGGTCTCTGATACATGACTTTCTAAGCCTAACTGTGGCACATAAAAATAGGTCCTGTGGCCGCCCAGACTGCTTCAAAATAGCTAACTTAAAGATTTGCTGAGAAAAGAATGCAGAATTATTAAGGAAAAGTTTGTCCTGCCTAACGTAACCATTCTGAATTCATTCAAACATACCCCAGCTATGAATGAGGCCCATTCAGTTTAACATAGGAAGGGTTTGCAGGATTCAGATTCCAAGTTTGACACAATTAATAGTGTTTATAAGTTCAAGAATGTTACTGTTAGGATGGAGCGTATTCAAGACAAGTGATCATATTTCATAGCACACTTAGAGGGTGAAGAGGCACTTGACATAAGACTCTCGTTTCCATAATTCAAATAATTTGGTTGTTTAAGAAGTTTTACGTTTTTTAACAGTCTCTTTCCCTCCCTTTTTCTACCAGTTTCATATATAACAGTTTTTATTTCTCTGCTATTCCAGTTCCTTGCCTTTCGGAGGGTCTAAACAAGCAGAAAAAAAAACCCAAACAGTTATGACCTGAGTTTCAACAAAACTGAATAGCAGCAAAACTAAAGCATGCTTTTGTATTTAGTGGCTCTGCAGCTACATGAAACAAGACTGTAGTATTGCCATGAATTTCCTATCCTGAAATGAATAATGATATGTACATGTCTGTTGTATATGTATTTGGGGAACATAGAATTTGGTCAATACAATTCTGCCGTCAAAATAACTGTGATGTTGACTGCTTTTTGCACTCACAGCATCATTTTTTTTACTAGGACCTCTAGTGAAATATCATACTGACTACTGCTCTATTCAGAACCCAAAAGTTGACAAAAAAGCAGGCTCTGCTTCAGGAAAACATCTATATTTAGTTTCCCGAGTTTCACTGAAATCCATATGCTTTAACTTTATCTCACATAGATGTTACTTCATGTTGGGGGGTGGGGGGAGGTGGAGAAAGCAAAAAAGTTCTATCTGAAGGAGATACCTTTCAGTAAAGTGTACCTTTAAATCAGGGAAATGGGCATGTAAATCGTGAACTTTTGTTTTAGGCTGTAAAAGAGATATGAGTTATCTCAGTTACAGAGAAGCATATAAATGTGATTGATGGACTGGGATAAAAGAAAGAGAACAGCAGAATCAAGACAGCTTCAGAGTACAGGAAACAGTCTGTCCATCAGACACTGTTTACATGCCACCAGGTGCTGCTGCAAAACTGCTATAACAAGAAAATGTTCCATGAAAGACCAATTAGTTAGATATTTAACATGTATGCCAGAAGGAAAACCTGGCCTTGATCGATTAACCTGGAAGGCATGTTTACTGTGCAGCCTTTATTGTATTGTGATTCCTCAGCTCCTCAAAGATGCAAAACCTTCTGCCTGAGGCCCTTTGCGTGCACAAGGCTGTTTGTGGATCTTCTTGGGAAAAAAGGCTAGTTCCAAATTAGCATGAATTAAAGTCCTGAGCTGCAAATAGCTCTTAGCGGATACAAAAATAACTTTGAAGGAGCTGAGGCAGTTACAGAGCCCGAGACCTGGAGAGGAAATGAAGCTGCCTGTTTTGGGCAACTAACATGCCCTGCACACTAGCCTTCCAGGTGGCAGAACTGAAGAACAAAAAGAGAAAACCAGAGTCGAATAGAGAAAAACAAAACACAAAAACCAAACCAACAAAACAACAACAAAAAAAACCCACAAAATATTCCTGAACAAGGAGTTCTTTTCAGCTGGATATTAATTAGAGAAGCAAACGTTGAATCTCCTGGCCCTCTGCTGAGCTGCTCGCAATGAAAAGTACAAAGTGAGGGCCTGCTGTGTGGGTAAACTGATGACTCACTTTTAATATCAGGTTGAGCCAGGATCTTGAAGGCTGCCAAGTTAACTCTACAGGGATCCCCACTTCAGCCCACTCACATTTCCTAATAACAGCACCGCATTTCAGCAGGCTGCGCTTAAGCGAGACACTTTGATTTGTAAACAGAGGAGGTCTAGGAAATAATGTACCAGTGTGGTTAGCTGGATAATGTCGTAAGACAACAAAGTATAATGGCAGCACTGGTATTAAATGGACAGAGGATATTGCTCAAATTTGAATGTGACAGCGATTAATACGAGATAATTTTTAAGGGTATTTTAAAATTCTACCTGTGCCTTCCATAGTCTCAGGAGAAGTATTACTGTCCCTCTTTGAATCATATAAAGAGGAAAAGGCTGGCGGTAAATATATGCCTACAGAAGCACACGTTTTAAAGAATTTTAATTTATAGTTAGAAGACCAAAAAATATTTTATACAAAATAGACTGCTTGTTCCTGTGTTTTGACATAAGGGCGTTAAACCATCATGCTTGCTGGGATACTTTTATGGGTTCTGTATGTCTTCTGACATTTATTTCAAGTCCTTTAGTTTCAGCCTGGTGAAATTTAGGATGTGCAGAAACACGCCAGAGTGGTGACTCACTCCTGGCAGATTTGCATCTCATTCTATCCGGCATAAACTACGTCTCATGTGCTGTTGCCATGCAGATCAAAAGACGCATGTTTATTGTCTTGGCCACATGACTGAAAATATATTGCTGTGTAAGCTCTGCGTTAGGCTTCCTGCTTGAGGACAAACCTCTTTCTGTTCAGACATACAAAGGTTTCTTAAAAGAGACGTCTGTTTGGTTAAAAGACTCCACTGCCAAACTGATTGCAAATCCAGTAGCGTATTCTGAAATGTTAAACAACTCTGTGAAAGAGGTTTAACTCCTTACCCACTCTTCTTACTGTCTTTGCCCACTTGGCTAAGGCTTCAACTTTCTTTGTGGCAAGCAGTCTTCCACATGCTGCACATTTGGATCACTTTTAGGATTATGTTCTTGTGCCTGCCCCATACACACAGGATAATGTGCAAGAGGTATAAGTCCTGTGGTAGGAAATGAGTGCTTTTTCCTTCTCACTAAGTCATTTCTACTTTCACTGGGCAGTCACAGAAAGCAAGGAGAAAATCCTAACCAAGGGTTATTTAAAAACCTAAACCCAGGTAAATGAAAGAACAAAAGGAAAAATCCTCAGTTGACTGGTGCCATTGCACTTCCCTTATCTCTCACAGCCAAGGCCACAGGGCAGTAAGCATCCACCACATTCTCAGGCCACTTCTGCTTAATCTGCATGAGTGGGTTGTCATCAGCCCTCATCTCCCTGCTAGGGTCATGCTCTATAGCCCTCACGAGGTAATTTTGTTCCACATTAAAGACTTGCTCTGTGTTCTGGATGTGCCTTGGGTAATTCATAAATTATGATTTTTCTTCTGATTTCTCCAGTGGTGCAATATGAAATAAGGCTTTTTCAAACTTTATTCGTAGTTCAAATAGAGAACTAATTTTAAGTTACCTAAAAGATGGCAACAGTCAGAAAAAGCAGTGATTCCTAACTGCACCAGGTGTAGCAGCCCTTAGAGGCACTGATGATGATGATATACATCTGCATCTATATGAGGCAGTTAGTTTGGTATCTAACCATTAGCTAGAAGCCTGTTTGGAAGGAGGGAAAGAATCCACCAGTTGTTTCAAAAGAAATAATATTAAACACTGATGTATGTCACTGTGGCATTTGCAGTTCCTCAGTGCCTGAGTGGTTGACTATTCATCCTTCATGTTCTGGTTCCAAACGGAGTATTTCTAAATTGTAAATTCTGTGTGAATAATCTCTAAAAATCTTTGTCTCAGATATAGCCCAAAACTTTAAGAACTTCAATAGGATTGTAGTGCAGGAAGTACAGAATTTGTCCCAAAGCTTATCAGTGCAGTTGCAAAAAATGCCAGACACTGCCTTTCCCCTATACATGTATGTTTGGAATAATGTCCACCACACAGAAGGCTGTGGAGAAGTAGTAGTGTAATTATAATGGGCCACCACACTTTTTGACAGCACTAATTGTAACTGACCTTTGTGTTTTCAGTGCATTGAAATGGGTTCCCTGAAATGTGTTCATTTTTCTTTGCAGGGATATTTTTATACTGATATAAAGGCAGATTGAGACAGCATGGATATAGCCTGCTCTATTCTCGTTTGATGAGAAAATGCCAAAGCTAAGCCATCCTCAGTCTTCATAGCAATTAAACCTGGCACAGGTGCAGTAACATTTTTTTTTTTTTTTTTGCTGTCAGGACTAATCCTGATGGTATTGATGTAACTGTTTCTCATTTCAGTATTTTGCACTTGCTAATCTTCCCAGAAGACAGCTTAGGGGCATTGATTATTTTTTTCAGCAATGTCCTAAACCAGGCACGTGTTAAAGTGTCCATGAGCCTTCTACATATACAGATGGCTCAGAACATTTAGGATGATAGTGAGAGTCAGAGATGTGCATGGAAGAGCCTGTGGATCAGAAGTGTGAATGAGATGTACTGTATCATTTTCATTTGTTTGATGGAAGTCACAGGCATAAAATCACAAACTGTTGTAACACCCATGAGGACACAGGGAGTCCACAGTGCATTGTGAGCACAAGAATGGAGAGAGAAGCTTTCTTGTCCTGCTGTATTTTAAGAAAAAAAGTTAATGGTTGTGGGTTTTTTTTCTGGTTCCTGTCCCTGCTAAAAACCAAACCAAAACACCTTTTCTCTCAAAAATAGTAAAAAGTCTAAGAGACAGGGAATTCATCTGGGATCACAGAATCACAGAATATGCTGAGTTGGAAAGGATCCACAAGGATCATCGAGTCCATGCCTGGCCCTGCGCAGGACATCCCCAGGAGTCACACCATGTGCCTGAGAGTAGTGTCTACATGCTTCTTGAACTCTGTCAGGCTTGGTGCTGTGACCACTTCCCTGGGGAGCCTGTTCCAGTGCCCAACTGTCCTCTGGGTGAAGACCCTTTTTCTAATATCCAACCTAAACTTCCCCTGATGCAACTTCAGGCCATTCTCAGAATGCATAAGTAAGAAATGCCAGTACCTGAGTAACTTACTATCATGGTTCTTCTGCAATAGATGATTTTCTGGAACCAGAATCTCTCTTAAGGAGCTGGGGTAATTTATCATATAATTTTCCTTTATGCAAAAGTTGAGTGTTTTGGCATCAAGGACTTTTTTACCAGCACTTCACTGGAGTTAAAAGACACTGGTGCACTGGCATCATGGAATTCACATTGCTTTTGTCTGCTCTGAACTCAGCACTAGATGGGAAGTTTCAGTAAAGTGCTTCATAATTTAGAATTCAATTTGCTTTCTTTCCCACAAAACAAAACAAACAAACCAAACCAAACCAAAATAAAAAGGCAGCAAGTTTGCAGTTCCAGTTGCTGGATTGATTTAAAGATTGACTTCATTTGACAGCCTGCCTTATAATTGCAGTAGTGATATGTGGGAGACTTATTCTGGTCTCCAAAAGATTAAAAAAGATCAGTTCTGCCAGGCCTCTGCAGAGATCCATGTGGCAATAAGAAGAGCAGATTCAGCAGATCTCTTTCCTTTCTGCAGCCCTAGTTCAGCAAAATAAGTGTATATATGATCACTTCAAACTAATTGTGGATACTGAATGATAAAGATTATAGATTTCTTCAAAGACTTTAGGTGCATAGTTGCATTTGAAAAAAAAAAAAAAGATTTTGAGGCAAAAGCCTAATAGCTTGCCATTATATTATTAAAGCAGTCAGTTGCAGTATTTTCCAAACGCACAAGAGAAATTTGGTTCCACAGGATTAAAACCCCACAACTTCTAACAGAAATTTTTGTACTTTATTTCTTGCTTTTCAGCCTAGACTATGGCAAAGTGACAAGGACTCCTTGAAATCTTCTACAGACATTCTTAATTCTAATTTATATGAAAGATGCTCAGCTACTTTGGTAATGAGCAGTAGATAGGTTAAAATGTAATAGCAACTCCATTTTTCTAATTAACATTTCTGATTTGACACCAGTCCATCAATAAAAAGTTATTAGCAGCTGATAAGAAACCTGAAACTGTAATATACCAGTATGAATTACATTCATGCCCTGACTGTTGTGCCTGTATTGAGCAGATCATGAACACTGGTGTCTGCTACCTCCAAAACCAGAGAAGATAATCCCTTTGCTATTTCATAGCGCTTGTGGTAAGGATTCTGGGACTCAGTAGAACCTCACCAATTTCCCCAGTGTAGGATTTTATCTCCAGTGAATTTTCAAGCCAGAAGAGTAGGTTTCAAAGAGCACACTCCCTTCTCTCTGCAGGTTTCAACATCAAATTGCTAATCTAATTAACATCCATAACTATTTAAACAATACATTGACTCAACTGCTCTTGGAGCCCCATGGCACCTAGTCAAGTTACTTTCCAACACTGCTGTAAATCAAAAGGGAAAGGCTAGGTCACTGCGTTTGCTGTATGTTTCAGTTTGGCACCCTGATTGCTTTACCAACTGCTCATTGATGTTGTTTTCATAACTTGCTAAGGAATACTTCATTCCTTGCTACAAGATTTTCATTTGTATCCTCAGCTGACATGCAAGATAGCCTTTATCTTGAATATAATATGCATACATTAAAAAACAAACAAACAACCCAAAACAATTCAGGAAAAGTACTTGCAAAGGACAAAGTGTACAGCAAAGATTTAACATAATCACTAGAAAACCACATACTTCTTTTTGCTTTTAAGTTTTCTGTTCCATCTGGGCACAATTCCCAAACTTACAGGGAGCATTACAGACATACTGTTTGGGAAGAAAGTAAAAACTTGGAAGAAATCTTTGAGAACAGTTTATGTCAAGAGAGTGGCCCAGCAAAACAATGCAGTGGATAAATAGTGGAACAAAATGTTATTGGCTTGAACTGATAGATGGTAATGGAAAAGAAGGAGGAAAGAGAGCAAATGGGCCCAGAGCAGGATCAGTCCTCAGGACAGATGTCCATCACTGACCTGGCTGGGATGCTTCATCTACTCTGGGCTGGGGTGATTGCCTTGGGGGATCAGAGACGTAGCAGTACGTGAATCTCTAACACTGGGTTTTGGGCAGGTCTGGGTCATGATGCATACTGCATTTCAAACAACACTTTTTGATTTTCACCCAGAGTAGGTATTTCAAATTCCCAAACAGTGAGCAGTCAGTATTTTATACCACAAGTTAAATAGGTTTTACCTGTCTTACATTTGTTCTGCCTTTCACATAATACTATGTAAACCATTCTATTAAATCTGATGAAAAACCAATAGCAGAACCAGGGGCCAATGCAAGACGAAATTGTTGATAAGATTTTATTCAAGTCTCTTGTTCAAGGAGTGGGTTTTTGCTTGGAAAGTTTTCACTTACTTGTAGACAAGATTGTTATAGCTGACAAAAATCTAAGGAGATTATGAAATCAAGGGAAGTAGATGTGATCCTGTGAGTTCAGACACACAGATAGTAAGTTTTCTTCCACTAACAAAATTCTGCATAGGAAGAAATAAGTCTGGGAATGAAATTGAATATATTTATATTCCACATTTGGCCATTCCCTTGGTTTTTCTCCACAATGTTTAACAAATGTCAGTATCTCTAAAATACAGTCTCTGTATCTGATATCTTTTGTGCAAATACCTTTTAAAATATCTTTCTGAGATCCTTTTACTCCAGGTAAGTAAACTTAAACTCTCACTTTTCTGTCTATGTGCTTGTTTTCATCTATAAAATATCCTTAAATATACCTTGGTCTTCTTTTAGTCCTCAGTGATTTTTTTTACTATGTTTGTTTTTATGGTACATATCTGGAAATAACCATTATATTTGCGCTTGTGTGCTTGCTCATACTGTCCCATCATCCCTACTGAGAGTTGTAAGATTTTGCAGGGTGAATACATTGTTTCATTTATCTCTATATTAATTACTAAGCTTTTCCTTGAATGGATCACATACTACAGAAATATATTATTTCTGAATTAAAGGACCTAAATAGAGGATGCATTTGGTATTTTATATGTTCAGATATTTCAGACATGGAAGAGATTTTACTTTAAAGATTCACAAATTATTCTTGAATTTAGAACTGAAAGGACAATATAGGATTTAAAAATAACGTGGATCTGGGTTTGTGGTGATTCTGAAAAGCTTCTGCTGCCATGATGTAAGCAGAAGTCAGAATCATAGTATCATTAAGGCTGGAAGGATCATTGACTCTAAGCATTATGTTCTGAATTTGAAAAGCATCTGACACCATGTGAATGTGATTCTGATTTGGATGGAGGAAATGCACATTTTTCTATTGTTGTCCTTGTTATGTAAATGGATTTCCCTAAGTGTAAAATCTAGTTCAATATTTTTCAAACAATTTGACTTGAGGGCTTTTCTTCTTTAAACTGACATATTTGATAATTCTTGGGCATATGTTTTCTATTAGCCTATTTATTATTTTCTAATTTTCACAGAGTCTATAAAATAGCAACTAGGACTTAGATATTATTTTCTATCCATCTATATCCAAACAAATTATAATTTAATTAATAACCTGAGTTTTAATCAGATTGTGAAGAACCGAGAATGGGGTCTTACAGATGCAGTGCCGCTCTGCAGGGTTGTTAAAAAGATGACATTTCAGTGTATCCTTCACTTCCAAAAATCTCCATAAAACTTTCATGGCCAGCTGTGACTCCAAGCACACCATACAGATACAGCTGTGGGATGTACCTCTGCCCACTTCTTGTTAGCTCCAGAGGATTTCTACTCACTGCTTAACTAGCTCACCATGTTGCATTATAAAATAATGCTCAGTTGCTGGCAGAACAGTGAAATGACAGGATTGCACTGGCTGCTCTTCCAGTAAAGCCAGTGGGAGCTGGGGAGGCTGCAGCAGAGCTCCGGCTGAGCAACTGGCAGGCTTGAGGCTCCTACTGGACTCCCACCTCCTCCAAGGGCTCTGATGGAAAACCAAAGCTTAGCCCTTTGGGCTCATAACCGGATACAACTAACTTGGGACACTTAAAGACAGGGTGGAAAAATTCAGCCAAACTATCAGGATAAGCACATGAAAAGCCTCTGTCCTGACTGCTGGTTTTGGAATAATACCTCACCTGAAATAAGCACTTCCAAGTTTTTCCTCCAGTTTCTGGAAGTGATGGTTATTTCAGAAGAAATCAATAAATGTCAGTGTGCATAAAATATGGGGCAGATCAAATAAAGGCATTTCAGTATTAAAAGCTATTAATTTTGTGCAACATACATTTGAATTACATTATTATTAAATTCCATTAAGCTAAAATGATATATTTAACTCAGACTTCAGAGTGCTAATTTCATAGTCCCCTCCAAGCTGTTTCTGCAAAGGTGTTAGGGGTAATTAACTGCCATTTTCTCAGTAATTCAGAATCTGCAATCAATCAAAATGCAGGGCCTGGGTGATTGTAGAAAACAGTAACACTTAGTTTATTATGTAGTACATTCTCATTCTGGTTGTTTTATGATGGGATCAGCTACACTTTTCCCCCAGAATTTATTATGCTTACCCTTCAGCCAATTAGTTTTTCTCACTTTACTTTAACTTAGAACCTGGTGAGTTTGCTATATATATGTGTAAGTTTGCCTGTCAGTTATATTGGCCATAGACCTGCAGGACTGCATGTGTTTAAACTATTAGGAACCCAGTATTGTCCAGAAAAATGGCAACTTTCCTTTCTTTAAAAAATGTGAAGGGGAAAGCAGAGCAGTGAGAAGACTGTTTCCCATAGCTACAAGTGCCTGGCATGGAGGGACACCTTAAGCCACAAGCTCTGGAGTCCAGGTCTACAGTTGGCTTGGCTGTGGTACATGGATACTGCCATTCTTCCAGATCATGCATGCACTGCAGACTCAGTCACCACCAAGGCATTGTGATAATGATGAAACAGAGATACTTGATCTTCATATTTTAAATCAAGCATAGAGGTAATATTTCCACTGAAGTTCTCATGTACTTTTGGAACTCAGTCCTGGTGCTTTGGCACATGTTGACTTTACAGCTAGTCTCACAGGGAAGGAGATTTTAAAATTATAGCCCGTTCAGTGGTTAGTTTGCTGAATGCTACTGGATGAATAACAGTAGCAGGCCTCCAAGACAGCCTGATGGGATAGTGTAATTGACTTAGTCCATTTTTGTTTCGTAGCCATGTAAACCTGCATCTGGAAATCCTACTCTGATTTCACAGCTGTGGTGTAGAAATACATATGGGGGTGCAGTAGAGTTTAATCAGTATTTTAAAAAAGACAGAGACTGGAGCAAACTGAACTTTGACAAGAAAATTACCAATGTAAAGCCATAAAAAGGACAATACTGAAAGACTCCTGCTGTTCCTTAGAGTGTTGGTAGAAGTTAATGTCTCAGATTGATAAGATTAATGCTGACTAAACAGTGTGCAGTACTGTTCAACCACAGCACTACAAATACTTCGACTAGGACATTATTTAATACAAATAGAATTTAAAAATCTCTGCTGCTGGAGACTTCTTCCTAACCTGTGTTACTAATCCCACCTTTCTGGATGCCTACAAACACAGGATTTAAAAGTAGTTCTCTGGTAGAGTCTGTGCTCTTACTATGCCACTGTGATAAGTTATGCCTTGTGTGAATGCATTCACAAGTCCTGCTCTAGGTAGGACTAGGCATTGTTTCATAGATTTATAAAGGGCTGGTTAGCACATTTGCCAGGTCTATGAAATAGTCCTTTATGCTCAATTTATATAATACTGGTACTAGTGCTGCCCTCTATTGAGAGCAGAGACCATACTCAGCTAAAAGATGGGGTTTGTTGTTACTGTTTGTTATTGGCTGTTACTTTCTCCTACCGATCTATAGTGGACAAAAGATACTTTTTGATGGGGTCATAGTCTAAGTCAAGAATACAACACAGTGTACCAACATGTGGGAGGCCCAATAAGTCTACAGAGGACAGGTTTGGCTCACAAAGGTGTTCTCCCAGCAGCTAATGCCAAAGACCAGAGGATATTCAGTTTATTGACAGCATCACTAAATGTGGTCCTGTTGGGATGCAGAACAAAAAGTGAGAGTATCAAAACAGAATCCCTGACTCGAAATAAGAGTGGGTTTAAAGATATACTATATTATTTTTTGACTCATGTATCCTATTTGGATCTGAATAATCCTAATGACCTTGACAGCACTGAATTCGGCAAGATAAATTGAATATCTATTTGTTGGGGAGCCTAAAGAGATGTGATATTGAAAGAAGTGACAAAAAATTGAGATTTCACAGTGTTCTAGGTAGATGTTACAGAAACACTAAAAGTGGCAGTATTACCCTTGTGATAGTTGCAGTGATGTAGTCCAAAAGTGACAAGTGGTATTTTGGTCTATCTTACATGGCACCACAGAGTCTTATTGCTTTTTTTTTCTTTTCTTGAAAAATAAGTGCCAACATATATTTCTGTTTCTTGGTTCCAAAAATATAAGATTACATAGAAAAAGGATAATAGAGGTCTTGTATTTCTGTTAGACTGAAAGAGAAACACACAGGGAAATGGAGTAATAAAGAAATTTTGAGAAAATGAAAAGTTAGGAACAGATGTTGCTGTTTATTTTTATTTCTCTCTCCCCCTCCCTATGATTATAATAAATTATCTCTTTTTGCAATGATTAGGGAAGTAGGGGATTACATCAAGGTTAGAAAAAAGCATCAGATAAAACTGAATATAACCCTACTTAGATCCTCTATTCAGTATTACTCCAAGTAGAATTAAAGCTACTGTGTAAATCTAATGCTTTAAATGACTGAAGATGTCAGGGTAGTGAACTGTCTTTAGACACACCTTGGAAAAAATTGAAGAGGGTTTTCTATGTGGTCTTTGACTGACATTCATATTCTTGTATGAATGAACTAGATCATCCAAATATTGGCTATCTTATGTTAGTTAAAGCATGAGTAATAGGAAAGCCAAGTAAGGATTTAGAGATGTCAAAAGCAAAGGTCATTTCAAAAAACCCAGGGCCATCCAAGATATTTCTGTGCAACTAACAGTATAAAAGACATTTATATTGTTGAAAAAAGGTTACTTTGTCTGAACTGTTCATAACTCTTTAAATTACTAATACAAAAAAAAAGTTAGTCAGCCACATTTTTCACTATTGATGCTGTTTGCCTGCTTTTTTCATATTTGAACTTTGAAAATCAAACCAGACATTTTTACAGCACATTTTTAGCTCTTTTTTCCAAGTATGTTTGTCTTGTTCCAGAGTTTAGACTAAGATCCAAATCCACTGCTCCTTTTAATTCACCCACTAAGAATTCTAGGCTAAATAAAAGTATTGCTACTCACCTTCATGTTATTTTCTAATATAGAGATCAAATAGATAGCAAAAAGTAAAAAATCCTAGCAACAATCTTCTGTGTTTTCATGAACATGAATATGACAAATTGTTTTAAAACTTCAGTAACACTAAATTCTGTAAAAAATACACTGGTTTATTAAGAGCTTCCACTTTGGGAATCATTAGAATCAAAATATATTATGCTTTGGTCTGTGGGGAATTCTTTCCTTCTTTTTTTTTTTTTTTTTTAATTATAGTCAGATAAGTCATGCTATTTATCTATCTTGTAAATGAAAAACATTATGAAGTTTCAAGGTGTAACTGAGAGTAGACTCTCAGATCACGGAAAGCCAACAAGGTCTCAAAAAACCGATACTTAAGAACTAAAGACAAAATTATTGGAGCATCACTCTAGCCTGAATCACTTGGAAAATCATAAACAGGGCCAAAATGTGTGTGAATTTTCATAAGCCACTCAAATTCATCTTTTAAGAGGTATCGGTAAATTGCCTTTTAATTTATGAACTATTACTTCTCCCAGAAACATACAACAAATGGCTTTTTACCTTCTCCTCCCATAAAATCATACAAAGCTTTTTGCCAGGCTAGTAAGCATTAGCGAAAATGTTAATGTTAGTTTTGTAGTGTAGGAATCTATCTCCTGGGATACAGATACAGTAGCATGATTTAAAGCTTTACTATGGTAAGGTTCTTTCGGTTTCTGCACACGCTGCAGTTTTAATAGAATGTGTACATTATGCACCTCAAATGTTTTTTGTATTATACTTTGTTCTATTAAAAAATGACACATATGAAACTGTACTTAGGATTAAGATATGAGTACTTCATTATATAATTCTCATGTGTTAAGGAACAATTTCCCTAAAAATGGTTCAAGCTGAAACTTGGCATACAAAGTTGTTCCCCTTCTAGTTGGGGAAAGGCCGGGATGCAGAATGGTTTTACAAAGTTTCACATAAATCAGTCTTGTCATATTTTAATTAGTTTTACAGAAGAGGACAACACCCATTTTAGTGGTTTTAGTACCATTTCTTGTTCTATTATATATGCCAAGTCTTAAATAGAAATAAGTTATTTTTCTGAGTTGTTTTTACAGCCTTTTCTTGTCATTTTAAATCATTGTTTCACCTTAAATAGAAAGTTTACCAAGTTTCAAATCCTACTTAGTACTTCCTTCTCCTCTCTCAGAGCATGCGTAGTGATGAATGTTTCAAACTAATTTAGTGATGTGAAAGGTGCCAAACTGTCAGACGTATAAACCAAAACAGTCTGTTTGTGTTGAGAATATTTTATTGTTAAAACTGCAGTTGGAGGCTTCTCCAGCTTTGTGCAGCCACAAAGACCTGCAATGTTGGGGGACATGGGAGCTGGTGAAAGGGATGAGGCTGTAAATGGAAGCATGCTGATTGATCTGTGCAACAGAAAAGGTGCCCTGGCATGTAGAACTGTACTTTAAGTACTTCTAGGATACACTCCTCAGACTATCCAAAATTTTGCTGAAGGCAAAGGAAAACACGCTGGAACAAAAGAATATTTGCTAGAGACTCACTGCCAATATATAGCAAAGAGATGATCACTGTAATTCCCCATGATTAAGCACAGGGCGAGCAACTGTTGAGACCTCTTAGCTAGAAAAGTTGCTCCTCTCCAAATCTAATTATTCAGCTAATTTCACATAGTCACAAAGGCAAAATAGTAAGCCATGCACTTTCTCTGGCTAAGGATAGCAACTTCCACTTATTTCTTATCAGTTCAGTAAAGTACATCATCTTTCCTTCAGCTATCTTCTTTTGATTTCTATTTTCCTTTTTAGGTTAGAAAGGCATTCACCTATGTGTTCTAAATAGCTACATCCAAAATTACTAGCAATGGACAGATCTGCACAGATACTTTAAGACAAAGGTTGGACCTATTTCTTGGGCTGCTGAATCAAGTTTTTATTCCTTTTTAACTTTTGCTTGTTATTGTTTTGCATTACAAACAGTACCGCACAGAAGAGTGGATGGTTTAATTCTGGGGCCAAGTACCTACATTCCTGATAGCAACCACTAGAATTATGTGCCCAAGTACTCTAAGACCCCTGTTTTTATTTTGCATTAAATTTATATTCTCTTTTCAGAAGCATTTTCTTGGTAAAAATTTCAAAAAAAATAATTCTAATATTTTTGAAGGTTCTTTTTTTTATTTACTTTTTAGATTTCATATCTGCTATACCCTGTTCAGTGTCACTGTGTCAGTACAGGAATATGGCTATAACATTCTTGCATGTGAAGCTGTACATCAGGCACATTTTAACAGATTTATGTCATCAACCCCTACACAGCATTAATCATTCTTCAAGGTCAGTTTTAGCTATCAAAGTAAGAGCCTCTAGTAGAATTTCCAAGGCAGCTTTCAAGCCAGGCCAGTTGCAAGTTTTCAGGTGTTGGGAAAAAATAAAAAAAGAAGTTGAGGAATTCACAAAACAAATTTCTTGGCAAAGTGTCCATAAAAGTCTGTGATGGGAGAGTAACCATTCATCAGCATCCATGCAAGCTGTCTCTGTTATGAAAACCAGGGCACATTTAAAGGAAAAATAAACAGATTTATCAGTCTGGTTGCAATTTTATGTAGTACAATGTTGAAAGGTTTCCCCTGTCTGTTTCAGACACTGACAAGATAAACTAGACATGGCTAAGGCTGAATGTGTCACTTCTGTCAGGAGCTATGATAATTTTGAAAAGCCAGGTATGGTTCACACATGGTCTCCAAATAAATTTCACACAAGGTTTATGTTCCTTTATTTTGTTTTCCATGTTTCATCATTGCTGAAGCCAAACAACCAATGACATAAGATTTGGGGATGTTTATTACCACACCAAATGGTTGAGGCCTGCAAGTATGGAAAACCACATCAAATTGTTGGGTTTATGTGAGACCATGCTGACATGTAGCAAAAAATATTTCAGTTATAATCACTTGGGAATTCCTCTCTTTGCTTTACATTTTAGAGAACTCAGTAACAAGATGATGCTGGTTTTCTGGGTCACATTCAAACACAAAGGCTGTGCAAGCATATGAGGTAGCCTGGAGAACAGTTAATGTATGCTAGCAGTTTTACCAGCATATGGGTACCAAATACCCACTGTGGAGTAAATTCAAGAGCTGATCAAAGCTCACAGTGTTGTTACATTAAGTTTTGGATTATTTTTTACATAAATAAAGCTTTCAGGTATTGTTTTTTATATGTACTTTAGGAACGTGGAATGGGAATGTTACATGTAAGGATGTCTGCAAAGAAATCCTTTTTCCCCTACTTCTTCCTCTTCTACATTTTGCACCCAGAAGCCTTTTATTTGAAAGAACCACAAAAAATCACATTAAAAAGAATGTTTGATATTGTAATGGCCTCCTAAATAATATGTATAGGCAAAACAAAGGCTGATATGAGAGAGAGAGACCACATATGATCCCCTCTTTGCTACAATAGGTTGCATTCCACAAGTGCTGTTAAGGTTCCTCTGTAATTTAACTAATTGTAACTCACCATCACACCTACGATCTATGTAGGTATTCATAAATTACTTTCCCTAGAAAGGCAGAAATGAGAATTTTAAAAACAAAAAACAATAAAAACCAACCAACCAACCAAACAAACAAGAAAATAAAAATGCAGTAGAAATTAAGGAAAAAACCACAAAGCAATTAAGGGGAAATAGAATCAAGCTGTAAGGAAAAAATATTGAAGGCAAAAGAGTTAAGTATGATTTTTTATTTTTTTTTTACTGGGTTCATCTCTTTGTATTCTATTCTTTTTTACTTGTTCCATGCTCCTTTGCAACAATTCATGTAACTGAGCTCTTGTGCATTTGCCTCACTTTAAAAAAAAAAAAAAAAAAATCAGAGCTGGTGTCTTCTCTTTCATGTGCTGGCTATCCTCACAGCAGAACTGGCAGGTTTCTCAGCAAGCTTGCCAAGGTGCTCAAATTATCTTAGAGATAAATCCATGAGCTTCACAGGAGCCTGCTATGGGCTCTCAGGTTTACAGTCACCATCCCTGGCACTCACCCTGCTTGAACTATGCTGATATCAAATATGGTTATTTCCATTGTCTCATCCTTCCTTCGCAACAGCCAGTGTTAAACAAAGATTCAGTGCTCAGTGGGTTTTATTGCATGATGCACAAACAACTGGCTTGATTCTGAAGGGTCAAAATAACACCCAATGAAATATGAATGAAAAACTAGGACCAAATCATAGAAGGGCAGGGGAAGGAGGAATGATGTTTTGCTTCAGGACAGATCCCTGGGAATGTGAAAGCTGTATGAGACATGATGCTGAGAAGTCAGACAGAGATTAAAACATACCTTCTTTTGCACTCAGTACATGCAGATATTCAGAAAGTTATTCTGAGAGAAGGCCAAGCATCAGAAATGTCTGTCAAAAAGTAGCACTTGGTGGCACAGGAAGGAAAAATTTGCATCTTTTTTTCTGATGTGCAACTGAAGCATACATCATTTTGTGGGAAGAAAGTTCCCTTTAGCAAAGCCCAGCTTGCTCCAAGAGTAAACACTTCAGCAAAAGAAAATTAATATGCCATCTGTTACTATGTAGGAATAAAGGATGTCATGTTACACCAGAATAGCCACTGCAGAGATTTTTGTGTTGAGCTTAAGGGCTTGATGCTACCGATTACAAATTCATAAAGGGGAATAGAGATACTTTCTAATACTCAGGAGAGAGAAAAGAATTGATTTAATTCTGCTACTCAGACATCTTGAAATAGGGAACCATAATGGACTAACCTTTTATTGTCTTCATCTGCCCACAATGAAAATTACACTCCCTGTAAGGCAGTTGACTTGGTTGGTACTTTCTAATGAAGATCACGGCCATTTTTCCCTATTTTCTGGATCTTTAAGTACATAATCTTGGTTTTGACCTCAGGATTTGCTGCTTAAGTTCCTGAGATCTTAGACAGCACCACTGTTATTCATGCATGATCAGTTAAATGGATTGGAGAATTTTTATGTTAATACGGTTATTAATTATGAAAAGAAACAGGAAAAGCATGCAAAGCAATAGACTGGTAGATTTAAACTGTAAACAGAAAAATTGGAATGGTTTCTCTTATGAAAAGGTTGATACTTACAACTAGGGAAAAAATTGAAGTATTTAGAAGAGACATTTTTCTCACTAATGCATACAGATAAAAAACCCCATTAAGCCCAAAAAGAAATTAAAATAAGCTGAATTCTATGAGCTTTATTCCCACCTCTGGCAGCTGACTGAACACCTTAAGCCTATTTTCTGTGATTAAAGGGACTCTTGAGGGGACAGTAATGAAAGAGTCAAGGATAAGAGGCAATCTGATACTCATAGGTTAAAGTAAACAATAAAAATATACCTGCTGGGACCCTGGGGTTGGTTTCGGTAGCCCCACTACTCTATGGCAAAAATTCTATTGACTTGATCAAGGCTAGACTTTCAACTTTGGCTTTTAAAAAGGAGAAATTATTTTAAAGAAATAACATAGGCATCATGCCAAGTGCACATTAAAGGCAGATGGGATTTCCCATTTACTTCTGCTTCAGCTGCAGAAACCAGGTGAAAAGTAATGGAAATCTGTGAAGATTGGAAAGGAAATCTTTGAAGATTGGAAGGAATAGGATTAATTTGTTGAAGTCATGTTGACAAAAAGAGAATGCTACTAAAAATGAGACTTGGGGATGCTGCTAATTACTGTAGCACAGGCAAATCCATAACCAAAAAGCTGAGAAACAGCTGCAGAAGAAAGCCATTACACTAATACAATGATCAATTAGAACATACCGTATTCTTAAAAAAAAAAAAAATTAAAATAATAGAGAAAAAATATAGCACTGTCAAATCCTTCTAAAGCTAACGCTTATTGACCCAAACCTCCATGCAACTCGCAAAGGTGGGGCATGGTCCCAGGTGTGCTCTTCTTGCATCCAGGATACTTGTGCGTGTGCCTCCCTCTGGCTTGCCCTGAAAGCCTGCCCTTGGCCTGATCTAGGTAAGAATCTTCCTTAAAATTCTCAAAATTCTTAACAATTATTTTTGCCTTAAGCAACAGTCCATTCCTATCTCTGGAGTAGCTGCTAATGATTGGAAGATGATGAATTATCATTTACATTACTGAGATGTACATGTTTTGGCTGAGATGAAGAAGAACATCAAAGGGCCATTTCTTCTCTCAATTCATGACAGTTTTTCTTCTTTCTTTTATAATTATTCCAGAATTGTAATCAAATAGGATTATACTCATCTTCCTATGGCTACAATCATACTTTGGATTGAGATGGTGCTTATGCATACACCTCCAGCCCATGGAGAAGAAAGATGGGGCTCAGGCTGGATGGGGGGAGCAGCTCACTCCGACAGTCCTGTGATCCTCCACAGCAGGATCCAGCTGGTGGAGCATGTGGCAGAGCCCCTGGCATAGCCATAAATTACCTACAGTGTGTATGAGTACGATTAGCTCTTTGACTTCTTGTTAAGCAACACTTACAATATCTCTAGGCACACAGTAAGCAGTTTGGAACTGCTGATTGCTCTCTGATTTACGAGGGGTGGTGGAGAAGGATGAAGAGAGACTTAAGGCTTGTTTCATTGCAGTTTAGAAATCAGACACAAAAGCTAACTGACAAGGAAACCAGACAGGAATTTATTTGTCACCCCACAATACGTACATTTGGAACTTGCCTTTTTTTGTTTGTTTGTTTGTTTTAAGTAATTAATGCACTACTTATCTAGTAGTTTCAGTTAAAAATGAGACTATCAATATAAGGAAAAAAGGCACTCCAGATAGCTTTCTTGAATATCACATCCAGCCTAAACAACACCAATACTGATAAGTGTAAATTCAAAACACAATTCAGATTCATGAGATTTCCAGTCCAAACAAGGTTAATGTACTTGGAAGAAGTTCAGCTACAGATCTGCATTTTGAACATGTGTCCCTTCATAACTTCCCAGCCGTTGGACACTTGCTCATCATTTCTTTCTCAAATGATGTTTCCAGATCAACAAACTTATCCTTCCCTGGGATCAGTCATTTCCTTAGTCTTGTCTTTTAGAATGCAACCCTTTTACTGTCTGTTTTATGACACTAGTAACACTCTGTGCTCCAGCTCTGTATTAATCTTCTGAGAATGTTATTTATTTTACAGTATTGGCACAGCAGGAGACTTTCCTCTGCTTTTGACGAGGGCCCCTGGAGACAGCTGACACACCAATAGCACAGAGCCAAATAATACTGCAGGATGTTCAGTCTAAATCAGCATAAAATACTGATGTAACACCATTTCTTTTTCTACTGATCAGATTGATACATTATGTTATGGAGAGCAGACTGAGATCATAGTTTTACTCTCCTTTAACCTCCTAACCATACTCTCCTAACCTTCTTAGCTTCAGGCCTTCATCAGAAGTCCTGCTATTCCCCATCTTGGCTTTGCTGCACACTGCTATGAATCATACTACATAAATTGCACAGACACACAAAACTAAGAATTTACTTGATTTGTCACTTAAACAATATTTTAGTACTGATCTCACAAGCAGTCTGTTAACTTTATATTGAACTAGTGAGAATAGTACTCTCCTTACTCTTCTTACAATTTGTGTGCAAAGTTTTTCCAATTACAAAATTTGCTAACTCAAGGGGAAAAATGTGGTTTAGATTTAAGTTTTGTAGCTGACAACAGAAACACTACCAATTTTCCAGCACTAAGAACTTTTTACAGAAAGACATTTCGAACGTTTTTTTTCAAAATATATTGTTCATGTTTCAAGACTAAGAGTAGATGAAATAGCTCACCAGTGAAAGGCACTTCTTAGTACGTCTAACAGAGGGGAAGTCTCTAAGCATGGGTGGTGCCTATCAAAGAGAAACTTCTGTTTTCTAGAGGTTTAGTAAGCAGAGCTGTGCAAAAGCTGGTCCCACATAGGCTGTTTTTCTTGATAGGGTCCTACACTAATTTTAATATCCCATCCACTATAAAGCAGTGTGAACATCTTCCATAGTTTAGTGCACAATTCATTATATACCATTAGCTGTCTTTCACAGCAGATTTATTCAATGCTGTCTCTAATGTTATGAATTAGTCGTTTTATATTTGAATTTTAAGAGAATCCCCTTAACTCCACTGTCTAGTTAAACTTAAAAAAATGATGCAATTCCTAAAATAAGTCAAAGGATACTTTCGTGACTAAGTCTGAAGCAATCTGAGCTAGATCCACATCCACTCCAGAGCACACAGTCGCATATTCTGTCGTGTTCTATGACCAATATTCACACACACGGCAAAGTCTTATTGATGTTTTTGAGTCCCCATGCACACAAGCCTGAAAAGCCTCTCAAAGACAACTCCCCACAACCATTGCATAAGCAGGAATCAGTTTGCTTTCAAAATGTAATTCATTACTAGAGGTAAAGAACTTGTTGTTCACCTTTTCTGCAAGATTCTAATGGTTACATTGCTTAGACATAAAACACATGTATTTACGTTCGGGTGGGAACATCACTCAACACACTAAGGAGGATTAGGACACCTTTTAACCTTGCCAGTGAAGCTCTACAGACAAGCACTTAAGAGTACCTTATTAAGAACAAAGCAAGGTGTAATTGAGCACATTATCTTTCAGCGAATCAACGAGGTTATAGTTTCAACCACCAAGAAAATGTCTGTATTTTAATTTGTGACTGATATGGTGCAGAGGGCTGAAAGTGTAATCTGATGTCACTCTTTTTACATTAATATATTTCAAATGTGTCTACTAGTGGTATTGTAACAGCACAGCAGCCTACACGGATTGGTGGTATGCAGAGAAATTTCCTCACCTCTTTTTAGGTCTTTAAAATCTTAATTCCAGGTCTTACATCAGCCATTGAGATTTGATATGACCAATACTGAGATTGCAATAATTAACTGGGCTTGTGTGAAAACTAAAATGCCTTGATGAACTCAAGACTAACATGGACTTTTCAGCCTCTTTTTACCTTGTTCCTAAGGAGAACAAACTAGTCTACAGCAAACCCAGAAAAAAACAGAGGTGTGAATATACACAAAATAATTCTGCATTGTAAAAAATAAAAAAACAAAAACCAAACCAAGTTTAGTAAAGACAAAACCAAGTTGTTTCCTCAGCACCAGAGCTAAGGATGCCTTCCTTTCCTTTCCCTCATGCCTAATGAGGTGCAAAGTTCTGCCTGAAGCTTTTCCCACTGCCATGGAGTCCACAGAGGGGTTTGAGTTCACCACAGCTGAACTTGGGTCACTTTTTCTTCAAAGAGAGGAACTAATATCTCTCCTCTGTCCAATAAGTAATTCCCATGAAACTTATAGGAATTCAGTATTTCATTTAAGTAGACAGAGGTCTGCAAACTAAACTGCCATTAACTAAAAATTTACTAAAGAAGGACAAACAAATGCACATACACCTCATAGCATTTGCATGTGCTTGTATTCACAGCATGGCCACTTAAGTCTCTTTTCCTATACAAACAAATTAAGGAAAGAATATGAAATATGAACAGAGCACATACAAATTCTGTTTGTCTCTTTTAGTCTTATTTCAGTTAGCTGAAATACTTCCTCTTATCAAATACAGGTTCAAAGAAGTTTTGAGTTCTTTAGATGACATCTGTGGGGAAAAAGCCTGAAAGAAAAAGCAATACTCCACCATGTGGCAATTCATGAGAACAGACAGAACCCTTCCGCAAGTCAGACTCTTCCAAGTCCTATACTGATTTGACATATAAAGTCATTGTGGAGCAGGGAAGTTTTCTTGAAGTCATATTCTGACATGCGTGAAAAAAAACCCAAAAAAACAACAACAACGGACAAAAAAAAAAACACCAAACAAACAAACAAAAAAAACAAAAAAAAAGCTAACAAACTCAGTCAATTTCACCAGAATATGAATTTGTGAGGAAAAAAAAATCCTTCACTACTAACAATGCAATTCAGTTACCTAGAATACCTTCTCAATTTGAAATGACTACTTGCACATTTTAAATATTTTATGTCATACTCAAAAAAACTAGAGAAGCATTTTGAATGGACTAAAAATACTTAATGGAGAGATGAGAGAAATGCCTTTAAAGAGAGGACTTCGAGTTTCCTTTCATTCTCAGGGAAAATTTTTACATTTCAAAAACCTAATTAAACTGAAATTTTCACCTTTGTACTCTTTATGAATAAATCCCCAACTTTTTCTTTTTTTTTTAATCCATCTCTCCTCCTCAGTTTTCCATATATTCATTGAATTTTTTAGATCACTTTCCAAAATGTGCTTCAGTAAAGAAACATAACAAGTCTGAAGTATCAGAACTAAGCACTAGAAATATTTACAGAATATTTTTGCTCAGAGGCAAGATAAAAACATCACCAAATTAAAAATTCTACAGAAGGCAATAGTATATTTTTTTTCTTTTGTTGCATTTCTCATTATAGGAGCATTCAAAACAAAAATTCTGAGGGCCAGAATTCTTCAGCAAGTTTCCACATATCTTTATGATATAAAGAAGTGCTGCTTTTATCTATGGTCCCTCGCTGGTGACGATGAAGTGCCCTGTTGCCTTCACAATCTGAAAATGTTTAAAACTGCAGCCTCCTTCAAGCTTGGTGAGAACCCCCATGGGAGACATTGCAAAGGTATTCAAAAGTCTACTGTTTTTTCCACTTTACATCCATTGCTACTATTTGGCTAAAAACTGGCAATCATTGTATTCTTCCTTCATGAAACAGAGCACTCTTATTGCTGTTATGTTATTGTTATTTGAATTCAGTAGTTTGTCAACATCTTTCAACTATCTTTTCTTCCAAATGCAATTCAGAACTTTAAAAGTCTGTCTCACAAATAGAATAATTACTCTTCTAAGATTTGTTCATAAAATGAGAAAAGAGCCTTTGGAAAATTTATTTTGCCTGAGAAAATATACTTAATTAATAGGAAGATATAAAGTTATTTGCAACAGCTTGTCCTCACATTCATTGTCATAATATTGTACAACCACAGATTTATAGGATAAATATAAATCAAGAATGAATATGATGATGCTGGGCTGTGTTTTGGGATAATTTATGACAATGGTTTTGCAAACCAGGCATTGAAGTGAGATAGAAAAAACCACAACACAGATGACTACAGAGCTAATCTGTGAGCATCTAAATATTTTGGTAAGTACTTCAGAAATACTATATGGGTAAAAAAATGAATGTGCAAATACACTTAAATCTGTAACACATGCACACTTTTCTCTACTTCAAAAACCTTACAACTGTCCCTTGGTCCAAAAAAACTAAGACTTCAACTTTAACTAATGCCTAGTTGAAATAAAAAAGATTAATTTTGAAATTATACATATGAAACTGGAATTATCCTCTCAGAAAAAAAAAAATAGGAAAACCTAGGATTTCATAATACAGACATAAAGGAGGTCACTTATGCTAAGTTCAGTTTAATGTCAACACAATCGTATCAAATGTAGGTATCAGCACATTCCACACATCATCATTATAGACAGTTCCACGTACTTGTTTTTAGTCACAATATATGGAAGTTCTTTGAAAGGCAGAGGTCCTGAACTACTTCTCTGGGTAGAATGTAGATACATCAGAGGGAAAAGCATGCCTTCCTTCACAAATCCACAAACTAATGTTGACAGGCTCCATGAAGAAACTACAAAATACCTATACCATCTGTGCACTTTTTGTTTTGTTGTTGGGTTTTTGGGGTTGTGGCTTTTTTTTCAACAGGGAGACAAATAGCTGTCTTTCTATAAAAGTGCTTCAAAAAAAATGGTCACCAAGATTCTGGAGACAAAAATGAATCTTCATGCATAAATGAAATAAACTAGCATTATCCTGAAAGAGGGTCAGATGTCACTGGTTTGTTATTTGAAACAAAATGGGAGCTGATGCAATTTTTTTTTCTGATATTGATATTCATGTTTACTAATGCAGGATAAATTTGCCCTTTTTTTCAGTCTAGGTTTTAAATGTTGGTTTGACTTATCCATACAGAATTTTTAATTTACCCATATGCTAACACTTTCATTATAAGAAAATAAAAGCACAGGCTGTGACTTTTCATGGTCAGCTCTTGCCCAGTCCAACTATTCTTGAAAAAGAGATGAATCTGGATTCAGCCAGCTTTGTGAATGACTAGCTTTGACAAAATGCTTTCAATGAAATCTGGGACTGTAGTTACACAGTCTGCATTCCACTAACTGCTGCACTCCAGGTCTCCAGGAGAAGCTGTGTGTGCTGTTCATGCACATATTGCAACCAGGTCATGCCCACTGATTATGGCTTTGCAGACAGAACTGCAATATTATTTCTGAATGCAACCTTAACTGCAACTCAAGTCAAAGCATTTGACAAAGATCTCCTTCTTTCAGTGCCCAAACTTCAATGTTGCTTAGAAGCTCACATGAGGTATATAAGCTTCTAAGCAACATAGTACTGACACACTAGCTCTTACCAGAGCTTCTTAAACAAATAACTCTCCTCAAGGAATTTGTGCAGCACAATGAAATCCTACTCTTGAATGGGGCACTATATTTTAGGTGTAGTATGAATATTCTTGGAGTAGTTCCCATACACCAAAGGCACCAGTGAAACAAAATATAGAGAAACATAGGGAATAAAGAGCAAGGAACTCTGAAGTGTAATATTTAGTCCTATTGTGGTAACTGTGTTCTTACTAAGTATCATAGATTCAGAGACCAAAGGTCACAGCTCAACCTCCTACTCATATGAAATACACCAAAACAATCCACAAAAGAGAAAGATGTTGATAATGAGTCTCGTACCAAAATTCTTGCCTCTGTTCATAAGGTTTCTTTGCTATATACTAGGAACTGCTGCAGTTCACTCACCATCAGTATAGAAAGTTCATTTTAGCTGTTTTTATAGAGAGATTTCTCAAGTAAGTTCTCTTTTGAGTTGAACTGTCTCTGGCTGAAACAGAAATTTTCTAGAAGCAGTGATAGATACACTATAGACATATCAGTTTGGAGAATGGGAGATCATCCGTGGCAGAGGACTTGCACTATTAGAAATGGGAAAAATCATGCCAGAAATGGGTCTGAGAAGAAAATGAAGAAACCAGCCATAATGCCTTAAAAACTGAGGCATTTACTGTATTGTAAAATGGATTCCTTGTCTTTTCCTCTGAGTCACCCTTCTCCTTCCCAAAAACCCTTGAGAAAACATCTCCCTATGAAGGAATTTGTTCTGGCAGGACTATGTGAAGTCCCCCTACTGGCCTTTAGTTAACCCTTTCCCCATTGGTTGTTATCTCTAGATTCCTACCGGTTGTAACCAAAATTCCCTAAAAGCCTTTATATACCCCTGGCCATGTGAATAAACTCTCTCTCTGCATCCTCTCCGAGGTCTCTGTGTGTCACTTTCTCAGGGCATCTCGGAGGCCACATGGCCAGGGGGGAACGAAAAGGGGGAGCATCTATGTATTCAATGTTATGGAGCAGGGGTCTTTAAAATGGCAAAACTAAAGCTCATTCCTCCTTTGCCTAGGACAGTTGGCTTCAGGGGAACTTGCAGCCATTGCCAGACTGCAATTGTTTCTAATTGTATAACATCAGGTCAATTGAGTGGCTTGGGACAAGATTTTCAGCAGAATTTAACCCAACTCTAGCTTAGCTGTGTGTAAAGTCATGATGAAGGACAAAAAAATCATGAGCTGTGTCTATAAAAATCTTATTTACTGACAACGTTGGATTGATTTTCAGAGCCTTATTTTTGTTCACATAAATCTGAAAGACAAAGTACCTTCTTCTTATAAACAAAGCCTACTGATGTCCCTCAGGCTTTATTGAATAGACAGGATTTCTGAAAGCTAAACAGCAGAATAGAATCAACAATATGGTAAGAAAAATACATGCCTTATTAGAATGAAACTATCATACTTTCATGAAACTTATCATACTTTCATAGCCAACCATAATAATTCTGAGAGTATCAGGTCACTTAACCTCTTCATAGGCAGACAGAAGAAAATACAACTCTAATGGTTTAAGTATGGAACTACCCCCAGGCCTTTCACAGCAAAGGTCTGTACTGTCTGTGGGCTATCAAAGGTTGGGATGCTTCCAAAGGCAAACTGTTTACTGAGAGGCAAACTCGATCAAGGTTTATGTTTTCCCAAAGACAGCAAGCTTACTTAGGCCCTTTAAAAATCCTTTCCCTAAAGCTCATCCACTGGGCTGTTTAGGCTGTGTATTTTAAGCAGCTGCAAAGTGCCAAATCAAAAGCAAAGAATTTGCTTCTAAGAGAAGCAACGAGAAGACAAAGAGCAAAAGTTAACACTGCAGATCATTGCAAGCTTCAGAGAGTACAAAACAATCGTTTTAAAGAGAGCTAAAAATACTTCTTGTAAGAGTGCTCTTCTGCCAAAGACATGCAATACACTGAGAAACAAGTTGCAGAACCAAAATATTTATACTACTAAGTAGCAGTTCCTACTTTAGAAACTTATCGTTGATTAAGTTGGAACTGTACTTTTCATAATGCAGACAAAATATTATAAGCCACAGCCATAAGTAAATATTGGCTTTGTTTTGAGCTTAATGTTAAAATGGGAAAAAAAACCCAGATCACAGTTATCTTGGTGTAACTATATTTATAGGACAAAATACCATTTTATTGTCTAACCTTCTCTTTGCTATGTCACACAAGTTGTACTAGAATGCTTGAAAAACAGAAGCGCTGTGCAAACAAATATGAAGTCACCTGGTCTCACAGGAAGCTTTACAAATGTCTGTTCTCTGTACTCAAAAATCTTGTCTCAACTCAAAATTTAATCCAACTCTTCATTTGTAGTCCAGGGGAACTCAGAAAGTTAAATGTTTATAGAGATCAAAGAAACTTTAATGGAAAATGTCAAGTTCAGCTTCTTTGTTAACATCAAGCATCAGAAAATCTCGCTTTTTTTTAAGGAAAAAAACCAACGAAGTGATGATCAGAGTGACAATTCCCTTTTAAAAATCCAAGTTTTCTTGCCATATTTAGCGAATGCTGAAACAGTATCTACAGCATCAACAGTGCAGCTGTGAGGCTGCCAATATTGCCTCCAACTGTGTAAAGCATTTTTTTCTTCCTTCTTTTTTTAAGTCTTTTCTTCACTTTTCTCCTTCCAAAGACATAAAACCTAGCAAGAATTTAATGTAACATGTTATGGTATTTGTAACATTGGAGCAACAATTTGTTCAGAAATCATTAACTGTCATCTCCTGCGTTTATTTTTAATTGCTCTCTTCTGTTGTAATCCAAGCAAGAAAACAAAAAAATGATACAAGCAGGTGCAAGCCACACTTATATGCCAAAACCAAACCTGCCTCTAAGTAAGGCCCAAAACTGTAGGCTTTCAGGAAAGACTAATCATTAGCAAACCAATTTGCAGTTTCTTATAGTAAGCAACTCCCAGCAAAAGAATGCTAAAGCATGCTAAAGCGGAAGTGGAAAAATAGCATTTAAAGTTCTGAAAGCATTTATACTACCTATGTTACTTTATTCATTAGTTGCAACTTCAGTTCTTCCCCCGAGTCTCCTTTCTTTCCATGTTGATGAAAAGCTGCAAGAGATCAAGACAAACTTTTGGTGCTACAAACTGGTTCTATGAACTGGTGAGGCTTGACTCACCAACAGCAGTTCTGCTGCAGATGCATTTCCCTTCCCTAAAAGGGAAAGTGATATACAATGATTATTAAGGAGTAAGACATAAAGTCATATGATTCAATCTCTGGTTCATGTGCAATAGCAACTGTCTCCATCATTCTCTTCACTTAGGCAACAACAAAAAATACCTCCACTTGCCATCCTCCTCTCTGGTACGTCCTCCATACCGACCCTTCCCACTTCTTCCCTCAAGCCATTAGATATATATATGTGTGTAAGGGGGAGCTCGCACATAACTTCTGACTGTAAATTATGTCCCAAGCTTCAGCTTGTTCTCTGTATCTAAAGTACATTAAGTACAGTGTGTTATTCTCTGCATCACTTAACACACCAGAACACTGCCCTGAGTTGACCTTACAGAGTGCTGTAACAAATACATTACAAGTATCATCTGACTGCTCAGGTTTCGTCACATTACAGTAAGAACAGATAGATGAGCCAGCGTCCATGAAATTGCATGTAGATCAAGTGTCAGCATCATCATGTGTAGAACCACAACAGGGACAATTCATGTTCATCTCAGGACTATCCAGAAACTGCCTTCAAGATCAAGTACACTGAAGAGCAAGAAAAAGAACACAGTGAAGTTTCTGCTACCATTAGCTTACCTTTTTTCAAGTCCTCAGAAAGTCTTAACTTGGTTCTTTATGGTGTTATAACTATAAAATGACTACTATGTACTGCCATGTCATCAAGCCTGTAAGATGGTAACTCTGTCTTGGTAAATTTGAACCTTTAAAGATGCATAAAAAATATTAATATAGCACAAAGTGAGTCATAAAAGCACTGTCACACCTGAAATTCAGAACATATTTGATGCAGATATGTTATCAGAAGCTGTATATACATCTATTAAAGTGAGCTAATAGCATCAGTGTAATTGCTAGAGCAAAATGTTTTGTCACAGGAACAGACAAACTTGCTGTTCCCACATTCATGTTGTTTATTTACTGTTTACAAGGCTTTCAGAGCTGATTATGTTCTTCTTTTAACAGGTAAATCAATATCAAAGTAATTATTACCTTCTACATTCGTTAAAGACTTAGTCTAGACCATGTCAAACCACAGTTCTCCCCAAAACTCCTCACAAAAGAGCTGCAACCAAAAGCACTGATACTCATAAAAATATTATACATCTACATCAGGAAAATTAGGTCTTCATTAAAAGTACATTTATTAACATTTGACTATCATTTTCTCATTGTCAGAACTTTCCACTAATATTAATTCCAACAGTTTGGAAAAAACTGACGGTAGGTGCTTCTTATTCTAGGGAGCAGTATTTCAAAGTTAAAACTAGAACAAGTTGGGAGTTGCAGTTTAGTTTTTTTTTTAAAAGTAACTGTAAAGTCAATAAGCTTCATGCTCAAAATGAGCTTTATCAGAGCATGTCCCATTCCAATCTGTTTTATCAGCCTGTATCTCAGCAGCATTCTGACTCACAGGTGGTACTTCATTACACTAGATTACATTAAGCTCCAATCTTGTTTGCTAAGAATCAACCCATCATACTGTTTTTCTTACAGTACCATGAAAAGTGTTCTGAAAGATCCAAGACACTAAAATTTGTGTAACCTTTAAGTCAAGCTGCAGTTTCATTTACAGGCATTCATGGTCCCTTACTACAATTAAAAAAACCAAACCAACTCTCTTCTCAGGCCCTGGGAATTCACAGGTATTTCCCAGAACCCCAAAGGTAAACCTAATCTACTTGTATAAAATCAAGACACTGAGTGGCAAAGATGGAATTAAGAGTAGCAAACACAACTACCTACTGGCTAGCATGTGGAACCAGAAAGCAAACACAGAGATGATGCATGTGTTCCTGTAATTACATCCCATGTTTCTTTTGTGGCTTTGTTTTCCATTAAATAAAATAGGCAGATATTGCTTCTATCCCATCTCTTCTATCATTTCTTTAAAAGCTCCTGCCTTCCAAGCTGTTGCTGGACATACGCACACAAAAACATCATCCAACCAGGCAGAGAAGACTGTTCAGTAAAGAAATAGGCATTTGGAAAACAGGGTTTTATTGAAACTTATCAAAAATGTCTGAAATCTAATTCAGGAAAGGCACTTCAAACTTTATTCCCTTTTCTTTTTAGCTTTGGGTTTTCCTGACAGCTGCGATAATTCACTTTCTTCAACTTCACAATGCTTTCTTTTCTTTTTCTTTGACTTTTTATGGTCACTTTGGTAACCACTGGAGTCACTGGTAGGCAGTACATGTTCCTGTTCTACTCGCTTGTCCTTTTTCTTTTTCTTTTTCTTCTTGCTTTTTTCATCACATAACCCATTCACAGCATCAACACTTTTCTGTTCTTCGTTTTCCCTCCCAAGATTATCTGTCTCATTTAGAGGCTCTTCTGTTACATTACCTTCCCCACAGTCATTCAAGCCATTTTCCTGGTGGTCAAGCTTTTGAATTTCATCCCCATTCGTACTGTCAGCAGTGGTCTTAGATTGTTTGGGCCGCATGCTATAAAAGAAATATACAAAATAAACTGAATTAGAGACATGTTAGCGCACCTCACACAGTGAATTGTCGAAATTTGCTAAAACACAGTATTTACGAGTAGCTAAAAGATAAACATTTGTTAAAAACAACAACAAATGGAGAGCGTAATACTCTAGTTATAGAAAACTGTAAAGCCAGTTTAATACTTTCAGGGTAATTTCTATTACCTTACTAGCCTCCTTACCACATAATGAATATTCTTTCAAATCTTAGCCTAAATTCCTTCTCTCAAATGCTGTACAGACCATTTGGTCCTTCCTCTTTTATACCCTCATTCATAAATTACACAGTGTAGTGAAACCTTTTTGTGTTTTTTTAGTCATTCACACACAGCAAATGGCCTATTCAATCATACATGAGACACACCTGATTTTACCAAGTAATTGGTAATCGCTCTAGACAACTAAAACAAAAGGTGACGCCAGAAAAGTGGGAAAAAAAGAACAAAAACATAAAAGAAAAAAACTCAAACAAAATAAAAAAAAAACCAGCAGGTATCATGCAACTGAGAGCACTGGAGAAAACGTCTAGGGAGACAAATATGGAAAGAATGCAGTTAAAAACCATGGAAGAGGAGATGTCCGAAAAGGCGCTGAAGACAAAATCGGAAAATTTCACTGTAAATTCACTGAAACTAACCAGAGCACCGTTTCAGAGTAAAAAAGAAAATTATACAAAAAATATCATGGATTTTTGAGTAGCAGTCATATCATACATTAAAAACATAATCATGTTGGCAGAAAAACAGTGCTCAGCAAATGACCATTTTAAAAAACAAAATGTGAATGAACTCTTTTAAAAGCATGATTTTTTGCAAGCTGCCCTAAATATTTACAGAGGCATAAGGAGGAAGGTGATGCATTTCCTTATACCTTCTTTGAAATTCTTATGTTTCAGCAAGTATGTAAGTCACCCACGTTAAACTCTTTGTGATTACGCAATACATACACACGTTTGTGTGTAAATTTCAATGTAAACACTGTGTTCAGGAACTCAGCTGTTTTCACTTGAACATTCAAAAATACAGCTTCTCTGGACATCTCAGGGTGTTACTTTGAGCATTTATTATTTATGCAATCAACAGTTCCCAGGTTAACACGCTCAGATTTTTAAAGCTCAAAAAAAAAACCCAACACATTCTATTTTTTCCAGAGAAAAATTTTATGCAAGTTCTTATCAGTGGAAAGTTTAGTTTAAATTACCTTACACAGAATATATATACACATGGGTTTGAGTAAAAATAATAAAGCTTAAAGATTAAGATGTAATTAAAACAATTTAGTTTGTAACAAACCTATTAGAACAGTTAAAAATATTCTCCATTAGGGCACAATACCTGCTTTTAGTGAGTCCTCCTCGAATGAAGAACACCCCAGCTGTATCAGAATCCAGGTGCAACACTTGAAATTTCAGTTCATCCCCTATTTTTAACCCCAGCTCCTGCCACTGTACAACTGACATTTGCTCAGGTTTAGGGATAGACGCATTGAAGCATCCATGTATCAGGCAGCCAATATGACTAGGCGCCACTTTATTAATTATACCCTAAAAAGGAAAAAGAATGTCATGTAAAAATATAGCGAAGACCAGCCCTTTAAACGCACAGAATACATATTTCATTTCCTACATGGACATTTTTCAACAGAGTTTATCCACAAGTTCTGAAGCCAGTTTATCAGGCAAGTAAGCTCTCTTTCACAAAAAATCAAAGCTATTCCTGTACACTCTTTGTACAATTCCTCTGAAAATATATCTGAACTGCAAGAGAAAGAAAGTCAAAACATGGGATTTAGCCACAGTGAGTACCTGAACGGAGCAGGTGACTGTTCTCATACTGCAACGATCAACTTTGATTTGAAGCCAGTTTAACTCTGATTTAGTTGACTAAAATTGGCTTCAGGCTGGTACAGCACTACAGCTGAGCATACAGAAGACACATAAAAAGCTTTCAAGTACTCCTTTCAGAGGGTTTCTGACACATGTTATGTGGAACGATCTTCACCTTTGTTTTGCCTGACAATGAATGACATACTCTGAAAGTGTTTTCCTCCTCTTCCTAGGAAGAAGGCATCACCATTCATTCTTAAACACACTTGGAAAGACACAAACTATGCTGCAAAAAGTATGGCACAAGCACCAATGCAAGTAAATTCTGAACATACTTTTCCCATCAGTATTGACACAAGCGTATTAAGCTAAAAGCTGTTATGTGATCCACACATATCCTTTCACTGGAGGCAGGTTTCAACTTAATGTACTGCTCTTGTAAATGAAGGAACTAAGCTCATGAGAACATACTAAACATTATCATCAATATAACAAACACACCTGTTTCAGAATTGTCTGCTCTTCAGAAAGAAGTATCAATACGATATACGCAATTATGATACAGTATTTAACATGTATTCCTTGTGATACAATGTTCTGAATAATACATAACTACACGTAAATTTAACAAATTTAGGAAGAGACAGTATAGGCAGATGAAATAAAAACTACTGCTACCAACGGCGAAAAAATTGTTATGAACTACTCATACACGAATAAACTAATATAAACAAATATATATCTCCACCTAAGCTCCAGACCAGTTGATGCTGGAGAAAAGCCAAGATTTGACTACTTAAAAAAAAAAACAAAACCAGAAACCCTCCGTGAGACACCAAAGCATTTACACACCACCAGCTTTTTCCCTTTCTTGGGACTGAAGATGATGAAGTCCGCCTCGATGTTCAGGTGGATGAATCCCTGGTCATCGTAAATGTCGCCGAGCTCACCCACCACTTTGATGTTGTCGTAAGCTACGGGCACGCCCTGGAAGCTGCAAGGAGGAGGAGGGGGCACGGTTAGCTGTGGGGTCGGCGACAGCGCCAGCCGGGCCGGGCCGGGCCGAGCCGAGCCGAGCCGGGCCGAGCCG
>JAWWEE010000074.1:29887675-29916998 GCA_035221455.1 Xenops minutus
AAATCCCCCCCCAAACAAAACAAACAAAAAGGCCCCAAAACAAAACAAAAACAAAACAAAAAACACAAACCAACCGATTACAAAAAAAAAATCACACAACTACCAAAGCTTAACAAAACATGACTATTAGAGACTCTTCTGTGACTGTCATGACAAAGATACAATTTTAGTGTTCCTTAGACTGGTGAAAATAGGAAAAGAAAAATAAATCCAGTGTGAACAAAATCCTGCTCTCATATCAGATTCTCTTTTCACTTACCCAAATTGCTAAAAAGCATGAGAAATTTCTCTGCTTAGGCAGTGATGGAGGAAAGAAGCCCCAACACCCAAACCTGAAAGAAACTGCAACAAGTCCACAGCAAAATTCAAGGCTTGCAGCTGACTGTCCTAGTCAGTAGTTCCCAGAGAAGTGCTGCTTTGTGTGCTCCTCTGTGCAGTAAATCTTTCATGTTTCATTCTGACAGAAGAGGGCCTCCCAGCATAACCTTTAGCGAGAAATGGGAATGGGCATTTGGATGTGTTCAGGCTGAGTAAAACGGGC
Organism: Xenops minutus; assembly: GCA_035221455.1. Classification (NCBI taxonomy): domain Eukaryota; kingdom Metazoa; phylum Chordata; class Aves; order Passeriformes; family Furnariidae; genus Xenops; species Xenops minutus. Next base: position 29,888,217 of record JAWWEE010000074.1, read on the forward strand.
TCTTGCTGTCCAGTTGTGGTTCAAGAAGTAGAACTCTGAAGTCCTCTTGAGGCAGCCCGAGTTTTTAAATGCTCAGTTCCTTCACAGGTTCCTGATTTAAGGTAAAGATTCGGAGCTCTGGATTAGGAGAAATATTTCCTCTGAAGCGGCAAAGCTGACCCCTTTCTCCCCAGTTAGCCAAACACATAATTAATATCAGACACAAGGCACATAAGGTATCAGGCTTGCAAGGCCTCGTTTGCAGCTTCCCCAAAGTGTTTATCAGAATCTAATGCCTTTTTACACTGTATTGGACTCATCTGTGGGATTAACTTTGCACAGTCAAATTGTGTTTAGCTTCAGTTTCAGTACGTTATACTATCTTCATTGGAGGATTTATAAAAAAATCCAGACCTGTTGTCAGACTGGGGTTCACTAGCCTAGCCAGGCTCAAGCCGAACTCCAGAGGCATGAGGACATTTTGTGCTTCAGTGTGCTCCCAGCTTCTTCATAGCCACATGAGCCACGTGTGGTGCAGCCCAACTAACTCACACGCAGCCAAGGGTCAGCTCCTCCACAACAGCATGGTGGCAGCAGCCAGCCTGACCTGCTGCTGGAAGCTATGAGCAATGAAGGTCACCAGGTTCAGCACCCTTAAACCCACACTTAGGCCTATTCCTAATCTCTTGCTGATGAGCTGTCCAAAAAGTTAAGTAATCTGCGCTAAACCAGCACTGAGCTCTTTCTTGGTGAGTCTTCTTCTGCAGTCACCCCCTGTGCAATAGTGGTACAGTTCATGTGGCACATGACATTGTCATCTGGAAAAATACACTTTTTTTTTTTTCATTCTGTTTTTGTTTTCTTCATTCTGTTTTCATTCTGTGTCTCAGAGCAGAAGGCAAGATGCCCACATTAGTGTTACACATCTTTGGACAATCTCCATAGATGCTTGCTGACAGAAGGAACTTAACAGCTCTCCGTGGCAGCCTCCTCCCTGCCGGGCTCTGTGCATCCCAGCAAAGAGGACAACTTGGGGTGTCTTTGTCTTCCTCACTTTTTGCTAATTTTCAACTCCAGAGAACTACGGACACTCCTGGGAGGAAGAGGTCTCCTATAAATTTTCACCACAACAGCATTCCAATGAACCTATGGGATATTCTAATATACTAATATAATTTTCCTGGCAAGTCACTGCTATTTCATACTTTGAAGGTATTTATTTATTTACCTTTACTGGACATGTATATTTGTAATTATGCTTGGATGGATGCATTATTTTGGATGAGCTGTCTTACGCAGGTTTATAGATTGAGAACACAAACTTCTTGGCTGTCATGCACTTTTTGTAGGAAATATTACATATGTTTGTATGGAAAAAGATTTAAAATTCTTAGATTTATAGAGAGAGCACAAGTCTGCCAAGTTATGAAACTTTATTTGGAAATAAGATTTTACTTACGTGTTCTTAAGACAGTAGTATAAACATTGGAAATGTAAATGCCAAAAATATGAGTGTCATCAAAGAAGGAGATTTAAAATTAAATTTTTTGTTCCAAATAAATTTGCTGTTTTTACAGAACCTCTTCTCTTTGTCAGTAAGCTGGTGGGCATCTGTTATGTTTCCATTCCTTGATAGAACCAATAAATATCCTGGAAGTCCCCAGAATGTATACTTACTTGAAACCAAAAGTAAATCATTCCAAACAAACATTCAGTGTTCAAGCATGAACCATTTCCCTGGGTTAAGAGCAGTGTATTTGAGGGAACCATTAAAAGGAGTCATCTTAAAGACTTGCAAATGTTGAAGACTATAAATGTAGGTGTTGTGAGGGGTGAGGGACAGTGCAGCCTACATCAGAGGACTGTGCAGACAAGGCAGCTGTGATTGCATTGACTGATAGAAATGAGCATTTTTCACTATTGTGTGCTGATGGAAAGGTGGAGAGAAAGCAGTAGAGACCCCTTGTTTGACCCTTCCCTTTTTTTTTTTTAATTTTTCCCCTTCAGTAAATCTCTATTTATGAAAATCATTTATTCTGTTGATCACTTCTGTGCCTGCACATCCAGTTTCTATTTTTTTGCGGTGTTCAGGGCAATGTGGATTAAGGCTCTGATTCTCACACTGACACCACTGCAAACCAAGAATAGTTGCTAGTCATTGGACTCATTTGAGTGTTAGTCTGCCATTCACAAAAGAATCCTTGTTTCACACAGTTGTCCAGGTTTAACTTTAAATATAAATCTTAGTTCTGTTACTCTCAGTGGAAGCAGGTTGTTAATCACATCTTTATATATAGTCCTCAAAAGAGACATTAATTTAGTATTTGAGAAGCTGGGCCTCAAGGTACATGTGCATACTATTTTTACTCATGAAGCATGAACAACTAATTATTTTTCATTATTTTTTATGTGTGGAGGTTTGTCAAATGAAATATTGAATATAATATTATACAGCATAGGAGAGTCATAGGCATATGACATAGAAAAGTAAATTGAACAAAAGAAAAATTGTTACAATGAAAGTAAAGAATTTAAAGATACCTTGAACAAACATACATTTGTGTTGGGTTTGGTTTGGTTTGGTTTTGGTTTTGGATTTTTTGTGGTTTCATTGTTTCTTTCTTTTGTTTTGCTTGGTTTTTTGTTGCTGTTTTGAGTGTTTGGTTTTTGGTTTTTTTTTCACTCCCATTACAAGTATGACATGCTAATACATCATTAAACCTTTAAACCTTCTTTCTCTTTTTTTGTTTTTTAGCAAATTTTCCAGTCTTGCAACAGGGATGCAACTGGCTCCTTTGTGCCTATATAAGCTCATCATTGCAGCCGTAGAATTACCACAGAGTTCAGACTGTTGCAACGTTTTCTTGAATAGCAAATTATGACAAATTAGTATTTATATATCCTTGAAGCTGTTTTGTTGGATGCTCATTCTGGCTCCATTGCTTGCCAAGAGGCTGTTATGACTTGAATCCATAGCATAGACTCTGAAAAAGCTAACATATAGCCTGAGAGAGCAAAAGAAAGGTCATTCTCTCTTGAGAAAGCCATTTAAAATAAGGCAAGCATCTTTCTTTTGGCAGTTGGGAATGTAATCTCTATGTAGTCTTTCAGATTTGTTTGACAGCTGGCTTTGAAAGCTAGAAAGAGCAGAGCTCTCTGTCTGTGCCGAGCTAGGCATGGGTTTGAGGCAGTGTAAGTGTGCCTGTGCCACAGAGTGCATTACTGTACATGATCTGCAATGTTCAGAAGCAGTGTATTTGTGTATGTGTGTGTGTGTGTGTGTTTCTGTGTTCAGGTTTGTCAACCCTACCTCCCAGCATGGCCAAGTAGCTCAGGTCAGGAGTGCCTCAATAGGACGACTTCACTGTATCTGGTTCTGCATCTGAGGATTAGAGGGGCTCCATAGCATTCCTTATGGTGTAGTGTGAACCTTTTAGGAACCTAGGTGGTAAACTTGCCAGCCTGCAACAAATTTACACAAAAGATCTGTCTATCCATTGCTGGAAATCAGGGAAGGAGACAGATTCTAAACTATATATATAGATAAATCATTATTTTCCTCATTACTCCTACAGGTGAAGTAGGCTATTTATCTGAGAAGAAACTGGGGAGAGAAAGATGAAAGAATAGGAAATTTATTCAATTAAAAAAACCCTTATAGGATAAAGATTAGTTCAGAGCAATCAAGGAGAGATGAGAAAGCCTGCTGGCTGTCAGTCCAATGAAACTTTGGTAAAGGCAGGAATGAATGGGATAAGACATTAAAGATACTGACATAATTCCTATGCACAGGAGAGGAAAAATAAGTTTACATGGGAAAATTGTAAAGGGTTTAGGAAAGATATATATATATATAGATATGTATGTATGTATGTATGTATGTATGTATGTATCTATCTATCTATGTTGTGGAAATCCACCCCACAGTGACAGAATTTAAGAAGTTTACCTAGGCGGAGGTTAAGACATGACTTGATCCTAGTTTCTCCTAGTCTCCTTAATTTAGCAGACAATAGCATAGTGAGAACCAGTGCCTAGAAAATTTGCATAGAAAAAATTCACTTTAAAGGGGGAAAATTTGTCCTCGTTGGTGTAAGGGAGGTGATAGATAACATCTTTTGATGTAAAAATATATGTTTCTTCAGCAGATATTATGTGGTTGATTAAAGAATTGTCAGATAAAATATGAAGTGTCATATCTTGTGCTATACAGAAGGAAAAGTTAATCATAAGTTTATTTCCACTTTTAAAATCCATTATGGATTTCTTTTTGTGTGAATGTTTAATTTACAAACTCAACAGTTTTATTCATGGTTTATGCATTATTTTTAGCAAGCATAAACTAGAAGCAAAAGAATCCATTGCATAAATACAATCATACAGAACCTGGTGCCTTTTGTAGCATTTAGATCCAGAACTCCTGCACCATTTTGAGATCTCTACTGCTGCCATAATAGTGTGGGTTTAAGTATTACCCTACTGTCCTTTATGTGTAATAGTTACCGAAAGAGCTCTGGTACACATATTTTTCCAGGGTGCTACACAGTTAATAAATAGTCCTCAGAAAAATATTATCTGTGAGCATTCCTGGAGTTTATTCCTGGATTTAGGGGGGAAGATAATGATATCAGTAAGTGTAGCAAACCACAGGAATTTAATACTGTTAGTCTACATGTTTGGACTTCATGGTTTAGATTTAGATTTGCCTTGCTTGCAATCTCACTGTAAAATGGAGGCAATGATGAGTGTTTGCTTTCTCTGGGCAAGGAAGGTAAGAATTGACTCAATACTAAACACTTTAAAGGATACAGCTGTATTTTAACAGAAGATAATAGATAAGGGTAGATATAGGACATGATCTCCTAGCTTGAACCAGCATGAATTCAGAGGGAGAGAAAAAGGGTTCACCTAATGATGTGGGAGAGAAGCTGAATAAGTTTGTGGTAGTGGTAACATAATTTGATTTGTCTCACACTAGCTACTAGTAATGGAATACAAGAAAGGACAGGAAATACTAATGGTTCTCAGCTCCTTTTAAATCTCTGTATGCTTTCTTAAGAGTACAGGGAGAATTTGTGTTGACCCACATACCTGGTTTATATCAGTGAAATTGTAGTGACACTTTGCAGTTCAAAGTTTTTTCAGTTGTGTTTATGGTCCCTCTTTCTCCTTACCTTCCTAATATGTTCCCATGCACTTTATGCCAGTTCATCGAAATAACTATTTTTCTTCATGAAGAGTTATTTTTAATTAATGCACCTGATCAACTTGTTCATAACTGCATGTATTTTTAGAAAGAAACATTTTGCAGTTTATGGCAGAATTGTAAATTAATTTCAGGGTGATCTCTGGGAAAAAACAAACAAACAAAAAACAAACAACAAAAACCCAAAAACAAACCACCAAACCTTCTACTGGTTACGAAGCAAAATTACTAAAACAGCCTGCTATGACTCTGTGGTTAAAGGACATAAAAGATACCTTAAAACAAATCAAATGTAATGCAAGGGGAAAAAACCAAAAAAAATTACCACTTTGTATATTCTCAGAGCTTGTTTGAGGGAACTGCAGAGCAATTGTGAGGGTACTCTGCACAGCTTATTGTTAGTTCTCTGGCAGAAGTAGGTGTGTCTATGCAGTGTCTTCAATGCTTCTTTGACTACTTTACTGAGAAGTGGCAAGAGAGACCTTGGGGCAGCTCTCCGGACTTTTTGCTCTAAGACGAAGCTGCTTCTTTCTATAGCAGAAAAACTCTTTCATAGCCAAACAAGTATCTCCAGGCACAGTTCATGCTGAAACTCCAGGTACTGATTCATCTCATCCAGTTTCTTCTTTTCTTTCAGAACACTAAATCTCATTTTCATAATTTTATAATTAGGAGAGAAAGAGACCTTTCTGAGCAATCTTCCCAAGATAATTTAGAGTTTCTCAGACTGGTAATATTAAACTAGGATGAGTTTGGCATCAAATTATGTTCTACCAAAATATTCTGGGGGTTTGGAGGGGTGTTGTTTTTGGTTTGCTTTTTTTTTTTTTTTTTTTTTTTTTCCCCTGCCCTTCTGGAGACTCTGAGTCTGTTTGGTTACTCATTGTACAAGTTCTAAAAATATTCTTTGAAGTCTGTCTCCAGATGCATGTATGACAGCTTTGGTGGTACATATTGGTTGGCTCATGTCGGCGGTTTATAGTGGAGCTGAAGATGTCACTTTAATACAGAAAAGGAAAGCTAGTTAGAATCATTTTAGACAAGAAGATTATGTAAAAACATCCACAATGATATGGTAGTTTTAATACCAGTCTGCTTTTAGATATTTCTACGCTTTTAATTAGAAAAGGCTACTTTTAACTCCTTAACCTGTCTGGGACTGGGATCTGAAAGGATTAAAATTGGCTTGAACCTTTATACTCCCTTTTCACTCTATCTTAAAAATCACAGTCTCAGGGAAAATTCTAGTATCAGCATGACTATTTGTGATTATGGCTTACTGCATATCAATTTCCTGTTGAATGTGGTCTGCTCCACTGTTCTTCATACCTCTCCAGACCATTTAAAAGGAAATTCATGTGTCCTAATGCAACAAATACATATTGAAGATGGAGCAAGACAGAGATTTAAAACATATTATACACACTTTTCTGCACAGTTTGCAATAAGAACTGTCGATTGTTGTAAATTCAAAACATATGTGTGTTTCTCATCAGCTGGGGTTCAATGAAATGCAAAGTGTAACCTAAAATATAGCCTAAAATATTGAAACATACATCAAGGATTTATCAGCTAAGTCTTACACACAAAGTTCAATAAGTAAGACTCTTCAGGAAGAGTATTGCTTGACCTAGTAAATAACAGCTGACTGTCTCTGAGAGAATCTGAGCCAGCATCTGCTTTTACAGCAGGATGAATCAAACATAACTGCGTCAACGGCAATACATGTTTCACCCTATTTATATGAACATGGACTTTGGTACCCAGCCTTCAAGCTCATGGTGTAGATACATTGGCTGGTCTTATTCTGAAAACTGAAAGTTTTGTTTTTCATGCAGTTGGATAAGTATAATGAATGTCCTTTCAACTGTACCAGTAATGAACACATACAGAAAATATTTCCATTGCAGTTGAACTCTGTATGCAGTTATGGAACAAAACTTCTTTAAACAAAGTCAAAGTTTTCCTAGAATTCCCCTATCATATCCATATATTATTGTTATTTGCTTTGAACTTAAGAATCCTGATCCTCTTTCTATGTCTCAGGTAAAAACAGTCTTTGTCACATTTGTTTGCAAGTCTTTAGAATTCCACATTTGTGTTTTCAAGGCTTTTATTAATGCAGGGACTAGCTAGTTTTTCTGAGTTATACAGGCTTGGCACCAAAAGAAGGAAAAAAATCCCTAACAACTGAATCTGGGGCCCAGATCTCTAGATCTCTTCTCTCTCCTTCTAGCACCTCCAGAAACACAGCAGAAGTGGTGTAGTTGTATTTCATAAGTTACAGTAAGTCTTCAAACTTTGTGAGCTTGGAGAATATATCCCCCTTTTCTTTCCAAAGCATGAGGAAGTGGTTGTTGTACTGCTCTACTGTGTTGGATATAGAAGAATCACCTATTTCCCTGCACTATCCTGTGCTCTCGCTAACATGCCAGGAAATTAAGTGTTTGCACTAAGTAACTGGGTGGTGTTATGGTCTGTTCTTTCATGTTGTTCCTAAGCAGAGTCTGAACTGCAACTCCGAACTACTCCAGGATCTGAAGCTACCTACCATTCCTAGTCCTGAAGTGTCACAAAAGACCTCTGTGTGAACTGTGATTTTACAGTTGTCCTACAGAGCTAGTGATAAACCTCAGCCAGATAGTTCTGAGGTGGATTTCTGAAAATTTTTTTACCTTACTCTTGCTTTCCTTTGCTTTTACTGATGCAATGGGGAAAGGATTCTTACAGAACTGCTTCCTCTGGTTGTGTGTTCAGTGTGGCTTTTTCAGCATATATGAATTCCTCCACCCCATTTAGGCAGTGGTCCTGCCTTGACAGGTTGTGTCTGGAGCTGTAGCAAATATGTTCCCATAAGGGGCTTGGGACTTGGAGTACCACTCATCAGATTCAGAGTTGGACCAGAACCTCAACAGGACTGCAACTGCCACTCTTGACTAGACTGCGACCGTCATCCTCACCAACAGATTTTCCTTTCACTTTGTGCTCAGGGGCACCACGTGGCACTCAGCACAGGGGCTAATGAACACCATTCTGTTCATGCCCCGGGGTGCTGGATTATACATAGGGATTAAGACCAATTTTTTTTCTCTGTATCATTGTATTTGTTGTAATCTTTGTATTAAATTGTAAGTCTGACTTGTAATCTCTTTTTGAGTTGAGTTCATTTCTCCTGCCGGTTTACATTTAAACCAGGACAGGGGCACATGCTTGGGACAGATATATTCCATGTTTCCTGCTGCAGAGGAAGAGGAGTGTCAAACTGAAAGGGCAGTGGCACATGTAAAGAGCCCAAAAAATTGGAATGTAGTCAAGAAGACAGTCTGAAGAATGGTAGTACCTGGAAAGGGAAGTATCTCCTTGAGCAGAGATGCCTTAACATCTAGTTATTTTGCTATGGCAGTATCTGTATTCCTTATGAACTTGAACAATCTCATTAGCAATTTCTAATATATGTAATAAATATTAGGATATCAGGGCCTTTGAGAAGATTCAAAATCTCTCTGGGGCAGTAAATAAGTGAAGAGACGCTTTATAAGGTGGGACTATTTTTTGACACAAGCTTAGCCATCCAACTAATTTGCATGAAGTTTAAATGAGACACTTAAATAACAGTGAAGGTGTTTCCCATGTTGTAGTTAGATCGCAAACTCCCTTACAGACTTGAAAAACTCTAAGATAGTTGAATTAAATATTATTTTATACCATATAGATTCACAAAAGAATTTAATGTAATTTATAGAAGTTTTTATGGTATGGCATAAAGAGTAATAAGATTCTATTTATACCTGTCTGGGAACATGGGTATACATTGCCAAGTGTTGTCAGTCATTAGTAATGCTCACATCTCAAATTCATGTTTAAGTGCTGGGCTTTATAAGACTGTCATATACTCACTCTGTAATATATGAGTAATTTTATATGAATATTTTCTAAGTATATTATGCTGTATATGTTCGATTACAGATTGCATCTTCAATTTTTCATGGCTATATGAGCCAGTAGGTCCTACAATAAAGTTTGGGGTCAGTTAAAGCTGCTGCCTTAACATGCATTCTGCTTTAACACACTCCAAACTCTGTTGTGGGTGTGAAGAATTGCCAGTATGTTCTGACCTTCACTGTGCCTCTGTTCATTTTCTCCTTTCTGAGCTTGCTTCACACTTTTAGGAACTTTTCAACATGTTGTGCAAAACTGCAAGCATCACAGTTCAGCTTTGTAAGATCTTTGTAGCAAGAAAAAACCCCAAAAGATCTCTCTAAAATCTCTCATTTAGTTTCCATTTTATTGGTCATCTTTTATGAACAAATTACGAAATATACTTCATTCACAAATTGGAAATATTTACAATTTCTTTACAACAAGGCATTATTGAGGTTTTGTTTTATGGCATTCTTAGAGCATTCTGTCTTTCAAAACAAAGACATTGGTGTTGTTTTCAGCATACTGTTCATTTACTCTCTGGATGTGAAATGTGAGTCTTTTGGAAGAGGAATTTGCACTCTCTTGATATGATCTACTGGGAAAACTGAGGCAGGATGCATTCAAAATGTGCGGAGGGAGACTGTGCAGATGTGTTACTGTACCATACCATGATGTGAAGCCATCATATCACACCAGATGCTGCTAAGTGAAGAGGAGAAAGAGATTCCCCTGAGCCATTCTTCCTCTGCCTTCTCCTGTGAGCCGGCTAAATGTGGTCCAGTTTATTTTTTTTTTTCTGTTTTTTAAGTCTTTGTGAGAATAAGAGTCTTGAGAAGTCTGTTTCAAATACTATCACAATTCTGAAAAGTTATTCAGACAAAAACCTGAAAGACAGTAGTCAGGAAGTGAATAAATATATATCCACAAAATGTTTAGGAGACAAATTTTTAATATAGTTCTAAAAGGGAATTGCAACTGTGCTGGTCTGCAGCCGTGACATTTGAGCCACAAAAGCTACGATAGTCCTGTTTTCTCAATTTCTTGACGTCTATTTTTTTCCTGAAGAAAATTCTAAAATCACTTCTTTCCATGGAACTTTTAAGAATCTCTTAATATATACTTCCATTATAAATCAGATGTGGGCCACCATTGCTTAGGTTGTCTGTCATTTCCTGGAACAAGAATAGAAAACACTAATTAAAATTAGAATTATTTTATGGTGCTCAAAATTCAGTTAGCTAATGTTGTCATAAAATTTGAACAAATTCTGAATTTTGAACATCCAGAAAAACTTTACATTTTTTATTCAGCTCAATAAATCTCATTATTTAAAAAAAAAAAAAAAAAACAAAACGAGAGAAATCAGATTTCTTCCTACGTAAATTAAGTACATTTGAAAGCTGATAGACTCATTGATAGTGATTGGGTTGGACATTACACTCAGACCACATATACAGCATTGATGGCATCCGTGCAAGTTTTTTGATGTTGTCCTTTGAAATTGCATCAACTCAAGCTTGTGTGCTAATCTACAAAAGAATGAGATGGTAGTTGCCTCTGTCTCCATTCAAACTACTCTCTGTGCTGACATGCTACAAACAGATGCCATTTGATGCTTGCTAAGATGAACATTTGGGAAGTAGGTCTAGATCCAAGTAGGATCTAAGGGTCTTAACCGCTTGCTTTGCCTTGGGATGGGACCAATTTTGCTTTTCCCTTAATATGCCACCCTACAATTTTTAGCAGTTTGGCAACTGCTATTCCAGTGCCAGGTGAGTCATCCCAAAGTAAGCTGACCTGCTCATGAGTCAGAATCCTAAAGCACCTAAGCCCAGATTTGTTTGCAGTTTTTCTAATTCTTAAATTGAAATCCAAATACCCACTTAGCAGCTGCCTAAGCATAGAGATGTTTACATTAATTAAGCAGTTCCCTGACCTTCAAGACTTCAAAGCCACATTGAGTTTATGGTTGGAACTACCTTATTATGACCAGTCCTAGGCCTAGACCACATTGAATTCGGATGCAGAATTAAGTGATCTGATGCTTATGTCCAATGACAGAGAACCTCTAACTATGCCAAGAGGAATAGGCACACATAAAAGTGCAGCTTGGGGTATTTTTAAAATTCAGGTAGATGAGGTGGAGGTGCCACTGTGGAACTAGTTCTATAATAGTTGCATGAGAACCAGAAGCTCTTCTCTGTGTGGAAAGATTAAATTCACCTGTCCTTCCTTCTAGGTACACCTGGAGAAAATGTGGCATAAAAAGGATTTGTTTGTCCCCCTTTCTGTGGAAGCTTCTATGAAAAAAGTGAAGTAAGATTCATTTGCCTAGGCAGAGAGAGAGAGAGTGAAAGAAAGAGTCCGACTCTGTAGCATAGTAGCTGTTATTCTTGATAAAGAGAAGAAAATTATGCAACCTTGTTTTTATTACTCATCTTGCTCTTTCTCTCTCTTCTTTTAATCCACAATATTTGGGAAGCAAAGACCAGAACTTAGAGTTTAACATAAAGTGGAAGCCCTGATGCCTCCTCTCTCAGGTATTACCAGCTACATTTTAAAGTAAATCACAAGACTTAATTGTTCCCTGCACAGTTTTTGAAAGAAAGGATGTCCTATTCCTTTCTACAAAGTAAGCTTAGGGCCATCAGAAAAAGTAGCCTTGCCAATTAGTACTCATGAATCAAACATAAGCTTCAGAGAAAACAAGGTTTGTAAACTTACTGCATTTTGAGTATTTTCTACCACCCAGGTTGCCATTTGCAGATAATGGTGTTGGATGTTTTTGTATGTTGCCTTACTCTCCTCATATACTGAAAAGGAACAGGCATGCCTAACACTGGACTCTGGATTTAAGTTTGGGAGTTGTGTGCTCTGAAAAAGGCACTATGTTTTGCTTATTTGTAGGTGCCTAAAACCTTTCTGTCAGCTGGAAAAGGGACCAAGAATACCAAAGCCATTTAATAATAACTTATTGGTCAGCCACATTTTGATAGCAATGATCTGGCAGAAGGCTACTCATAAGTGAATGTAAGTTTCCTTTTGTCAGCTTTATCACTTGAATCCTCTGCAGACATCAGCTATTAGAATATCACTATAATTTCAGAAAATATCAAAACCCATTTATTCTCCCCAAAATTCCTATTTAAAAAAAAAAAAAAAGTATTAATACATTTAAGAAAAAAAAAGTTGCTAAATTCAAGGAATGAAGGAGCACACAGATTAGAAGCAGAGTGAATCAATGGTGGCTACATCCAAATAAGAGTATTTGGATGCCTAAAACTAGGGTGAATATTTTAAATACTCAACTTACTTCCAGATTGCAGCGTTCACCACGTAGAGTTATGTCACTACCTGGAAGCGCCATTCCTGACTCAGAGTGACATCACAGCATCAGCCAACTTTGATTAGCTGAAACTATGACTTTCTCTTAGAGGTGGCCCTTCCTGAAGTGACATAATAACATGGTAGCTCCCTAGTGTTCAGCGTACCTTGGAGGTAACTCTGGTGTCGGGGGAATCACCGGGCAGCTGGGCAGGTCGGTTATTTCAATACCCCTCAATCTCTAATATAAATATAACAATTATACAATAAATATAGCACAAACAAATGCACATGCAGTAAATGTCTATATTACTGTATATCAGTATAAATATACAAAATAGTCTTATATATAAAACACTTTAAAGCTATTTCTAAATCAGGGCCTAATTTAATATAAGTTTTTAAGTAGCCTTCATTAGTTTTTAGGGGCATGCCATGAGCTAATATACTCAACCCTGCCAGCAGCAGGCAGTCCACAGATCTAAGAAGTTCCAGATCAGGCCATCTCTGCATGCACACTTGATCCTACAGCAGATATGTGGGAAGTCCACCATTGGTGGGACGCATCCCACATCCGCTGAGCATGTGCAATAAGGGTTGCTCTGCACATGCATCATGGCGCTTCACTCAAGGTAAATGGGCACCTGGAAGTCCTTGCTGCCAAGTGTCAAAAAGCTCAACAGGTCAACAAGTCGCAGAAGTAGGCAGTGCACTACTGCTATACATAGTCATCTTCAGCCCAAATTGATAGGGTTGGCAGGTGTTTTTATTTTGGAAGGTCTTTCTTCCCATCCCATTTCTTTTTCCTTTCCCTCTCTTCTTTTCTCTCACCTCTGTCCTTGTTAAGACAAGAGCCTCTTTGAAAGTCAAGATCTAGCCTACCATCTGAAAGACCATGACCATACTTGTCTATATAGCTCATCAGAATTCTACTTCATTTTAAAATGAGATGGAGAAATGTATCTCTTCTCTTGATTTTATCACCCTGCTTTATGTTACTGTTGTAACCTTTACTATTTAACTTTTTAAAATGTTTCAAATACCATCTAAGGTGAATTCGGTATCTTTTTATACTTGGAGTCTCAGTTAAGAAACCAAAGAATAATGACAAGTCATTTTTATTTAATGGACAATTACCTGCTATATCATGTTTTGTCAGGGAATTTGAACACATTCTATAGTCTGAGTGAATTAATCCTCACTCTGCTGTTCAGAAGTCTTGGTACATATGATACAGGCTGTTGAACTTAACTGTAATGCAAACTTTGTGGAGGTTTAGGTGGGCAGTCCACTTGACTTTTGTTCTCTTTTCTACTTGTTTCTTAAGTGAAGGGCATTGGATATTAAGTCAAGTACAGGGTAGCAGTGAATATTTAATTCCTCAAATATTAATCAGATCTGGAAAGTCAAGGAGCTGATTTCAAGAATTCCATTCAATTAATTGGTTTGACCCTGTGTGTTCAGCTTTGGGAATTTCAGTTTCAGCACCTAAACATGTTCCTACACACCTTGGCAAGCTTCCTTTTAACAGAGTAAGGAAGTAAATGCTCAGTGCTTCTGCAAATAAGTCCAGTTTAATTTACGTGCCCTTAGATGCTTAGGTTTAGTTATCTAGGTTTGTGAACTGTGGCTTTTGTGTTTAAATAATCCACTTTATAATCTGAGTATTCAGGAGAGGAAGAAATTGATTAAATCCTGGAAGCATGCAATGATGTGGTTACAGAAGGCATTCTGTGCTTTTTTCACAGTACATGACAATCCATATTAATAAGGCTTCCTATTATTTATGAATGCTATATTTAGCAGCTAAGCCCTTAAATAGCTATACAATGGAATTGTGTTGAAAATGGATGTACTTCATTGAAATGGATGTACTGCAAATATACAGTACCTAAAAATAGCTTCATATAATACAACATAATAAAGCTTACACAGAATGGCAGCATTTCATTTCCCAGAAGCTCTTTCTCATATAAAACTGAAAACTGAATACATCTCTTGCCAATTGTAAACTTCAACACATACAGTAACATTTCAGGAGAAGCAGAACAAATAAGGGAGGATACACAACTCACTTTTTCTGCCATTTCATGGGAATGATGCAATGAATGTTCTCTTTCTGAGAACATTCGCCTTTGTTCATAGCTGGCTAGCCGACAAGTGAGCCATGAAGAAAGGGTGCAACCACCAATTCCAATGCATGCAAGAGACATGGAGGCAAGATGCAAAGAATAGAGAGCAGACGACTTCTTTGTCAGAGCACGAAGAAATTGAAAATTTAAGATTCCTCCAATTAGTCCACAGATGCAACAGGCAGAAAAAAGTATCATCTGTCAGGAGAGACAAGAGAAGTTATGTCACAGTTACATTTTTCAGAAATGGATTCATGCATATAAAAAATGAGACTAACTATAATTCAATTATTTGATAGCATCATTGACTGCAAAACACCACAGAGACACCTGTTTCTGACTCCCTCAGTGCCCACATTGCTCCAAGGGAATACATTACCTTCTGGTATACTAGTGTTAAGATTGATGTTGCATGTAAGATAAAGCTGGGTAAAATGAGTAGGTGATGAGGTGATGTTAAAACCTATTCAATGGAAGGACTGCTAGGACACAAATCTGATTTCCTTCTCTTCATGCAAAACAGTAACATGGCAGAATGTCTTGTAATTTTGTATTGTGCAGTTTCTCACCACACCTCAAGAGTGAATGCCTTACATATTTGTAGTGAATCTCTCTTGCTTTGTGTGCCATCTGACTCTACTGCCTGCTCAGTTACGATTTATTCAATCAGCAAACTGGAGGTTTTCTGCAGTTTTTGTGGGGACTTTAAAAATATTAAAGGTGAATGTGCTGGTCAAAGAAGCAAGAAAAACAACAAAGAAATCTGTGATGCTGCTCTACAGAAGATCAGTTTGGTGACTGTGTTTGGTTAGTTGGTCGATTGGTTTGGTTTATTTGATTTTAACTTTATTAAATGTTTCAGGGAACTTTGAAAGGCTGTGAAACAGGCTGCAATTAGTGAGACATGTTTAAAGATGCTTTTAATCGCAAAGATGCTATCCTGGTTCAGGATGTCCTTGAGCCACAAATGACTGAAGAGCAAAAGACCTTATTATGGAGACAGTGCTAAATTATTATCTTATTCCCTTCCCTTGATACTGGTGACCTGTCAGATGTTGATCTAGATGGGCCTTTGATGTTTCCCAGTATGGCTTTGTATATGTACTTATCTACTGTGATAGCAACAATTTATGGAGCCTTACAGACCACTTCTGTACACAACTGGGATGAGAATTTCACCCGGAATGTGGCATTGAGCCTCTATATTGCAGTCCACTGGCAAATGACTATTCCATGAGATCACCAGAACAGACAGCTTTTAGAAACTTGTTATGGTACTCATGCTTTAAGAAATGAGACTGTCATTGTAACAGGGTTTAGGATAACTCATTGATATTAAAAAATAATCTGAGAGAACTCAATTCCCTTCATACTTATGCTGGTTTTATGTGACTTCCATTTGTATGTGACAGAATAATCAAGCTGACAGAAAATTAAGTCAGGCATTATCACTTACAATAGAATCACGTCTTTAGCATAAAGTTCTGCTGTGACTTGTATAGTAATAACACCATTTTGCTGCAGTCAGGAAAATTACTGTACTTCTCATTCTTAGAAGAGACAGAAAACATCTGCTATCACTTTAAAACTGACTTACACATATTTCAGATTGAAAAATTATTAAAACACTTAACAGCTATGATATCTAGAATCAATCTTGGTCAACAGCCTTATTTAGATGGTAGCCCAATGTTGTTCCTTGAAGGAGAGAAGATACAATCCAGTGACATTATTGAGAAATGCTTATTGACTTGACATAAATATATGTCAAGAGGTTTCCCATCCAAGTTTATCCAGACAAGGATAGGGATGTGTGGCTTAAATGGCATGACCTACATAGTCAATTTCAGAACTGCCTTGTTTTGCTTGATTATCTCAAAGTGTTGACTGCTTTCTTAGATTGCTGACTTGCAATTTTTCTAAGTTTTTACCAAAAATACTTGGACACACAAAGCCCCCAGTAAAGAGTTCAAGATAGATAAGTATGTCTTTCAAATACTTATGTGCAATAGATGCAGTGGAAAAACTTACAACAAGTCCAGATTTCTTTTTGGCACACAGTATTCCACATATGCCACAAAGCAGGAACTGCAAAGAAAAAACCCAACAAACAATTATTTCATCATTTAAGGTATGAAGTTTAAATCCCAGTGTGTTGCTGTGGTGGTAACCACAACAGTAATTTAGGCAATGATTACACTTGTCAGCATTTTTATCACAAACCTTATGTTTCAGGAAGTTGTAACTCAACCATGAACACACTTATTTGATAAGAAACTGGAATGAGAAGTCAAACTGAGCATGTTTACTCATAAGAAAAGAAAGAAAATCCAAACTTTAAGCTTCTTGCCTAAACAACTTGGAAAAAAACCCCAGTGTTGCAAGCAAAAAAAAAAAAATGCCTTTTTACTGATTTCTTTTTCTTCATAAAAGTTTTGCAAGGTAGTAGTCAATGATCCAAATCATCTACTTCCAAGGAAAGCTTACGCACTCAATGCCTTGTTCCTACCATCTGAACTGAGGGATCATACAGGGATTGTTATCTTCAAGACAGTGAAACTCAGGCAAGAATGTAATTCAGTCACCTCTGTAGGTGCAGATGTAAATATGAGTACACCTTTGGTGAGGTTACTCTAAGCATGCAGGAAGATCTGTCTCAGATTCTAGACAGCACATTTTGCAAGAGATAGCATGAACCTATCTGTACTTTTTTTTTTTTTTTTTTTGTAGTTCCCTCATAAAACTTATCTGCTAATTGTGGCATCAAGCATTAGACAAAAACTAATTAACAAGACCAGAAACACTCCCTACCAGCTGATATGAATAGATGCTACTGCTTTATAGTGACCTCTCTCAAAGAGCAGTGATGTTCTCTGATGTCTCTTTTTCCTCCTACAGAAAAGTTTAACAAAGGAAACAGTGAGTAATCCCCAAGGGAGCAATCATGGTAGGAACTACAATAGTTGTATAAAAGCAATAAGACCTTCTCTAGGTGTTAGTAATACTGTCAGAATATTTCCTTGATACCTCCTAAACAACTTTATTAAGAAATCTAGGATACTCATTTTCAGTAAAGCTAACCCTACACCCCTATTGAGAAGACATTGTGTAATTTTAAAACTGGATTTTTCCACATCCTTTTTGCACTGAGAAGATATTTTAGCAAAAGGATGTGTTTGACTTTGATTTAGGATTAAATTGCAGAACAGACCTGACAGTTATATAAGAAATGAAGAAAGGGGAAAAAAAAACAACCAACCAAACAAAAAAATCCAGAGCAGTTTCTATACAGCATTGCAGGTACATCTCATTTACACTCGAAAATTTTGCAACTTCACTATTTCATTTGAGGGGGTTCTTTAATACATAGTTGGATACACAGTTTATCTCTCTCCTACTACTAAAGTAGTTTGTGCATATAGCTAAGCATAAGCCTTGAGATGTTTTTACTCTGAGTTAGAGCCATCAAATCAGTTCCCCACAATGAATGTGGTTAAATTTTGTATATTATTTGCCTTTACACTAAGCATGGGATGTGAACTTAATACCAGTCTGTTTATGGAGAGGGCTGGGTCATGTAGATCATGGTGCTGAATGGCTCAAGACATACCAGAACATACAACTGGTAATTGCTACTAGAGCCCACTGACTGGAATAATAATAAAAACAAAGTAAAGCAAAGCAAAACAATAAAAAAAAAAAAAATCACCAATGGGTAATGCTCCCTCTACACCTTTCCCACAGGCAGAGATTTCAGCTCATCATATCTACTTTGTAAGTTTTCAGTCAGGCTTTCTGTTATGTTTTAGAGTTTTACTCTCACTCCTATCATTGCCTTCCACTAAAGCCATACTTCAGATTTCCACATGTAGTGTTTTATATTTCTGAACATTAATGCAGAAACCTCAAAAGAAATTTGTAGAAGACATCTTTGTGATTAAGTTCTATTCAGTCCGATTTGATAAAGTGGATTAATAATATAATTTCTCTCTGTAGTGAGTGCATAGGATTGAAATGAAATTTTTCTGTATAGAAATTTACGTTCAAAGCTGAAAGAATATGAAAGAGTAGGTCACCCATTTTTTCAAGAATGCTCTAATTCTGCTCCAGTTAGAGTCAATGGTGGTAATCTACAAGCCCTAAAGTACTGGCTTTTCAAAACAAGGAGTGACCACTGTATTCCATTTAAAGGATTTGACAGACTGCCTGGAGTAAAGATCTGGATGCAGTAGTCAAATGTATGTTAAGTTTGCTGATGATACTAAACTAGGAGATGCTGTGGACTTTGTTGAGCATAGCGAGGCCTTACAGAGAGATCTGAATAGACTAGAGAGCTTGGCAATCACCAACCATATGAAATTTAACAAGAGCAAGTGCCGGATTCTGCACCTAGGACAGCATAATCCTGGTTATACAAAAATATTGGGGAACAACATTGGGAAACATTTGGGGAACAAATATTGGAAAAGCAGACACATGAAAAGGTATCTGGGGGTCTGGCTCGATGACAGATTGAATATGAGTCAGCAGAGTGCCCTGGCAGTGAAAAAGGCCAACTGTCTCTTGGGGTGCATCAAGCACAGGATCGCCAGCCATTTAAGAGAAGAGATTGTCCTTTGCTGCTCTGCACTGGTGCAGCTGCACCTTGAACACTATGTGCTGTTGTGGATGCCTCAATATAAGAAGGATATCAAGCTATCAGAGCGTGTCCAGGGGAGGGTAACCAAGATGATGAAATGTTTCCAGGGCAAGACTTGCAAGGAGTGGCTGAGATCACTTGGTTTGTTCAGCTTAGAGAAGGCTGAGGGGTGACTTCCACAGTCTACATCTTCCTCAAGGTGGGCAGTGGAGAGGGAGATGCTGATCTCTCTCTGATGATCAATGATAGGATACGAGGAAATGGAGTGAAGTTTCATGAGAGGAATATTCTTTGCTGAGGGGATTGTTGGTCAATGGAATGGGTTCTCCAGGAAAGTGATCATGGCACCAAGCCTGTCAGAGGTAAAGGGGCATTCTGGACAATGCTTTTAGTCATGTAATTTAATGTTAGGAGGAGCAGGAAGCAGGGAGTTGGACTTGATGATCCTTATGGGCCCCTTTCACCTTGATAAATTCTAAGCCTTATGATAGTATTTTATTGTGTCATGTATACTCTGTATGTATTTTCTCTCTCTCCATCTACACTATTTATACATACACACAAGGAATAATGTGTTCTGTAGTTAAAGAACTAAAGAGAGAACCAACTGAAATTATTCTATTCTATTCTATTCTATTCTATTCTATTCTATTCTATTCTATTCTATTCTAAATTCTCACTCAGACGAGTTGGGTATTCCTGCTTCTTCCATGTTCTCTGTAATCATGAGAAGATCATGCCAAGGTTTTATAATCCAAATGACTACGGACAAAGAAGTTGTGCAACTGAATGCACTTATGTGCCTGAATATGTTAAAAACCTTGGAAGAAAAGCACTTGGGCAGTAGGAAAGGATTAATGTTATTCAGCTTTTTTGTTTTGGTTTGGTTTTTTGTTTGTTTGGTTTTTTTAGATGACAGTATATTGCATTCATAGAGAAAAGGTTTGCCCAAAATCCAGTATGGTTATTTATTTATGACAGCAGACATTCTGCAACTAAAAACCAATGGATGAATTTGAGCCACAAGGTCAGGCAATTAAACCTCATGGAAAGCTGAAAATTATGAGCCAAGTTTACCACCCTCTTCTAAGTCTGATTCACGGGAAGCAGTGGAAACCTGCTTTATGGAGAGAGTATTAGTAATACCCAGGGCTCAGGAACACTGCTCATGCAGTTTCTTTAGCCAGGCTTCTCAATGTGGAGATCTCTAGAAAGGTTAGGATTTCAGTGCGACATTATATGATAGATTTTGTTCTCCACTTTTTGATAGAATAGCTAGAGATTTGGGATTTTTTTTTTCTGATGGTGCTATAGGCATTTCCTGTAAAAATTTTGATGTCCCAGTGTTATGTTCAGCAGTAATGAAAATTGGATGGGAGAAAATACACTAGCTCTTTGTACCAGAAAAAGGATGTGAATACAAATCAGACTGAAAAGGAATTTCCTGTGTTTGTTCCTGTTTTGATTTTAATTAGAAATCTTCTATTTTGTAATGCTGCCAACTGGAATAGAGTCACTAGGGCTCTGTTATCTTGCCACTTGCTCTCTGTTCATGGCTATCCTGAAAAGTTTAATCTTCGTGTCAATGTCATACCAGTTAAACTTGTTTTCTAACTGTCAAGCTATTCTGGACTACAGTTTGTCCACAACTAACTAACACTGTCATTGTGAGGATTTTCTCCTTTCTTCTTGATCACTGATTACACTCAATCAATTTTTACCAACAAACCTCACAGATTCTTTAAATGTAGCTACATTTTCTAACCATGTTAAACCTGAGGTAAGCTGGGCAAACACACTTATACTGAAAATACAGTAAATCAAGAGTGAAAAAGAAATACATCACTGAAGGTAAGCTCCTTGTAAAGAATGTTCAGTTGTTGAAGTGTTCACAACTCATGGAGAATAAGGCTAAAAAATTTCATTAAGGATAAGCTGAACTAATAAGGCCTACAAAATGCTTGGGAGCCAGAGAGGGACCTTCAGCTAGGACTTGTTTAAACAGATGTCTCACACTTGGACTTTCATTTTAATTACTATTCACATGAAAAAAAAAAAAAAATCATAAAATGCTAAAAGATCCAAAAGCTCACTTAAAAACCTACATAAATCACTAATTACAACCAATGCCCACTGATCCTGAAGTTACTTTTGGTTACAGACTTATTAATACCTCCTATATATACATGAAGTTTTGTGTCAAAACTAGCAGAGCAGGCATGTGTTGAAGCTGTTGGAGCAAGGCCACAGGAGGGCCAGAAATGTGATAAGACTGGAGCACCTCCCCTACAAAGACAGGCTGACAAAGTTGGGGCTGTTCAGCCTGGAGAAGAGAAAGTTGCATAGAGACCTCATAGCAGCCTTGCACTATCTGAAGGGGGACTACAGGGAAGCCAAAGAGGGACATTTCATCAGGAACTGTAGTGATAGGGCAAAGTGTAAATTGAAAGAGGGGAAATTTAGGCTACATATTAGGAAGAAATTCATTACTGTGAGGATAGTAAGACACGGGAATAGTTTGCCCAGGGAGGTTGTGGATGACCCAGCCCTGGCAGTGTTCAAGGCCAGGTTGTACAAGGCCTTGAGCAACCTGGTTTAGTAGGAGGTATCCCTTCCCATGGCAGGGACAGTTGGCACTAGATGATCTTTAAGGTCCCTTACAGCCCTTATTCTATGATCCTATGAATCTATGAGCATATCAAGCAAAAATAGACGGGGGCATAACCACTACATGAATAGGGTGAATAGTAAAAAATCCAAAGAAAGATACTACAAACTATAAAAGCTACTTAAAGACTCAGTGAACTGTGAGTGCCTCAACCCCCCTTTCAGTGATGATTCACCAGGGAACTATCAGAGTCGAGTCACGCTGACAGCACTGGTGTGATTGCAAGGTGATGGAGTAGCGTCGGTAGAGTCTTTGCCATTCGCACTGCAACTGTGCCCACTAATGTTCAATATGTGTATTGGAAAATCTCTTTTTGTCTGTTGAACTTTGGAATAAAAACCCAAGGACCTCCCAGAAAAGGGGACTGTTTATTTTGAGCCTGCTTTAATTTACTTTATATTAAATATTGGCTTGAAACAAGACCTCAGATCCAAACACAGAAATTTTGGTAAAGAGGCTGAAATCTCAATTTGGATTCAACTTCTGTGGTTTGGATGCATCCCTATTTCATATTTCTGGAACAAAAGACTTGGTCTCTTTCACTTTCTCCTATAAAATGGGTACTTTCTTCCTGGTAGTCTGAAAAAAAAAAAATCAGTTTCAGTTATATTGACAGAAAGTCAAATATTTGTTGGTTTCCACCATGCAGAAGAAAAGGAAGTACTTTTATTTCATATACTGAAGATAAGAAACCTTTCCTTCTTCTGTTTTGAAGAGGCAAAACCAATGATGAGTGTAATTCTCTTGAAAAAATGAAAATTGTACATCAAAAAATTTCCTGGAGACAGGCTGAACAAAATAGTAGAGAAAACCTATTGAATATAAGGATTGCTTGATCCCTAGTCATTGTTCATGACAAAGAAGACAACTATATACACTGCATGGAAAGTCGTCCATCATTCTGTGTCATCCATGTGTATCTGATGAAATAGAGAAAATTATTCTAAAGTGGAATATAATACAGTGAAGATGGAAATGTATCATACCTATTCAAATGATCCTCTGCTTCGAAGACTAAACCATCAAGAGACAATCAACAGCTTCATTTTTATTTACTGTTGTTAGGTAGTAAACCAGAAAATCTCTGTTTTACACTAAAGCTGCAAGAAATGCTATTCCAGGAGAATAACCAGGAATTTGAAATTAATAACATAAGGAAAAGATGACTCTATTCAATCGTATTTCAACTCCATCCAAATGAGAAAAACCTGAAATCTCTAACGGGTGAACTAAGCAGAGGACATATCTCTAACTATAACTCTTCTTCAAAGCAGTATTTCAGAACAAGAACTAAGTTTTCTTAGTGCATGCATAAAGGGCACAGAATCCACTCCTGAAAACAGAGGCATCAAACTAAAGAAAAATTACAACAGGCAAAAAGAGCAAGCCTAGATAGTAGGTTTGGCTGTCACCTCCACAGAGAAATGCAATAATCTTTGCAAAAGGAGGCTGGAAACTTCTAGTGATATTGTTGTCCCACGTAAGAAGTTGTGGGCACAGGAATGTCTAACTGATTGAAAGTCATCCAGACAGAGAAGCAGAAGCAACAGCATTGCCATAATGCAACCCTGTGTCCCACCAAATCTGTCATGCTGAGAGTGGAAGCTCTGCTATAAACGAGACATAGTGTTAAAACATATCTAATCTGAGCTAATACCTTGATCTGGCAGTGTGCTATTGGGTGTTTTCGGCTCAGGTGTGCTACAATTGCCACTGATTCAAGTAATGTTCAAGCAGTTTAAATTCCATTCCAGTGTTTCCATTCAGCGGGCTCTAGACCTGCAAAGATGCTTTAGAAATGGGATGTGGTTTTTGGAAACACACAAGGAAATTTAGAAGTGTGTCTGAATCCAAAAGTTTACCTGCTATCAGTGATTCAAAAAACCTCTGTCCATCTCTAAAAACACTTAAATTCTCATCACAAAATAATAATAATAATTTGTTTACAGGCTGTCAGATTAATAATGAGAAATAATGCTTTTTGTTGCTTTTGTATCAAATATTTAGTTTAGGTTTGACTGCTTACATCTAAAAAAAAAAAAAAAAAGTAATAAATTAAAGATGATTCCCTGCAGGAGAATTAAAGTCTTATCTTAGCAAAACATTTAAGCATATGCCTAAGTCAGTCTATATTCAACAGATCCTCTAAATACAACCCAGGAACTACAAGTCCCCTTAGATGGACCATCTTCCAGATTGATTTATGGCTCTGGAGTCTCTGAATGATAAAGAAAACCTACTGAAAGACTTCAGCCACAGTGAATTGTCCTGGCTCCATACAAGGACAGAAGCTCCCACACTTGGTACATCCTTCCTCATCTATAGGTATAGAACTCTTCCCAGCTTCCACTGAGCTCACTGAAAGCCCTGAGATTCATTTCATAGGAGCAGAAGCCAAACAGAAATATGGTCAGTTTGATGAAAATGCAATGCACATGTTAAAATAAAATAGGATCACATCTGCATTTTGTCTGCATGCTAAACAATAATGTGAATTTTTGAGTGTTATTTTTGGAAAAAAAATTAGTTTGACTGTCCTTTCCAAAGGAAACTTGGCAGCAGTAAAAACTAAATGCAAAATTTAGTGTTTTAAAATTTTAGGCCACCAACATTGATTTAATAATCTAAAATGATGTTCTGGCTCTGGGAGAGGTCCGTACAGACTGGCACTTTTTTCTTTTCTTTCAAATAATTTAAATCAAATATTTCAAGTGCCAACTTGGAACAAATTTCTGTAGCCAAACTATAAATGCAGAGTTTTAATGGGTAGGCAGACTTCCACTTTGCTAACATAAAAAACCATGGAAACAATAATTCTGCCTCTATCTATAGACAGGCAGACAGACCCACATATAGAAAATGCATATTTCTCAAATACATTTAGATATTTGTCTTTATAAGGGAAGAAACAATTATTCTTGAGGAGCATAGCCATAAGTGCATCATTGGGTATCTCTCTTGCATATGAAGATAGATGGCATATTTGCCTAAAGATGTGGCTTTTGTGTATCATTCTCTCTCTCTCTCTCTCTGAGGGAATCTCATTTATAGCAAGGATTTATTCACCGCTGCAGAATAAATGAGGATTAGAACCATACATGTATGTGTACATGTGTGTATGAATATCTAGTCACTACTCATAGTGATAGTGATGCAACCACTATGTTCTAAATATAGATGGGAAAGTATGGGACCATTTAAAAATATCTATGAATACTTTTTTGATTATTATCTTTTGATTTTTTTTTGTTTGTTCAAAAGCCTTTGCTATGGATGCTGTCATTCTTACTATGTTAGTGTTAGTGGTTCAGTGTTCTCATTAGTTGTATCATTTCTATAGTACATCATATAACTGAATTGGAATGTGGGATTTCAGAAATATACCTCAATTTCTGGGAAATAAATAAATCTGGGAGACATTGAATACAGCCTGTGCAATAGTTTATCCCAACAGATTGTAACAAACAGAAAGGAAATTCATAAATCAACAACATGTGCACTTCAGGGTTGATTTGGGACTGTTTTTATGGTGGTATTTTTTGCAGCTTAGCAGCCATGGCCTATTTAAAAAGGACAGATTGGCTATGATGTAAATTGGATAGTTGTCTCCACATGCTCCAGATAATTTGAGAAGTCAGTCACACCTTTGGTTGTTTTCTTTTGGCTAAATTTTAAACAACTCTTACTATCTTAGTCCAGTTCAACTCCAATAAGAAAAACAAATTCAGAAACTTTATTTCCATTTCCATGTATTTTTTGATGTAGACATTGCCCAGGATTTCAACTTCTTAGTTTTTGTCTACTATACTTTCCCTGGCTTTTGTATACATAATCAGATCACTTCAGCCCACACTTCAGTTCTATCTCTAATCCTATGGGTGGGATTCACATGGTTAAAGTTTGGTGTGTTAGTAAATTATCTGTACGAAGGGAGGTAGTGAACAGTAAAAACAACTCTCTTAAAGAAAAAGCTTATGTTCATCAAATGCAAAGCATTGCAGGGAAGTAAGTATAGAAGACAGAATGTGTATGATTTTTAAGATGCCCAAATTTTAGGAATTCAGGTTAAGGTTTCCATGGTGATGCTATCTTCATCTACTTCCTTCTGAACTTGGGTCTCTGCTGAGTTACACCCACATAAAAGGATAGAACAGGGTCAAAGGTTTTCTGCATATTTTGAAGTAAATTACAACAGCAGGCATGACACTGTTCAGCTTAAGTGTTTTGCATTCTAACATGTTAAAGAACTAGTTTTTCCTTTAATATCCCTTTATTTTCCTTAGTACGTGTTTCTCAAAGGAAAACCTTGATTCAAGAATGTGAATTGGAAAAAATAACATATTTTATGGAAGACATAGTCTTCAGTATAGGCAACCTGAACTCAGTGTAGGATCCAGTGAACAGAAAGGCAGCTTATGTCACTTCTGCAACAGGGCAATCCTAAGGATTGTCCAAAAAAACCTTTCTCCAGTTGTTTTAATTTGGAAATAGTTACCCATGTCCCATAAGTCTCCCTGGAGAATGGTAAATCTCTGGTCCCTTTCTTGTCCTGTCTCACCTTCTAGTCCCCTAGTCAGAAGAATGCAACCTAACAAACTGAACTGCTGGAGCAGTACAAAGAAAGTGCTATAATGATGACAATTTAGATCACAGATCTTTAATTCAAGGAGAAGTAAGTAAGCCTTTATAACCATGTCACCCCACTCTGCATGCCACTGTGATTTCTCATTTCCTCTTCTGCATGAAACATAAGGTGCTTGCTTCCACTTTACAATTTCTTTGAGACCTCTCTCTGCCTACCTGCAGTTTTTGCCCACTTCCTAGCAATTGATGCCTGCTGGCTCTGGTTGTGGGCATCCTTTGTTACATTTGCAAACAAGTCCCTTTGGGTTCCCTTCCATGCCTCTGTCCTCACATATGAGGGTAATTTCCTATAAATATCTGTGAAACCCCTTTATTGTCCTCTGTCTTCCTCTCTAAAACTCCACCTATGAACAGCTTGAAATCAGCCAGATTGCTAGTGTGTTAATGCAACCACCTGTTATACCCCTCAGTTTTGGTTTGTTATTTCTTCCTACTCCCTTACACCCTTTTACCCTATATCTGTCTCTTCCTTCAATTATAAGGTCCTTGGAACCAACATCTAATGTAACAGGATCTTTATCTATGGCTAGTAAAAACTCTGGGGTAACAGAAAGCATAAAAATGAATGAGGCACTTGTGCAGGAAATGTGCATCGTCATGAAATGATACCAGCTGTGGTAACGTTGTCACAAAATGCAATCACTGCATAAAATACTGATCACACTAACTGATCAAAGCTCTCCGACAGTGAAACCCAGGATATTGCCCTCTATCATTAAAGCTTCAGATAGACACATGTTTTTAAGTTGGGGTTTTTTTGTTTGTTTGGGTTTCTTTCTTCATCAGCAATGACCAGAAACCTCCCTTTTTGAAGTGATTTTGATAATACCATTACCTGTTGGCCACTGTCTTATCTGATCTGGTCCTCATTTTCATTTCTCACCTACCTGTTCTGCAATGCAGATTTATGTGTGTGTTTATATACTATCAAAGATATTGATGACTCTTGTCAATAATTAATAATTACTGACAATAAGAATATTATACAAACTACTTTGTCATAATAAGTCTGTAAATTACCGGAGGTTACGCTGGTGAACAAACATGATTGTTTTGCATTTTTCATGTTATCTCAAGCAAATCAAACAGTCCTTTTACAAATACTGCTGTACAATCCAAGCTGGCCAAAACCAGCTTTGGACTTCAAAAATGCCCACTCATGTTTATGCTGAATATTCAGTATTTCCTACTCTGTTTCATAAATATAAATAACCATTTGGAGGAAAATTCTTCCTAGAAGCATGCATATCTCAAACTGGAAAAATAAGAAACATTTTTGAGAAGTGAGAAATGCTTTGTGATATGAACATGCTGCTTCTATTAACCCATTATTGGTTTTTCATTTTTTGGTTCATTTTATAAGAAGCTCAGGATGCCCAGATGATGAGAACATATCTTTCCTTTTCTTTCCCATTTCCTCCTTCTCCTCCAAAATCCCGGGACTCAGCCGACATACCCTTGACGTTAATTTGAAGCACCTTTTGACAGTCTCCTCATAAAGGGGTAGGTCTGTTCTTTTTAAAAAGCAAAACTCACAGTCAATTCAAAGACTGTAAGCTATGGCCCCTGTTCCACTCGAAGCATCGGGTTTCTCCAGGTGTGAGAAGGGGTTCATAGAAAGTTCAATTGTTCACGGCAAGATTGAAAAACGGAAAGGAGTGAGAAAGAGGGGCTCTCCCCCCGCCCAACACACACATGCATCTCTCCCCGCCGTGCCTCCCGCTCCACGACTATGCAGACCGTGCCCCATGCACATCGCAAATGGACCCGGCGCGGCTCTCGGCGCAGCATGCACGCGCGGGAGGGAAGGGAAGGGAAGGAAGGGAAGGGAAGGGGGGATGCCTTCGCACGGTCTGATCATCACCATAAAGAGTTAAAGAGAGAGTGAAATGGCTAACGTACACACACCCCGCTCCATACCGGAGAAGAGTCTCCCAGCTGAGGTTTATGCTCTGTGAGGACCAGGCTGAAACTGACCGCCCCCACGGCCACGCTGGACACCCCTAACCCTATCTCCAGCACGGAGAGCACCAGGAGGCTCCCGATGATCTGGCTGCTGGTGCACATCCTCCCTTGGTCATCCTTCCTTCCCGATCAGCCGGGGAAACCGCGCATCCT
Source organism: Xenops minutus (assembly GCA_035221455.1). NCBI lineage: Eukaryota > Metazoa > Chordata > Aves > Passeriformes > Furnariidae > Xenops > Xenops minutus. The sequence goes on from JAWWEE010000074.1 coordinate 29,916,851, forward strand.
CCTTCTGCTCCGGCGCTCCCGCGACCCTAAGTCGCCCCCAAACTTTTCTTCCTTCGCCGGCAGCCGGGGCGGAGCGGAGCGGCGCATCCGCGGCCGCCGGGCGCTGCCGAGGGGCGGCGGGGCGGCCCCGGCACCGCCGGGCCCCGGC
>JAWWEE010000074.1:29926577-30006318 GCA_035221455.1 Xenops minutus
CCTCATTGGCTCTGCTCTATAGGATGGAGGGAAACTTCCAGAGGCTTTCAACAGAAACCAATCTTAAACCCATGACATAGCTGAAGGCATATTCTGTGATTTTTGGATAGACATGGTGATGCTTCAGCCAGAGCCTGTAAGCAACAGAGTATCCTCTTTACAAGGAAGGTCCCCAACTGTTTAAGGTTTAAGGTTTCCTTGTGAGATGCTTCCCGACAACCACCTGGGTTCTTGACGACAGGACATGTCCCTCCCTGACTTCCACTCTTTTTTGAGAGGATAAAGGCCTTCAATTAACTGGAGAACCAATAAACCAGGTTTTCCTTATTAGAAAATAAATGAGTGACTTTTGGTCTAGATTTCTCTGCTCTCCATTAGCAAAAGTGTGTGAAAAGAAACATTAATTACAGATTAGGGTTTTTTTTGTTTTGTTTTTTTTTTTTTAACATTTGCTGCTGGGAAGGGAAAATGCTGCATATTCCTGAGAATTCATAACATGTCTCTAGGCATACATTTTTCTTAATTTAAATAAACAAAACAATTAGTAGATTAACAAAAAGGACTGAAATTGTTCTTGTTATTCAGTTTTCAAAACAACTGGCTATTATTCATTGTACTTTAACTCCAGGACAACGTTTTTCAAATTAAATTAATTCAAAGAGATCACAGAAAAATGCCTCAGGATGAGGTAAATACAGCACAATCTCTGACACAGGCTATTTTAATAGTTGTCACTGGCTTCACTCCTTTGTGTTGCCAGATAAGCATAAATCACAGTTTAGAATTATTTGAGCAGTAATGCAAAAAGAAACAAAGAAGAAGAGAACGAAAAAAGTCTATAAATAAATGAGGTCAAATAATTTTAAGATAACTATTCTTTTGAGAAAAAATAACCTACATGGGAATTACATTATTTTAATAACATTTTTAATTAAAAAATGAAGTATTTTCTTTATTTTCCATTAGTTATTTTGTTTTCCATTTTTGTGGATCAATGTGAAATTACTCTCTCTATAATAATAATGGCTATTAATGTTGACATTCTGTGGCAAAAGAAAATATTTTAACTTGAATTTGTTCCAACAGGACAGAAATTAGGTTAGAAGCATTTCTCATAAAAAAAGAAATGTCATGTTTTTTACACCCTCTACAAGCTATCATACTGGTTGTGTTCTACATCTATACAGATTAAGGTGTAGTTCAGTTGGTTTTTCTGCCCTGCACACAGCTGAAAAACAATGTTTTCCACACATAAAGAAATTGCCTTACTTAAACTCCTAAGTGAGGTACAAGGTATTTCCTGCTCCATTAGTCCATCTGCAAAAGAAAAAAATGGTTCCTCTTCATACTCTGAACACCGTATTTGTTTCCTACTCTTTCCTACTCATCCTCCTTTGTCTTTCATTTCTTGCTCTTCACTAGATAAAAGTCTCTCAACAGATTACTGCGGTATTGTAGAAATGCTTGTATTTATGACTTTCTCTTTTATTTGGATTCTTTAAAGTCATATTTGTTTGAAAAAGTATTTTAAATTGTCAGTTTCTTCCTATGTGTGTCTGCAGGAACTGGTGTCAACTATTAAAGACTTTGTCCTGCTGTCACTGATGTAATTCAAAAACCTCTGCTGAGCTCTGGTACGCTGGAATAGCTGCCTTTGTTAAACCCAACTGGAGGATTGCAGAAATTCAATGGTAACAACATTGTGGAGTGTATTAATTTCTAGTGGGTGGGAGTCCGTCCCACTTGTTTCATTGGGCTTCAAATGTGGCAATGTAAATGAAGGCAAATATCCAGTTACGATTCCACCACCACCGCAAGCTATTATATCAGTAACATACAGCTAAAACAGGTTTGGAAGAACAATCTGGATTTTACATCTGATTTATGTATCAGCAGCAAAATTGCCAGCTAAACTCTAATTGTGTATTCTTTATGACAGGTAATAATAGGAGATGCAGAGAGGAGCACAGCTTGCATTTCAGCTACCATGCTGAGCTGAAAGAGCTAATGGCTTAAAAAGATTGTTTTGATTTGTAAGCAAAGCACATTTTATTTGGGTGTCACCAAGCAAGAATACACAGGGGACTGTACTGTAGTCTGAAGCTGACCCTGGGGAAGTCAATAAGAATTTTCCCAATGACTTTAGTGGAACTGGGATTTCATCCAATATCTGTTTTCTCAATATCCTGCAGCTTTGCAGGCTTATGAAGAAAACAAAAACCAAACCAAACAAACAAAACACTCAAGCCCAACCCACAACACCAAACAATACTCATAAATAACACAAGAAAGATTTCTTTTAAGAAATATATCTTTTCTTCTTTTCCAAATGCTCTGCCTCACAGCATAGGCATGCTGCTCCCCACCAGCTTTGGCTGGAGAAGGCATACTGACACTATGAGGAATTTGGCCCCTGAGCTTGGTGCCCATTTAGTGTTTTGATACACAACAACCAAACCCTTTGGATAGTGGTCTTGTTTCTTCTGCCTGTACATTGACTGGAATTTAGCACTACATTCACAGCTAATCTAGTTCTTCTCTGGTTTCTGAGCAAAGCACAACCTCAAATCATAAATTACACTAATCCTTTTCAATGTGTAAGTCTAGGTAGAAGTTTTGTGTGACTGCAGATGGTTCCTAAATTAGTCTTCCTACATTGTGACAAAGGATACTGTGTTTTCATCAGTATAGTGCAACTTTCCATATAGCTAGTTTTGTGCAATAACTGGCTCAGTAAATCTCTCATTTAAAATTGTTCCACAGCCGATGACTGAACTTGGAAACACACAGCAGGGTTTTTAAGATGAATCTCAGACACATTCCCTAGACTATGAATCCATCTCAGGTTAGCAGTTTTAAATATAGTCTGGTTGGGAATGACTTTTGCCCTCACCTCATTGTAGTTGTCAATTATTTAGACAGGCATCTGACGTTCCTGGTGTCTCTTGTAAAGTCTCATTCCTGGCAGCAGAGAATAGGTCTTTGAGCTCGTTCTTTTCTGCTTTACACCTGCCATGCTCATGCTCATAGAAAGTAAGAAGTGATTCTAAAATGTCATAAAATTGGAATAAAGTCATCTCAACTCAAGAATACGTGTCAAGGACAAAAAAGCTAACAGGCAGGGGAGCTGTGGACCAAATTCTGCTTTTTGAGGCATAGCATTGCTATCCACATTTTGTATTTATTCTTTTCAATGGCAAGGTAAAGGTCTATTTGATTCTCTAAATTGTAAGCTAAGTTTACCACACTCTAATAAATGAGTAGGCCAATATTGTTAATTTTTATTCCATGGTCTTCCTGGTTAATCTTTGTAAAGTCTTTCAATTTTATGGAAAAGTGCTTATTAAGAAAAACTTCAGTCAAGAATGTGAAAAATTTGAATAATTTGTCAGTGTGACATCTCCTTTTAAAAAGTGTTTTATGTTTATTCTGCAAAGCACAGAAGACTTTTTATTTATTTTAAGGATGATGTTTTAGGTGGAGAATATCTTGACCTAAAGCTTCACAGAGAAGTAATAAAATTCGTAAACATAGTTTTGGTATCAACTAGTTAGGTATGTATTTTGATGGAATTCAAGATTTAAATTATTTTTTTTTCTTTTTTTTAATGCCACCACAGGACTACTTGATACGAGAAGATCTCTTGCTGTCTGCAGTTTCCTTTTTGTCTCTTGGAACATAAAGCTTCTTTTGGAAAAGGAAAGAAAGCACGGAGGCCAGTTCTACCGTCCATCACAGTGATGCAGACAGGTTATTCTGGTACCCCTCATCTCATGGAAGCCTCTGAGTTCGGTGGCACTTTAGCGCTGTATGCACTGGCTGTTAGGGTGAGATGTCATATCCTCCACCAAACTGAGTGTCTGGGACTCAAGAAAGAAATCCAAGTCATAACAACAGAAAAAAAAAAAAAGAAAAAGAAAGAAAAAAAAAGAAAAAAAACCCAACAAAACCAAGTTGTTTCCTTTTAATCACTTTCATGTAACTAATTACCCTAAATTGCTACTGTGAAGCTGATTTTTGAAGGAGTTCCTTCTTAGACTTTTCTGTACTAACCTAGGGTATGAAGCAACAAAGATATCTGTCAATAACACATACTGATCTGAACCCATACAAAAAGACTGCACACCTTTGCTCCACCAGATCCTTTTGAGCCCAGGAATAAGAGATGGATGATTGAACTCCCCATGCACTGCTCATTGCGCAGTCTGTCCTGCCTTGACTGCACTGACTCATTGGATTCTCAAAGCTTAGGTGAACATTTGATTGTTGTCTTAAAGAGCTAATACAGATAGTTATTACAGCTGCTAACAAATTTTTGGTCTCTCAGCTTCTCAGAAACATCGGTCTTGTACTCCACTTTTGCACTATAACTCTTTTTAGCCAATGGAATGTGCTGTATGTCTTCAGATCATTAATGGGTAACTGCACATGAGTTGGCATAGAGCAATTTTGATCTCATAACTTCAAAAAATGCAGTTTATTTGTATCAATATACATATATTCACCCTAATGAGACTGGCTATACCAGTTCCTCCTGTCAGTAACACTCTTCAAGCGCCACAAACAGCTTTGTATGGAACTTCACAATCTTCAGACTGATGTCAGATTGAACATTGCTGTAGGTTGTCATAATATTACAGAGGAATAAAAGCCATCTTACCACTTAACAAGGGCTGTCTGGCAGTCAAGCCAGCTCTTGAGCTCTGCAGAGTACACTGTGTCTCCAGCTTCATTAACACTCAACTCCTCTGTTCGTGTTCAGGTCCTCATGAACTGCAGGACCACTGCTGAAGAGTAATCACCTGCATGAGTCTTTGTTCAATACCAAATGAGCTGAGATTCATGTTCTGGCAAGTTGTACCCTGTGGTTCAACTTTATTCATGTGGAGAACATTGGTCTGTGAACTGCTGCCATTCACTTTTCACAAACAGGTGAATTGGTTTCCAGAAGCATGACTGCATGGCAACTGATGCTCTGTGATCATGTTGCTAATGTGTGGGTATAAATGGCAAGATTTGGAGGTGGATCCTAATGACTGACCTCTAAGGGAGGAGGTCAGGAACTGCCCTGGTCCAGAAACAGCCAATTCCAGCCACCTTGATGAACCCAGAATCACAGAATCAACTAGGTTGGAAAATACCTCTGAGATGATTGAGTGCAACTATGACCCAAAATGACCTTGTCAACTAGACCATGGTGCTAAGTGCACATCCAGTCTCTTTTTAAATACCTCCAGGGACAGTGAATCCACCCATTCCAATGTTTGATCACGCTCTCTGTAAAGAATTTCTTTTTAATGTCTAACCTAAACCTCCCCTGGTGCAGCTTAAGACTGTGCCCTCTTGTCCTGCTGCTGGTTACCTGGGAGAAGAGACTGACCCCCACCTGGCTACAAACTCTTTTCAGGTAGTTGTACAGAGTGATAAGGTCTCCCCTGAGCCTCCTCTTCTCCAGGCTGAACAACCTCAGCTCCATCAAACTCTACTGATCTACCTCATACTTGTGCTCCAGTCCCTTCACAAGCCTCATTGCCCTTCTTTGGACCCACTCCAGCACCTCAATATTCCTCCTAAACTGAGGGGCCCAGAACTGGAGGCAGTACTTGAGGTGCAGACCAGTGCCGAGTACAGGGGAAGAATCACTTCCCTCATCCTGCTGGTGAAATTTCTAAACATCAAGCTCCCATTGCCTGCTTAATTTTTCTAGGTTAGTGAACCATATCAGTGGTCCAAATCATTTTTTTCTACCACGTGACAGAACAAGAAATAAACTATATTTTCTCATCATCAATTTTTAAATACAATCCCACTTAACTAATCACATTTATTTGTATCCTTCTTGGACAGTAAGTTTCTAGTTTGGAATAGTTAATGCAGTATTTCCTATAAGATGCATGTTAAAAAATAATGAAATCAGCAAGAACAAATACAATAAATCATTTCTTTTGTCTGGCCACATTATTTTATAGACCTTTCTGCTGTTTACTTTAATGCAAGAAGTAAAACATTCACAATATTAGTCCTATGTTGTTGAGGGGGTAGATGGTTTCTCTAGGTTACAATAATTAAGGAGGCTTGTTGCCAGACTTCCAGTTTTTCAAGCATTACAATTCACAAAGAATAGACCTTTGACAATATTTTCAGACTATAAACTAATTACTGGAAAAAAAGAAAAAATAGTCAAGTGAAATTCACAACACAGTGTGTCCACCCAAGGTAAGGTATTTATATATATTGAGCACAGACAAATCTTCTACTTTTGTAGCATAAGCAAATGCTTTGAGTCAAAGACTCAGTGGGAAATTGTGATGGTACTAAGGCAATGTCAAAATGGGATAGAAGCCCTTCAGGCTTGACTCTATGGGGGTGTGGACACAGTAGGACATGTTTTGGATTCTATCAGAATGCAAATCATAAACATTGATAGGTGCCTACAGTAGCTGCTGTTATAGCCCAGAGCACTCAAATGACTAACAGGATATGGGACTTTTCAGGAGCTCCTCTTTTAGAGGCTCACTGTGTTCCTGTTGGCCTTGGTGGGAGGACTGTTTGATCAATACTGGGCATTTTGTTATCCCAGCTGAGGAAGCTGTAAAAATTTTCAGACAGTCTCATAGTACTCCTAAAAAAAGTTCCCTCTGCAAAAAAGAAGTTAGGTTGAATAAAAGAGATGGGGTTTTTTTATGCATTACTCAGGAGACCAAAGATCTGTCTGGATAGCCAGATTGGGCTGTAAATCACATTGGGAAGCCTTCTTGCCTGAAGAAGAAATCTTTCTAGATAGTACTGGAGACAAGCCAGAGGGATCAGTTATTGTAGGCTGGCCTGAGAAACAATCAGTTCTCTCAGATGGCTTGCAGCAAGCTAACAAAATGTATTTTGTAAGCCTTTACATATTCTGAAGCAGGTAGCTCTCTCAAATGCTGGAGAAATAGAGTTGAACTTTCCTACTAGTTCCTTCTTTTTTGAATCGCCATTGTGTTTATCATCCCAAGAGTGATTATGTAAAGCAAAGGTGCAGCTTAAGCAAAACACAGTAAGAATTACCTGTGAGGCCTGCCACAATTCTCAGTGAGATCATAATATTTAATAGCCATAATAATTGTCATCTATTATGAGCCCAAGTAGCACTGCAAATTAATCACTGTTTCTACAGAAGAAATAGCTCTAGTACTCACACCAGCTTATAAAAATTGATATTAGCTTTCTGCTAAAATCCAATCCTTAAGAAAATGTTAGAACTTGCTTTCTTAATATCATGTGACATCAATTCAGCTGGCCAATTTCAACCACCACAACAGACTTGAAAAAGGATGGATTTTGAGTGATAAACCCAACACATTTAGTTGCTGATGAAGAACAAACAAAATGCTGGCTGGCAGCACTTTCCTCAATTCCTCTCTCTCAAATACTTCCTGACGAGAAAGATTCTGTACACGGCTATACTGACCATTTTATGCAACACACCAACTTCAGTTTTTAAAGTTCTTTTCTTGAGAAGTCCTAATCAAGTTCAAAAAGTGGGGAGAAAGTATTTGTTAGTAGCATAATCTCCCAAAGATAAGAAGGAATATATATAAGAAGAAAAACCTCAAGAATTTTCTCCATTTCAAGATGAATAATAATAAAAAAATATTCAGTCTAGAGCAGTCAACATCACCTTCATTTTTATTTTGTTTGGTAACAACAGAATCAACAGCAAACCCGGGTGAAGGATACTGGGTGCACTGTGCTATGCTTTCCAAGACTACAAAATAATTGTTAAACTGAAAAACTTTATCAAAACATTACTTGATCCCCAAGGACATCCTTCAGCTCAGTAAATTTGTCAACAAAGCTACAAATCACAGGATTTTACATTTTGGAGAAGAAAAGTTAAGCAATAGAAGGCTTTTAATTTTAAGAGGGTTGAAGAAAAGAAGGAAGTTGTAGTCTCCAGCAGGAGAATTCCAGATAGCGTAATTTACTGAATAAGGCAAAAGTCTGAACAGGAGAGTAGGCATCTGAATAAGACATTATGTAATAAAATAGTATTTAAATGCATCAATCCTGGACTGCAGCAGAGCACACTTCTGAAAGAATTTCTGGTATCGTCTCTCTAAAGGTCACAGTGCAAAGCCATGACATATATTTTTATGCAGTCTTGTATATGTAACAGCTTCATCTGAGACAACACAGAACTCCAGATGGAATTGTATAATATAACTTGACTCTTGACAGGTGTTCCTCCTATATATGTGCACACACATTGATTTATGCATAGTAAGTTTTTTACATGTATCACATAAAAATATTGACAAGGGATTATATCTAACAGTAAAATGAAGTGAGGGAAAAATATGCATCAAATTCACTGTCAATTTAACTGCATTATTGTCTATGAAATCATAACACTGTGATGTTTATCTCAATTCAATTACAGCAGAGATTAATATAACACAAGGTCTAATTCACTGACAGTGTAAGAACCAAGCTTATATACTAAAATTAGTAATAAATCTGTTTAAATGTTGTTGGGCATTGTGATAAATAAAAATACAGGCCCCTATATGGTGTAAATTGATATTTATGGCAGCTGAAGCATGAGTTCAAAATATTTAGCATTCCATTGTTAACTATAAATATTAATAGAATATTGGTTGCATCATCTCTCTTTCTCTATTAGTATATATTAATCAGATACATACAGGTTTAACATATCTGCACATTTGGTTCTTACACTCTCAGGAGTTTGGAGAAGAGACATCCTGAAGCCTCTTCCTCAGTTGTATAGCCCTTTGATTTTAGGAGGGCTCTGAGTATGCATTCATGAGGATATGAGAGAAAAGAGATATTTCCTATTTCAGATCCTTTATTTTCAACACAAACATCTCTCTTCTGTTTTGTTATTTTTTTTTCTGTTGTTTGTTTGCTTGTTTGGGGTGGGGGTGGGGTTTTGTTTGGTTGGTTTTGGGGTTTTGTTTTGTTTTTTTGGGGGGTGTGTGTTTTCTTTGTTTGTTTTTACAGATAAAAGTTCTGCCATACAGGAATTAAACCTTAGTAATAAAATTACAAACTCAAGCATACTGCACAAGTTCCTCAAACTGCGTTAGAAATGATTCACTGAGTAGTTTAAGCAGATCCAAATTAGTACTTTATGTAATTATAAAAATATTCAGTATGGAATAGTTGAATCTGAGGTGATTCAGCACATAGATTGCATGATATGCTTCTGCCCCATTCCGGGATGAATATATTAATCTTAGGCATGAATATTTACAGTCACAAAGGATAAACTTGCCTTTTAAAAATATTTTGCAATTCTTTCTTAGAATTACCACTGTTCTGGTAATTTTTCCCAAAACTGGATTAATTTGTCATAATATTTGCAAAGAAGAGACACAAATGTAAACACTGTAGCTGGAAGGTTTCTTAAAGCCTCTGAGATTACTCACATTTAAAAGGCCTAATTTTCTGATTTCAAAAGTTTTAGCTGGTGTTCAATGCCTGTTAACTTGTGCACATGACATGAGGGTCAAGCTCATTGCTTTGTCATGGGACAGGTGAGGAAGTAACTATAAAGACAAATATTGTACCAGACTGCTTTTATTGGCCTTATTATCACTTTTATAAATATATATGTATAACACTAGAATCAAAATAAACAAAAAAACTCATAATGCATGGTTTAGTCTTTAAATATATCAATGGCTAAAGAAATCTCTGGATAAGATTAACTTATAATTTATATAAAACCCCCTTATCAGTGTTGGCTATTATTTTCAGTTTTCTTATATAACCTTCTTTTTCATTCTAATCCCAATGATTTTAAGTCATCAAGCATATAAGCTTATGTAATTTTCCTATAATAATTTCCTCTTAAGGTTATTGAATATCTAGAAACTGTTACCATGGGGAAATAAAAGTATAATGAATTTCAAAGTAGAACTATTCAACTTGAAAATATGAAGGGCTACTCCAGAGAATTTCATATGGAGGAGAGTAATACATTGCAATGAATATTTCAAAGTGGAAATTTAAGGCTACAGTTGTAAAAGATTCACAAAACATTTATAAAGCTTCTGTTAATCTAAACTGCCAGTGTCATGCTTTCCTAAACACAATGCACAGCTGTCTAAGTTTTTGGGGGTTTTCCTCTTGCCATTACACTGAAGCCACAGAAGACAATCTAAAAACACAGGAAACATGAAAACAGACGTTCCAGCTATAAAATATAAAAGGAGGTGTGGAGAGGAGAGAAAGAGTGAGTTAAAATATGGCAAAAATGGCACAATGAGTTTACAAAGTCTTTTAAAAGATTGAGAAGGACCAGAGGAACAAATGGATCAGGGACATATCAACATAGTTACGACCAGAGTTTTCATCTACTGATTCTATATTTTATTAACACTTGACCCAGATGTCAATTCCTCTGCAGATTATTATAATTGGTGGGCTATTTAGAAGCTTATTACTGACCACAGATGAAAAGCAATAGAATTTCTCATTTTTAAAAGTAATAAAATGAAGGCAAAACATTTGACTGCAAAGTCAGATGTAACAGAGTGAGAAAATCCAACCCACTGACACCGCAGCAATTCAATACAAAAGTTAGGCGTTAAAGACACAATAGATAAAGGGCTTGAAGTGCTGTGGCTACCCAGCAGAATTCATTCCATGATTGACTCCTGTAATTTAGGATTAGCCAGATTCTCTCCTCAGCCTATATCCAGTTGGTTAATAAATTAATTATCACTGAAAGGGAACTGTATATACTGCTGGTATTTTAGTTTTCTGCTTAAAACTGGCCTAAACATAATTTAGGGCAGCCTCAGGGCAGCTCTAATTTACACCGGTTTCCTAAGACCCTACTATAGTGAATTAGAGCTCCCTTCTGCTTCCCATCTTCATGAATTATAAATATAGCTTAGACATTTATGCCCAGCCAAAGAAAAGAAGACAAACAACTTCTCCGGGCTAATCTTCATACTGACAGGGCCAGCCCAAATGGGCTGTTTTGTCTGAAAGTGGTCAGATAATCTGGCCCAAGGGACAGAAAAACACCAACTAAAAATATCTGAAGCACAAACGTGGCCTGGATATAACCTAGGAAGTTTGGTTTATATTCTGAAACCAAGACCTGAGCTGAATCATTCAGTTGATATTTGTAAGAACAAACAAATAAAAGCCATGAAATTCTTGGTGAGAGTTAAATTCCATTTTCTTCTTGGACTGGTATTGAAAGGTTTTATACCTGCTGTACATAGGCAGCTGCCAGTTTAGTTACTGTTTGGGAATCCCCAGATGGCATAAGAAATGACAAAGCTTTTGCACAACATACTGCAATAGTTCTGTGCAAAAGAACATTTCTAGGAAAGCTAGAATAGCACTTCAATTTACCTGGGGACTTGTTCATCACAGTACTAAAATCACTGAAAACATTCAACAATCTGAGCTGGTGAAAATCAGAGCTGTACAGCTCCACTGTTCATCCCACAGCATGGCCCAGGAAGTGATAATTGAATCGATACGATGAGCAGGTCAAAAGAGCTTCTTCTCAGAAAAATAGGGAATCATTTAAAGAAAAAAGTTGAGTCCTAATTTCTTGTCCACTCCTAAACCAGAATGGAAATCCAGTCCCCAGCCTTTACTAGGGAAAGTCAAAAACAAAATCCTGAAACAACCACGAACAGTTGTCATTACGATGTCTTGAGTTTTGTACAGAAATCTTAAGAACAACTGCACTGAATTTCCAGTAAATGTGTGTTTCCTATGTGAAGTAAATATGATATTCAATTGACATCTGCTGTCCTCTGTCATCATGAATTCCATTTGATAATCCCTCTTCATTGGGACAAATAGCTAGAGAGAAGACCATTTATGGAAAAAGAGACCTTTAGGTAGAATAATTTATTATATTTGCTATTATATATTTGTCACTACATTTTTTAGACCTGCGATAGGATCAGGCATGTAGACATGAAGACTTGTTCCCTTACTTCAGACTCCTCATGGTCTAACTACAGTATCCTCTCATGAGTTATTTTTTACTTATGGGGAACATTCTTTTTCAGACTACCATTGAAAATATTTGATTTCTCAGTGCTTGGAACCACTGAAGGAAAGTAGCTTTCAGCTTTTCCCAGATTTCATTCTTTCTTAAAGCAAAATTGTATCTTTGAAATAAATGTATCTCTCCTGTAATGATGAAAAGAATTATCCAATTTAGGTCCTGATCTGTGGAAGGTTTTTGGAAAATTACTGAACTTCTGCATTAGATTATACTCTAGAGCTAATATCCTCTCACTATTGTGCTTTTCAGTCTGGCTAGCATTGTTGTTAGACAATTGTCAAAAACTTCTGTTGTTCAGTATATAACGCCATGTACATATGCCTATTTTTCTTCTTTATCTAATACCTTCATGCTGAGATATCTGACTGGCTCTACTTATTTAACACCAAAGTGCACAGTTTATTTAAACGCTTTTATGTGAAACCAGCTGAATTTTGGAGGCAGCCAGCTTGCTGTTTGCAGCCAATAGTTGTGAACCTCTAGAGGAGGACCTTTTGCTAAGCAAGGATTTATGAGTAACCCAGACCTTCAGCATAGCACATAGAGAGCAATTTGATATTGTTATTTTCTTCACAAATGTACATGTTGGGTTGGTGGATAACTGCATACTTGCCTCCCCTCTCTATGATGTTGTTGGTCTTTCTGTTCAATGAGAAGCAGATTTTTCTCTGTTACACTATGAGCATTTACATTAGTTCATTTATTAATGAACTCCAGTGAAATTTGGTTCTCTATATACAGAAAAGGATGGAAAACAAAAAATTTCTACCAACATCTCTATTATTGCTCCCAAACCCTTTTGATTTATGTGCCTAGGACAATAAAAAATATGCAGGAGGGATTTAATATTAATAGGATGTTGTGATTGTAATACTACTAGTTACTGAGACATATGGCTAGGATTTGACAGAGGTGGCAAAAGAACCATAGGAGAGCAGAGGTTGAAAACAAAAAGAATAGAAATTACAAAATTGATATCACACATCAAGAGTTAATCTGCAGTTCCACCAGAATCCCTGTCAGCCATTTGGAAGAAACACTTCCGAAGCAACACAAGCTGGGATCTGACCTTGAAAACTTTGAAAGTACTTTTCCCTTTTGTATGCAATTTTTCTCATAAATGCTTTATTCAACCACATTGAAATTTTGCAAATTGCAAACTGAAGTCTGGAAACGAGTCAGGTGAGAAGCATATGATTAAAAAATTTCTTTCAAGAAAGGCGCAGAAGAGATAGATAAACCTGCATCACTGTGCTGAGTGATGGAAAAGATATGAAAGGAGAAGAGGAGGGAAAACAAAGGAAGATATTCTATATTTTAAACAATCTGTTTGTGGCATGATGTTTAGGGACCAACACAGAGGTAAATGCTTACCTGCTAAATGTGTGCCATGCAATTCAAATTTTTGTTCTATTTTCATTTAAAATGACTTGTTCAATAATTGGTTCTGGCCAACAGAATCTATTTAAATATTAAGCTGCATAATATAGAAAGCTAGCTGTCTTTTATTTAGGATTTCTACATTAATTTCCATGGTAGTAGGGCAGCTAACAATATACCTCAAACTTTAATTTTAATAGGATAATTTTGTGCTTAATTCCTTTGAATTGTTGTTGTAAATTTTACATTACCATTTCTAAGTGAGCAAATGAGTGCATTTTCTAATTAAGCTCAGTGAAAACTGTGAAAAAGGTTAGTTACTTTGGTTTTACACTTCCACAGATGCAAACAAATTTTCACCCAATGCAGAATTCAAATAATAAACTCTTTAAAACAAGCTGACATGTTGCAGAGCAGGCTTCAAAATGACAGAGGCTTTTAAGATGAAGCTTCAGGAAAGACTGAAAGAATATTTGCCTAAAAGCTTGGGTGAGAGACTTTTCCCCATTGTGAGAAGCATAGTGGAGATTTGTTTGACATTTTATCACAATGAGCTCAGCATAACTATAAGGATTTGCAAACTGGTTACAGCTCTGACAGGAGCACTATCACTGTAAATTATTTCATCTATAATGCTATGATCCAGAAAAAGAGCGGGGGGGAAAAGACTACAGCATGAGACACATGCAATTCCAATGAAGTCTTTGGATACTTGTGCATTTGGGTTTTTCTGAGTTTCTCTAGTGGCATCTATGAAACCAGGGTTAAAATTTAAGTGTATTTTTGCCTTACACCTTTCATGAGTGGTTTGACTTAATTTTTTAAAGAAAAGGAACTCTTTGAGTTCTTCAATTTGCTAGTTGCATCAGAAAAGTGACAAAAGTCTGTAAAGCTAATGGGAAGCAGAAGCAATTATAAAGTTGCATCCAAGCAAATTACCTATCTTGGGCACTTACACTTTCCTACAGAAGACAGAAAAACTATCTGTGTAACAGACATATTTTGATTGTATACTTGTTTTGATCTTGGTAAGAAATCCCACACAAAGAGAGAAGATGGTTAGTGATGAATACATAACAAAGAACTCTTTCCATATGTCAAAACAAACATTTCCTAGAAACTTTTCCTAGCATTCTATAAGGGCAGTAACAGAGGTTACTTCACGTAATTCATGAAGTCCATAAACCTGCCTCAGAAAAAGATGGAAATAAAAATAAATTTTCTGCAAGTAGGTGATAGAAATTTCTGAGTGAAACTGGAACTGGGTTCTGCTCTAAGAAATGTGTGCACTTGCAGCAAAATGCTCCATTAAAATTTACTTATTTATGCCAGAATATCAGAAAAATTCATGAGTATTCCCTTTGAACTTGTGTGATGATCTGTATGTCACACATTTGGGTATAATTTTTTTTCTTTTTTAAAATGTATTTCAAATTTTAAACTTGCAACATGCTGGTAGTGTTCTGATTCCTGTACATGCAGTTTCTAAAATAAAGTCTGTATGGGATGAATCATGATTTCTATATGAGATAAGTTCAGAAATAAAAAGATTAGATAGCATGTCTTCTAGGACCAATAGGCCTACAGAATCTCAGAGATGACTTACTTTCTCTGGATTTGAGTTCAGAGGCAGTGTGTCAAGTGTTTCAAAGGATGTCTTTGACTTCTGTAAACATAGAATTCACTTGCTTTTTAGAAGAGTCATCAAATTGCCATGCGTATAAACGCTCTTTACAAACATTTGAAGGGATACAAATGGAGTAAATTTTTTGGTCTTTTTAATACCTACTTGTCTGTTGTTTTACTGTATTTTATATGCAGGAATGAAAAGATGAACCAGAGAACATCACACAGTCAGTTGTGCTATGAAACATAGTTTTCTTCCTAATCCTTATTTAAGATATGAGTTAACAGTAGAAGAAAAGAAGACATTAAAGGATATGCTTATTAAGAGAAATATGACAAGCAAGCAGTTTTGTTGTTTACTGTTTGATAGAATTAAGCACAACTGTTTTAAAAGCTTTGATTTAATTACACAGTCTTTTGTATCAGTATTATCTTGAATTTGTCTTGCATTTACATTTGCATAGTAGGTGACTTCATGCCTACACCATCGTTTGATGCAAATTAAGGGCAATTCATGTTGCAATGTTTATTTTGTTGTGTCTTAATGATGATTTCTCTTCAGGCTAGCATGCTTTCCCTAAATAGTTTCAAAATTCTGAAATAGGTTTCGAAAGACTTGATGCATGCAAAATTTACCACATAAATGTATTTTCACAACATTGCAGCTTTTCTAAGCTGAAATGATGGTGTGATGTATGAAGACTGGAAGTCAGACCTTAAGTGCTAGCTTCAGTGTTCCTGAAACTATTTTTGTACTCCTGATCAATGAGTGTTGATACCTTTTGTACATGTTACCTGCTCGTGCCCTTGTGCTGTACAGAGCTGTTGAAAAGTCAAGGGTCACAGTAGGTACTACCCACAAAGAGAGAGCACCTGCTGCAGCTTCATTTTGAACTGTGCTGTTCCTACCTTTCATCTTACTGCCATCAAGTGCAATAGGTATCAGGGACAGTGACCCAGGACCAAACCATAATGTTGTACATGACTGTCACATTTTATTTCACTGAATCTGCTAGTAATCTGTGTTTTGATCAGAATTCTATAACCGGTATTCCAAATTGAAGCATGTTGATTCTTTATTATGAGGATATGAGCTTCTAGTTTGTACAAAAGCTCATTTAAGTAGCCTATCTATGCCTGATTGCAGTCAAGAGTTTTCAATATAAGAGCAAGTTAATTTTATGCACCTTCCCCCAAGCTCAAAATCATGCAACAGGCTCTTCATTCACAGGTATTAATATTTTCAGAAAGAGCACTGCCCTCTCACTACCTGATTATGTATTATTGTATCTGTGATGGTATTAGTCTTACAGTTTGCAAAAGGTTCTTTCCTGATGGCATAATTTAGAGCATTAGTTGAATTTAAAGAGAAAATAAAAGCTTTTAGAACTGGAACTCCTGCATTTTTCAGGGATACAGTCAGGTTATCTGTAAATTCTACCTTTTGTTTTGTTTCTGTGCTGAAAGGTTCATAATTACAAGGTTGGCAATTTTGCAAATTTCATAGAGTATTCACTACTGTTTAAAAAGTGAGTTCAGAGCTGCAATCTTATGAACACAATTGTAATTTCTTAAGATTCATTGTGAGATTGTAATGTAGCCCAGCCATCGACTACTAGAGATATTAAAAATCCTCTACAGAAGCATTCATTCTTTAACACGTAACAATGTCAAATGCCATAATTGAGTCATTAATGCACTAATAGCTCATTCTGTAAAGTTTGTTACAAAACCATTCTCAGTTATTATACCTTCCCCTTATGTGGAAGTATGAAGTCAGTCATATATCTTTTTCATGAATGACTTAGCAGAAAGCATGGTTTGACTGAAATAATAAGACAAAGTAAATGCCATTAGAATTCCTCATCTTTGTTTATCCACTAGCATAAGTGGGGTTCAGAAGGAAGAAGAGAGAAAGGCTTGGTGAGAAAGCACTGAATTTTAAATTGAAAAAAAATAGAGCATTATTATTATTATTGCTGTTGTTATTAATGTTATTATTGCTATTATTATACTTTTGATCCTCATGGTTGCTATACATACAGGAAAAGTTGAACAGTAGTTGGCCTATGATTTGAAAAATGTTACTAATCCAGTTCTAGTGTTATTGGCATTAGCTGCCTGATCAACACACTGAGGGTTTTTTTAACATCAAATCATAGGTGATAGGTTTCATGAAATGCAAGGATTAAAGTGCTGGTGATCAACTAAAGCTGCAGCTCAATTTTGAACTGGGTGAACAAGTTGAAATTACATTACTTACTGGATGGCTATACCCCATCCCTAGATCTATCCAAATCAAATCCTAAGCTGAAATGAAACAAGCAGTCACTTTTTCATGAGAATTATAATAACTTCTGTGACTATTCACTATGAATTAAGTCTCAGATAAATTACTAATTAACTGGATCTATGCTGACTACAGAAGTATGTTACGTATCTTTCTCACAAGCAGTTACATAAATACATAAATTAAGCACTTTAGTTTCATACTGAGTACAACCTGAAATAATTTATGTGGACTATCCACTTACTTCCTTAAAAGCACTGGTTCCAAAATGTTGGCGCGTAACTTTTTCTTATATCCAATCTTACCTCATGCCACAGGCTAAGGGTAGCTCAAGAAAACCCTACAAAACAAAAAACCACAAAGTTACAAACAAACCCAAAATCTCACAGGCCCAAATAATACTGCCCTAAATTTAGCCTAGACATGTTTTATAACCACACTATTAAAATTAATTGTGATCTCTTGGCATTCTTTATCCCAAACTCCAGATTCGACTCAGGTGCAATATAATGGAAGTGATGGAAAATCACTTAGCATATTACTTCCTGTCACGTACAAGCCCTAAGGGTCATATTAATGCACATTTCTAAGCCCAGAATTGACTACAACTCTGAAATGTCTGAATTTCAATATCCTAACCAAATTCTAATCCTTGCAACCACAGCAGCATTGGAAACCTAATCTTGTACACATGTTGGAATCCAGGGAAAACACCCTGGAAATTTCCAGAAATAGCATTACTATAAGTCCTAAAGGAAAAGGACTATAAGTCCATAAGCCTAGGTCAATTAACATGTTTAGGTCCTACAATAACAGGAACTGCTCAGACTTTCCATATCCAGAATAATAGTTGTTATATATCATTTACTTCCAAGGCAGTATCCTGGAATTTTATATCCTAATCTAGGATTATAGTTATAGCATTTGACTTAATTCTAGAGAAATAAATCAAATCCATCAAGTTTTAGGACCATTAAGATAAGGTTTGCAAACCTATCTATACTGTACTATAGCCCTCCCTCTAATTCCAAGCATTACAGAGTCCATCACTGAAGGATCTTAGTTTTTCCCAAACAAATTGTGTCAGGTTTACCTTTCCCTTTGCAGAACAAGTAGGGAAGAAAATCCATTAGTAACTGCAGTTCATGGTTCCCAGCATTCCCAGGCAAACCCTATATCTAGACCTATTCCTAATCCTAATTTTTTGTGCTACTTGTTCACTAGCACCAAACTCAAAAACAGAGAACAGATTTGCTTTAGCAAGTGATGTTTTAAGCCGAATACTAAGTATAATCTGCCTGTTCCTAGCAGTACCTGTCTGGACCCTTCAGATAACCCCACTGCCATCTGAGAACAGCTGTCATGTACTAGCATATACCACCTCTGTGAAGAAAAGGTTTGAAGATATAAACCAGCTACATGTATCACAAGAGCTCCCCCTTGTATTCTGCTTGTCCTTTCTCCCTCTTCCTTAGTCATCCTGTCTGTGTGTGGAGAATACCTTACAGTACCTTCCTTATCTGCCACAGCTCTATTAGCTGGGTAACAATTTTCAATAGAATAAAAAGTAGCTGTAAAAAGAAGAGGAAAAAGCTACAAATAAGAAAAATAAGCACTGGATTCAAGCAGCAAGGAAGATTTAGTCTAGACACTAAAAACAATTTTTACGTGGTTTGAATAGCTAATTGCCAAAACAGATTCTTGAAATGGTGCTGTTGTCCCTCTAAAAAAAAAGTCAAGTGTCTATGCAGAAAAACAACGGGCTCATAAAGAGGAGGTTTCCTAGTCCCTCTTAACTTTGTTTCCGGTGATTTTTATCTAAATGGCAGAGTCAGGTTATACAAGAGAGAACTACTATGGCTAAACATAAATCTGTCTTTGCCACGAGGCTGAGGAGCAGACCATCTGTAGACTCCTGCAGTGAAGAGTGCTGTGTGCCAGACAAGCTCCAGGTCTGAATAATCCAGCGGATTTCTTTTTAAGTATCAAGTACAAAATGATTCTGATACTTCTTTGCTGAATCTTTAAGTCTATGTTTTGCATTACTTAGATACCAGTCAGGCTCAAACTCTGAAATGCTTTAAAGGAACAAAATTAGTATCTTCACTAGCATAATAACTATATACTTCTTGAGTATGTTCCCATCTGTTTGTTCACATTCTTTAAACGAGAAATGTGTGTTTCTACTAACAACCAAACAATTCTATTACCCACTTTTCTCAATAAAATACACTTTGGTCAGAGTGTCCTCCATAAGACTTTACAGAGTCCAGACAGGCTTACACTAAACCAAGTCTGTTTTGTCAAATCAAGCATCTGAGCAGGACCGGCAAACAGCATGGACCCACACCACTAAAATATAGGAAAAGAAAATCTGCTAGAAGACACTAACAAGAAAGAAACAGTTACAGAGCACAGTTTAACCAGAAGTTCCAAAGGTATTTTAGGAGCTGAAGGAGAAAAAAAAAAAAAGAAAAAACATAAATGTCTAGATGATTTATAGAAGTCATAAGAAATTATGTACCTTAGTGCTTAACATTGTAACTACTACATAATGTATTGTGTGATTGCAGAATTCCTTGCAATTAATAAAAGTGTTATTTCTTTCTTGTACACTATATGCTGGTGTAGGAAAGAACACTTAGCAGAAGCAATTTCCTAAGTGGTCTGATTAATGTAAAATTAGTCTGGTTTAAGTTTCAGTGGAAAAATTCTGCTTATGTGAATAATTTTTCCTGTTAGCTTGAGACATACTTCACTCCATGATGAAACAAATAAGGAGTTTGGTTGTTCTCAGTTCTTTTTTTTGCCCATGAATCCTCATCTAGCACTAGAATAGGTGTCAATCATTGCCCATTAACCTTTCTGAACATCTTCTATAGGTGCAACAGCCACTCTGCTTTATTCTCCTTGAATGTGGCAGGTATTCTCCCACTGCCAAAACCACAGTTCAGTGAAAGAGGGACTGGAATGGGTCAAATTTTCACAACTACATTTACAAGAGCTTAGGAGCAGCAGGTCACAGAGGAATATTTCCCCCTTCTTCATCCCTGAGGGTGATGTAGATTCAAGTTCTGCCCCATTTTGAATATTCTCGCTTTTCTGATTCTCTCCTCCATCCCACCAGGGGCCAGGAAGTGAGTAATTAGCTGTGTGGGGCTTAATTGCTGGGCTGGGGTTAAACCATGACACTGTAGAAGCTTGCATTAGATCCAGCTTTGATGAATTGCATAAAAAGACAAAAAAAACCAAAACAGAAATGCCAAAAAGTGGTAATGAAAATTTAACTTCTTTAAGAAAATGAAAAAATTATTTTACTGTGGTGCTGTTTATCCCTTGAAACTAATCAGGACTTGATGAAATGGAAGGAATAAAAAAAATTCCATGTCTCAATGAGCCTTATATGTATGAGTGTGCCTATGCAGTTCATTAAACTGGTGTTAAAAACAACAGCTTTATATCGCTACCATAGTGTTATCTCATCCTTGATGAAGAGTACAGTGGCACAATGTAACAAATTCTATGTCCTCCAGAGGCTCATAACATCCATGACTTTTCAACTGAGTAAATCTAACTCTTTAAGATCCTTTCTCAAATTCAGAATACTTTGTAGTTCCCTTGTAAGATGTGTCACTGTTGGATGTTACAAAAGAATGTCTGAAGTCTTCTATGTCCCTATTTGGTGAAAATTCAGACTAATTTAAAGTTTCAATGCTATTTCACCTTCTCTAAAATACTGATGTAGGGATGCCTAATAACATCATTTTAAAAATTATCCCTTGCAATAGCATTTGTAACCTTGTTCTGAAAACAACAGCTTGGGAGAACAATAACAGTTCACTATCTCAGTTCTCAAGTGGGATTTCACACTTTCCAGGAAGGGCTGTTTAGCACTTCAGAAATACACAGCAAGTATGTTGTGTTTCATTTAAACAGAGTCTGCTCATGTCGTTTAACAGGCAAATTGCCTTTCCAAGAAAACGTTTGCTTAGATGTGACCACAAAATGTGTTTCTTTGATCACTATAAATAGCTGACTTTTGTTTTTACAATGTGATTTGAGCTTTAACACAGCTAGAAAAATGCTATTGTGCAGCACATTCTTTGGAAGTTTTCTCTAATATTCATGGAAGATCAAACTCAAAATCTGAGCTACCATCACCATTATGAGGACTCCAGGTCTACTTGTGCATCTCTGGACGGTTACTGCCGCAAAACATTGGCAACAGAACATAACTAAAGATGAGGTTCTGCCTGAAGGCACTTATGCTTCTTCAAGTAGCAAGAAATTGGTTGCCTGGTGGAGCATGCTGCTCACACATTCAGGGCTGAACTGAGTACTAAGCTGTGGTCAGGAAGAGGATTTGTCTGGCCAGATGGACAGACAGTTTTTTTGGAGATCTGTCTGGGAGGAAAGGCTGCATTTCTATTCTCTGCTCTGCTCTGCTTGTGGTACATCACAACTTTTGAGACTTCATTTTCAGAAGTCCTAATTTTCCTTCCCATTGCAAGGAAAGAAAGATAAGTGCCCCTAGATGGTGTGTATATGTGTTCAGATAGTGTGAATAGCGTGCTAAGCAAGGTATGTGCATTTGCCTGCTTTCTCTACCCTGAGGAAAACAAAACATATTTGAGCAGGTTATCAAAGCAGAATATATGTAGAAAATTAAGGGAAGTATTGGCAAAAATACTGGTGAACATTTTTTTCAGTTTACTTTTCTTACACCTGCAACCATACAATTTCCTTAACACTTAGTTACATGCTTACTCATAAATGTTAATGGGAGCAAATATTCACACAAATAAATCTAAACTGATAGCAGATTTCACAAAATACAGTTAAAGAACTCTTAAAACATTCTTAGAAATTTCAGGCCGATGAAGCTTCAGGTATCCTAGGAGGAAACAAGAGCAATAAGAAGATAACATATGTGATTAAACCTATGGTGCCAATAGTGAACCCTTATGAATAGCATATAGTAAGTACTGGGTTGCAGAAAAATTTTTATCTCCTGGTAATGCTTGTCATATGCTCTGTGAGCACGTACAGCATGCTCCCCTCCCGAGCAGCTTACTACCTAACAAGCACATTTCATCAGAGAGTTCAGAAAAACTGAATACCTATTTCAACACATTGACTGATGGTCTGTGAACTAAAAATGGCTACACTTGTCCTCTATGTTATTTTCAGTGAAACATTCACTAAATTCTTCTTGTAAAGTTGCAGACCTCATCTGTCTTCTGCCAATGCAAAGGAAATGTAGCTCACACAACTAAAAATGTCATTTGCAAGGAACACCTTGGATTTGATTTTGTATATTACTAAACAGTCTTTATTGAGGGTCTGGCAGCTTTTTCACTGTACATACAACAGTATCTTGCAGCAAATGCTCAGCTTCTCTGAATCACTTTTCTCTACGAAATTTCCCAGTATCAGCAGGGACAGAATTAGGCAACATTACTAAACAGCTGAAAATAAGATATCCCTAGCTAGTCATTTATCTGGAGATGCTCATTATGAATAAACACATTTCTGTTTCATTTTAAGGAATGTTGTTCTAAGAAAGATGCATATATATTGCTGTTAAGTTGCAGCATGAGTACTCATGATCTCTAGTTTTTCAGATTCCTTGGGATGTATTATTTCCAATTTAGCAAATGTTGTGTGATGAGGTTTGGAAAAGAGCTGTCTAAAAATAGAACTGCTGATTCCACGATGGTCGTTACTTCACCCTCAGGCTTTATGCCTAACTGAACAGCAGTGCTTGCTGAGGTGCCGATGCAATAACCTCATTGAATGTACTCTGCTATTTCGAGCTTATCACTTCAGCATCTATACGGACTGAGCTTTGAAATCCGCATCTCCTAAACTGCACGTATTACAGCAAAGAGCTACATTCTGTGCAAATTTTATGTTTAAATAATATCAGGACATAATGAAGAGTAAATACATGCAGGAGTGCATCTACATAGACTGAATGCTTATGAAGGAGCTGTTTGTAATGGAAGGACCTTATTCTAAACTATTGTGCTTGGTTTTCTGTGAGTGAGTGTTTTTTTCTCTGTATTTTTCAAAATATACTCAGTGCTATCCTCTGGTAGCTTCCACAGACTATATTTAAAACACCATAATCATAAATCATATGCTACTCAATACCCGCAGGCACAATCAGTTATAATTCAATTGGTTAGCTTTGCTAAATGCTGCAAGGGTCTCAACCACCCAGCTGAGGTGAGGTTTAACCATCTGCTTCAAAAGAGTAGTAGCAGAAAAAAACTAACAGTGCTGACATGCAGTTCTCTCAAGGAGAAAAGAAGCCTTGGGCTGCTAAATGTCAAGACTGCTTACTTCTCAACCCACCCCAGTGCCGAGTCAGCTGTGGAGGTTGAAGATAAATGACCCACTGAGCCTGAATACAACTGCTTTGGCAATTGGCAATGCCTGAAAGGAGGGTATTTTAATCTATCATGTTGCTTCCTTTATCAAACCCATTACACCATCTGAAGCATAATAGCTTTGTTTCCAAATTAACAACTCATAAACCCATGAACAAAACAGAATAGCTGTAAGTCCCAGTAGTCCCTTAACTGCACTTCATTTTCTAGCAAATATATAGCTGAACAAATGCAAGGGTGGCTTGTGAAGAGTGAACATATCTGCTCTACTCACTTCTACCCTCTCTGTGAAAGTGCCATGCAAATACTAATTATCATTTCCTTTAATTTCTTTTCTTTTTCCCCTCACCACTGAGCACAGACTTGCAACACAGCATGGCCTGCAGGGTATTTGAAACTTGGGATGCTTTCATCAACAACCCCTCAAAGAGAAGTTAACCCAGATATGGGACCTTGCTTACAAGAGTCCTGTGTTGTCATTATCACTACTTGTCTCTGCTTGAAAGAGAGCTAGTGGCCAGCAAAAATGACAGATATCCTTTCAGCCCAGGAGGACTTTCCTCAGAAGGATCCACATATTTTGCAGCCAACTCAAGAAGAAAAGTAAAATCAGTATCAGTATTCCCTTTAAAAAGCAGAGCAAAAATAGACTGCACAATGCAAGGAGAGAACAGGAAAACAGGACAAAAGAGAAAGTGTTCAAATGCTGCTCTGTGAGGCTCAGGCTGCTTTGATATGACCTCCCTAGATTCTACAAAACTGTTGTAGAATCCCACTGATATCTAGTGTTTCAAGGCATCAGTGAACCAGTCTCTCAAACAGCAGCAGAAAAATTCCTAAACTAGTCCACGTGACAAAGATTCTACATAACTAATTTGAGTTCCTAGCAGCAGTATGGACAGAGCTACAGGGGTCTCCAGAGGCACTTGCTCTGGCCACCACCAGGGAGGAAGAAAGGCATTTGTTTCAGGAGTGTACCTTTCATGAACCCCATGGATAATTATCAGCTAAATGCACTGCTGACACATATACATATACAAGGACACCCTACTGACGCAGTTAGACATCCTGAATTTCAGTTTCACCCACATTAAAATCTGCTTTTGAAGTGTGGTAGAGATACAGATTTGGTACACTTCAGAAGAATATAATTGACATTATTTACAACAAGAAAACTTTATTTTCCCCTATGATCTCATAAATTCATGTGATTTTTTTTTCATTTACTAACACTGACTCTTTCAATTTTGACATATTTTATTTCTAATGCTAGATGCAGTGGAGAGATGCCAGGTTTCCAAGAAAGCTCTATGTTCACTTCAATATGAACAAAACATATTTGGCGTGTTAAAGTATAACTATGGTCTCAGCCACCAAATTACCTTTTTTTTTTTTTAAATGAAAATTTCAGCAGATATCTGCCCATTCAAGCAATATAAACAAAAAATATTGCACGTGAAGCATTTTCTTCTCACTTCTAAAGCACCTTGAAACAAACAACCACAGCAAACTTTCCCAAATGCTGGTCAAATATTGCAAGACTGCATTAAGGCTAACGTAGCTAGTGCTGGTAGAAGACTGATGATGTTCATAGGTGTCTGGTCCTTCAACAGTAGTTTTTCCCTCAAATGTCAACCATGTGCTCCCTGTGTATACTAGTGGAGCCAAGATTACTTAATTATCACAGCCAAGGCAGGAGATGAAAATGTGAATTTGAAATAGTTATTTGAATTAAGAAATGAAAGCCAGAACCATTCAAAATTATTAAATTAAAATTCTGAACTCCAGCTGTCTTGATCCAAGTTCAATATGCACTTATAATCACAGTTCATAAATAATTTAGTTGGAATTACTATAGTGTATTATGTTACTTGTCTTGTCCCTAGCTGTATATATCACAGGATCACAGTTTCCTACCAAGATGATCTGACACTTCTGCTACATGTTTTATGATTGAAAGGCTTGGATCCATCATAGCTACATTTTGCATAGCCATTATACCCACTGTATTCTTATCTGCTAAACATAAGCAATTCAAATACAAAATCAAAATCTTCCAGTTCCTTAAACCATTCCCTGTGCTTAGAGACTAATTTAGGGTATAACTGAATGCATCCCTAAAATACAGCTGAAGTCACCTAATCCAGTGCTGTATGAAGTCAGCTTGCAAATTAATTGAGGATTTTCTTATATAGAAGTCAAAGAAATTCCTATTGTGGTGACTGCATCTTTGTCTCTGAACCCCAGGCAGTAATCATAGGAAATATGTCACCTGTTCTGAGGTTTCTTTTTATGTGAGTCCATCCTATTCCCTTTCTAGTAATGTTATCCTCATCTTTGTGAAAATGTGTGGTTTATTGCATTTTCTGTACTTCTGTATTGCTTGTACTAGCTCCCTAAGAAATCTTGTCACTATAAAAGCAATAAAAAAATGCTTTGTGCTCCAGGTTAAAGTTAGCTGGCTAAGAAAGAGCCCAGAAGGATGAAGATTCTGAACTGAGGGAATTTTCTTATTCTCAATGTCAGATTAATGAACCTTAAATTCATTTTCTACATCACAGTCCCGTGACATCTATACTTTTTTCTCTCTGCCAATTTATATAAATAAGTATATACTTGGCTCAGATTTCTGAAGTATTCCTTCACTCTGATCATAAGCAGAAAAAAAAAAAATCTTATTCATTAATTTAGTAACAGGACTACTGCACACTGTCTATTGTATATCAAATACAAAGAATTCAACATTCACCTGAAATATCTGCATCAGTCCTCATTTTCTCCCACAAGGAACACAAGACAATAGCAAATTTTAGTGCACAGACAAACTAAATACTTCAATCACCAGAATTTAATACCAATGGAGAAATCTGGTATCTTGAATAAATATTTTTTGTTTAAATTAGATTTTTAGTGCTCCTTTTATTGAAACAGAGGAACAAAGAAATTGGTTATTTGTATTTTAAAAATGTCTTTATTTACCATATTAATCTATAGAGATCAAAGATTGTATAAAGTTTGTTAACTAGGATATAATCTCATCTTAATTACAGGTTTCATATACAAAATACTATACACTGAGGTTTGGATCCCACCTGGCAACTTAGAAGCTAAGAACTCCAAAGCAATAGCAAACCCCAAGTTTTAGTTAGGAGGGATAGTCATTAACATAGTCTGTTTACTGTCTGAACAGGAGATGGCTCCAGCTAGCCATACCCAAGGGCCACAAGAATTTTGTAAGTGCAGGGTGATATTATCATGAAGCTATAAATTATGAGGAATCTTGCAGAGAACATACAGTGTAATCTGAAGGAAAACATGACTATAAAAAGAATCTTCACATTCAAATAACTTTTAACTGTGAGCAGTATTCAGAATTCAGGACTAAAAAGAGGTAGCAATCCTCTGTAACGTATCCATTTTTAAATTTGTTTAATGTGTTAATATTGGGATTACAGAAAATACATATTTAGTTTACATTAGACAGTTGTCTGATTTTAAAAGTCAGTCCTGGGAACTACCAAATTAAATGACATTCTATCCATACCAGGGTAACAATCTCAAAACCTGGGTTATTGTGTATCTTATTTTAGACTACCACATTCTAATATTCCAGAATATTAAAAAAGCTTTTTGGCTTTCTGGAAAGGAACAGATTTTAAACATAGTTATATCTAGTCTATCCTACCAGAGCTAGCAAATGCATGGGTACCTCTCTTGTCTCTGTGGAAACTGATTTAGAAGTTCCATAACAGGAAAAAAGTTTAAATCAATCTTTACAGACAAAAAGCTTATTTTTAGAGAGAAATTCTGATGGATATTTACTTTGGGAGGACAAGGCACCTGCCTAGAATCATTACAAGAAATATTTTCATTGCCACTTGCTTCTGCATGATTTAAAATCTGAGAGTAAATTGTAAATTTTAGCCACATGAACAAAATAATAAAAGGCAGAGTACTCTTTTTTTTTGGTGACAGAGGACAATTGGTACTTCTTAGTTCCAGCAAAATGAGAAAGGGTATTTAAAAAAAAAAAATAATTCTCAATAAAATCAGAACAACGGACAAAAATTGTTTCAAGACATTTGGGTATTCAGATATGTGATATCAGCATTATTCCAGAGCTGCTTAGATTTTATCCAAACCTAGAAAAGCCAAAATACTTTCAAAATATCTTAGGAAGTAAGGGTCTGGAAGTAAGAAGCTCACAGAGAAAACAGCCTTGTTCCAACTGCTGCTGCTAACCTTCTTACGTTGAATTCCTGACTGCTAGCAGATATTATTATCCACCTAGAAATACACAAAGAGCAAAACTAGAACACTGGCTGGAAATCCTCACTTCCCTGTCACCTATATGAGACAGGTCTTTTTGTATTCTTGTTGCATCCATAAGTACAAACTAAAATGCACGTTCAAATGAAACTCTTTGATTTTGACTAATTGTCTAAATTACAGAAGTCTAAAGGTAAAAAAAAGAATAACACATGAATTTGATAAAGATCAAATTATTTTCTAAACACTAATTTTTTAAGTGTGCTTTAGTTAATGTCTTTTGGGGGTTTTTTTGTAGGTAATAAAAATCCCTGATTTGGTTTTTTTTCTGTAGGTAATAAAAATCCCTGTTTTTTTCCTGTCCTGTTTTTGCGTGGTTTACCTTCCATTTTATGTGCCTCTCCTCAAGTAAGCTATGCAGTCATCTTCAGACTTTCCCCAGGTACAGATCAAGGGTGAAACTGTGACCCAGGACATTATAGCTTTTAATGTTACTAGTGCAACATGCATGTCCCAGCTTAAGTCTGACTCCAGTCTTGCAGTTGTGTTAAACAGCACATGAACAGTGCCTGGACACCACCTGGCCCTGTGAATAACATCTTCAAAACCCTGCTGGATTATTGCTTCAGTTCTTTAATCAGAGTAAGAATAACACATGAACACAGAGCCCTTCATTCTTTTTGAACATCTTTATAGCTTCGGTAAAGGAAATGTTTTTCTGCCTTTAGGTTTCGTAAATTTCAGTCAAACAGGCATACTCAGAGTTTACCAGGAGGGTCAAACCCCAGACAAGAAACAAACAAACAAAACCAAGGTATCATGCATTTCTATCTCCTATGCAGGAGTTTTTTGAGGTATTGGTATCAAGGTATCAGTAATGCACATACACATGAGTGTGCATCTGTCTAGGGATTGCTCTAACTGCCCAGCTATACCTCACTTTAGAGCATGTTGCCTGTGTTATTCCTGTTAAAACTAATCCCCTCAGACTAATTAAATATCCATTTGGTCAGGAAGAAGCAAGATATTGCTGCCTTATAACTAGTATATTCACCTGGGAATAAATTTTAAGTAATGAAATGTTTTACACCAGGCATTGACTGTAGGAGGGGATGAAAAAAAAGTCTCCCCTAAAGTCTGGATAAGTGCCTTAACTGCTAAGATACTGAATCTCCAGTGAGCTTCAGTTTTCACAAGTAGAACACCAGCAGCAGGAGAGCCCATGGTAGTCTTTACACCTCCAGACACGCTTGTTAGGAAACTCATCAAAGCCAAATGATATGTGAGCTCAATTTACCTGAATACAGAATAACTTCTAACAGCCCTCATGGTGGGATGTCTTGTGCAAAAAAAAAGGCACCATACCTGCTCCAACACATGCCTGTGACTTCCAGCAGCAGAAGGACTCCTCCATGGAGCCAGAGGTATCCTAAAAATACACATTCTCCTTGGGTGGTTGTTTCATAAAAAATGGCAGCCACTTTGGTAAGTTTTAGGAGTTCAGGTCAGATATACCTATGTATACTCATGTATGGAGCCCACGTATCTATTTGAGGGCCTTGGATCCCAAGAGGCCAAAATCCTTTTATAGATGTGGCTCTACAGAGGAGGCTACTATTGTAGCAGAGAAAAGGAGCTCTATCCTTTAATGCCCTCCACTATCATTTTAACAATCAGGAAAAGCAGAACACAACTATCCTAATGAGCCCATCCTTCCCACATTTTTATAGCACCTGGTTTTACAAGACATACAAAAATGAGATAAGGGAAGGATAAACAAAAGAAGATTCATTATCTGACTTGCAACCAGACTTTTGGGTATGGAATAGAGTGGGATGGAGGTGGAAATGGGCTGTAGTCATTAAGCTGTGGAATCAGCAATTTGTTTATCTCTCACAAAAGCCCATGACATAACATTCACTGAGTTAATGCAAATGTTTTAGCCCCAAGTAACATACAGCAATATTCTGCAGTCTCTTTATAATGGTAAAAAAATATCTTTCCTCTATGCTGAAAAAGCAAAATGCTTAATACCACCTTCAGGAAAAAAGTCTTTGAGATGCCTAACAAACACTAGTTAATTTAGAAAATAACTCCAGCTGTGCTGTCTCTGTTCCCCAGTCAGCTGACATCCCTTTTCAGCTTTTTGGCATGTTATCTTGTGCCTGACAACACTGGTTTTTCCCTCTGTTCTATTTCCTTGAGCTTTAGATTCAAAATGCAAATATATGGAAAACAGCATATATATTGTTTGTAGTAAGCAGCAAGAGGTCTTTTTTGGTTTACTTTTTGAACAAGAAAGCAAGGTTGGTCAATGGTTAGACAAGAAACTGAGTTCAGAGTTCAGCCCTCACACAATTTTTTTTCATTTACAGGCTCCTCTGTAAATCATTTAAAATAAAACACACTGGCACTGCATCGTATCTCACTACATAGAACATAAAGAAGAATAATCACTGCTTGGTTGAGAAGCCAGAGTAGTAAGGATGCAAATGAAAAATAGTTGGGAAAGGGTTAGTTGAGGTCAAAGAGCTGCTACACCAACAAGTACACAGCATATGAGTCAACTGCTGACACAGAGAAACTCAGAAGATAAGCAGTGGCCTCATATAGGATCAGGAAAAGAAAATGAGTTTTAAAAAGACCACCAGGAAGCTCCTTAAATATTCTGCCATCAGAGAATGATTCTGTAGCACCTTGGAAAGGATGATACTAAATGGCTTTTTCAGTGAGGCACAGTGGATGAAATCTTTAGCAATTCTCTGCAAAAATGAAAGAACAAAAAAAAAAAAAAAAGAAAGAAAGAGGATGGGGATAGCTATAAAAACATATTTTCTGCCCAAGTATACTGTATACTGTAAAGAACCTGGTGTCTGTGGAACAAGAAATTATTCAAACATTGTTACTAATTTATGAAGATCCTTCACCATAACCACCATAGGTATACCATAACCTATGTATGTGGGTATACATGGGTATATATATACATATGTATAGTACACCTATGTATAGTATACTTAAATACATAGCATTCATATGAATGTAGTATTTAGGCATGTCATAGATACAATAAAAAGTTTTATTGTTTCTCCTTTTGGAAGATGGAAGACGGAAAATATTTTAGCAAAGAAATTGCATGGGAAAAAAATGAGTCCAAATGAAAGGCTGAAGAAACTACCAAAGAAAAAGGTAAGTTGTAATAAAACCATGTGTCTATTCAACATGACTTACAGAAAATCTGCAGAAGAGAAGTAAAAATGGTATTATTTTAACACAATCTCAAAATTTTTGAAAGGCATTTAATACTTGTGATGTCAATTTTCTTTATTTAAAAGTTATTTGAAGAACACTCAGGTCACATTTGCATGTTTCTTAAAGTTCCAAGGTGATCTTCTAAGGTCAGGTTCAAAAAAAAAAAAAAAAAAGGAGGTAAAAGAGATACATTCACAGTATGTGTGACATTTGCTGACATCCCATGTTTCTTCACCTCCTACAACAAAAAAACAGTGTCAACTTAAAGGCAGGAGACATTACACTTAAAGCCCACAACTCTGCTTGTGCTGCATCGTAGGGTTTTAGTGGAAACCTCCATAGTTCCATCTCATCTACTTCCCTCCCAGTCCAAGGGAACACGATTGATTTACTCACAGGAACTGTTTGCCTGATGATGTGAATTGGCCAGGGATGAAGCTTACTCTAGAGAAGAAAAAATATATCACTACTCACAACTCCCACACAATTTTCCTCTTCCTCATATGCCAGGCTTAAAAGCAGAAACTCATAACTGAGTTGGCACCAAAACAACTATTCCCCCGGAATTTGCATACTACATGCCTAATGCTCTCATGTCAAAACGAGAGTACAGTTTGAGAGGAAAATCACTGAAACACTGCAGGCCTGACTCTAATTGTGCTGATCTTATGGAAACAATGTCCCACAAAGACATTGTGCCTGTGCAGCACATCTCATGCTGAGCATTTCAGGCAGCTTTCCTTAGGCTGAACATTTATCTCATACAACATGCCCAGGACAATTTCACACCGTATACACAGCCCTACCTAGCACACATACTCCCTGCGATGCAGGGTGCACTTGCATTATTCATAATTCAGTTTATTGAAGAGTCTTCCAGCCCATCCAATGGCCAGGGCCTGAAGGACAAAAAATGCACTGGACTCCTATACTGCTTTGCGGGTAAATATGCTTCTTATATTAGAGGTATGTCCTAGGGAAGCAGCTAAAGAGCTTCCAGGAACTGAAGACATCCTTTTTATTCTTGTGTCTCAAAGTTAGAGTGATACAGCTGGTCCTCCATGCAAGGTTTACAATTTATGAACTCACAATTCATAAAACTGGATTGGAAAGAGAGAGGAGCAGAAAAAAGCTGAATCCACATATTTATCATTTATTTAAAACATCTAAGGTGTTTGACATGAGAATCATTGTTTTTAAGACTTGGGAGATAAAGAACAATATTTGAGTATTAATATAGTAATGGATAAAGAAAAATATTTGGAATGGAATTTCTTTTATTTTTATTTTTCAAGGCAGTTTTGTTTCCTGCATTCTTTTATTAAAAAAGAAAAGCCAAAGCAGGAGCACCAATGCCCAAATCTGGAGCAGACGACATGTTCTTTTGTGTTTGCTCTTAGCACAGAAAAAGCAGGGATTTTTCCATTTTGCACGATTCACATTCTACTGCAGTGATGCCACCAAGCCAGCAGCAGATATATACCTCAATACAAATTAGCAAAGGCTTTTATTCTCCATTTGTCATAAAAGCTCTCTCTGAGAACACAAACACATATTTCATTTCACATCAGAAGCAGGCCTGACAGCATGGCTTAACTTAGCGCACCTCCTGCAGTTAGCAACAAAAAGCTTTCAAATAGTTTGTCAGATACCACTGGCATTTCATGAGGGCACAAAATTTTGTTAATGTGCCATCTCATTGAGGGATTTTGCCTGACAGACAAGAAACAGAAATCCTTGCTCCAATACCACCACCACCAGTTCCTACTGACATCAGTAAGTGCCCTGAGACTTTCAGTATTCACAGATTAGCTGAAGTCATTAGTCACAGTAAATCATATTGTTGCTGACTGTTACTCATTGATTTTCTATTTAAGTTCAATAGCAAATTTAACACTTACCAAAGGTGCCAAATTAACTGCATTGACTAGAAAACTGAAGTAACTTCAGAGGTGAAAATAAATATTAAACACAGTTCAAATTTTTCCACATTGTCAATATTTGCTCTTTGAAGCAAGTCTGAAGAAAAAGGATCCTCTATATTACTATAGAGACAGGCCAGAAGAGTGTTAAAATATAGCAAGGTTTCAAAACCTGAGAAGATTGCTTAGTCATGCTCTGATAAAATTCCATTAGTTGGCTATTATTCTCCAAGAAGAGTTCACATCTTATTAGAAGGACTTCTATACTCTGAACCTATCTGATGCCAATGTCTCTGGTCAAATTACTAGAATATGGAAGAGTACAAGATATAGCTTGATATAAAGCTTCTTTATTTGTGGGTGAGACTGTGGCTTTATGTAATCACCAACCATAGAGGCAGCTCAATCCTTTAGGGGGGAAAAAAAAGACACATTTCATATTTTAAACAACCTAAACTTTACACTTCTGAATTATCTGAAATTGCAGACTATCAAACAGGATTACTGTCAGAAATTGTAGTAGTAAAATCATTGGTAATTTTTTCTAAAAAGTTATTTATTACAGACATGCTCAACCTTAGCTTAGAACAAAAGTAAAATCAAGAACTTAATTTCTCCTCTCATCTGGCATTCTACCATTATAATAATGGCTTAAAAATATTTATTTTAAAAAATTGATAAAACCTAAATTAAGAATAATATCAAAGAGCTGGAATAAATAGATGAGTAAATTACCAATATGCTGTTTACAAAGACCTCCATTTTTACAGAAGTCTTGTGAAAGGAAGAAAATAATCTTCTCTCTCCCCATCCTCCTCTCTCAAAGACCTTGTTTTCTCTTACTAGGAATAAGCAGCCTGAAAAATTTTTCATTTTCACTTGTAAGGGTTGAAGGAAGATATTTAGCAAGGGAAAATTACATAATAAACTCACAGTTTGGTGTTATTAGCAAACAAAAAAATGCCATTACACTAATGAAGCTTGGAAGATTGAGGAATGTAAAATCTAGCATCTACTACTGAAAGTAATTCTGCCAGTAAAAGGCATTATTTTTCTTAATGAATATTTTATCCAGAAGGCTCTCATGTCCCAAATTTCTGCAGCTGAAAACCTAAACTACAAGGATGAAGTCAAAATATAAAAGAACAACAACAACAAAACCCCCAATCCCTTCCCAAACCTTTTTCAAAATTCCCAAATCTTGAATAAATGAAATGAGAACTTGTCAAAAATCATTAGTCTCTGTTGACTTCAGTATAGGCTAACTAAATGCAAGTGTTATCAAAATGTAGTGAAGAATTTCCACTTTCTCGTTGAAAGGATATTGAAAGCTGTGAGGGCCTCAGTTCACTGTTTTTAACACCAAAGCACAACCAAGATGTTCTGGAGGATATTAAGAAAAATGGGTTGCTTCTAACTACTTCTCAGGATCAACTCTGATTTTTACCTTCCTCCTCGGCCACCACTCCTGCCATTTCTGTCATACCTTTTTTGACTTTCCATAGACTACTGAAGACTAAATCATCATTATACAGATTTGTGTACTCACAAGAACAGGAGTCTACACTCAGTGACATAAATGGTCCCACCAGGTCTTATCGGGAGGAAGATAAAAATCTCCAGCATTGGTCTACTAGGAGTCATATGTGGAATAAAAGCACTGAGACAGCAGCAACACATGGATCTGTCAAGTACCTTGTCTCTGACTGACTGCCATGCAACATGTTTTTCTTCACCTTTGCATCTTTCTCCCATTTTGACTAAGCTCATGCTTTTCCTATAATCTATATCTGCTGAAAAATCCTTCTTCATACTCAGAAAATTTTCTTATTCCTCAAATTTTTTACCTTTACTTAAGTGCCGGTTTTGGTGATTTCAGATGATTTGGAGCTTTCTTTATTCTACTCTGAAATGCCAGTGTTTCAAGGATCTAAACACTAAAAAAATGGGGTTTAACTTCAATTAAATGTGAATACAAATTCCTCAAAATAGATAAAAAAGAAGTCTGATGTTCCAGAGCATTTCTATTACACTGGTGACAAACCACTGACTCTGGATATAGTAATACAATTAAAAATGAGAGGATATTAAGACCACTTCTTAAATCCAGTAAGTAGTATTTTTACAATTTTTTTTATACGGATCACATTCTTGAAGACAGAAGAATTTTCCTGTCAGTACCAGACTGCTATTTAAGATATAATAAAAGGCCACAAGTATTTGTAAGTAATAAAATTCTGCTGATAATTGAAATTAGTGTATTATGCTAGAACATAACTATTTAAAATCAATAGAGCTACAATTCGAGTACAGCCTTAAAAGACAAGTAAAGAACTATAAACATTTAAATATTCTATTATTCACTACTGCACAGTTTTCTGAAAATCACAGGACACAATGTTTCCACAGATCTTTTGTTTTCAAATGAAAATTTTCTCTTAGAGCTGATGTGTCTATATTTTTTGATACTACTGTATGTTAGTGGATACAAAAGTAAATCTGCTTGAAAGTAGGAAATGCACATTAGATAATTTAGTGGAAGATATTGTGCTTTATAAAACATTATTAATCTAGCATGACTAATCACTTGACAGTGTTTATATTCAGACAGAAGGTCTACATATCTTTGGACCTTCACCCTGACAGATTCTATGCAGCTACAAAGACTTTGCAACAGGGTAATTTATTAGCTCACAACTATGAGAAGACCAGTTTAGAGGGTGATGATTTGGTAGCAATCAAAGGATCTATCCATTGAACCGTATCTTTTGGCAGGGTTAGAATAAACAAGACATGAATATTCAAGAAAGTAGGAATAATCAATCTCACTTTGCTGGTGAAAGAGTGAGGCATAGATCAGTGAGATGACTTCACATGCTAAGAAAAAGCAAGCAACTGAAACCAGAACTTTCAAAATCCCCAAGTTTTATTAATTTTCTTTTAACTTACCTTCATGGTTACTGTTTCCCACTATGTTATCCCACCACAGTGAGTTATGTCTCTCTCAGCCTGTAAGTTACAGAAGAAAGCAAAATGTCATGATGAACATCATTTTCCAAAGCCTTTTATAATCCTGCTGGATGAGTACAGTGGTTTTTTGTTCAGGGTGGTGTTTTTAAAAAGCTGCATTTTCTTTTTGAAATCAATTTCAAATGCAAACAGGGTAATTTATGAAGTACTGCCAGTTAAATTCTTAACTACACCAGGTTTTATGTATGAGTTTCCATCATGCTGAACTAAGAGTTTAATAATACAGCTGTCAGAACAACTAAAGTTAGCAGAACTTTAAAAGCTGTCTCTCAAAAAAGGTGTCCTAAATCTTATGAAGGATAAAGGATGAAAAAAAAATTTGAGGGAAGATAATCCATAGATCTTTGGACCTAGCCATTTGCCTATTTTTTCTCTAAATTACTTCTAATAAATACAAGAGATGTATGAATGATGGGAAAAAGAATTTCTATCTCTGCTACACATCTCTGATAGAAAAAAATTCAGCTTGATTTAAGCATTGGCCTGTTATTCAGAGCCTCTTAACTGGGATGTTGTAGAACTTTAGTTCCCTTGAACAATTTTATTTTTCCTTTCTCTTCCTTTTATTTAGAAATTTCCATGAAAAATTACTACCTCAGCTGGCACATGTTTAATTTTACTCATATTAGGACTGTAGATGACATAGTATAAATAATACTGATTCATTAATAACCATGATCAGACAAATTCATCACTAGTCATAGTGAGAGCAATTACCTAAAAATTTAAACAGAGAGAGAATCACAGACTCATAGAACCAAAGAATCATTTAGGTTGGAAAAGAAGATCTTTTAGATCCTTGACTCCAATCAATAATGTAGCACTGTCAAGTTCACCACTAAACCATGTCTGTAAGCACTGCATCTACACATCTTTTAAACACATCTTTTATACACTTCCAGGGTTGATGACTCAGTCACTTCCCTGGGCATCCTGTTCCAGTGCTTGACAATCCTTCCAGTGAAGACATTTTTTTTAGTGTCTAATCTAAACCTCCCTTGGCATAACTTGTAGCCATTTCCTCCTGTCTTGTTACCTGGGAGAAGAGATGAATCCCCACCGCGCTGCAACCTCCTTTCAGGTAGCTGCAAAGAGTGCTAAGATCCCCACTGAGTCTCCTTTTCTCCTGGCCAAACAACCTCAGCTTCCTCAGCTATTGTTCATGAGACTTGTGCCCCACCTCCTTCACCATCTCTGTTTCCCTTTTCTGGACATGTCCAAACTGGACACAGTACCTGAGATTCAGCCTCATCAGTCCAGGGGGACACTCACTGCCCTGGCCTTGCTGACCACACCATTTCTGATACAAGCCAGGATGCCACTGGCCTTCTTGAGCACCTGAGCACTCTGCTGGCTCGTGTTCAACAGCTGTCAACCAGCAATCCCAGATTCTTTTCCAAAGAGCAGGTTTCCAGCCACTCTTCCCCAAGCCTGTGAGTTGTGACCATAGTGCAGGACCTGCACTTGACTTTATTGAACCTCATACAAATGGCCTCAGCCCATCTATCCAGCCTGTCCAGATCCCTCTGCAGAGCCTTCCTACCCTCCAGCAGATCCACTTTCCTGCCCAACTGCATGTCATCTGCAAACTTACTAAGGCTGCACTTGGTCCCCTTATCCATATAATTGATAAATATATTAAATAGGGTTGGCCCCAACACTGAGATGAGTGTTGGGGAACACCACTTGTGACCAGCCTTAGGCTGGATGTAACTCCATTCACCACCACTCACTGTGTTGGGCCATTCAACTAGTTTTTTACCTCAGCCAAGCCATGAGCAGTCAGTTTCTCTGAGAGAATGCTGTGGGAAATAGTTTCAAGAGGTAGACACATCCACAGCCTTTCCCAGCAAACAAATTAAGTAGGAAAAATGTTTTTCTTAAGCTAATACTCTTTTTTACCCATAACTAAGGACAATTAGCCACTTTTTCAACCCCTTTTAAAAATAAAAGAGGTTCTTCATTTTGCCAGAATATATTCTATATTCAGAATATAACTTACTTTCAGGTTGGTTTGATTTCAACAAAAATATTAACCTGGTTTTGCTTTCTGCTCTGTCATGTTCAGTAAAGCTGGCATATAGATGACTCTTGCAGTGCTGAGGTCTTCAAGGAAGCTCAGTAATCTCTAGTCTGACTCATCTCTGCTGTGAATTGAGAGAGTTATGATTGCTGCTGCTTTAGGTTGGCTGTGTACACAGAAACTGTGGCTTCTGCAGCATAGTGAGTGTAATGTCTGCCGAGGGCTAAACCACAGTCCATCCAAACTGGCCAGAAGAAGAAGATTCACTCTTGCTATTTGTACACTTTTAGAGCTACTTAGGAGCTACATCCTTGCAGGTGGATTAGTGTGAAGAGAAGTATAGTACATGAAGTCCTCAAAAGATTTTTCTGTGCATCTTTGTGTGTTATGATCTTGACTAGGACATGTGGCATCCACATGGAGTTCACACAGAGTATACAGTAGAGACTGCATGTTTTCCTTGCTGGTGCAGCACATGTGCTGATATACTTGAGTTCAATTGCCTTGTACATCATTCAGTACAACTTCAATGAATGCAGATGCCTAGAAGTAACTAACTAACTAACTAACTAACTAGATAAATAACATCTGTTGTATCTTAATTTATGTTCTACTCACAGAGTTACCCTTTTTGATGATAGTTAACAGTCAGACTCTATGATCTAAGAGGTTTTTCCAACCCCAATGATTCTAAGAGTCTGTAATTCTTTGAGAGCTAGATGTTCAAATAAGGTTAGTATGCCATTTAGTTTTATACAAGATTCAGGCAGACAGGATTTCTCAGATTGATTAATACTCTTAATAACTGTTAATATTTTCATCTTGATCTATTTTTTTTTTGCTGTAATATTTCTTAGAAACAGTTTTACTGCAGAAGTAAAATTTTAGTTACTTTAAAAGAAAAAAAATTCTTTTGACAAGAAGAAAAACAAAACAAAATAATATTCTCACTGTGACAAATTTTTGATGCTCAGTTTTATCAGGCAAAGTCTTCCAATTCAAAAGCCTTCCTTCTGAAGTCACCTGAGTACACATATTAAAAGATATTTCTTAAAAAAAGTGCTGTCTAGCAGTATTTTTCCTATTTCTGACTTTTTCTCAATCCAGAGATTACTATTTACATCAAAATTTATACCGGAATGTATAGGATTGTCATAATTTATTTTGTTTCTCTCTGCTATTTTTTTCCTCTTTGCTAAATTTTTCATTTTATAAGTTCAAATATAGATTGATTATTATTTTGGGAGCAGAATTATACTCCTCCAAAGCACCCCCTCTGAGCCAATCTGTGGAGGAAAAATTCATTCTGTCTCCATGCACTGTAAATAAATTGTATGCTAAGGAAATCAGGTTTTTTAAAGATCTTCATGTCTTTTCTATTTTATGCATCTTCATCTTTCCAAGCTCAATAAGTGAACTATTATGAGTCAGACTAGAAAAGAGAAAAAACAAACAAACAAACAGAAATCCAGCATTACCTTCCTTTCTAAATCATTAGGCATTTTAAATTACATTATGACATTATAATCTCTCAGCTAATATTTATCTTTCCCTTACCAAGTGACACTGTGAGGTACATTTATTGTAGTCCATATCTGAAGGGAATTTGTGCAAGATTATTTTAAGTCCTTAGTTCTACAGAAATTATTGTCATCCACATTTAGCGGTTCCTAAATCAGCAATTAATTTTCCAGTCAAGTTCTAAATCAATCCTGATTTTTAAATCACTCTTAATTCTGGAATGATCACTTGAAAGCAGTGATACTGAAATCTTTGGTCCTTAAAGCATCCTTGTTCTGCATATAGTCTAACAAAACTTCAGCCCCCAATCCAGTCACGGCTCTAAAAACCACAGTCAACATTGTCCCACAACCCCTCTCCAGCCAGGCAGCCCTGATCCTGGATTCCCACATCCTCTTCTTTCAATCCCCTACTTAAAGCTTCTTCATGAGTTCTTTTAGCATTTCCAGAATGCTTCAGACAAAAGACAGTAGACAAGCCATGGAAAGGCAAAGAAGACGAGCCTTCATTGCTCAGGGAATGGAGAAAAAAGTATGCATCCAACTCCTGCCATGGAAGGATGTCTCAGTAAAAAGCAGATATTAGCAGAACTGGTTGGCTCTTTGCCAGCACCCAGAGTTGAAGAAGCATTTGGGTGATGCTCTCAGGCATATGGCGTGAGTCTTGGGAATGGTCCTGTGCAGGGCTAAGGGTGGGCCTCAATAACCCTTGTGGGCCCCTTCCAACTCAGCAGATTCTGTGATAAGCCAGTGAGGGAGGGATAGATTAGAAGAGCTCTCCCTTAGGCAGAAACTCCTGGTATTGTTGGACCATGTGCTGGGAAAAATGCCATCCCTGAGGCTAGAACTGAGGAGCTGATAACTCAAATGTTCATGTAACACCAAGGGTCTTTGAGAAAAAGACCAGCATGCTACAAGAAAAAAACAAACACCAAATCCAATAGTAACAAATCTTTATCATTGCTCCAGGTGAAGTTCATTTGCTGTAGGCCAAAGCCCTGAGACTTTGGCTTTACACCTGCACATGAAAATAAAGGCTTTGCAAAATCCTGAGTACTGTGTCTGTCGCTTGGCTGGCAGAAACATAAGAGAGAGGAAGTGAAAGCACAGTTTCTGAAAGGCTGCTAGTCTCTACTTTAGTCTGCTTACTAGTGTCTATGTCCTTCCTTCCAGTGGCAAAGAAGTAGATACCTGACACCAGTTTTTCCATGGATGTGTGGTTGTTTTATACACAGAGCTGAGTGGCAGCAAAGGGTTACTCTGTGATTCTAGTTCTTGATCACCAATAGCTGATACTTTCCCAGAGCTGAGTTGTATTGTATAATCATTGCACTGAACCTTTAAAAAAGCACTGAATAAAGCATTTCCCTTAATAAGCCCTGTCAAGATGAACACATCAAGGCTACGCTGAAGCCTGCCACAATGTTAACCCATAGTTCCAATATTTTATTTTGTTAGCATTTCTATAATTATGCTTGTAATTATTTGTTTCACTACAATTTTTTGTCCCTGCCTCCCTCATCTATCTGTGCTATCCATCCATCAGGGTGTTTTTAATCATAGTTATTCAGTTTTTGCTATTTTGATATTTGGCCTGAAATACTTATTTCATTGTCTCTTCACACAGCTTAATTTCCTTTGTCTCTAAATTTCTAAATTGTGATGTAGAAAATATATTACATTCATTACATGCTGCTGTAGAAGCTGAGAATAAATGGTTTGGCACCTGGTAGTTGCTGAGTTGCCAAGTTACCACTCCAGATATCTGCAGTTTCACTGTGGAAATGCTAGTAACATTAATCCTTTCCCTATATACACTATAGAGTTATAGGAAATAAACAGAAATCATACTGAAAAGAGAATGTCACAATTTAGAAATATGATATGAGGAAAAAAAGAAATTCAATGATAAACTTCTGGAAGGGTTTTGTGAGACCTTTAAATCTCGTGAATCATTTCCTTCGCGCTAGTGTCCTTAATTAAATCCTCAGTAGCTCTGTCCTAACTCCAGGGTAAAATTACCATCCTTGATCTTTTCATTGGGATTTATAAGCTCTCCCATTCACCAATTTCAATTGTCTTCGAAGAGAAGGAAAGGCTGAGACAATTAGGTTGGTTCACCTTCAGCAGCTTTGCAGAACTTGAAGGCAACCACTTCGCAAGGGGAATGGCTTCAAACCAAAAGAGAGTAGGTTTAAGTTAGATATGCAGGAAAATTTTCTTTACTCTTAGGGTGATGAAATACTGGAACAGGTTGCCTAGAGAAGTTGTGGATGCTCCATTTGCTTCAAGGCCAAGCTGAGAGAAGCTCTGAGAAACCTGGTCTAGTGAAAGATGTCCCTGTCAAAAGCAGATGTTTAGAACTAGATGATCCTTAAGGTCCTTCCAACCTGAATCATTCTATGATTCTATTCTTTTTCAAGTATATATTTCTGTATTTCCTGCTTGTAACATGCCATTTTTTCTGTCTCTCTATCCCCTTCCTCTTAGAAACACTGTTAGTGTTACCTCTGTGTATTAGTCTTAAAGTCAGGTAGTCAAAAAATAATGACATCGATAATACCTTTCCTTGATCCATTTTTGTGGTATGGTCATAGGCCCTGCATGATGATTGAAGTAGAAAATGCATAGAATACAATAAAAATATATATTAACCTCTACTTGACATCTTTTTGCCTCAGTGGGTTTATGTTTTGTATCACCTTTTCACATTAAAATATACATTTCTTTCTACTTGTTCTTCATAAGAAGTCTAGCAAATATGTTTTATCCATTTAAGCCTCATTGTGTTTGGTAACTTTCATATATTTTTGGGGGATTTGTTTACTCAAAGTGATTTATCTTTGGTTGAAACAACATATGAAATTCCTTACCTGAGATGAGTAAACAATTAACTAACACAGTTAACTGAAACTTTTTAAGCTAGTTATAGATCTATCTAAGCCTTCTGCAATTTCACTCAGAAATTATTGTTTTAGAAATAACTTGCAGCAGCAACACTTACAAATCTGGGATTATTTTATTTCTGAAGTTATTACTACTTACCATTAAAGAGTAGCAACATTTTAACATTTGCTTTTCCAGCAAAATTATGTAATTAGAATGATTGCAGCTAAAATGGGAATGAGAATACAATAAGGAAATGTATGGAAAACATAAGGGTAGAGGTGGTAGAAATATTATCACTCGCAAGAACTGTTTGTTTCTATATTTGTATTTTCTTGAGTGGCATATTAATTTTTAATTTTGCATTTGCTGCTTTTCATGAGCAACACTCTAAAACCTTGACGTCATTTGTCTTGATTACTTGAATGAATGATGGCACTGATTGTTCCTTTGGGCTTTTCCTGGACTGTTTTCTGTATGCATTTGTTTTGGTTTTGTTTGTTTAATTCTTGCTGTTCTCATTTTATCTTTAATTAGTTCAGTGTTCTTCTTTCCAGTCCAAGTTGCACAATGGTTTTTGAAGTAGCAAAGAAGTAGGTCAGGAGGGAATAATTCTGTTCTTCAGGAAATGGTGAAATTTTGATTTGTTTTTTCCATTGTGAAGTGGAATTAAAATGACCTCTAAAACACACTTTAAAAAACATGATTTAAAACATTTGAGGGCCTCATATTGCTTTGTTACAAAAAAAGTCTAAACATTTAAAAACTGACATGATTTGTATTAAAATAGAAGTTATTTTGAAAGTAAATTTGGAAATAAATTATTAAAAACTTCCATGAATGTTACAATAGGACAAATCTCTACATGAAAAAGTGTGACAAATTGTCCAGAATTTCCCAACAAATTACTTTCTTTTTCTTATTAGTTGCTCAAGATTCAGGACTCTCCACATCAGGGTAACCTGCAGGCAATAGAGAGCAGCCATTTCAAAAGAGAAACACTGCAATTTCCTTCTCTTGCAGAACCGTTTCTCCTTTCCCTTTGCACTCCACTCACCTGTTTCCCTATTGTCTTCTGGACAGCACTGAATGGCACTGCTGTCTTCATTTTGCTTAAGTTTCTGGCAGCCCCTCTCCTGGTAACTCCTGCTATTGACATGAACCTACAGATCTCTGACTCTTCTTAGTCAGCTTCACCTCAAGCTGACTTTCTTGCCTGCTATTGAATTGACAGCATCCATTATGGCTTCTTCACAGTCAAAGTGCAGAACTGCCCCCATACAGATGAGCTAATGGCTGCACTTCATGCTTCCCCGCTTCTGGCATGTGACTTCCCTGGCTCCAGCTGCCCTGGCTTTAGATAATTTTAATTTTTTTCTCCTTCTGTCAGGACTTCAACAGATCCATAGGTCTTTGTCACAACTTACTCCCCCTATAGACCCATTTCTGTGAATACAAATTCAATTGCAAATTCAACTGATGCACCCTACATAGAATCCTCCTATCCATATAAAAATGTCAGTCTTTTTTTGCTTGCCTCCCAATTTCTTTCAGTTCAATACCTCCAAAACATTTTCTTTTCCAAGTTTTCTCTGCTACTGGGCTTTTTGCTAAACACTACCCTTTCTGCTATACCAGTTTATAATTAGGTATTGGCTTTGATTCACAAAGTCTGTGAAGCCCTACAAAAGTTAATAAGTATGTCTTCCTGATAGCTTTCAACCAAGGTTAGTAAGGACATGTCTTCCAGACACAACCATTCATCCAGTAATTCATTTTGCATTTTGACTTCTGCAACATCCTGAAATTGGGACTGAACTAGAATTGCCTGAGAATTGGACAGGATAAGCAGGAAGAAATTGGACTGGAACAAAGGACCCAAGTGGAAAGCGCAAGAAAAGGTATAATCTATCAATATTCTGTAAAGAAGCAAATAGTTTGTACCTACTAGAGTATATAGTCTCCAGACTTAACATAGAACCCAGGATTCCTAACTGCCACTATTTTGTCCATCATTAAAC
Source organism: Xenops minutus (assembly GCA_035221455.1). Taxonomy (NCBI): domain Eukaryota; kingdom Metazoa; phylum Chordata; class Aves; order Passeriformes; family Furnariidae; genus Xenops; species Xenops minutus. The sequence goes on from JAWWEE010000074.1 coordinate 29,971,244, forward strand.
ATCAGTTTGGCCTTTTGATGGCTAACTACTGTTGTTACTGTCACTTTGATTTCTTAAGTGGCAGATATTGACATGAATCTAAATACTGTTACTCTGCTGATGAAATATGTGACATTCAAAGTTAATATAAGATGTTCCTTCTCTTTCTACAGCCTGCCTAGGAATCACTAGAAGAATGCTAGTTTACAGAAGAAAATTAAGCCAGGAGGCAGATATCTCTTCAGGGAATTGCGTAAAGTAGAAAAACAGATGAATGGTTAACTTTGTGTAAGCAGATGAAACCCCAGGCGGAAGCACGGTTACCTTAACCCTTTAACACCTCTCCAGCCACAGCTGAGTTCATTTGTACAAAGACAGTAGAAAGCACCCTTCATGGTAAACAAATTAAAGAAAAAAACATAGCGTGTTAATTTCCTCCAGTGGACATGAAATATCTGCTCAGGGATTGAATTTGGTTTCTATAATTAAGGTGACTGTCACATACCATATTCCTATTTCATTTCTTGCAGATGCTGTGAACAATCTCTATATTATATCAACTAGAAATGGAAAAATTGCACTTAAAGTTCCTCTCCCTGAAGCATGAACTGCAGTAGTGCTTAGAATATGTGACTTGCCTTCATGCCAAGGGAAGCTGTGCTTCATATTTTAGAAGAATAGATACTGCCAGCATATTTAAAGGAAAAATGTTGGAGCCAATTATATTTCAAGCTGAACAGCCAAGTTAATTTTTGTCCATAGTTTAGCTGTCTTCCATTTACATGTAGAACAGCAACAGCACACTGTCTTCTCAGAAAGATCTTGAGAAGATTAATTCACTAGTACATAACTGACTGAGCTTGTGAAGGAGATCCAGACCTTGCTAATACTGACTTCAGTTACTCTGAGGGTTTTCAGAGCCAGCTCCCAAGGCTTCAATACCATGATTCTTAAGTAATGTTTGCCAAAGTTAAGCACAGCCACTTCGCAATTATGTTTTCAAAATGCATTTTGATAGTGAAGGAGGCTTTAGAATTGATAAGGTGAACATACAAATATATAACTAGTCATTAAATGAGCATTACAAATTTTGTGCACAGGAGGAGACAGATATGTTGTGGAAAAACTAGCATGTGAATACATCCTAATGTATATGTAAGATAAAATTAATTATGGGTGGTGAGGCATCCCTTACTATGACAGTTCTTAACTGGCAAATGTTTGACCCCACAGTTATAGTAGTGTTATTCTAAGGTAATTACATGTATCTAGTTGAACTAATGGGTATTCTGCACATACTTTTGATTTCTGTTGATTTCAGTCATTTCTAACTCGTTCTTCTCATTAGCTTCTCACTAGCCCCCAGTACATTATAATATCTTTTGCTGCAGTCATACTGATTGCTCAGCCTAATTCCAAGTGAATAAAACCTGTAATATAATCAGCGCAGAGGAAGTATAATACATTTCAAGTAGTCAGCACAGTCAGCTCAGATCACTTCTTGTACATTAGGAACAAAAGTTAATCTCAAAAGCTGTGCTGTAGTTCAGAATCTCTGAAGCATGAAACACCTTTACCAGTGCTTTCTAGTGACAACTTTTGGTAATAAACCCATGGTCTGTGATCTGACTGAATGCACACACTTGTTCCTATCTCTTTTCTGTTGACATTTTTTTTTTCCAGCAAAGTGTCCATTTACAGCCCCTTTTAATAGATGAAGAAAAAAATAAAAGAGAAAAATCAATGTATAATTTAAATAAAAGTTGGGCAGATTATGTGTAACAATCCACATATTATTTATTTATTTTTTTTAAATAAACTACAACTGAGATTAAGCTAATGGCCAAATTGGTAAAAAAACAGGAAGTCAAATCCACTGGACATCTTTGCTAGGCTGAGTGGCTGCTAGAAGCAGATATAACCATCTGCCTGGAATTGTTTTTAGGGGCTCTCTGCATTGAAGATTCTGCTCATTCAAGTTCTCCCTCTCTAAAGAGCTTTCTAAAACACAGCCCAAGCCTTCTTAGGTAAAGGATGTTGCTTTTAGAAAGAAAGAACTAAAGAAACTCATACTTAGGTATTATTTCATCTACTTTTACAAGTACTATTACACCACCACAAACCGATTTACAAAATTAAGATCTAGTGCACTGAAGCTAGGGAAGGTGCACTTAATAAATTGTGGATCTGTTCTCTACAGAGTCAAATGCAACTCATTACATTACAAGAATACTACCTTTTGAGTTAACTTTTTATTTGAAATGTGAAAACAGAAATTTTATAAAGCTTAACCCTCATCTATGATTTCATTCATCTTTCTTAGCACATTGGATTTTAATGGACAGATTCTGAGGTTAAGTTTTAAGCTTTGTTCATTTTCCCCTTCATTGCTCCTTAAAACAGTAAGGTAATAGACAAAATCAGGTATAAGATGCTGAATCCTGCATATATCCAAAAAAATTATGTCTGCACAAAAAGGAAATGTCTGTGTATTAATGTAACCATGTAGCATATCCATGATGCTGCATTTTATGGATATATTTAAAAGCAAGATGAAATAAAGAAAACTGTCTTTCTGCAACCAAAATAAAAAAAATGCAGTTTACTGTTAACACACTGTAAGACAGTTAGTTAGTCCAGAAGCTTAATGATTCTGCTAAATCTGGTACACCATTATAGCACATCCCAAATTCCCTGACTTTTGTATTTTTTTCAGCATCAAATACCACAAGATCTTTAAAGAGGGTTAGGGATTTAGAAGCTTACTGGCTTTGAGATGTTAATAAGCCTCCAAATGTGTATGAGTGTGTCAATCCATGATGCAGGGCCTATGTAAGGTGTGCAGGATCAGGTGCTGTTAACTGCTGCATCCACTGGCAGGGGCAGGATGTTTAGTTTGTGAGTATTCTCAGAGCAGAATATTTATATTCTTTTGGTATGATAACAGTAATATATCAATTTTCTCTCATACAAGGACACAAACATATGTTATTGCCTTGTACTCATTTGGGGAAGCGGGAAGTTGAAATTTGGAAGTTTTTCATTCAGGCTATTTGTTAAATTTAACTGTGTTGGACATGTAGCCCCCTTGTTTCCACTCTGTTATACCTTTAAAAATAAAGACAACCACTCCTTCCTCCTTTGCTTTTCCTGCTAGGGAGGTGGTGGGAGAAGTATGGTAGCTCTGCATGAAAAGCTGCAATCTCTGGCAATGTTGTAAGACTAGTACTTGAATGTTGGTTTTATGGACCTGATCTGAAATATGAAAACAAAAACCTAGATTTTGAAATCTGAATTATTAATCACTTTGCTTTAGGTTTCAGATTCCCAATGCCAGTAGGTAGCATGGCAGCCCAATAAAATCACACTGACATCATACAGCTGAAAAATGGCAATGTCTAGTAAAAGTCAGAAATGTCAGCCCTTTACAGATCTAAAAGCTGAACCCCCAGTTCAGGTTAACAGCTTTGAGCACTGAGAACCAACATCCTGCATGCTACAGAAACACAGCCTTATTCAGTTTCCATCTCAACTCAATTCAAAATCTTTCCATGTAAATTTATGTGGTTACTTGTGTATCCTACATTAAATTTAATGAGAGAACTATGTAGTTTGAAAATGACACTATTGGCATCCCTGGAGTTCTTTATCAGCATTTTAAAAATTTCTGGACTATGCCCTGAAGCCTGATATTTCTCAAGAGCATGAAATCTTAACACTGGTTTTAATCAAGAAATACTACTTCATTATTCCACAGAATTATTACTGTTTTCACAGCTCTTCGCAGAATAGTAACATTCAGTTTCCATAGTTTAAATCACTAGCTTACTAACTGTTAGACAAAAAAAAAAAAAAATTAAATGTGTTTCTATGGAGACCTGATAGGAAGAAGACACAATTTATAATCTTGGTGAGTGCAAATCTTTAGTTTTCAGGTCTACATAAAAATGCCAGTTTGAATAAGCTTGTTCATTATCAAATGTTATTTTATTCTTATCTGACATCCAATTTTTCATGTACAGAGGAATTTTGTGTTTGGAAAATTGTATATAACAAGAAGATGACCCAACCAAAGAGATTTTAGGGTATATTTTTAAATAAGTCACGGACTTAGAAATGTAGAAAGTATCTAGGCTTTTCTGACTGCAGAAAATGAAAAGCATAACAATTTAAATTATATATTTCTGGTTTATTGACTTTCTGGCTATGCTGAACACCAGTAATTCTTTTTCTTTAACTTTTCCTCTTAAGTTACACTGAATTTATGTTATCTGGTTGGGGTTTTTTTGGTTGGTTGGTTGGTTGGTTGGTTGGTTGAGGTTTTTTCAGAGATCTTTTAAAGCCCTCCCATAGAAGAGAGATCTGTCAGTAGCATGTCTCTACCGAGCACAGTTGTGCCAAGTGAATCTCAGCTATATTCATGTCCACCACCAGCTATGAAAGTGTTTATATTTCAAACCTATTCATTCAGAATCTTGCAACCAGTTACATTATTCTTTAGTGTACATTTAAGGGTGAAAAATCCAGAGAGAAAAAAAAATAAAGATAAATCTTTTTCTAAATAAAACAATAACCTAAGGACTTTTGGTAGGACCCTATCATTTGGCCCCTTGCCAACCTCCTTGATTTCCTTTACCTCTTGAGCTGATTCACCCAATCAATTTATTTGGGACAGAGCTCAATAGGTGCATGTGAAGTTTGGTTCAGTTCTTGAAGAGTTAACTGCATCCTCAGGTTGATTCGGCAATGCTATACAAGGTATACATTTATCAGTCCACCTGGATCCACATATGGGATGCTTTACTGGCTAATAGGCTATAACATTTTATTTTGTATCTATGGAATACCCCATGGAGATTCAAAACACCATGGCATGCTGCAAAAGGGGAATTCCCATTGTAGGGCTTACTTACTGGGTGTTCCAGGGCCGGAATCTCAGCCCTCAGCAGATCTCCGTCTCTGCTCCGAGTCAAACCAGCAGATATCACATACCTGTTCCACTCTGTTATGCAACATCAAGGAAAAGAGTTCCTCTTACTTTCACTGGGCTTGTATTTGCTTGGATTTTGTATTCATAACCTCTTTAGTTCTTGCTATGTTGTTTGATGAAAGTAAAACAATATTTTTTTTTTTAATAAAATTATATTTCCTTTCTAACAAGTGGCAGAGAAGGGGAAAACATTCCCACAGAAGTAATTCTGTTTTTGTCATAAAAATCAGGATTATCTCAAATGTATATTGCTACCTATAGTCTAATCTTTGCATTGAAAACTATGAAACACATTAGATAAAGAAAAGCACAGAATGAAATTAATAAGCTAATTCAAAGAAAATGTTTCACATGTAGAACCTTCATGTCTATAAAAAGATTTGCACTTCAACACTAAAAATTATTCTTTTATCAAAGAGTTGCATTTTTGAAGGATATTTGATTTCCAAGTTGTTAGATTCATAGAAGGCAAAGGATTCATAGGAATTCAATGAATTTCTGCAATATGTGTATCTTCTGATAAAGTTGTGTTTAGTATGTGGTACTACTGTATGTGCCTCACAGACTTCTGCAGTCCATGCTGGTACTCAGCAACTGTTCTCTTTTTGGGAAGGGATTTAAACTGTACTCTGAGTCAAACAAAACACTTCAGACTAATTTTAACTGCTGTGGCATGGAGGTGAATGTCCTTGCATCCCAGAGCTGTGCTCAAGCAGAGGGCTGGAGGCTGGCCATGTGGCTTGATGAGATGTCACAGGGCAGGGTTGTTGGGGAATTACAATTCACAGGATTACATCAGCTGTACCACTGCTTTGAGCCTCGAAATGGACTCTATAGTCTACCAAGATACAGTTCTCTTTTTGTTTTCTGTTATACTATAAAAATGACTTTCAGATGTGTTGGCAGTCACAGCTCTTGTTGAAGGCAGTTGGGATTGCAAGTGCTCATCTCAAAGCTGATTAAAGATGAGATTTGTGTAAAATGTAAATATTTCATAACAGAGCTGTCATCTCATTTTGAAGTGAAAAAAAGTGTAAAAGCTGACTAAAAACTTCATTTTGGTCTTTAGTAGAGAACAATTCCTATACTCTTATTAGTATTTTTTTTTGTTTAAGATCTACTATTTTAATTGTGTCATGACATAATTGATACAAGTGTAGAATTATTTTTCTGAATGTTAGGTCAGGTGGAGGTCTTTTTCCACATTAGCAAGAGCTCAAAAATCGTTGTCTTTTGCATAAGGACTGTAGTGAGCCTGATGAGGCAGCACTTCTTCTAGTGCACTCTCATGAGCTTTCCTGTGAAGCCACAGAGGAATAGAATGGCTTTCTCCTCTCAAAAGAAACAAACTGGCCAACATATGTATGGCTGAAACTGGTCAATGGGTCCCTCTTTGCCACCAGCAATTCTTCCTCCCTACAATTGCTTAGCCATAGGAAGAGATGGTTGAGTCCCTTCTAACCAGCTCTGACTACAGTTCTGAATAATGCTTTCCTGGGAAAAGCTCTTTTGTTCCAGGTATGCTAATAAAACTTGGGTTTAGGCATGTATGTTCAGAAACCATAGTGGGTATGGTGTCTTTCTTTTTAGCTATCTACTTTGCTGGATTTTGAAATTCCATTAGTTAAAGCAGTTTATCCTTGAGTAGTCTTATGAGCAGTTACTAATGAGCATAAGTTACTTTGACATATAATTTTTAGTAGTGAGGTGAGTTCTGTACAGCTATGTTTTATATATCCCTTTGATTTCTAGAGCCTAGATTTTAGTATCTAAAGAACTAGGCATTTTAATACAACATTATTATCAAGCACACCTTTCATTTTACATGAAGCAGACCTCACATATGGTAAGGTTTCCCAAAATATATGTCTGGAAAAACTTAATGCTACTTGTAGGGTTTAAAATTGCATTCACATTTGAAGGTCTGACCCTACCTTCATTTAATCAACTTCTGGTATCTATTAGAAGTATCTTTCAATCTTTTGTACCGTCCAAGCTAAAGCAGATTACTTCTTATCACTTATTTCTTATGTCTCTCTGTAGAACAAAAACTATTTCCAGGACTAAATGTTTCTTTGGATAGCATGTAATAAAAGGAAAACCAGAAAATCAGAATTCATAAACTTTCCATACAAAATTTAGTTTAATTTGAACTACTTATCCCTAGAAATCAATTGTGCTAATTTTATGCCATTATCCATGACTTTTGCTTCTGTTGTGACTGATCATGTGGCTGTGATATAAATTGTGTCTCTCTTAATTTAAAAGAACATAAAACTGTTCTGCAAGGGAGCTAAAGTTAGGGAGAGGACATACTTTTAGGCCACTTTACCTATTGAACATCATGACAATGGACCTATTATAACTGAAAATCAGATCCCTCTGTTCCTATTTTCCTATTTCAGTAATAAATGGAATAGAAACTAAGTAGAAGTGCAGGTTTGGAAAATCAGTTATTTGGATCAATTTTGTAAAAATTCATTTGATTTTTCTCAGTCAAATCCTCAGAATATTGCAGGTTCTACATTTGTAGTTTCTTCAGTCAATTTAAAGTTTACTTTTTGTTTTTGTTTTAGTGTATTTTGGGCAGGAGGAGGAAGATGTTGTAACATTTTTAGGTGATGTAGTCAAAGATAATTATTCTTTAACATTTCTGCGATTGGTTTTGGAAAAATAAATTTATTGCTACTGGGAAAATGAAATAATGGTCATCAGCAGTGTATAGTATTTTCTTTATTTTTTTTCCAGTTCAATAGTATACTTAAAATATCAATGGTTCTTTTCTGTTGTTGTTTGGTTAGTTTTTTGGTGCTGGTTTGTGTTTATTTCCCCTGGAGCAGGAAAGTTTACTGTTTTCTAGTGCTGTTCTCTTTCACTTCACTAGTAGAAATCCCTGCCTTTTTCAGATGGCTACAATTTCCTTTTCTTTTCCAAAAGTTCTTAATTGTCTCAAACTCAATGATTAATTGTCTGTACATAAATGCACAGGAGATTCAACAGAATACAAGAAACCATATCTTGTATTTCTTTATATCTCTTATTCTGAGCCCTGGAATATCTAAATTTTGGGAAAGCTAAGGTGCAATCCATGGATAAGGGAGTACTGTGTTCATCTCTGGACCCCCCAAGTGTAAGAAGAACAAGGATGGAACTGTTGGAGCAAGTCCAGAGGAAGGCCACAATGGTGATTGGAGATCTGAAACTCCTCACCTATGAAGACAGTCTGAGAGAGTTGGATTGTTCACCTTGGCAAAGAGAAGGTTCCAGGGAGACCTTACAGCACCTTCCAGTACCTAAAGGAGGCCTACAAGAGAGCTGGAGAGGGACTATTTACAAGTCATGGAGTGATAGGAAAATGGTTGATTGCTTTAAACTGAGAGTAGGTTTAGGTTAGATATTTAGAGGAAATTGATTACTGTAAGGGTGGTGAGGCACTGGAACAGACTGCCTAGATAGGTTGTAGATGCCCCATCCCCGGAGGTGTTCAAGGCTGGGTTGGATGGGGCCCCCATGCAACCTGATCTTGTGGGTGACATCTCTGCCCATGGCTGGGGATGGAGATGAAACTGGATGATTGAGGTCCTTTCCAGCCCAAACCATTCGATGATTTTAAAAATCATGTTGAAAGGAGTAAATGTAAGAGAAACAGATTACAGACAGCTTTGGTCATGCTTGTTTGCTTGCTTGGTTATTAGAAGGAGAATTCTAGAGAATATTAAAAGTGTTATGGACTTACATTTTCTTAACATGAGTTACTTAAAAATATTACAACTTTCAATAAAAGTGCTACTTTTTTATTATAACCTTAATGCCCACCTTCGTTTGGGCATTTTTTGGAACTTTCAAGGAGTAAAATGCCAAGCACATTCTTCAGTTAGTAGTAACTTATTCCCTGATGAGAAAATTCTTGGTGTTTAAAACATCTGCCAAATATCTTCACCCGAAACAGTTTATTGCTAATACACTACTGCTGGGTGTGTGCATGTGCGTAGGCAGCTGTCTGTCTATGCAGACATAGATTATAGTGTATACCTTGGCATTTAAAATTTTATCAATCCATGTGTTTCACATGAAATTCAAGAAATTACATGCCTCAAAGAACTTCACAAAGAAGAGAGATTTGACCTAAGACTTCTTCAGCGTACCCAACAATTGACTACACCACTTCATTTTCTTCTGAGATATTAATATTACATTTTGACATATTCCACACCATACCTATTCCTTTGATATCAGTAGAAATTGTATGTGTAGATTCAGTGAGAGCAAATTTAAGTATATGGTACTTACAGTTAAAGATACAGCTTGGCAACAGAATTTACAACATGAAAATCAAGCAGTAGCTTGCATTATTTATTCTATTCAGCCTGTTATTTTCCTACAGTACTGAGCCAAATAAGAGCATTTCTTTGTTAGCAAATCACTCTCCTGGTTTATGCTGCTTTAAACTGTATCCAGTTTGGATTTTTTTTCTTTTGCCGCTGGTAGCTATACCCTAGGCTCTAGTATTCCTATCTACTATATTCTAAGACAATGCAGTATTTCTAGTGACTATAGAGATTATATACACAATATATGTAAGAACATGAGTATGATTTTCAGTTATGGTATGATCTGTAGGCAGCTGAAGCTAGAGGATTCAGTCAGTTGATTCAAATGGATTCTGGAATAAGACCTTACCTCTTAGGTAAGAAAGAATGTAAGTAAGATTGCTGGCAAAACTCCTTCATTGATTGTCATTAATTTGTAGCTGGAGTTCACAACTTCCTGGCTACATTCACATAGGCAAAATGAAAAGTTGGCATTCGAAAGAGCAGTTTTACAAATGGTTACTTTCCTGTAAGGTCTGTGACAGGACTTATTTCCTATTCTAAATGTCTGCAAATGTTGTTTCCCAGGAAAAAAAGCGATAACTAGTAAACATTGAACATTTGCAGGAAAATACTCTGTCTGGGTTTCTTTATGAAAACCAATTATGCTGAAGCAAAACCTGTCTTGTCCAAAGGAGGCTATTTATAGATACAACTGCAAGGATTTTAGCATACATTTAACTTCTTACACAGTGAGTGGAAGTGACAGAATTACACAGTGCTGTTAAAACAAAACATGCGTGTATATCTATTCTGAAAAATTTGGGGAAATATGGAGAAAAATAGAATCCATTTGGTTTTGTTTGACCAAGACCTATGAACTTCTGAATAATTTAAGAAATCCTCATTTGATTTCTAAGGAAAAAACCCCAAACAACCAAACCAGTTTTTCAATTGACTTTCAGGATTCCCTCTGTTCTTCTTGTGCCTCCTGACTCTTCAATTTAAAAAGTAAAATAAAACAAAAAAAAATTGGGGGATTAAACTAGTTTTGTTTACTTTTGTTTGTTTGTGTGGTTGGTTGGGTTTTGGCTAGTTTTTTGTTGTTTGGGTTTTTTGTTCTTGTTGTTGTTTTCTTTTATTTGATTGGAATTCAGGCTTTTGTTCATATGCTTGCAAATTAAAAGATGCTAGTTATCACCATTACCTAAATACAACAACAAGATTTTAGCTCACGTTTTTTAAGACCCTTTTTGATGATCTGACTCTCCAATGGGACCATTACATTATGGTCTAGTTTGCACATATTCATCTTATTTCTTTACCTATCCCATAAACTGTCCAGCTGTCCCTGTCTCAGTCCTCCAATAACCTGAAAGTTTAAATGAACACAGAAAATGTATGTGGAACAAAGAACATGGGTTGTGCATTCCAATAAAATTGGTTATGTCCAATAAAAAAAGTCACGAGAAAACTAAGTAACTGAAAGATGTATTTTCCTAAGCAAACTTTGTCATGACATGCAGCTGGCAACTCTAGTGTAGCATATGCCTCATATGACACTGAATGTCTTTATTTACAGATGTAGAGAACATGACAAGCCAAACACAGAAAAGACAGTTCACATAAGTAGTGTTAATATGCCGGTAGCCCCTCTACAGGAAGGACTACACAACCTACATGAAGTGAGTAATTAAGGGAAAAGTTAACAAGTTTCAGGGAAATTACTTCATTTCAAATTATGACTAAGATTCTGGATTTTAGGTTCTGAGACCAAAACAAAAGGCCCTGAAAAATAGGAAGATTTTAATGTAAGGGAGACGGAACTTGGGATAAATTTAGGAAGTGCTTTCATTCACACAGAAAGTGATGCAAATGAGATTTGAAAATTAAATTAAAAGAGCATGTCAAAGAAAATTATGACAATAGAGGAGAACCCTGAACAGAGGGAGCAACAGAGCAACATCTCTTTTGACACTGTAAGTATTAAAGCAGTCAGATATCTTTCTGAATAGAGAACAAGTGTTTGAAGGTCATAGAATGAATGGTATTAAATCTAATGCAATTTATGACCAGTTTTTCTTTTTAATATTTTTCCCAGCTTTTCCTTTCATGGAGTATTGAGAATTAGAGCAAAAAAAAAAAAAAAAAAAAAGATGTGAAGGGTAAGAAAGACACAAAATGAACAAAACACTGTTTTTGTGAACTCTGCAGAATCCTGTGAATTGCAATATATAAAATCATCTCAGAGCTAAACAATTTCATAATGCTTTTGCACAGACTATATTGTTGACTGTTATAAAAAAAATCAAAAAGACTCCAATTAAAAATAAACAGCAATGTCATAAGGAATGCAGGTATCACTTAGAGCAGCAAGTTCTAGGCACTATGTGCATTATCCTGGTCAAATTTTGTACTGTAAAGCAAGTTATTCAGACAAATCTCCATTTACTAAAATGCTGGATTTAAAATTAGACAAAATTAAACAAAAGGAAACTAAGAGTTCATCTGAATTGATTCTTTCATTAGATTTCCTTTTTCTTTCTACTTCTGACAGATATATTATTAGCTTTTTCTTAAAGAAATTGGTACTATGAGAAAAGCCTAGAACCTTTCTCTTTCTTTGACACTGGGGAACTAAACTACCTATTTCACAGTTTTGTATGCCCATACAAGCTACAGAAACAGGGATAACATAGTAAAAAGAAAAGGAAAAGAAAAATTGGGTCTATTTTGCAATCAGATTTTAGCATGTAGGAAATTTAAAAGATTCATCACTCCTTTCAATGGTGAATTCCTTTCCCTAGTAGCTTTTGTGGCCAGAGATTTCACTCAGCATAGGAAATGAGGAATTGCTCACTTCTTCCTTGTCTACTTAGAACTACACAGAATTTCTTGTAATATAAATATTGAAATGTTTCAATTCATAACTAAGGATGTGTGATTGCATGTAACTTCCAAGAAGACATGTTTCATGAGGGATCACTATCCCTTTTTACATGCATAAAGACTAGCAGCAGTCTTGCCCTTTAAAATAATCTGGAACACTTCACACGTATCAATTGACATTAATGCTCTGTTTGTACAAGAAATATCACAACCATGTGGGAAATATTTACAGGTCCAAAAGGCAAAGACTATGAAAATACCATACCCAAACTGCCAGTGACTGATGAGATTTATGTTAGTGGGAGGAAACACAAGTATTAAATCAAGAGATATTTATGCAAAATTCATTTACTGTATATTTTGCTGTGTTTTGAAGTTATTTATAGGTACAATTTACTTAACCAGTGCTTCTGTGTCTGGCTTCTGTTTCAAAAATTCATCAAAAATTCATCATCTGGTCTGTTCAATAATATATACTTTGAAATGGAAAGCAACAAACTATAAATGACATAGGAGGGAAAGAAAACATATGCTGCTATATGTTCATTTTTAATGGATATGACTCATGAAGCTGAGTGCATGTACAACAAATGGGAACACTAGTGTGCAAGATAGTAAACAGAAAGAGTTAAATTATTCTCTTTCATAATTTCTGAATTTTTCCATTACTGAAATTTAATGGAGGGAGGTACTTCTACACTCATCAGGAATCTTACTTTAGATCATTCTACCACCCTGCAAATTTTACTGCACTGCACAGATCTGTACTCGGAGTTATGGGCCCTGATGTCTGAGTCCAGAAAAACTACATTCAGCACCTGGGGAGGATCAGACCCTTGAAAACCATTGTTTTTGAACTGGTAGGTAAAGCTTAGCTACAGAGGACCAGTCCTGCATTTCCAACCTGGTCCTAGGTGACATCACAGAAATGGTGAATGAATTTGGGTACATTAATTGGTGCTGATTTTTGTATGCCTTCACTACGTGAAGGAAAATCTGCACTGAAACCAGTGCAGGTATTGCTGTGAGCAGTGAATGGAGTGGGCTCTCAGACTTTCAGTTTTTGGGTATGTATCTAGCAAGTGTTGAGTAATTGGAGGCAACAGTAGGCAAATGGAGACATGGGATTTGGAAAAAGCCTTCTTGCATAACCTTTGATTTATCCTTACAATAAAACTGTGTTCATGTCATTGTTAATGACAGGAAGATGAGTGTAATCCTTGTGGGATTTATCTGTTGGTGAGTCTTAATCACTTCTCCCTGAAGGCTAGTGAAGGGCTCGTGTCAGCAGTCAGAGTACAGACAGTGATGCTCCAACAAAAACTGCTTAAAGCCTTACTGGCAAGAGTACTTATTTTGATTCCAGTTACTGTCAAAAGTATCAGCAAAGACCGCAAAAGTCCCCAGGCATTTCTTGAAGTAATGAAGTGGAATATTTCTCCCAGAGAAAGATGGACAAAGTAAGAGGCACACATACTACCTTGCATTAGGAATGCCAGGGTCTCAGGAGAGCCTTATACAGAGCTTTCCAACAAGCCTTTGAAACTGCAGCAAGTAATTGCATGTCAGAGAGCCTTAAAAAACAGTGAGATGGACAAAAAGGCTCTCTGTCAAAGTAACCAGCATTTATAAGCTTAGAAGAAATTAGGTTATTCTACTTTATGGATCCATGATCAAAAAGCTGCAGAGCACATATATAAACTTTTCTCAAAACCTGCAAGTTCAGTTGTGATGTAGAATTGAGAGTCACATTTCCTGTAAAATAGAGGTCTGAGCTATTTTATAGTAAGAAGTTTAAATGTGAGCTGTGATTTCTCTTGGTGAAATCCAAGTGTGTTCCCCTTGCTGTTAAATACCAATGTAAAACTGAGAGCTCCATGGTCTGAAGAAGCTCTAAGCTAGCCTGTGAGCCGCGACCTCTCTCTGCTTGGGATTCATTTGTGCTTCCAGTGTCCAAGTCAGTATTTCTGCTGTAGCAAAGACACTTAGATTTATTCCAGATGGAAGAATTTATCACCATTCTCTCTCTTGACTCTTCTCTCAAATCTTTCTGAGGTGGGTACAGACTCAAAGGAGCTGTGAAACATCCTTTGGACAATCAGACAAATAGGTCTGAAAACTTTAGCAACAGTTCTAGGTCATAAATTAGGTAAATGAATATGCTGGTTTATGAACAGTTTTCAGTTTAGGATGATCTCTTTGCACAAAAGATTGGGATTTACTGAATTAGAGAACAGAAACAATCAGAACAGAAAGAATCAGAAGAACAATGGGAAGCGCCATCCTGTTGGGGCTCAGCACAAAACTTCAGTGTGGCTTTTTTTACAGTCCTCTTTATATGCAATTGTACAAATGAATTAGTTTATCTTGTTAATAGAAGTGGAGCGCAAAAACTAGGGAGGTAATAGTAGAATCAAATATTTGAAGTTTTTAGATGATAAAGAGGAGAAGTTATATACTTTAGAGAGCTAAATATACCTAAGGGACATACTGCTTGGTGGAAAGTCAGTCCTCAAAGAGTTATTTCTCTCCAGCATTATACAGTGAGCTATTAGACTGTCTTCAAGAAAAAAAAAAAAAAATGAATACAGTACTAAACAAGACTTCTTATCAGGAGTTTAAGAAATATTTAACATTGCGCTCAGGAGCGTGAGAGGTTTTACCACCTGTTGAATTTCTGTGCTGTTTGTTTTGTTTTCTCTCTTTCTGGACCTTCTCTTGACATTATTGGGAGACTACTTGCAGCAGTTTCAAAATTCAGACAAAGAGTTTGCCACTCAAGGGTAAATTCATCTTTTTTGTTATGGAGACAAAATGTACATCAGTGTTCCCAATGCTTGGGTGTTTCATGCTTCTCTTTCCCTATGTCCTGTATTGGGGTGTATGTTGGTGAATAGCAACAGCAATGAAAGAGTCCATCAGATTGTCAATTTAGTTCCTACATGAATTGGTTATTTTCTCTTCTAATAACAATGTATCTTCTGTCCTCTCTGGGCACCTGAGAATAACAGTCCTTTTAGTTTTATTTATTTGTGCAGTCTTATTCTATTGCTACCTTATTGTTATTACTATCTTACATGCCCTTTTTCATTGATGGTTTGGTTTTAGTGGCTACCCACAATGTAAGATTTGCAGCAAAACAATACCAAATGTATCCGTGTCTTCAGAAGAAAACATATCTGATACCACGATACTTATTTATGTGATAGGCAATTTTATTAGATTTTGATTGCGGACTCGTCCTCTGCCCCATTCTCTTTAACAAAACTGAATACTTATGGATGAATACAAGACAAAATATTTCTTTATCTTCCCTTGAAAGCTAATTGTAAAAAGATAGGATTTGCATGTTTGCATAATGAAGTACAAATGAAGGCAGATAGTGCAAAGGCAGAGCAATCACAGCAGGGCACAGGGTTGCACATGCACACTAGGGTGGCTGGTGAACTTGCTCAGCTGACTCAGAAAGCCAAACAAATATCAATATACCAGTTGGAGAGGTTTCTGTCTGCAGCTGCCTGTGATTCAAACTCCAGCTCTGTTTCTGTGAGTGATTATGTTTATAATTTAAGAGGCATTTATTAGAGTATAAAAATGAAAATGCCCACAGATGGGCTGTACACAATTCATTGTAGGGGACACAAAAATCTCTTTGCTTGGCTTCATGTGTTTAATCAGAATAATTAATGATCCTGACAATTTAATTCTGCATAATCATATTCTTATAAGAAACTCCACATCTTCTCATTAATCAAATTCTGCAGAAAAGGAGATATGTTACAAAAATAGGCATGAAAGAAACCCTGAGCTCCCCTGGGTGCTGCTGCACCTGAGTTTTCAAGACAATGAAAAAAAACACAGAACTGTGGAAACTTAACATCCTTAAGTTAAATTTTTTTCTGCTGCCTATGTGAAAGATTAAGGAGGAGATTGGACCTTTATCATGGTTCAGATTACTGGTGAGCAGAAATCACAAAGAATAGCAGGAGTTAGTGGATGTAAATGGATGTTGTGGCCAGTATCAGCCGCTAGGAAAGGGGATATCTCTTTAAAGGTAGTATTGCCTACTTTCCCAATCAAGAGGGACCAAACATTGACCAGACACAAGGTTTGGACAATTTCTCTTATGATTAACCAGATCCAGCTTACCAAAATACCCTGAAATAATTACAATTGATGCTAGATTTTTCCAAAAGTGACTTAACCACTTTGAAGGTTGTCTAATTTTTAGTGGAAGACAGTGGGATATGTAGACTAAAGGGTGTTGATTGATGAGTATTTATTACATGAGGGTTTAAAAAAAGTTGCTCTATGTTGTACCTGATTATTCACAAACACAAGTGCTACACCACACTTGGTACAATAGTTGTTCATACTGCATGACACAAACCCTGAACCTATGCAATTCTTTCAAAGGAAAAGTACTAATACTCAAGCCCAAAATTCATGATTTATCTATAATTAATTTTATTTCTTACCAAAATTATCTGTAGTATTCTCTGAGGGTTCACGTATTAAGCACGCAGAGTTCACAAAACAGATCTGGTCTGCTGTTCTTTCCATCTCTATCAGGAGATAGAAAGTGGTAGAATCATAGAATATGCTGAGTTGGAAGGGACCCACAAAGGTCATCAAAGTCCAACTCCTGGCCCTGCACAGGAAAGCCCCAAGAATCACACCCTGTGCCTGAGAACATTGTCGAAATGTTTCTTGAGCTCATTAGGCTTGGTGCTGTGACCACTGCCCTGGGGAGCCTGTTCCAGCGCCCAACCACCCTCTGGGTGAAGAAAATTTTCCTACTATCCAACCGACACCTCCTCTGATACAGCTTCACATCATTTCCACATCCACTTATTTCTAGCCAGGTCCGGTGTCTCTGCCTGTTGTTAGCAGTGACTCTCAAATAAAGTGACAGACTCTATTCTCGTAATGGCATTTCAGACTTAGGAATATGTCACCTATTTCTGGCAGCATTGTTTCTTTGGAGTGACAACCCTATGACTCCCTGGGGCAACTCACTACTAGTTTTGGTTTTTTGGAGTGGGGCAGTTTGTTTGTGTGGGGATTTTTCCAAAAGAAGCATAGCACTAGTTTCATGATTCTAGGACATTAAATTATACCAAATAGTCTTTGTCTTGCTTTTTTTTTTTTTTTTAATTCACTTATATCCTTACCAGAAGCACAAATATTTTAACAGCCCAGATGTTCTTACTGCAGATTTCTTTTAAACAGAAACAATGAATTCTATTTTGTGAAAAAATCATGCTAAGTAAAGAACCTACTCTGACTCTGCATTCCTTCTATTTAAGATTTCTATTCCTCTGTCATTTTTGTTCTCTACCAGAACATTGCCCACACATTATAGGTGTGCTTATCCAAGCTATGCATATTTTGCACTGAGGTTCTAGGGCCCAGTTTATCCACTCAGTGAATGTTAGTGCAAATCTGGACTTCACCCAGGGAACTAGAGAGTTTTTTTCTAAAGAAGCCTGACTAAGAGTTTAGTGCTTCTGGAGGTCCCACCCCTCTGCATTCCATGTCAGTACCATAACCATCAGGTTTGTATGGACTCCAGTGATTTCAAGTCTCTCCCCCGTTTAATGTAACATATCCTCTCCATAGATCCTTATTTCACTGCACAAATTGTTGTAGTCTTGGGGAGATGGTACCCAAACAGATATATATACTCCTGCATTAACTTTTACTTGAGGCCTTGCTGCAGAAATATTTAATATTGGAATCTGAGGACACAGTTAAGAAGGTGGGTATAGGCTGGTTTCTAGGAACCAGCATATTATTATATTGGAACAAATTTCAAAAGCTGAAAAATATGAATTCTAGGACGAAAGTTTTTATTGAGAGGCAGGTGCATATAGCTTCCAGGGTCTGAGATATCTTTGAGAGGATAATCCCGAAACATGTGGTTATATTTTTCCACTTTTCTCAGAAGAAATACAGAACTCTTGTGGCCGTCACAAGTGGTAGAGCAGTTTGGGGTTTGGCTGTCTGGGCTCAGAATGCACAATAAGTAATGGTGCCAGCATCAAGTCTTGAACTCTGAAAATGCTCTGCCACAAAGCCTTGTGAGAGCTTTTCCTCCCTGTTTGCACAATCCCTGTGTTGTACAGGAACTGCTTTTAAGCTATGTTGCAACCTTTTCTGTGAATGTTCTTTTATCTGCCTCGCTCTGATACTCTGTTGAGGTTTATCCCCAGCTGGCAACTAAGCACCATGCAGCTGCTTGCTCAGCTTCCCCACCAAGGGGATGGGGGACAGAATTGGAAAGGTAAAATTGAGAACCCTTGTGGATTGAAATAAAGAGAGTTTAATAGGCAAAGCTAAACAAGGAATTACTTGACTGCTCCCTGTGGGAGGCAGGTGTTCTCTCATCCCTAGGGAAACAGGTCTCCATCATATGTGATGGTTACATGGGAAGACAAACACCATCACTCCAAACGTTCCCCCTTCCTTCTTCTTCCCCCAGCTTTATATGGTGAACAGGAAACCATATGGCATGAAATACTCCTCTGGTCAATTGTAGTCAGCTGTCCTGGCTGTATCTCCTCCCAACTTTTTGTGCAGCTTCAATCTGCTAATTAGCGGGACAATGTGAGGAGCAGCAAAGGCCTTGACTCTATGTGAACACTGTTCATCAGGAAATAAAACACCCCTGAATTATTAACACTGTTTCCAGCACAAATCCAAAGCATAGTCCCATAATAACTACTACAAAGAAAATTAGCTCTACCCAAGTCAAAATCAATGCAACACCATAATTCACTGACAACTTTTCAGTTTGTTCTCAGACCTGCCTCATCACTGTGCACTTCATAGATGATGACTGGACTATTGGGTGACCTTGTTTACCATCCCAGACCTGCTCTCTATGCTCAGGCACTGTGGGCATGTTCCTCTATCTCTGCTCCCTCTGGTCATGGAGCAGCACCTGCCCTTGCTGCTCCCTGACAATTAGAAGAGAGACTGTGGGCTCTGAATGTTCGCACATCATTTATTGGCCTTTGATGACCTGTAGGATCTGTATTTCTCATGCATATAACTGAGGGTTTGCTATAGCATCTAGCATGTGAGTCTCTACATCATTTATACAGTAGTAAAATGTCTGTGAAACAGACTGTTTGAAATCCACGTGGATGCTAGCAATGAGTAGCATGAGAAGATGGACAGTCAGTAAGATGACATCATTGGCTTTCTCCATGACAAATTCAATGTATATTTGTAACTCCAAAGTGGTTCTATATTGTAAGGGGATCCAGGCTCCCCGCCAGCACTGCTACTGGCCTGGAGGGGTGAAATTGTAAGTGTGTGGTGTGAGCTCATGCAATAGCAGAGAGACCAGTTCTTCACAAAGACCTTTAATGCAGACCTTTTTATCTTGAAGCTCATTCTTTTTTGCTAAATATCCCATGTCAGGGGGGTTGGAACTAGATGATCTTTAAAGTCCTTTTCAACCCACACCATTCTGTGGTTCTGTGACCCTCATCAGTGACCGGTACTCAAACTGGAAGAGACTCATTCTTATTGCAGGCTTAAGACCAAGGGAGAGGATCATGGTAGAAAATTCTTAGTCTTAAAAACATGTAGCTTCTAACAGGGTATATTTACTTATCTATTTATCTAAGGATAAATCGTTACTTCCTCAATCCCTGCACACACACAAACACTCACATGTTCATGCCCTCCCCCCCTGCTCCAGTTCTGGGAGGAAGTCTACAACTAAACTTCCACCCATGAGGAGATGGAGTAGGATGCAAAAGGAGTAATGTGTTGTGTAGAGGTACCTGTCACAGACTTCTTTGAAATCTACTATTTGGGAATATTATCAATTTACCTCTTTGGAGGAAGGGGCTTGGCTTCATTAGCAAAGAAAATAAAAAAGGTATCAGCATAAAGTTTAGATGTTGGGGTGTTTTGGTCCTTGTCACAAGTTGATTCATCCCACAGCAAAGTCCCATTCCCAAATAATTTTCATCCTTCCAAGACTGGGATGATGTAATGAAGTGTTTTCTGAAGTCATCAGTACTTGTTACTCCTTCCATAGCAGGACCAGTACATTCTAAAGGGGAACATATCCAGGAAAATGCTACAGCCTGTTATGGTTTGGAAGAATTATTGCATACTGTATTTTTCTTGTGATGCGTGCAAGTTAGAGGACAATGGCTTAGAGAATGGGGATTGGGAAATTATGTTGTGGAAACAGTTGGCACTAAAACTGACACAATCAGTGAAGTAGGGAGCTGATGGCATACTGAAGGGTCTCTAGCTGATCATGTATCAAGAGCTGATGATAGACCTCAGTTCATCACATATTGTTGAAGTTCTATAATTGCAATGAAATACCTGAGCAGTACTAACATCTTGTACATATATTAATTTAATTCAAAACATCAAAACATCAAAACATGTTTTAAAATGTTAACAGAGACTTTGGAGAAGTCTCATAACAACTTTAATTAGTTAACTCTGAAAACACATTTAAGCAAAGTGCTACCTCATGTAGACAAGAAGTGCAGCAAGCAGAAGGACAATATGTCCAGTTTCCATGGAAATTTACTCAAAGGAAAAGAGAAGGTAAGCACTTCTTCCATAGATAAGGCAGTAAAATATTCTTTAAAACATCGTAAAGTCAGCTAGTCTGCTATTAAAAAAAATAAAAAAATCAATGAAATGTAATAACAACTTCCTAATTCTGTAGCTGTAAAGATAAGCAGCGTAAATTTCCAGAGCAAAGCAAGCAAGGGAAGAGTACAAAACTATGCCTGCTAATAAGTATGCTTAGTAGCAGGTGTAGTCTGCTGAGTGAACCAAATCTCTCTTTGCCAAAGTAAGTGCTATTTTTAGAATGATCACTGTATTCTGCAAGCTCATCTAAGACTTTTTTGGTTAAATCAAAATATCATCTAGTCTAACAAAAGCCAAAAACAGATGATGATTTTTATGATTACACCTACCACTATAGAGGCTTTTGTGAGGTTTTTTTATTGATCTTAATTTTATACTGATAATATTCGGGTTTGTTTAAAAAACTGCAGGAGTCCCTAGTTTGACAGTAGAAACAAGTGATCTTTAGTAAAGGACAAAATTGCTCCTTGAATATATATATAAAAAAGAGGGATTTATTATTTTCTTGTGATCAGTGATATACGTATTGTCTGTATACTACTTAGTATTCATTTATTGATTTGTTTTTACTGTGTATTCATGCTATTTTGTTGCCTGTTTGGAGTCTGAAATACCCTAAGGGATTCAGGATGAAGTCTTTTATAAGCAAGGACTGCCTCAGCTTAGCTATTGGTTAGCAGCATTCAGAAAGATAAATATCTTCTTAGTAAATTAAACAGCATTAATACAAATGCAAATGCTAAATTCCATAAGCATAAGCTGTAAGAGGTGATTAATAAAATTCAGTTTCATTTTAGTGAATCATAGTCCTTCTGAAGTCACCTTTTCTGCCTGCTGGCTGTACATTACATTGCACACTTAATAGAGGTCTGCCAGTATCTTTTGTGATATTGCCAGCCTTTAGAGGTAAATTCATTTTATGAATACCTTGCTGAATGAAGGTCTCTTCATGAAATTTTTGCCCTTTTCCCATGTCTTATTTTGGGAGTAAACAGGTGATTCCTGGTGACATTAAGTCCATGGTACAAGCAGCATTGCTATAAGTCTTCTTTCACTGCTTCTTTTCATTACTGAAGCAAAGCAATAATTTATGCTCTATTTTAATTTCAACCTACTGATTTTCAACAAGGGTCAGGTGTGATAAACATCATAATTTCAACAATAAATGGTAACTTTCCTCTAGCTCATCAGCTAGACATTTATTTGCTTCTCATTTCCCATCATATAAATGGTGAGTCTTTCATATGGGATAATGTTAACATAAATCCATAGTAAATAATTAGGTCTATAATCTTCTTGCAGAGATTTTGCCATTTAACTGCACAGGAAGTATAAAAAGTCCTGAGATTTATGTAATAATTATATTTTGGTTTTAGGGTTTGATCAAGGTTCCCCAGAAGTTAATGTGCATTTTATCAAAACACCCTATAATAATAGCAACAACAACAATAATAACAATAATATTAAAACATCATGTTGCTTTTGTATTAAAGTCATATCATATTAAGGAGATAATTAGGCTTGCTGAAACTTTTTTGGTTTGGCAGTCAAATGTGAAAACCATTTCAGAATAAGAAATCTATTTAAAAGAAACATAACAACATTGTTAGTCAAAGAAAAATAATGCTATGTCAAAAGACTAAGTTGAGGGTTTTGCAATTTTTTTTTAAATTTTATTTTTACCTTTTGGAAGGCACTGTGACTTGTGCTAAAACAGATCTCTGTCTACCTGAAAAATAGTTCCAGACAGACTTTATGGTCACACTTTGTGACTGGACCTTTTCTTTTAATCATGCAACAGTGTCACAATATTTAGTAGATATAAATAATGAATATAACCTGTTAGTATGTGCATCACATAGCAGATTTGGTGAAAGCATGTAGCGTCCCTCATGCAGTGACAAAATCCCATTTTGCTTCATACCTTCCCCAATGCTGAAATAAATTGCTATTCATTTGGCAAGGAAGGAGTAAAATCCCTACAATGCTGAGGATGTCTTAGTTATGATGTTGCTATTTTAGAACACCCAGAATGTGTGTGTCATATTTATTCCTGAAATGTTTCCTCTGAAGAACTAAACTGCTCTTTTAATTACCTAATGCAAATTCCCCGAAATCCAAAATAAAAACAATTAACTTCTCAAATACAGATAATGAGAAAAAATCAATAACACCATTGTAAAATAGTACTAGCTTCAGGAGACAGCTGCAAGACTAAATAGGTCCATTTGTTTTGAAATCCTTCCTGAACATCATGACTCATCTTCTGATTCTATTTTAGGCTCTGTCGTACGTGTGTGTGACTAAGGTCACACAAGCCAGTAATCCAAGCAACTGAAGCAGTATGAGTTGTCAGAAAGAATAGTTTATTACGTGGATTTGCTGTATAGAAATGTCTTTTCATGCTCTGCCTGTTCATAAAGGATATGAGCAATAATCTGCCTTGGCTGCAATGACTTAAATGTTCTTATTCAGAATAAGAGAGAGTTTCTGATTCCTTCTCTAGGTTATGCCAAATCTAACCCTTTACTTGCAGGGAAATCAGGTAAAAGTAATTAAGATTGTTTTTCATTTTATCTGGAAAACAGGTTTGAAGGGCTCAGAGAAAGAATATATATTTAAAATAGAAATAAATTTTTAGATAGCAGCATTTGCTGTAGTAATGTCCTCAGAAGACTAGAAAAGGTCAATAGCTGATTTTTACCATTTCATTCTCTAATTAGATAAGTTCAGTATGGATGCACTTGATGACAAGCATGATCATGAGTGCTTTTTTAGCTTGCGTGTCAGATTTGAGGGCTGCAAAGAGTGCAGAACACTCATGTTTGCTCACTGGGACATCTGCACGGAGATGTTGAGCTGAGGCTTGTTCAGGGCACATGATGAGTCATCTCTGGCTGGCAGAGAGCGCTGCTCAGCTCGGTGAGCACAACACTCTGGCCAGCGTGTTACCTGCTTGGAGGCAAGCAGATATGTTGGGAAAGGAGAGAGAGGAGACACCCACAACACATTCACATAGAAAATGGTGAATTTTCTCCAGTTTTTAAGATGTGCATGTGTCCTTTTGAGAGTTGAGAATACCAGTGCACTTTAATACAAGCTTCTGGATGAAATGATGGCAACTCTTAAAGTCAGACAATGAGAAAAATAATGGTCCACTAGTTTTAATAGAGTACTGTCACTATGCACTCATCACTTCAGAGCAATCCTTGCTTGTAGATTTGACGGTTTTGGAATTCCAGGAATGGTATTGTGTTACAAACAAACACGAAGAAAATAAAACTTGTGCTCTATACTATGCAATAAAAATTCTGGGGCAGTTTATGTCTGCCTCAGGCCCTAACTTTCAAAGAAAACTTGATTGGCAGTTGGGGGATTTAGTTGCTGCTGTTGATGATCATCTATTTAATTTTTTACTTTTCATTTATTTTTTTTTTTCCACAGAGCTCCAAAACAGTATGGAGAGCTACTAAATTTTCTAAATAAATTAGGGTGGTGATGAGTGTTTCTCAACCCTAAATCAGGATGGGCATCACTGGACTCTGATTGCAAACTCATCTCTAGATTTAATTCTTTTTGCCAATGTCCTGGGAATAATGTAAAATGTGAAGCAAGTCACCTTATTGCTAGAAACAACAGGCTTGTCACTCCATCTGCCTTCTGACATGTAGGACTCTCTCACTGTTGCTTTCAGGACTTGCTGTTGTGGACATCATGATCCTACCACAGCAAAGCTTTAAAAAAACAGAAATTATTGGCAATCAACAATAAAATAATTCTTATAAGCTTCATGAAGAGTCTTGAACACAAGAGCATCTGGACACCTTGGAGTCAGCAGCTAATGTAGAGAAAAGGGTACGTATGAAACTAATATAAACTCCCTTGTGTTTCTTATTATCTTACTGCATATAACCAGTATGCTTTAGAGTTGATGGCTTTTCATCTACCTAATAAAGCAAGTGAAGAAACGGTGGTTATATTTTTCTAATCAATGGTCTGGAGAAGAGGTCTTTCCATTTCTTGAAGGAAAATTGATGTTTGCAAAAGATTTATGCTCCACATAGGCTCCTATTTCTGCTACATGCAAGTGAATATGCTGCTGTGTCTTTCAAATTCTGTGAATTTATTTCTCATATACTACTGTTACAAGGGACTCTAATACCTATATTACTTCTGGCAAGAAACTTTTAAAAAAATCTGAACATACATCAAAACCTAGTAAATTCTAATGAGGACAACACGTTGTTATCAAACTAGAGGTAATAAATATACTCCATTCATCTGAAGCAAACTGAACTCAGCAGCATAACCAGCAGCATTATAACAAGTGAAATGTGTAAAGTATCCACATGGTTATTAATTTATCTTTCTTTTGTGGGACTGGTACCAGGACTATGTGCTGATGGAATAAGATGATTTCTTTAACATTAAGGCAGCTGTGTAACTCCTTTCACTGGGAGGAACTCATTGGTTGGTTTCTGCAGATACCAGCATATACTCTAAGAGGAATGGATAACCTGCCATGTTTTTCCAAGAAGTAGTCATCACAGCAAAATAATACCACAGCTGGTATATTTATATCCTGCTTTAAAATAAAATAAAAAAAAAATACATTAACAATCAGAGAGAATATAACTTTTCCAATGTACAAAAACAAACAAACAAACAAAAAAATTACTGTACCTAAATTCCATGTTTGCCAAGTCTGAGATGTACAGACCAACTTGTGTCTATGGCATAGATATAAAAAAAACTCTAGTAATGTAAGCCAGTAGGAGCTTTTGCTTTGGCATTTAGTGATTAGTGAGGGGTTTTTTAATCCAGACAGTAGTTCTTGCCTAATTCATGGCAAAGCTCTGGCATTTTAATTAATACAAGTCATAGACAAGTTTCAACAGATCAAAACATGCAATGGAAGCACAAACTGATGTTGTTTGTTGTTGCCCTTCACTGTGGAAATTTGGAAGCTACAATAGAAAGGAATCTGTTGAATTCTATATGAACATGAAAAAGTAGAGATTTTTGCAGAAATATTAGATGTCAATTAACAGGCTTGTTTTTCTATCAAGGGAAAATAGACTTTCCTTCTACAGAGTTGGTTCGTGGTTTTTTTGTTGTTTTTTTTGTTTGTTTGTTTGTTTTGGTTTTGTTTTTTATTTCCTCGTAGTGTGTAGTACTGTAAATTGCATCCAAGTGACTTGGTTGCAATTTACAAATTACTATAGCCTTTTATTGTGTTTTATGCACTTGTCAAATTAGAATGGCTACTGTAACTGAAGTAATATAGTAGTCATTTTCTACACAATTTGATTCAGGGAAATCTAATGTCTGATGAGAACTTATTACAGGATTGCGCATCAATATTATTTCCTGCTCTATTCTGGTTTAGTACCTCCCTTCAAACACAAAGTTCATTGGCATTCTCCCAGTCACTCTCAAGGTTATTAATTATGTGATCATTACTGCCTACCTTCATCTTCTCCCTTTGCAGGAATTTCCACTCTCACACAGTTACAGTGTTTGGAAAGTCCTTCAACAATTCTAAAGTTTTGTGAAAATATATAAAAACTACTTCTTCAACACTATCCAAGATTCTGGGTATTAATGAGACACCCAGTAAGTCCCACCATCGTCCCACATGAGGAGCTGCATTGATGATCCCAACAGCCCAGCTGCAGCTTTGTTCCATGTTGCTGATGGCAAGGGAAGTTTCTAAGTTTACCACGGGCCCCCACACCACTCTTACCCTTTTGATGTGCGACTTTTACTGCAATACACTTAAAGCTATTTCTTGAGATGGATTTGTGCTAAAAATAAGGACCATTGAACACAAATGTGCCAGAACTCTATAGGTTTGATTTGCAGGGAACATGCCTTTCTGCACTACCAACTTTGTGATTTTAAGAAGAAGTCTCCTGACATTTGCTGTTTAAGTAAATGACCTGTCTCTTGAAGACTGGTGATTGTAAGACTGTCTGCTTTCATTTAGGTGAAATCTCTAGGCCCTTAACTGCAAGGCAAAGTTTGAAAAGTTATTCTGACTTCACTTTATGTTTTTAGAAACAAAGACAGAAGCTTTCAAATTAAAAAAAAAAAAATAATTTGGGAATTATGACTTTTGTAGTTGGGAAAACAGCATAGTTTCTCTACTGTCATTTTTGTCACTGTTGTTATTGAAACAACAGCGACAACTGTTGAAATTGCTTTGAAGATCTCTTAGTTTGCTACTTCTTATCAAATCAGACTGTAAATTATAAGAGTTAGCATAATATATTAATTAACCAGCTGATCCCTGTGTGAAAATCAGTAGCATTAGATTCTTCAGATACTGAATCAAATGAAAATTCTTTGGGTTTGTCAGATAAGCTCTTTGTCCTTGACCAAAAATTACCTATGTATAATAATGTAAGTAGTTTTAAGCATAAAGAAACTAAGGTACAGATGTCTAACAGGAATAAAACACAGTATAGTATTGGAAGGAAAGGAAAACTGAGAAAATCCAAGTTTTCATCAAGCAGTATCAAATTCAGAGGGCTCATTAGCACTGTGAAACCAGAATTCTTCATGATGACAACAGAGAGAGAGGCTGCCGTTTTGTAATAAAATAGTTTTCTGCTCGAAGAAAAAAATATTTTTTAAGCTGGAGATATTTTATTGCTTTACAGAAGAAAAGCAGTGGGATGTGCAGGATGCTGCACTGTAGAGATACCCTTTGGCTATACTAACTTTTGACAGATTCTCTGTAACAATTTTCTACAACTTTCCTCTTTTTAATCACGAAACTTTAAATGCCACAAGTAGCTGGCAGATACCTCCTGGATGGAGAAAAGGGCAGAAAGGGCCCCAGCCTGCTTTAAAGAGGTCAAAGAGGGAAAAGTCCAGTTTGGAAGGGAATTCCTTTATCAGAGTTACAAAACAGCATGAAGTTAGTATTGAAGAATGCTTGTGTGTTTGACTCTGAAGTCTAATCTTAAGGACACTTAACTGATAGAGAAAAGACCTTGTTTAAGATGCCTGCTTCATGGGGATATGAGAATGTAATATGCCACCCCTGAATTTTAATAATAGTTACTTTATTTTTAAAAACACCACACAAGATAAAAGTAGGTTTCCCCCTTTCATATGAATTTCTTACTTCCTAGGTTATAAGGCTGGAATATTTCTTCTTTGATATTATTTTAGCCTTCTAAACATTAAGGTTTAGAATATAGCTCAGAATTTCTGAGTCAGACTCTTTCACTTGATAATATTACTTCAGTTTCAAATCAACACTGAGGCTTTATCTCCTCCACTGTTTTGACCCAGCTCCAGTCAGCATGTCATGGCAAAGCTTACCTTGTATTGGCAACAACTCCGCATGGCTAAAAGGTAGCAAGGGGACTATTTTGTTTCAACCACTGTCATTCTAAGCTTTCCCCCAATTTCCTTGCCGTCCTGCAGACTCCAGGAACAGCATGGTTTCTCAGCCTCACCAGTAGCTGGCTGCCACTTCACAATACCGAGAGGGTGTTCAAAAAGTATATTCAGCAAGTACAAATAGCCTCATCTCAGTATTAAATTACCTCTAGCCGGTAGCTGGACAGGAACCAAGCCATGGCAATGCAGAAAAGGCAGAGACTAAACACTTCATGACTTGATAATTCATCTTGCCAGACATTTTTCTTGTTTTAACAATCATTAAGGAAGTGCATGATTCCATACAATGTAATCTAAACATTTCTTCCTCATAAAGTTTTGATCTTCACTAACAGCCCAATCAACACTCTTTTGAACTCAGTAGACTGTTGAAGCAGCAGAAGTACATGCAAAGTGATTTTATAGCCTAACTGTACCAATGTTTGTCGTGTACTAGAAAATCACCTAGAAATGTTTTCTCCACAAGCTTCCTGTCATAAATGCTCTAGCATTTGGGTATGATGTGTCAGTAGGCTGTGTAGGTCAGACCTATGTCCTTATTTCGTTAAAAAAAAAAAATACATTGGAGGTTTTCCACCTCTTATTTCATACTTACTGTCACCTTTTTATTTTGTAACTTTTTTCCTCATATTTCCTGTGTGTTTTCCCCCTTCTCATATTCACCTTCCCCCTTTTCACTCCCTTTTCCTGTGTAGTTCAAGCTTTGATTATCTAATAAGATTCTTTCTCATAGTGTAATTAATCTGGAATTGAAAAATATTTGCTCACTTCTCAGAAATAGAAAATTGCCAGGCAGCATGAACACTACCTGTTAGCAGAAAATAATTGAAATGGTAAGAGATGTAAATCTGTAGACAGGACACTCCAAAGCGTCTGTACAAATGGTGCTAAAGGATGGCATCCATGGAAATCTCTCACTGCACTGCTGAGAAGAAAATACTGAAACATTAACTTTCAAAGAACATTGACCATGAAAAGGAAATATTTTGTCAATGAAACAGTAAATCTAAAGAGTGTATTGGTGGAAGTGTAAGGAGGGGGAGAAGAGGGAGAATGCTTCATGAAAAAAAATCTCAAATGTCCCTCTGGAGAGGGGCTGCACCTGGGGCATCTAACCAGCATCACACTTTCATCCTCTTTCCCCAGTCACCTTTTTCTTGCTCAGTCTGGATGACAGTCAGTGCAGTATTGTGGAGAAATAAGAAGCAAATTGTGCTCACTATGCCAGAATGGTAGGTTCACCAGAAATTCAAGGGGAAATCATGTGGATGGAGAAGAAAGAAGGAGCTTGTGATGTAAAAACAACTCAGATACAAAAGGACAACTGGAATGTCAGCATTCCTTATTGTTAATGAAGAGTGAGCAGCAGGCTTATTGAAGACAACTATTTTTCTAAAGTCACTTTTACAGCTAGAAGGTGACTGCTGTGTATGAATCTACATCTCTCTTTAAAATATGCTGCTAATTCTGTAACACATAGAACAAAGACTTGTTTAACTGTTTGAATAAAAGAGGATAGCTTTAGCAAACGTAGAAAGTATCCCAGTATCTTTGTCTCAGGTGATCCTTTTGCTCAATTTTGTCTCAACTAATCCTTTTACTGTGACCAGAAAATAGCATTATTTAATGTAATATAAATATGTTTGGCTTATTTATTCCTTTATTTTCAAAAAAGATCTTAGTGTACTCTGCATGAATGGATGTGAGGGCTATAGGAAAATGAAGTGTTTTTCCAACAGAAATCATAAATACTAAATTCTGCAGCAAGTATCCACTAGTTCTAACAGTTAAAAAAAAAAAAAAAAAAAAAAGAAATTTTTTATTTGTTTGTTTGTTTTTCCAAAAAGGCAGGTGCTTGTTACTTGTAGACCTGATGCTGAATCTGTGTAAAACTTCATTTTGAGATATTTTTTAAAACTCCTGGAGGAACTGAGGAACAAAGGTCACTAAAATAGAAAGCGTTCACAAGGACTGGAAAAGAGAACAGCCTGCAGAAGACCCTGTGGCAATGCCAGTGTTGCCTTTGTAACCCAGGAGAGACAGTGTCACTGGGGAGATCATTATGCAGGGGCTAGAATTCAAAAGCTTCACAACACCTTATAAAGAAGTAGCAAAACAAAACCATGGTAGAGACAAACCTCTAGGACCTCAGCACAGCCTATGTTGCCTCAGAAATAGGTAATCCCCTGCTTTCCCAATCCCCTAAGAGACCAATTATGGAATTCTTTTGAATAACAAAACATAAGTCAAATTTCAATCTCAGCTGCCACCTTACCTTTTATTTAAATTCAGTCCTCAGAAAGCCTAGGTTATGGCAGAGGCAGTGGGGCACAAAGGGTTAGATAAGTGTGTGAATTATAGTTTTTATGGTGCTCTAGCTTAGCATGAATAACATAGGTACCTTGCACAGAAATGTTTTAAAAATTTTCTTGGTATAGTGTCTGTGGTATTAATGGTTTGGGGCACATAATTTCCATCCCATCATGTTTAGATGACCTAGCTATGCTACTGCAGAGACACTAATTCTGGAGGAAAGTTTGGCAATAGGCAATAGCTCTTGGGCTACTTCCCACTTCCCATTGAGGCAGTGGCTGGTACCTCTGCAGTGCCCACAGTCTGCTGCTGCCCACGGCCACCCAGGAATGGACTACACTGGCACCACCTCACCCAACCTGGAGCTTCCTGCAGAAAGGAACATTTCCACATGAATTACTGCTCCAGGACATGCTTTTAATTAGCGCCCTTTCTGGTACTCTCTAATAGTCTCAACAGACAGCAAAAGTTTGCTTAAGACAGAGGCCATTACACAGAAATGATGGGCCAGTGCCATGTCTGGAGGTATTTATACAGGAACCTTGTCATGAATTTCTGGTAGCCCAGGTTGACATTGGCAAGTGATAGATTTGCTTATTTTTGATCTCAAAAAAATAAGAACTCCTGTTTCTCCAGAACTTCCAGATTCCTGGTTTTATCTGCAGAAGTTTTTTTCCCCATTGATTAGTGCTGGAACACACTGTTTTTTCCTTTAACAGTAAGGCAGCACCTGAGGAATGGGGCAGAACTTTCTGCATTCCTTTGCTCTGCTAAGCTAAGATATACCATGAAGTCCTGACTATCTTTGAACTCATGTTTTCAAGCAATATATGTAAAAACAGCTCTTGTAGCATGAAGAAAATTTAGAGCAATAAAGTTGCAATATGAATACACAGCTTGTTTTCAAGAACATGCCTCCTTTTGCAGAATGGCCAGGCTTGCACTTCATTGCTGGAATAAAAACAGGTACCATTTGCATGCTTGTGTTTTCCCATTTTTGAAAAAAAAGAGGGCTTATGTTTACCTTGAGAGAAGAGAGCTGACAGTGTGGGTCACAAGCCCTGTGGCCCTGCAGCAGTTGTGCTGGGAGGCCAGTGTGATGGCACAGCAAGGACTCCCTGCCACAACTCCAGGAATGCCTGGACCCCAGCTCCTGCCCTGGCACCTGGCAATCTCACAGCAGTCCTTCAGAACCAGGGCATGGGATCATGTTTTTTGCTCCGAATTCAAACCCGCAGCTACTAAGTTAGTTACCATGAACTTCATAATGGTTTACAGAAATTTTCTAGGTGAAGTATTGATATATGTGGAGGTGTTGCATTAGAAAGCAAAGAATTGAGTATTTAGACCTCCTGTACTGGTAATGCTTAACCAAAACAATATTTGGAGAGTGAGACAATTAAAGCAAGTCAGATCATGCAGAATACAGTGATGGTATATAAAAGGTTAACATTCAGTACTGAGACTGTCAGAAACATCTCAGCCAGAAATGACAGTTTTATAGCATCTTAGAAAATATACTTTTACTTTGCTCAGCAGTACTTCAGAGCCTTCATATATCAATTGGCCCAGAAGGAAAATGTGAACATTATTGTTTTGTCTAAAAAAAACTAGTTTGTTCCAATAAGCTTTCTGGCCAAAATTAATGGGATTAAAATAGTATGTCAAAATCAATGTGTGATTAATATCCATGTGAAAATCATTTGTTTTTGTTTGGGTCTGTACACTGGCAAATATTTATAGAATGTGGAGTCCTTTAGAAGTTCCATATAAAAATGCATATGATTTATGACCAGTACTTGAAACAAAACTTCAGAAGTATTGGTAAAGGTCAAATTCTTACTTGCCCCTATTTCATCTTGTTTTCTATGGAAAATATCGACACATGTTGCTGAAGTCCCAGTGTGGTATATGTGAGTTCACTTGTGTCACTACACAGACCTTTCAAACTTATCACTGACCAAATAATCCTTCTGGAGGTCACTGTGGTTTACGAGAAAGCTGTGCCAGTTCCAGCCAACAGATACTAAGCTCAACAGAGTGCAAGGCATTTTCCTTTGCACTACAGCTAAAATCTCATAACCACCTCTATCCAAAAGAAATATGATCTCTTTACAACTTTGAGGCAAAACCTCATAATAATAACTTCATTTATTGAGCATTTTTCATTTCAGGATGCACGAAGCACTTTGATTCTTGGAATTGCTTTTAAGCCAAGAGAAATCATGAGTTTGGTCTCCTGCAAAGCACAGATCTGTAGTTCTTCTACAGTGCCTTGTAATTCAGGACTACTGTAGCAACCTTGGAAGACCTACATCAGTCAGGTTATGTCAGATTTATTTTGCAAATAGGGAAATTGTGATATTCAGTTAGATGGCTGACTCTGAACACACAGCAAGAATTTCAGTGCTCAAAATAAATTGAGATTAATCTATGAATTAATTGTTTTAGCAGTCACAAAATGCTTAGCTATTTTCAGACACGCATTTGGTAGAGGAAAACAAGCTTCTGAGCACCGTCCCTTCTTTAAGTCTCAAGGACTTGCATGAACAGAATTAACTGTCTTTAATTGAAAGTGTAAGAGCAGTGATAGACACAGGATATTAATAATTTGGGGGTTTCATTATAGTATTTGGAGTCAAAGTATAATATAGAAAAGGTTGTTTCTCTTCCTCACATACCATTAATAAGCCTAGTGGTGATGAAAACAAGTCATAAGGGGCACTTTATGGAGATTTTATTACATTTCTTTGCCATGAAAAAATAATGAAATGGAAATAAAAGAGAGATAAATCAAAAGGCAACAAAAGAAAGTGGAGATTCAATGCTGTTTATGTTTCATGCTAATAAAGGGCAACTTTCTATTGTATTCATGATGCATTAATGAGCAGAGCTGTGTGGATAAATATGGAGCAATTCAAACAGAATTGCCGGTACAAAGGGGCTTTAAAAATTTGTAATGGGAATGATTAAATTATAACATATATTTTTATCTACAATGGTGACTTTCTGAGGTGCAGTGCAAGATATGCTGTTCAGAGTTAGGATCAGTGAAACACAGTTAACAGATCCAGTATATGGCTAAACTAAACAATGCTGCTGGATTGTTCACTAGCTATAGGAAAAATAATATTAACTCAAGTTGCATGTAAGTGTTTTAGACTAGGTTTTAGATGATAATGTTAATAGCTGTATGATGTATAATAACACCAACTCTGCCAGATTGTTATTGAGGCTTTATTTATAAGTTTCCATACAGCCCTTCTGAAAGAGTTACGTGAATGGGGTTTTAGTGAGATTTTTTTTTAATATACTTTCCTTTTGTAAATATTTATTTTTTGTTGTTGTTGCTTTATCCTATGATAGGATTTAAAATACCTTAATCTACTGATAAGTCTAGGGCTTGTAGGGAACATCCTTCCCTATAGAAAAGTTTTCACTGTTGTGCGAAAACCACTGTTTCATTAAATTGGATTTGCTTTTCCCTTAAATCAGTACCAAAATGCTCTACTGAAATGAAAAATAATAATTTCTTTCTCCAGGAATGCAGTATAGCCTTGTATCTATTTAGACCTCTGTGAAGTGTTTGTTACACTTTGAGTCAGGTCCTGGATATTGACAGAAAGACTCCGTCTTATTAATGTCTTTCATTGTAGCACTTAAGTAGATGAAAGGAATGTTCATACAGGGTCACCTGGTTGATTAGCAGGTTTCTTACCATTCTTGAAAAGATAAACTTTTCTAGCTTTACTAAAAAGACAAGGAAGCAAAATAAAGTTACCCATTTTTTCACCTTGCACACTTAGAGCCACTTGAGATCAGTCTGCTGTCTTTTATCATGGCAACATACATTTTTGCACACTCCACCACAGGAATTCGTTAGGATTGTTTCACCTGAAAGGTAGAAGTAGTTAAAAACTTTCTTTCCATATTCCTGACATTTCTTTCAAGTGGATTCTATCCTATATTCAAGCTAAAGTACCACATCATTGATTTTTAAGCACAAAGAGGTTTCTGATCTCCCACAGATCCAATGATGTTAGGATGCTTGTGAAATAGTCGTTTATTCTTTTTTTTTTTTTTTTTCCTTTCAGAGTTTAGGTGTTCAAATTTTGCTTTGTTAGCACTGCCTTGATTTTAGCTGCTAAGTGACCTACGATTATGGGCATATGTTCTAACACTGGTGGAGTGGAATGACTTTCTCTGTATCAGTTTTCTCTTTTCCTCTAATGGGTAGGAAACCATGAAAATTTGAGATAAGCTGTGCCAGCAAGATTTCAGGGACAAAATGTTATCTTCAAAGCACTCAACTTATTTTTAAGGATGAGATACAACATAGCAACAGGACTTCAAACTACTGAAGTCTATCTAGAGTCTATATTCAAGGTTAGTACGCTCAGAAACCAAACTACACCCTAAAAACAAAGAAGGCTTTAATTTCAGCACTGCAAAAATATTCACTGGAAACTATTCACTCCGGGTAACACAGTAACTTGTACATTGAGCATCTGAAAAAAAAAAAAAAAAAAAAAAAAAAA
>JAWWEE010000074.1:30014655-30056863 GCA_035221455.1 Xenops minutus
CGGTCTTTTCTCTCTGTTACTTGTCAACACGTGTTGTACTCTTTTATACTTTTATGCTCTTTTATACTCCTTTATATTCTGTACCCCAAATCCCTATAAGTAAAGAACTCATCTCTACTTTACCCACATAAAGTTGTCTTGGAAAGTTTTTTCCCCCTCTCCTTAAGGCAACAAAACCATAAGGCCTTTTTCAACATTTTTTATTATTATTATTTTTTCAGTAACTTTCAACTTTACTATGCACAGGTAAATGCACATGTACATTGAATATGAGGCATTGATGAGTCCTGTAGAAATCATGTTTGTCATCCAGACTTCTCAGTCATAACAAATGCTACAAACTGTATTGAAATAGATACACAGAAAGCTTTCAAAGTAGTTTCCTTTGAAGTTTGTCTTATTTGAAATAGATTTTTCTTATCAAAAGCAATAGATTCTGGAGTGAATTTAATCATGTAGAGTTGTACATAGGAAAAGTAGTGTTAAAAATGTCTAATTCATTGCAGAAGCTGTATTTATTACTTTCTAACATATTTCCTCAGAAATAAGAAGCTGATGAGGAGAGCAGCATAAAGTGGACACACTGAACAGCAGGACATGGCTTTTTTGTCTTTGAGGGTTCCAGAAGTGTATGCTTTCATTCCAATATGAAGAGATAAAATATACCCTCTACTGCCTCCTTTTTGAGAGGGCTCATGAAATGCCTGTGGCTCAGGGCACTTATAAGGTTATGGCAGTAGTCTGATATGACAAAAAGAAGGCAAGGCTCCTTGCACTTGAGGAATTGGCTGCACAGTAATTGTCAGCTTTTGCTTTCAGGTGCAGCAAAATATCATGGCTCATACCAAATTTGTGTTATTATTTAACATACTAATACTGACTCTTCCATTCAGCGCATCTGACCAAGTGTTATATAACTACAATTCATGTGTATCTTGCAAACTGTACTTGTGGCTCAGCAGTCAGATAAAAACTCTGTGACAACACAACCAAAAATCCTAAAACAATAAGCAATTCACTAAATGAACTACCATTAGAAATCATGATATTCAAGGCCATCAGTTCTACATCTGCATTTCAGTCCCTTTTGCTGTTGTCATTTGATCTCTTCAGAAGCTATCAGACGTGTTTTAAAACCAATGTACATGTATTCTTTCAGTCATTTTGCTAAGACAAAGTTGTTTCAGGTTTTGTGATGTTTCTCCACTCTGCTGCAGCATGTTGCAAAGGAGAAATTGCAGAAAAACACATAATTTCTATCTATGTTTACTTAACTACCAGTAAGACCTAGAAACTATCTGACCAAAATAGTGTGAATGAACAATGCACAATTAACCTTTTATTTCAGTTACTCTGTAGCTGGAATAACTCTTAGCTAGTATGATTGTAGCAACACTTTTCGCATTATTTCATAATAAGAAAGAGATCACTAACAGTAATATTCTAAACATCTGTCTGGTTTGAAGTGTTGACAGTTTTTTTGTTCCTCCCTCCTCTAAACGAGTTCATGGTAGTTTAATAAGGATGATCTGCTTCTTTGCAAGAAAAAAGAAAAAAAAAGGAATATAAACTTATCTGTAAGAAAACATGGCATATTGTTCTTTTTGAAAAAGTCAACATTATGCTGAACTGAATAGCTGCTACTGTAATTCTGAACTGTTTCAGTTGAATCTGAATCTCATGCCATGATTTTGCCTCCTCTCTACAGAGGTCTGTGGTATTCATCTTTTTAATTATGCATTTCTCATCGTGTGTTTTGAAGGTGGGTGTGAAGATCTTCCTACTACAGGAGCCCTACTTTGCTTATGAGGCAAAGCAGAATTCTTTTTAGAAACAGAAGAGTGATGGAGACACTTTTAACATGCAAAGCTGAAGGTCAGGGGTTGGGTTGAGCTGCTACTCAAGGGAGTACTTAACAGAAGGTAGCTGAAAGGTTTAACAACCACAGCTGTTGCAGAAGTCTTAAGGTAGTTTAAGGTATCTAAAAACTGGTAGAGTAGTCTCTGAGAATAAAATCCTGATATTTTGAGGCTGTAGAATTTTATATCTGTGTTGCTCAATTAACACCAGTAAATGGTAAGTCAGCAGTCTAAGAAGTGGAATCTGGCTCAGTCATTTGACTTAGATTACTTGTGGTTTTCATCAAAAGATAGAAAAAAGACACTTGCCCAGTAAAAACGCTAGGGAGGTCATTTGGCTTAGTTAAAACAAAAAATAACATAGCTGTCAGTGCTTAGAAAATTTCTAATCTCTGTCTATACAACTTTTCAACCTTATTTAGAATAAATAAAAATACAAACAATATGTTCTCTTGCGTTCCATTTGAATTAGGTTAGAAAGCATTACTGGGGCCATATGGCATGTGCACAGTTAGGCACCCCTCAGCTGACTGAGAATGAACAACTGTTATTCTTATGGTTTGTTATGGTGTAAAACTATTGAGTCCTTAAAGGGGTAGATATTACCCCTTCCTAAACAAGGAGATTAAAATTATGCCAAATTGGACATGTCTGAAAATTTTTCTGTACTTCTTACTTTTTTTTCTCTCTGCAGAGGCATATGTTTGAAGAGAGAAAGAAGTATTTCTTCCTCTTTCTTATTCAGTAACTGGCAAATGCTACCATGGAGAGTGAATTAAACACCTACAGATGGTGAGCATTCAAGGCATAAGACAGTTGTGTGGAAAAGGCTCCGTCTCAGGTCCAGATGTAAAGAGCACAAGTGATGACATTTTCTGCTCAGACTCCACACTGCACTTTTCTTTATATTTCATGAAAACCATACTCTATACTTCAGGCAGTTAAGTGAATACCATTTTTTTTTTTTCATTACTATTT
The DNA here is from genome assembly GCA_035221455.1 of Xenops minutus. NCBI lineage: Eukaryota > Metazoa > Chordata > Aves > Passeriformes > Furnariidae > Xenops > Xenops minutus. The sequence goes on from JAWWEE010000074.1 coordinate 30,017,493, forward strand.
TAGAAATATTTTTAGCAAATTTTAAAATATAAACATGAGAGTAATGAGAAAGATTCCAGCACTTTAAATTTATGATCAGTGAATAATTTGGAAAGAAAAGTGTTCGCAGTCAAACAAATAGAGTGTTACTGAAAATAATTAGTGTGCACTGCCCTTTGGGGCATTGCTTTTAAACTTTATCCAGTTCACCCTGCTCTTGGCATTCTGCTGCTCAAACAGACATTTTACACCTAGTTGCCTAGGCTGTCTTGTAGGTCTTTATGTCCCAGAAGAAGATAACCTTATAAAAGCATATTAAGCCATCAAGCCATTTATACAGTGTCTCCAAATACCTGCTGGCCTTTCCAGTAAAATTCCAATGGCAATTGCCACAGCTTCCAGAGAGCTGCAGTCCCTGCTTCTTGTCTGAATGACGAAGAGAGTGGCTATCTCTTTTTTGTCACTGTTGTAATTGAAGCACACTTTCAACAAGACTTTAAAAATTATTTTAAAACAGGCATGTGTGTTTTATTATATAATTTTTATATATTTATTATGACTTTAAAAATTTTGGATCCAAACCTCACTTAGTGCCTTCTTAAAGCAGTGGTGCTGGATTGATATACACAGATGCTGTGCACCTGAACTATAATTAATAGTCATGTGAGTTTTATATCTGTTTTATAGACCAAAAGTTTAAGTAGAAAATTCTGAAGGTAGCCTCTGTTATTGAATGAATCACCCACATTATATGCTATTCTAGAAGGGTTGTAGCTCCTTCCTTACTCTTCCCAATTCAGTGTGCTCACTTTCTGATCTGTGACACTGAGATGCTTAGTGATGTTCCTCTTCTCTCTGGATAACTGCTGCTTCAAACCCTGAAATGGTAGCAGGGTGCTTATCTATAGGCAGCCAAGCTGATGTTTTCCAGTTGAGCACTTATGGTTACATTCCATAATACCTATACAAGGATGTGTTTTGTCATCCTTAAATGAAAGAGTGATGATCATCCTAGCCCCTTTTCTTTTTCTCTTTTCAATTGTCATTTTATCTAAGAAAATGACACCATGCTTATTTTAATTCAGAACGGCAAGACATCTCCTGGTCAAGAAACAAATTCAAGGTGGGATTTCACAAGACAACTGAGCCATGCCCTGACAATGAGAGCAGCCAGTTCAACTCACTGAATCAGTAGAAACTAATTTAGGAAAACAAAGGATAGATTTTCTTTCAGGCTAGTAAATTTCAGATATTTGTCAAAGAATTGCAAAGGAGAAAGAAGCCATTTAGTCTTTTAAAGAGCAGTGACTCATTTAGGTGGTCAGTTGGAAATCTCCTCTTGGAGTTTTAAAGAATAAAGTTAAAATCTATCCAAATCCCTTGAAAGGCACTGAAAAGGAGACTGGTGGTGAAAGTCATCATGCCCCACTGATACAGTGTGCTCTCTGATGAGGTCTGTCTAACAATTGAATCTAACAGCAGCAATTTGAGGCACACAGCACCTTGGTAAGATGTGATAGCAGGCCAGGTTTATAAAGGGTATAGAAAGAATGACATTCCTGATTTCTTAAGTCTGTTAAGCACACTGGGTATTTGTTCGGTTTGGTTGGCTGGTTTGTTTGTGTGTTTGTTTTTGTTGTTTGTTGTTTTTTTTTGGTGTGTGGTTGGTTGGTTTGGTTTATTTGGTTTCCTGTTTGGGTTTTTTTGTTTGATTGGTTGGTTGGTTGGTTTTGGGAGTTTTTGTTGTTTGTTTGATTTGTTTATTTTGGTTTGGTTTTGTTTTTTGTTTTTGTTTTTTTTGTTGTTTTGTTTTCTGGTTTTTGTTTTTGTTTTTGTTTTGGTTTTTTTTTCAAATTTGCAGCTGTCTTGTATGAATAAGTATAACTGTGTTGTCTCCTTTGGAATTACACAAATGTGTGTTTTCATTTGAATTTGACCTTGAAGTGCCCTGAATGAAGTGCGACTTCGTGGTAAGTAAGCAGCAGGAGGGAATTCCTTGTATAACAATGATGGACCACCCCGGCTCCCTCCAGAGGATCTGTAAAGGGAGAGCACTATTCCAGCTTCATGAGCCAGTTAAAGATCTGATACCACAGTTGACTGGAAGAAGTTTCTTCCAATAGAAGGTGGTGACCACGAAAATAATTAAGCTTGTAACAAGATAGCAAGTGGCGTGTTTGGACTCCAGGTCTCCTCCAGAAGTAACTCATAGCACTTGGCGAAATAGGCAGCTCTAGAAAGAGCTTGAATTTGTTATTTCTGATAATTTATACTGTCAGTTGTGTGAGCTCTGTCAAGTGAGTAATGGGAGCAGACACACTGATAGTGCTCAAAACAAGGCCTTGACTCAGGAAAATATTGACTGCTGTTTGTTCAACATCACTGGAGGAGCCAATGTTAAGAAGTGACTGGTACAATGACTGGGGCTAGAACACACGATTTTCAATTCCTTATTTCATGTCAATCACCTTCACTTGTCCGGTGCAGTCAATCATGAATATTCATGTGTGTACTGTCCTTGTTTGCAAAAGAACTAAGTCCATGGTTCTCAAACTGCTGTTGCAGAATCATATGACTAATGGTATTAAAATAACAGTCATGATCAAAGGGACAACGGAAGTTGTAAATTAGTGGACATCTGTGACCTTTCAGCATAGAGGAAAAGCATCTCTGTGCCCTTTTCAGTTGAATTCTGTGGTTACTTCAAGGAGATCTTGAAAATTGCTCTTTGCTCTGACTTTGTGCAATGCTTAGCATAACAGTACTGATGCTGCCTGTTTCTGGATCAGTTACGACAAATAGCACAGTAATAAAACCCTTCAGATAGATTGGTGTAAATTATCTCCTGACCTTCAACTGTGTCCTGTCAGCATCAGACTACAAATCTCCACAGTACAGCTTTTTCACTGTTTACATCAATATCCAACATGTGTCAAAGAGGCAGAAGGAGGTGCAGATGTAATAGAAGAGTAATAAAAGACAAAGACAGGGTTATAATATTATATCTTGCCTTCGAAGTAATCTTAATGACTCTTGATGTTAATATGACAGTGAAAGGGGGAAAAGTAAACCAGTCTATAAACAAACAAAAATCAAACAAACCAATCAGACAAAAGCAAAACAACAACAACAAAACAAACAAACAAAAACCACCAGTTATCAGAATAGAAAAAAAAAATGGGACAGAATTTTGAAGACTGAGACTTTGAATGCCATATTAATCCCATTAATGCCATTTGATTATCATAATGCTTTCATTTCTGTAGATACTTTGTAGGTACTTAAAACTTTTAAACTTTCCTATGATCCTCTCCTACATTAATTAAGCTAATTACAAATAAGAGTACATGCAAAACTATGGAAGCAAAACTATGCAAAACTATGATTACTGTATTCTGCTCAGAAATAATGACTTTTTTTTGAAGGGAGTACTATCTACAGATGAATATTATCCATAACTGTGTATGAACCAAATAAGGCTAGAAAAAATAATCCATAGTTTTCTATTAATGCATTCATGTATGGAAACTGTGAGGCTTCTTCCACTAAATGAAACACAGAAAAGAGAAATAACTCCAGACTGATGAAGAGTCACTCTGTTTTATGTTAGCCTGTGACTTGAGACAATGACTGAGATCAGTGCTTATTTCCTTTTAATTTGTGCTGTTTTGCAAAATTTTGGTGGGCCATAACTAATAACATCATGCAGGAACTCTCTAAGTAACCTCAGCAATTATTTCTCTGCTTGGTACTCTGTACTGTGATGGCTTCCTCTTAGCATTTGTGTAAGCACTTTTGTGCTCATTACAATCTTAATCATGTACTGCCAGTATTTCAATAGGTACCTCCCACAAAAATGTTTCTTTGTACTGTATTCCAAGTGCTGTATCTTTATGGTGCACAGAAAAGGAGGAGGAATAAGAGGAGAGAAAAATTAGAATATTAAGTACCTTTTCTGAAAAAGAGAAGAAAAAAAAAACCTGATAACTTGTGATATATACCATTTAGTATAGGGAAGTACAGGGAAATACTGTGATTTTTAGAGGCATAATTTGTCAGCATTTGCAAGAATACAGTCCTAAAATTGTAATGCTTTTTGACATAAAACGATCAGAAATGATTGGCAACCATGGCTGTATAGCTAAGATATTTTAATAGGTACAGTGAAAGCTATTACTGCTGCACATAATGAATGGCCAGAGCATCCTTAGCTTATAAACATCTTCTAATGAGTCCCTTCTGCCCTAATTAGAAAAAGAGAAACCTAGCAGCACTATTCTAAGTTAATGGGTATCTCTGAGGACAAAAATAATTGGACTTGAGGGAAAAAAATAATGCAAAGCCAGTACCTTATTTGGAGACTTGTAGGTGTGTTCATGTTCTCATTTAGATTATATAGCCTGGAATGCTATTTGCCTATATTCAATGATATCTGTTTTGAAAGAACCAGTATGCTAGAGAGAGCTGATCTGAAATAATACAGTTACAAGAAAACTGTTCACTTTGAGAATATTGCAATTAATTAAAAATGGTCAAAAATCTCACTGCTGCCCATTCTGGAGATGTACTTGACATTACACAGAAAAGACTTGGATTATTTAAATGTCTTTTCTCAAGACAAACTTGCTGACTTGGTGTTACACTGTCTTGGGTGTTACTTACAGCTGGCTATTACACAGAGGCAGAGGGACTCCTCTATTAGTGTCTTTGTCTGCTAAAGATATTACCCAGCTTTTATTTTTACTGGCTGCGCTTAACATTGCCAATGCTGAAATAAAAGAGCAAGAGCTTAGAAAAATCCTGGGCATTTCCTTTGAGTGACCTTGAAAAAGGGCTTTTCTCGCTTTACTTTCCTTTTTGTGCTTTTTCTCACTCTCCATTATTGGAGAACACTGCACAGTAGATCTTCAGATTCAAGCCAGCTATTGATGTAGTACAAATAGATAACAATAATAATCATCCAAGTAACAATAACCTCTCTTTTTCCTCTCTCTCCTCTTTTATCTTCCTTTCCTCTACAGACATACTTTAAAGTAGACAAAAAAACCCCTAAAACTCAAGAAGGATTGAAATGTGTTGATTGGCTGTTAGCATTTTGTAGTGGTTTTAATTACTGTGTCTTCCACATCCTATATTTTGTTATAATTTCCTTCTCTGGTGAACTGATCTGACATAAATTTTCATAGGAGTGCAATAGTCCATCAACATTGTTTTTAGACTCTAACATGTCGAGTTATTGTGCCAGCAGTGCTTACCTTTATGCAACCCAATCTCCAAAGTAAAATTCTACTTGTAACAAGTCTTTTAAAAGAAAAAAAGTTGTCTGAGGTTAAAGACATTGTTTAATACAGGAGACTGGCCTTGACTACTTTGTTGCACTTAAATTTCATGGCTTAATTAATTGAAAATGTATAAAATAGACAAAACCCAGAAACCTGTGAGAAGTTGTCATTAGTCTAGGGTCAGACTTCATACTTCATCTTTGGCTTCTGTCTATTAATGGACTGGACTATCACATTTCTCTGTTTTCTTTTTGATATATTTACTCTCCTTCTTTCAAAGTTATGTGTGGGTAGATTTTTTTGGCTGAAGCTACCTGTGTCCACATTGTTTTTAACCTCACCAGCAGCGGAATCCTGGTGTCTATTCCTGGGCAAAGAGCTGAACAAAGGGCTGAGCTCAGCCACTGGGCTCTGATGGGAGAACATCCCATTGACTGACCTGGGGTCCAACAAGTCACATCAGGGTTTTTAAAAACCCAGCAAGGACCCATGAGGCTGTGAGGTGGTGGGCATTAGGCAGTCAAGAGCTGGAAAGAATCCCACAGAGGCGCATTGAAGATGGTAGAAAGCCTGTGGAGCTAAGGCTGTTGAAGGTGGTCACCCAGTTTAGGTAGAGTTTTGGAGGAAGAAGTACAGAGGGTTGAGGGCCATAAGAAATTGATGTCTCATTTCCCAGAACCCAGAGCAGTGGACAAGGGAGAGCAGCTGCAGTGTGAAGTGGGAGTCTACACTGAATGTCTGCCAGCTAGGTTGAGGAGAGGACACCTCTGAGAAGAGTTTGAAGGGATGAGAGAGGATGGGAAGACAGGCATGTAGCATGGGTTGCGAAGAGGTCTGTGCCTCTGAAGCACTGATGTGAACTCTTCCTACCACCACGTGTGGTGGGAAATGGGCACAAGCCAGCCTCCACATGAGTCAGTTCAGTTTCATTCTCCCTATCTCAGCTGCACCATCACTTTTGCTTTATGGAGCAATATAAGCCTTTCATAGGTAAATAAAAAATGAGGAAAGAACAGGGTTCATTTAGATTTTTTTAAGGTAGTTTCATATGTTTGATACTTTGACATGAAGGGTAAATGGCCTGCCACTGAAGCCATCCTGCTGGAGGCCTCCAGGTGGAGAGACTTGTTTGCATGTATGAAAATGGAGCTGCTGACCTAAAACCTTTAACTATGCTTGCAGGTATAGGTAGCCAATTCAAATTTCTGTTTCTATGAGATAATCCCTTGGCACTAATGACTGAAATCTGTAATTTATTCAGCAAAATATCCCAGATCCTTCTTGCTGGGGCTTCAGAGCTTTGTGATTTTTTCATATTTTTTATTTTTTTAGATTTGATAATCCTATTTAACCCTCCTGCAAATGGAACCCCAGGGAGATCTTTTCAGTTACACACAATTAGTTTTATAAGAAGCATTATTAAATCATCCATTAGCTGTTTGGTTTTTTTCGAAATTCCCTTGTTAATAGCAATACAGGCTTTTGTATGAAGAATAAAGGGTGGCATTATATGAAATGGTTTCAGACTCTAATAATAACTTTTCCTGCCTGTAAGTAGAATTAAGAAACGAGCTTGCTTGTTGAAGATTTTGTTTAAAATCTGCCACTCCTCCCCTCCCTCCCCCCCCCACCTCATCCTTTACCCTCTTCATATTTTTTCCCTGAGATGCATGAAATAGGACTGTGCTGGATCCTGAGAGAAAAGAAAGGTCGTGGGGCAAAGCCAGCCCTGAGGACTCTGCTTAGGATGATTTCTCCTTGCCTAAAGTTGAGGATCCTGCTCCCCCATCAGCAACCCTATTGCCAGAGGCAGTGGGTCAGAGGATCATGGCTCAGTTCAATGAGCTGCTCTTGGAACTTGAGGCCATGGGTGTTACTGAATGACTTGAAGAACTGTTGCCTGAGCTGAAGCAGAGGGGAAGTGAGTGCTAGAAAGGAGCCTGCTGCATTGTGTGAGGACTTTGTGTCTCATGTTTGTAAGAGTTCTAGGAGGGTTGGGTGAGGGCAGGCACCTGCCCACTCCATACTCACAATTCCCAGAGGAGATGGTGAGAAACCAAGCAACTGCAGGATAATATTTCTCCTTGCTACATTTTCAGTATCCAGTCCTGTGTTATACAGACCTGGTAGTTTTCAACAAATCACCACACACACAAGGCACTTTTTTCCATAAATTTGACTAGTTTTCTTTTGCAGTCGTGTGTGCTTTTGCCTTCGGCAATGTCCTGTAACAATATATTCCCCAATTCCTCACTGTGTGAAAAGGTACTTTTGTTTATTTTTAAACCCACTGCCTGATAACTTCATTGTTATGAGACAGACCAAGAAGTCATTACTTATTCACTTCCTCCCTGTCACTCCTGATTCTCATTGTTCTCAGGGTATTGTATCTGACAAGGCTGTATTTTAGATCTTGTTCTGAGTTTAGCAAAAACGTAATGTTTAAAGCTCTGAAGTCGTGGAGTGGAGCTGTCTTCTCTCCTGGAACTATTGTGCTGCCATCCCTGTTCCTGGCAGGCCATTTCATTTACATTTTAAAACCTGGGTTTTAGAATGAATATGTAAATTAACCTTCTAGTTCATATCCTAACTCCTGCTATGTAGTTTTAATTTAAATCTAATCATAAATTTAGAATTTAAGATATAGACTGTTTTCCTGTCCAACTTATACAAAAAGGATCATAAGTAACAATTTGATTTGAGAAAACTAAAATTAACATTCAATCAGCACTATTATTTCCTTTACCCGAAGGTTCAGAAACTTGTGTTAGTCCTGTTCTTTTCAAATGAGGATTTGACTTTTTGAACTTACCTTGATGATTTTCCAACCAAAAAATAAAAAAAAAAAATTTGAGAACATATTTTTGTGAGGAGACCTGACTTCCTCAGTAAGGTCCACAGACTGCCCTCTTCTCAAGAATGAGTTCATTCTGTTTCTGAAAGTAATATAAGCAAATTACTTTTGCTTATGAACATGATAAAAGGAGCGTATGTTCATCTTTTTAAGACACAGGGTTTTTAAATTAAGAGAAATGTGTATAAAGGAATTGCTCATTTCCTGGTATTTGCAGAACCAAGATTATTCTGTCAGTGACCATCTTCCTTTTCTCTTCTTAGTCTTACAAAACCAAATTAAAATTCATGAAAGATTCCACTAGACAATATAATTTTGTTTATTTTGTTTAAAAACATATACTGTAAGCTAAAAAAATAGATTATATATATAAATACATTGACAAGAAATAGAAAAGATCACTTTTTGTACTAAGAATAATCACAGATTATTTGAATATTCCATAGTTTCTGTAGATGTTTTGGGGTTTTTTTTGCAGCAGAACTATCAAGAACAGTAATTATTACCCACCCTAGACTAAAATTTTATTTACATATCTACAATTGTTCTAGGATCTTGCCAGAGAATTAAATGATTGGTGTCACACTAATGCACAGAATGCCATTTGCTATATTCTCTTCCTGGGGACAGTGGGAAATCCAACCCCTTTATTTTCACAGGCAATCTTCATATCTACAACACTAACACAACAAACCAGACCTGCTTTATATTCCTATTTGGTACAGCTGTTAATAGCTGAACAAGCTACTCAATGATGAAAAAGCAGGATCACGGGGTTTAGCTGGAAACACAGCATTGCCATCTGCAGTTCTAAACAATTGCCTTTATTATTCAGTAGGTCATTGTCAGCTGGATCACTTACTGAATCCAGAGATACTTTAGAAGTAGGTCTTTAGAGTCAGCTCAACACAACAAATTGAGTTGCTTCTTTGGAGCTACTTATTGTTCATTTTTTTCACACAGCTTAGATTTACAGGAATCATTTGTGAAAATCAGTCTTTTTCACAGAAACATTACTTAATAGACACTTGCCCATTCCTCCCCATTCTTCCGTTCTCAGTAGAAAGAAGGATGGCTGATGCCTCCTCCCCTTTTTTTCCCTGGACAATTCCACAAAGAACACCCTATAACATGTGGCTCAGTCTTGGCATCCAGCCTACTGCCTGGAGCCTGGTTTGGGGAGTAGCCCTGTACTTACATTTTAAAAGAAACTTTCTTTTCCTTCCCTAAACCTCCGTTTTCCAAAAGAAGCAAATGAAACCTGAGGAACTGAACCCTTCCCCAAACCCAACTGGAGGACTGGAACTTCTGAGGGGAGAATAACTTGCCTTTTCTCTCCAATCTTGGCTATTATTAATTCAGAAACCTGTCACTGCACAGTGTCATTAAAAGGCATGGAGCTGAAATGCCTCTGCACGGTAATAGAAATGGCTTCCAACTTCATTGAAAAACAGCATTTCTAGTATGAGTGACTGCTAGGTTTTCCTTACCACTCCCCATTGAGAAAGGTGTCTGTCCCACTCAGGGGCAGATTCACCCAAGGCAACCATTTTTCCAGCTTTCATGGGTAGATGGAGTCATAAAGCAACCGATGCACTGACAAGTTTTTCATTTGCTCATTTGCTTAAGAAACACCTATTCAGAGGATAGAAGGGTAATGAAAGATGAGGGGTTTTTTCTGCCTGCACATTCAAAGGGAAATGGAACTAGCTGACACAAGTCTTTTCTACACAAAGAAATTAGGAAACTTGGAATCAGCGGGTCATTTAAGGCAAGGAACCAGCGGCTGGTATTTTCCCTCCTCTCCTCCCGAGGAGTTGTTAATCTCATCTCACTTTGAAGAAACCCAAGCAAGTATGTGTGCAGGCTCATGGGAAAGCTGTTCCCTCTTGACAGGGTGGGAGGAAAGGAGAAAAGGTCAAGAACAGAGCATGTTTACCTAAGCCCTGTGCTCCTAGCTGTGTGTTGTTGCTCAGTGCAGCTGCTTCCACTCTCAGCTGGCATTTTGTGGTTTTGAATACTAGACCACTAAATAAAATATGGTGTTTTAATACTTTTTTTTTTTTTAATATGTCCAGTGTGGGCTGCTAAAGTAAACAGAATACTGCACGAGTGCACATTTCATTTATATGAGCAGAAGCTTTAAAGCAAAAACAGGACTGCAATTAGCAACTCAAACCAGCAAAGACCCTGGAATACGGCACAACTACAGACAGATATAAATTTCCTTCTAAAGAAATATGCTTGGAGGACTAGTTGCATAATTCTGCAAGCTAAGGAGAACACTGACTCACTGAGTCAATATTTGCTAAATTTACTGGGCCAAATTCAACTCTTGTTCAAAACAGAAACAATTTTGTTTAACAATGAAAGGGCCTGGCTATGAGTGTTACAGGCAGCAGCCTCTGGTCCCTAAACACTTCTCTTGCTGAGTCCCTGATCCCTGACTACCTTCTCAGGATGGATTGTCTTTCAGCCTCAAAGTCTTTGGGCAGCTTGTTCTTCATATTTGGTACACACACAATTAGGAAATGGTGCTTCTCGTAGCTTTTTTCCCCTCTTTTGACTTGTACTAATAACAGGAAAATACAGGACTGAACTAAGAAATTACTACGTGTTCTGCTGAAAGAAGAGACTAAACATGCACTTGCTAAAGATAAGAAATTAAGATGTGCAAAAAAAAGATGGGTGCCAAGACCCATGTTCAGAAAAGGATGTAAGCTAAGCTGCTTGATTGTTGCAGACAGGTTAACAAAAGAGGGAGGGTTGGGGGAAAAAAAAAAAAGCCTTAAAAAGTGACTTAGTAAGGCTTTAAGCACGGAAACATGTCCTGATGGGGGGCATGAAAATCACCTGGAGAGAAGATTTAGTGAAGCTGAAAGATTTGATCTGTGACATCCTCTTGTATTTCAGCTCTGGGACAAAAATATAAAAATGTATTTCCCTGAGGTTTTAAGTAGGGAGATGGTGTGTGACCTATTACACCACTGCAAAATCCTGTTCAGGTTTCAGTGCCTTCTATGAGTAGGGTCTAAGATGAAAGCAGAAGCAATTTGGGAAACGTAAGAAAACTTCCCTGGGAGTTTGCTTTGGTTTTTAATATTGTATATATTAATATTTGAATGTATCAGTTTTCCCTGAAAAAAGTCTATGTTAAAAGGAACCAGTATGTATCTTTTCTTTACCTAGCACAAAAGAGTAAGACAATTCTTTCTAACCTTTTAGGGGCTTCCCTACCTGCAAGAAGGAAGAAGTTGGTCTCTGCATGAAGTGCAGATCACAAGAGAGTGTTATTTTACATTTTCTCTGCAGCTTTTTATAAAACTGTGTGGAGCAACATATAAAATTGGTCCTGGCACCTGAAACAACAGGGAACTTTGATAATCTGACTCCTTTTTCTCCACCTTTCCTTGATCAGCAAAAACAATTACTGTTCTGTGGGCTGAATTCGTCATTCTCTTGCAAATTAAGGGCAAGTTCACTGGAGTCAGATAACTTTTACACATGTTAATTCAGTCATGCCCTGGTGTTAAAGGACCTTCTGGTGAGTGAACTATCCTAGCAAAAGAGCTATGTGTGCTTTGTGAAAACTTAATGAAAGTAGAAAAGAAAGCAGGTTAGAGGAAAGAAGAGGAAAAGAAAAATATTTAAATGTACTGAGTTTTTTTTTAGAATCACAAAACCTCCCTTCTTAGTAGAGATTAACTAAGACAACAGTGGAAGCACAGATTCTGAACTGAAATGCTACTACTTTATGGTACTCCTGAAAGACTTTGGCTTTGTCTTGGGAATCTTAAGGGATGGCAGAATGCCAATCTTCTCTTCAAGTGGTTGTCCTAAGTATGTTTCTGAGTGAATGTTGATCAAGTGTGCTCAAAATGGCTTTAACCTTTAAGATCTATCACTTACATAAAAATATATTTTACATCTTATGTTAAAAAAAAAAAAAATATTAAAAATTTGGTTAGCCTGTAACTATTATTCAACCTCTATTTTCTGTACTTACAATAAGCTACTCAGTAATTGAAAGATTTTTACCGAGAACATCTAAATAGAATTCTTTTTAGAACATATGACTAATGATAATTAATTGCTCCATAAGTAATCTGAAAAGCACCTCACTCTTAACATTTTTGAGAAAATAATAGCCATCATGCATATCCTTCATCCAGTAAGGTAGACGAAAATTATCAACAGTAGGTTTGAATTGTTTACAGCCCTTGTACCTGCAAAGTATCTATTTACTTACTTAATAGCAACAGAGAGGGGACAAGCAAATGATCAGAGGGATGGACAGTGTATGCAAAGAAGACTTTCCAGATTTTCTGGAATTTCTACTCAGAAGAATCTATAAAAATTGCTTAAATATATATAAAAAATAAAAAAAAAAAATAAATAAAAAGAGAGATGACCCTATGGAGTCACATTGACAAACTGATCAAAAAACCGCACTTTTGACATTTTATCTTCTGTCTCTCTTTCAGTATTGAAAATAAACACCAGAAGCTGTTTTGGAAGGACTGTGCAGTGCACACCTATTTTTCCAGGAACTATTGAGTTCCTGCTTTGTGAGACAATTAGATTCATTTTCTCCCAGATGAGGATGAAACAAATGTTAAAGTTTTTTCTAGGTTAACATGCACCCATTGAATTAGAGCACCAAATAAAATAATGTATTAAATATATAGATTTTAATACTTCACTGAAAACAATGTAAACTGAGGCCCCACAGGCTGAACTCATCCATGTATAGTTCTGTTTTCAAAAATGATCTCCACCTGGAAGTCAGCACAATCAGAAATAGCTCCTTCTAGAAAATACCCTATAAAATTCAAGCAAATTTTGTTGAGCTCATTAGTTTAATCCCCTATTCTTTTCTTATTTACTCAGAAGCCATTAGCAAGCTCTGGCAATCCATAGTGGAGAACCACAGACCCAACATCAACTCAGTTAAAAGAAACTTCATTTCATCATATTGTGCAAGCATCACTAAAACAGAAACATCAGCAGTACAGTTTTCCAAGAGATTTTCCAAAAGCATATCTAGGTTGTCTACCCTTCTTCCTCCATTTTGGAGAAAGCACTTGCCCTTAACACCTCCATGCAGTTCACAAGAATGAGTGTTCCAGTTAACTCTCGCCACTGTTTTGTTACTGGGTTTTTCATTTTGTCCAAGGCTGATTGCAGGTCTTGTAAGACATCCCTGTAACCGTCTCCATAGTGGGCAGCCCATGTGTAGAGAAAGTCATATGCAGGTTTCCACATCATCTGAAAATAATGGGGGAAAAATTAAAAGGTTTAGTTGCAGAAACTGAATTATTGAGGAAAAATAATTTTTTTTTAAAAAAAACCAAAACAACAACCCTCCCCCTAAATGGTAGAAAAGCCATAGAAAAGAGAAGTGTTTGATACCTAGCCATGCTGAAATGCTTTATCACAAAAGGCATGTTGATATGAAACCTCCAGTAACCTTATGTAGTTTGTCTCTATGAAACTCTGAGATTCTTAGTGGGGTAAATAATAGTAATATAAATTCTTCACTCAGATGATTTTGACCAAGTCAAAATATATACTTGTCTGAAATTCAAAGAACAGGGTTGGAAGAAAAACATTTTTCCCCTTGATTATTTTTGCAATGCATACACCCAGCAAGGGTTTCCCTGTTTGGTTGTGCTTCTGATGGTTACTACCTCATTAATTGGCATTCTACTGTCCCTCTTCTTAGCCTGGTAATTTTAAACATGCTTCTTGCCTTTCAGAAATGTTTTCTGATAGCAGCAGCAGGAAGTTGGGCCCAAACCCAACTAGAATTTAATCTGGCTACTGCCCTAAAAGACAATAAAAAATGTTTCTAGAAAGACATCAGCACCAAAAGGAGGGCTAAGGAGAATCTTCAGCCTTTATAGCATACAAGGGGGAACCTAGTGACAAAGGATGAGGGAAAGGTTGAGGTTGAATGCCTTCTTTGCCTCAGTCTTTAATAGCAAGACCAGTGGTTCTCTGGTTACTCAGCCCCCTGAGCTGGAAAACAGTGATGGGGAGCAGAATGAAGGCCCCTTATTAATTTAGATTGGATATTAGGAAAAAAATTCTTCACTGAAAGGGCAGCCAAGCATTGGAATAGGCTGCCCAGGAAAGCAGTTGAGTCAATATCCCTGAAGGCATTTAAAAGACATGTAGATGTAGTACTTAAGCATATGGTTTAGTGATGAACTTGGCAGTGCTGGGTTAACAGTTGATCTAGATAATCCGACTAGCTGATTTTAGAGGTCTTTTCCAACCCAAATGTTTCTATGTTTCTAACACAACATATCCATAAAACCTGCTTTAAAAAAAAAAAAAAAAGGCAAAAGCTCTTGGTTTTGGTTTTGGTTTTGTGGGGTTTTTTTGTTTGTTTTTAAAGCAGGACATACAATTTAAAAATTGTCTCACAAGAAACAAAGGAAATTAAAGATAAGTTACCAGTACTCCTTTTTTGAAACTAGAATTTATTTGGTTTATGCCAGACAAATGGTACAGATCCTTAGGAGGTGTAATTTGTTGTTGCTCCACTGACATTACTTAAGTTATGGCAGCATGATTCAGATACCAAGCTGGATTTCTATCTTTCAAAGTGCTGAGTAAACTAGTTCAATTAGCGAACAAAATAATTGTTTTTTCCAGCCGCTGCTTTTCCAAATGTTACATGGGCAATCAAGTGTCTGGTTTCCCACTCCTCGTTGGCAATAAAGGTTTTGCAAAAAGCAATTGAGTTAATAATTGCAGGGATGACACACAAAGCTACAAAGAAACCCATCACTTTTTCTAAAAGGTTCTGTCATTTACTGTTTAAACGGTAAACATCAACACACTTTTGCATCATAGTAAAAGCATCTGGACTGACGCATGCACACTTTTATATATACACACAAAGGTGACCAGGAAGTTGAGATTTTTTTAACGTTTTTTTCTCTTTTATTAGTAAAGCAGTTTTTGTGGTTCTGAAGGATAATTCTGAAGGAAATTGGTTATTTCCTCAATATAATCCTATTAATTTACAAATAGTACACAGCATAAAGCTCTACTTCCTTGACTTAAGCTTTATTTACTTGATCCCTTGAGGAACTGAGTAGCAGGAGAATTTCTTTGCTCAGAGTTCTAAGCTTTTCTTCACATTTGGGCTAAGAACTTTCAACTCACCCAAGATTGATTCTATTATAGTTTCCGTAAACATCTCTCTCAACTTCTGCTGCCTTTCTTCCACAGACCCAAATGAAAAAAAAATCAAACTTATATCCCCAACAGCACGTCTCACAGTCTTATTAGTCTAGCCTTGAATTTAAGCGTGCCATGCTTTCAGTGAAGTTTCTCATTTTAGGTCTACAGGAGGGAAAGGTATCATCATTTACCCAAATGAATAGTGCCTACTTTTTGCTTTAAGCAAGTCTATCTTAAAACATAACCATAAAGTTACAAAAGGAGGAAAGCAAAGTACTTTAGTTGTATGTGGGAAGAAGATTGATAAATTCTTTCCTTTTTTTTAGAGAGGCTAAGTTGAAAAATAATTTTTTAGTATACTACTCTAAATAAGAGATGCTAGAATATATTTTAATGAACTAAAGCAGTTCACCACTGTTGTACACTGTTGTATTTATGCTGAGATCAGAAAGTTTCTGTATTGTTAATTATAGATTGATAACCAAGGCAGTCTACAAGAGAAACTGGGATTTCCTGGAATTCTGCTGCTGGCTATATATGCTGCCTTTTCTGTGTCTCTTGCTTCCTTTCCATTTGTTCCTGTTAGACCACAATATCTAAAGAATTCAGGTACAGTCTTCTGTCTTCACTAGAATGTGAAAAGACAGTGAATATGAAAAGATGCTATGCTTTGACTTATGATGAAGGTCAATCTGACATTTCAATAAGATAATTGGCTGAAATATGTTAAATACAAATCCAAATGATTTTTTTTTTTTAATCTAAGAAAAAAGAAAATAAAAAATAGAATGTAGGGATCAAAAGCTTTAAAAACTGGTCACCACTGATGCATAATTACCTTAGCAATAATCTACACACTCACCACATTGAAGTAATACTCCCTTTGATGGTGAAACACTCCTTGATGGGTAATGAATTAGTTAACATTTTCATACAATTCTCAATAATTAGTCAAAACTTATTAACCTCCCATCTTTTCTTGATTTCTTGTTTTTAGGCCAACAACTACCATCTATATGAAAGTTCAGAGATCAGAAGAAAGTCCTGACATTTACTAGAAAGTACTCGAATTTAAGGTTAGATTCACAGGACAGTCAGGGTGCTGAGTGTTCCATGAGACACCAGAGTGAGAAACATGGTATGCTTTAAACTAACACACATGTGGACAAGCCCTATTACTATTGCAAACCTGTGTATGGAGAACAGCAATTCCTTTGGTACTAATTGCTGAGAGGGGAGGAATTCAGTCTGGATCATGTGCATGACCTGCAATAATCAGAGAATGATGGTACAAGCAGAGGGAAGGTCAAACCAGAATATAAGAGCTCAAGTGAGAAAGATGAGCTTGAGTGTCATTCAGCACTGCTTATAAAAGAGGATTTTCAATGTAAAACCCAGTCTGAGACCCAGAAGTCATTGATACATAACTCTGTGAGAAAGAGTGGACCTACTGCATGCTTTGGGGGCAAGGTAAAGAAATACAGGACGCAACCTGGTTGCCCTGGCAAAGGTATCCCAGGAGTACAGGCTGACCTCTGGCTCAGCAGTGTGGACAGGGATGGACCCTAAGTCTTACAACATATCTGTCATTTCATGGATGCCATGAGTATCTCGGGACACCTCAAATGTCATCTGATATTTAATTAGGCGCCTAAATTTCTCCTTAGATGTGCATGCACTAAAATACATCTGAGAGGACAAATTCACTTTTACTGAGAACTCATACCTCTGTATAAGAGTGCCTTAAAAAGGAAAATAAATAGCATGATTTACCTGAAAAAAAAAATGAATTCAAAGCATAGATTTGGCATGTGCCTACAACAGAAGAGAAGTGGAATTTGTTTCAGAGCTTCCAACCTCTTCTCGTGTTACTTAAGCTAAATGATACCAACTATTACACTGGCATAGAAAAGTATTAATGATGGAGGTCAGCTTCCTTTTGGTGAAAAGAATAAAAGTTGTACTGATTTGAAGTGGCTTCTGCAGGGACTGGATGCTCTTCCTCTCTGTGTCTGAACAGATAGCAGAGGAGTGAGTAAGGTTAACAGGTGGACAGGACAATAGGAAGTCATTTAACATGGCCCTGAAGCTCAATACAAAAGATTGGGACCTCCACAGGAAAGTGCAAAAAAGGAAAGAAGCACACAAAGCAAAGAAGAATAAAAGTCCCTGGCTATGTTTGTGCAGAGGAGCAAGTGTGCATGCACTGTCACACCAGACACTTACCTCCAGGGATACTGCTCCATTTTTCCCTTGGTGGGGCATTTCGTAAGCCTCTATTTGCTGTTTTGTGAGTCGGGCTAACTTCTCTGCAAGCTCCCGCCAGTTTTTGCCAAGCTTGACAGCTGACGTCAAAATGACGGTGTCCTGGGTAAGACGTGCCACTAGTCCCTGGCAATCTATTTTCAAAAGTGCCTGCAACAATAATTTTCATTAGTGATCCTTCACCAGTAATTACAAATAGAACATTTTAGTCTCTCTTTATAGCATTATTCTGAATTTCTATGCAGACAGAAAAGGTTATTTTTTTATTTTGTCTTCTTACAAATATGTTTTTTTTTTTCCCTACAAAATGGCCTTGCCAACAGTTTCAGAGGAAAACTGCCCATGAGCTCCAGAAACAAATTAAACTGGCATTCAGCTGCTTCAGCATTCCAGTGTCAAACAGATCCTGCCAAGCTTACAGATCCTAATGGAAAAATAGACTTCTCCAACAAAAATACTTGGGACATCAAATTTACCTTCTTCGAAATATGACATGAAACTTGAAAATTAAGTTAGAGAACTATTATACTAAGGTGTTGCCTTTTGTCTATAGCTTTTCTGGAAAATCCTTGGGCACATTGACCAGCATCTTTTAATTTACTCCTCCCACAGAGCTGAGAATCTGCTGACCATTAAGCAGAAGTGCAAGCACAGAACTCTTCCTTCCCCTGTGCCAAATGAGATTTAGTGACACAGTTTTATGACAAATTAAAATGGTTGCACGAGTGAAACCCTGAAATGCAGATACGTTGCATTCTCCTTTCTCTCTCTCTCTCTCTCTTTCTTAGCTAATGAGAAAAATAAGTGTTGGGTTTTTTTTTTAATTTACCTTAAATTAACAGCAAATATTCCACTGAAAATGTTGAGTTTTTCAGTGAGAGATCAAGAACAAAAGCCAGACATTTTCCTTGTTTTTGAGATACTGATTTTTACTGAAAGACGAAGCATTTCTCCAGAAATCAGTCATATATGATTTAAGTGTAAAATATTTTACCATGAAAATCCCTGTAGCAAACAACAGAACTCTAGTAGGCTCAGTAATGAGAAGCTGATTACAGTGTACCATACCAAATTCCCCTATATTTTGGCAAAGTGAAGACAAAGCTGTTCAGTTTGCCCTTGTTCTGATAAGCAAGAATCATATAAAACATAAAAATAGCAGCTTGCTTAAAAAAAAGTAACTAGAAAATTTCACCCAAAAATTGCACAAATGGTATCTCGTTTTAAGTATAACTTTGCAAGGACAGGGACCTTCGCTGGCAGTTCATAGATCAAAAATTTATAAATCTTACAAAACAGGACATTGAGCATCCTGGTCTAGCGGGAAGTGTCTCTGCCCATGACCAGTGTTGGAAGGAGATGATCTTTAATGTCCCTTCCAACATAAACCATTCTATGATTCTATCTTAATCTAATTATTCCCCATTTTTGCCTGTTCTCTGTTTCACTGCATTCAATTAAAAGTTTGGATAATTTTCACCTTTAGGTCAGGTTCCCCTCTTCTTTTTTTACAGAGATATGGCAGATTTTTTTGTACTTCATACTGGCTAAGTTTTTTTTTCCACACAGCTTAAGGCACTTTTAAGAGCTGTAAATGGGCACCACTACCAAAATTTTCTGAATGCAGTTGAAATTGTTGTCAACACAGGGGATAGAATAGTTATGAGAACTAAACTCTGCTAAGGTTTGCAATCCAGGATAATTAAAAGGCTTTAGATGATAGCTGCAATGTGAATTTTTAAACACCAATTTTAAGAATTATTTCTTTTCATATCAGAAATTAAATTATATGTTGTCCCTTAATAGGCTGGTCAACTTTTCAGTCAGAGCCAAGGACAGTATTAGGTAATCATTAATTCTAAGTTAATTTGAACACAGATCAGTAAGTAAATTAAGATGGTAAATAGTGCAACTTATTACCTGGAAGCATTTAGAATAAACCCACTTTTGATTCACACATAAGAGTATTTAGTCACATAGTAGTTGTCCAGTGGCTAACAAATGAGGCCAATGGAAATACATGCTGAAATACTTGCAATATTGTTCTGAGGCTGCTACATTGATTATGAAGTAGTCATGTCTGGATAGAAAATTCTGTCTTCAACATATCGATTAGGATTTCATTTTTAAACATGAAGCTAAGTTAGATACACACCTTAGCATAGAGAAATACATATATGTAATGGAGTTTCCACATTATAAGGTTACATAATACTTCCCAACAGGAATCTGAATTGCTCAGGGAAGGAATTTACCATGACAAAAGACAAAACTATCTCGATCATGGTTATTTACAAAATAAAAAAGTCAACTCAGTCAACCTACTATACGAGCAATGTTCCTAGAACATGAACAGAAGACCATTTAGAACTAATTGGTCAAAGTCTTATTCTTCATGAGAGTCTGAATGTATTTTCTGTCTATAGGTGTCTATAACTTTTAGTAATATGCATAAATTCCTGCAAGGATGTAGAATCATGTTTTCTTGTTCATACATAGCTACTGAGCAGTTTTTTGGCAATGCATTCCCAATAAGCAAGTTAGTTCATGCAATACTTACAACAATGAGTTCATAAAGAAATAGTCTTTTTTTTTTGTTAGCATGGCAGTCTTGCTTCATCCTCTTCACAACATGCGCAACTCTCTCTGATTCTTTATTGACATGTGCCTCATTAAAGTCTTCCAAAGACATATGTGAGTATCCTAGCACCTCAGCTAAAGCTCTCCAGTCATAAACACTCTCTGACACTGTTGAAAGAACTACTGAGTAGATGTAAGTCAGTTTTTTGAATGGCAATGCAATTTGTTCAACAAGATTCCTGGTTGTTAGCTCACTATCAGCAGTGTCCATAGCTTGTTCTTTGGAAATCACTTTTATATTTTTGCAATGTACAAGGCCAATCTTTCTTCTGAGAACTCCTACGTACCACTCTTTCATTTTAGTTTGTCCAATGGCTTTAACTTTATCTTCACCAAGAAGTGCTATCGTGTCCCCTTTAAAATATTCCAGCAAATAGTCAATCTTATTTTGACGTAACACAGTTTTCAAAGCCACTCCATAAGTGTTAACACTCAAAGCTTTATCTTGAAACCTTGGATATCTTACTGTTGGTATCAAAAGCCAAGGCGCAGACTTGATTTCTTTGCGACTTTGTATGTGCTTTGGCCTATTGATAATTCCACTTAATTTTGGAGCTGGATCAGGAGTAGTAACATGGAACTGTGTTACTCGGCTACTTTGTAAGACCTTAATCTGAACAAGGAAAACAAAGAAATGCATTTCCCTACATCCAAGCAGGGAAAACAGGAATTGTTGGCGGACCATTTCACCAGTTTTCAACTCCTCCTCCTTAATATTTTTGCTTTGGTCTTCTGTCTTTACTTCAAAATCCGGATCACAGGATACCAAAGAAATGTTTAGATCTTGTGGTTTTTCAAGGAGAAATGTATGTTTTCCCCACAGCTGAAACACCACAGGAGGCATATTTTTCCCACCCTTTTTAATATCACAAATTGTGAGTTTTTCTGGAATGTAGTTATGACCAAAGACTGTAAAAACTGCTGTAAAAGATGGATGAATATATTTGGGGCCATAGATTCCAACTGAGACTGTTCTATGAACGTAATCCCAGACATTAGTTGCTGGAGGTTGGATTTTGTTTGCTTGTATGGCAATCACTGCATACATCACATGACTTAGGTCCGTTAGCTTCACTTGTATAGTATCTTGATAAATGTAGCAATTTTCTAGCTTCTTAAAAGGCCCTTCTTTTTTGACACTAAAAAAACACACAATATCACTCATAACTTGGCTAAGTGGATCATTCTTCACTTTAGCCGCAACTTTCACCTCTAGGAAAATGGCTTCACTTGTGTTGAGGTTGCTCAGCGTAAGTTCTATCAGGGGACTTATGGTGCTAGACAGTTCATTGTTACATGATGATGGAGGGTTAAGGATAGCCTTTAAACCAACTTCTTGGAATTCTCCTGGTAATACATGACCCACAGGAACATGAATGTTGATATCTGAGTCAGGTAGCTGTACTGAACCCCCTTCATGATTCAGTTTACAAACTACATGAATGTCTGTAGCTTGCGTTTGTGCCCATCCAGGACTATGGCTCATGGCTTCTAAATCTAGGCATGACCGTGTGAGTTGTCGGTGACTCAACCAAGCCATCTTGTAGGCTTCACGGTCATTTTGAAGCCATGCAGTGTCTGAGGTTGTAGTTTTCTGAGGTGCTGTCTTATGAGGAGTAACTCTTCGGTTATCAACAATATCCAGGAAGTCAGAGACACTCTTGGATCGTCCAGATCTTCTCGCTGAAGTCTTTCTTAGGAGACAATCAATATCTAGCTCATCACCCGAGGAATCCAAAGAGTCCCTATTGCCAGAAACTTTTGAGAACAAATAAGGTTTTTCTTTTAAGATAGAAAGGCATTTATTATTTTTATTTCTATTTGAAGCAGCTATGTCATGTATGAAAGGGTTGGAGCCTGACAGTTCATTCCAGAAAGGATTAGTCTTGGAAACAGCTTGGGCATGTTTGAATACACCAGACCAGTCAATATCCAAATCCAGTTTACTTTCTCTGACATCTGTTTAAAAGAAAAAACAGAAGCATTTCCTAAAGCACAGAGATTTGAGACATTGCGTTCATTTCCAACTGCTAGTCTGTTAAACTAAATGGTGGCTAAATTTATCCTCCTGAAATACATATAGATAAATTCTCTATTTTTCCTTCAGGTTTTTAAATAGTATCAATATTGATTTAATTAAGAATCTTTCTTAATGGAAGAGTGCTAACAAATTAGTGCTGAATAACAAACTTGTGTTGAAGGATGAAAAGCTTCTTCAATGTGCTGATTACTATCATACCCTAGGATTATTAATTGGTATTGAATAGAATAAGGTTCCATAACATTCAAACCACTATATTCCAGTAATATTTGGCCTCTTACAAAAAAACATAGATTTCTTTCGTTTGTGTCCAACTCTTTGCAAAGATTAAAGAACTACTGTTTCATGTTTCAAACACTGCACATTGTACAGATAAATGTATTATTCCTTTTCATGGTAGTGTACATGCAGTTAATTGATAACAGCACACTTACAATTTATCTCCATGTGTGCAGAATTATACTAGTTTTCCATTAGAAAAAAAGTCATTGACATAATTTATGAGGTCTTGTGCAACCTGAAATTTGGAGAAAAATGTGGAGCTACTAATTTTTCTGAGATTGTATTTTGATAGAGAAATAGGGGTTTATACAGGATATTTAAATATGTTTTCTAATAAAAATACTCATTATTATCAGTAGTATCTATCCGATCTGAAGGACAGATTTGTTTATAAAACATATTTGGATATAAAACAATTGTTTTATATAAACAATTGTTCACAAAAGCTGCTTTACTGGTTGAGACTCACACTTCTTGCAATGAATAGAGTACCTGTAACTTCTTATGCTAAGGGTTTCTATTACTTCAGTTTGCCATTATTTTTTCTACATATCGACATTATACCATCCCTTCTTTACACGTCCTTGCAAAGAGTTTCTAGAGAAATTATTTTTTTCTCTTTTCAGCATAACTATATCTTTCATTATTACCCTCTCCATAGTACCTTCCATTTCCAAAGGTACTTATTATTGCTGAATTTCAAGAATGACCACCCCAAAATTAAAAAAATAAATAAATAAAAACCCCTTAAATGTTAGTACTTTTCTTTTTGTTTCATTTGTCAAATTTTGATAAAAAGCTAAAAGGATGAAGCCTTTCCACAATTCTGAGAAAAATTCTGATTTGGAAGAACCAAAGTGGAATTTACCTGCTTCCCAGCTGCCTATCTGAAAGCTCTAACATCATCTTGACAAGAGCCTTCCAGACGAGCTGTCAGGGGTATTAAGCCCAGGGGCAGAGTCTTCCGAGCACCTAGTCTTGACCAGGGTCACCAGATGGAGCTAGACTGCTCTAGCACCAGCTGAGAAGTACTTTTAGTTCTACCCATAGGGCAAAAGCTTTATTTGTGCTGTGATAACATTACAATCAGATCATTAATATAAATAAATAAATAAATAAATAAATAAATAAATAAATGGAATTAAGCTGAAAAAATAACATAATGGCATTTTCTTGGTGTGGGGGTTTTTTGTTTGTTTGGTTTTGGTTTTTTTGTTTGTTTGTTTTTTTTTCAATCATATCCTAAAGGGCATGTTTTTAAAACTATGGCAGAGCCTGAGTCACTAGGATGGATACTTTCTCACACCAAGGCAACAGCACAAATTACGGGGAAGCTAAGAGAATGCCTATGCTGTGAAGGGTGGAGTTTTATTAACTTTGGGGTTAAAACAGTATGAGATTAAATAAACTTTGCTGAGACTCCAATTTTCAGATTGGGCTAACTCCAAAATTGTCTTGTCTTTTTAATTCTTAAACCCCTAAGTTAATCTAATTTGGCTAAGAACTTCACCTTCTCTTCCCCAGTAGACATACCCGAAAAAGCATTTGTTAATGTAAAGTTAAAGATTTCAACTCTTTCTTCCAGTCTGTCTGACCAGAGATTTTTCAGAAATAAAGTCTTCAGATGGAGGGCCTTAGTACAGAAGATAGAAGAAAAGACATACTGTAGCTGTCTGGAGGTGTCTGGTCATCTATGTCAATCAAAGTCCCCTCTGACCTGCTTCGTGGAATCTCTCCACTGGATAGGGAATCTGTCCCACTACTGGAAGAACTTTCCTCCTAAAAAACAGTTAAGCATATAAAACATCAACAATTTGAAAAAGGGGAAACTGTTGAAGAATAATTAAGCTTTGGTCCTGTGGTACGACATGAAAAAAGTGAAGTTATGGTTTATGAGTAAATTTATGTAGTCTGCCCAAGAGTATCACAATCCTGAGTGATTCTTACTATCTAGTGTACATCAAACCTACCGGATGCTACAGCCACAGTACAATATAGTCCATAGTGAAGTCCAATAACACATAATTAAGTGTCTTGCAGTTAGAACTAAGCCAACTGTACACTAAGTTCCATTCAGT
Source organism: Xenops minutus (assembly GCA_035221455.1). Lineage (NCBI taxonomy): Eukaryota > Metazoa > Chordata > Aves > Passeriformes > Furnariidae > Xenops > Xenops minutus. The sequence continues at coordinate 30,042,111 of JAWWEE010000074.1, forward strand.
AAGTCTTTAATTTTTTTTTTTTCAAAAAAATAAAAATCCTAATTCCTGTTTTCAGATAAGTTTAACTAAAGGGAAAGAGATAGATCTATTACTTTCTTTGTCAATTAATAGTATTTCCATCCCTTTCTGGTTTATTACTCTTCTTATGCGTTTCCCTGAAAGAAGATCAGGTCAGATTTTTCCTTTCAGTCTGTACAAGAATGACTTGACCCTTTCTTCGAGCCCACACCAGAACAGCAACAGCTGAGGATATTCAGGTTTTTCCTTTCTTTTTCTGGCTACAAGAAGCTCTGTTTTTGGGGGGTTTTTTGATGAAGTTTGCATGTGGACTGGGCAACATGAGAGCTGAAAACTGGATGCTATGGTTGAAAGAGAGTCAACAGCAAACCCGTTGACAAGGCAGGGCAGAACAGGTATCCCTTTGAAGCAGGCAACAGAAGGATGAACTTCTACTAACACTAAAGAAAGCAGGAATTGTCATGACTCCTGAAGACAGAGAAGTTGTAGGAGTTTCAAAGGAGCATTTGGTAACCTATGTGCTGAAATTACTATATCCCCCAGAAACAGAAGCTGTGGGAAGTAAAATATTAGAGTTCTTTTGTGCAGGAAAGCTCTTCAAGTTAGTGTTATAAGCCAAGAGATAATTTGGTGACTTTCCCAGGTTCCTCACAGATCCTGTATTTAGTGAGGTACAAATACTGATTATCAATAGATACATTAAAACTTATGGCTAAAAAACAAGCCAAACAAACAAACAAAACTCAAAAGGAAAAAAAAGAGAGAAGGTAAAAATCCAGAAGTTTTGTTGGATTCATACATGGGAGTAGTCCACTCTGTTCAGGAGTCTGAAATATTGCAGACTGCTACTTCTGCAGCCACAATTGCAGCCTAAGCAGATATTGTTTTATCATTTTTAAAATGGGGGGGAGGCAGAGTAAAAAAAGAAAAAAAAAAAAAAAAAGGTTGAATCTGTTTTTGGTGTGGCTGTAAGAAAAAGGAATTTTCAGTTACAGTTCTAGTTGGTGAGTTATAGGAAAAGGAAGCATAACTTATATCCAAGCATTATTAAACAGAAAGCAGAAGCTGGCAGTCTGTTTTCATTGCACAATGTCATGGTTTAAGACTTCTCTTTTTTCATTGCAAATATAAATTGGTATTTTTTGTTCTTCCCACAAGATGTACCTTCAGCTAATGGCACTCTGTTCAGGTACTATTTTGTACACAGACGGTGCAAGGCTGAGGTCAGGCTAAGCTTGACTGTCACCCAGCTGTTCAGAGGACTGTATGGACTTTCAGGTTCTTCTGTTACCCTGAAATCTCTGTTATTTGGCCTTTGAAGTCCTGATTTCAGAGGATGCTGTAAGCTAGCCTCCAAGACCAATACTTCCTCGGTTTCTGCTACTAGTACCCCACCAGAACCCAAGTGGAAACTAAAATGCCTACTTAATCCCAATGCCCTAATTCCAAGATATGACATACAACAACTATATAAAGATATCACTGATCTTTCTGTCTCTGATAAGCATAAGCTTCTTTGATAATGTATACAGACTCCTTCAAAGCAAATAAATTTCGCTTTGTTGCTGCATCTCAAAGTGGTGAAAAACTGAATGCACTGTATAAACACACATTTTTATTTCAGGCTTCTACTTAGATGCTGGGGAGGTTTAATCATACCAGCATAAAATATCCATAGTCTAAAATTTCAATAAATTTACAAAAAGTAAGTTTACTTTTTACATTACCAGTGTACTCATTTCCAGCACTAATCTCTCACTGATACTTACTGATCAATTGACAAATTAATTTAAGAATAGTTCTTTAAATAGTTAAAACACCCACAATTATTTCAGTAGCTGTATAAAGTGGGAGGCAGTAAGTAAGGATGAGGAAAGGGCACAAGAATGCAAATAGATGCACAGGGGCTAAAACAGGAAACCCATGGGGAAGGAGGAGGAAGAGAGAAAGAGAAAGAAAAACAATATCTTTACACCGTGGGAGTATATTGACAGAGACATGATTATAGGATTGCATATGGAAGTTTTATAAATGCTAAGGACTTCTGTAAATAGAATAAGCAATTTCCTAAAAGTTCCCTCTGGGAACTCCTCAAAATGTTTACCCCTAGCCTGGCATAGAGACAGAAAAGGCAGATACTGAAAAGGAAAACCACTTTCAAAAATAATATTCCATCTCCTTGAAAGCATTCCTTGGTGTGAGAGCATGATGAGGGAGCCCTTGTGATTGAAGCATGCCTTCAGACCAGCCAAGAAGAGGATGAAAGAAAGGGATATAAAGATTCCTGGGCAAAAGATGACCACATTTGGTCAGCATGTCAAGGGATGTGGGAAACGCTGGGGACAAGCTGTACACACACTACTGGGTACTGGACAATGTGCCTCCTGCACAGAATTACATGATCATTACCAGGGTTGTGCCCCATCTCTCCTGTGGTCCAGTCTTAGTGCTGGGAATGTCTAAAACTCCAGTGTTTTTGTATGAGACTAAGAAAATAAGAAAACTCAATGATCACCTTTTTCCATGGGTGCATTCTGTGATAAAATAGCATGCCGAATTAATCTTTTGATAACACAGCCCTGTTAATTAGAAACTTACCTGAACAAATTCAGAACAATCATTCACAATAGAAGAGAGATCAATATATATGGCATATAAGCCATATTGAACAGTGGTAAATGGGAAAGGTATAAAACACTGTTGCTGCAAAAAGAGGGAATTATGTATAGGAAGAACCAGAGATCAAGCTTTTTGTTTGCTCTAACTACTGAATAAGGAAGATGTAAACTGACAAGTGCTTAATGGCACAAGGAATTATTTGACTGATGGTATGTCAGCTTCACAGTAGGGAGTGGGCAGGGAATGAAGAAGTGAAGAGGTTGGAAAAAGATCACCTGTGGAGGTGACCAGTGAGTGAATCTGAGTGACTGCTGAGAGATGTGGCATTTTTCTGTATGAGAGCAAGAAACAGTTGGGTTCACTCTGCTGTGGTTTGACCCACAAGAGCAAGGGACTCAGGACTCAGAGTGCTGGTGGCCAATAGGTTGCAGCACTTTTACAGGGGAAGAAAAATACATTAGAGGAAGAAGAAAGTCTCAGGTAGAAAGCTGAGTTTCACAGAAGTCAGGAGAGAGATTTGCTGCAAATGGCAATTTTATTGCATATAATGCCTCCAGAAATCTCTTCCAGGTATTTCAAAATTCAAGTGCACCACGGTTTTTTTTTTCTTTTTCTCCTTTTTTCCCTTTCAAGTCTCTCTACAAAAAAACCCAACAAATAAACCATATCCTGCTGTGTTTAAAATAGTGGCAATACAGAAAATAATAATAAAAAAAAAAAAGCCAGAAGCAAACAGTTCCCCTTGCCTTTGCCCTCAAAAATGAGAAAGAACACATTCCTTTGTGTTTTTTAAATATCAGAACCCCAGAGCAAAGCACTAGAAATTTGCCTTTCATTCCACCTTAATCCTTCACAAGCATGTTGTGTTAAGAACAGAGCTCTCCTGTGGCCATGTCTCCCTATGGCCTCCTACATGCTTTCCATGTAGACAGGGCTACTTATGCATATCCTTATTCACAAAGACTCATGGACGTCATATCCAGAGGATGAAGTGCATGTATTAGCACAGGCAGGACAAGAAATAAAAACAGGTAATGGAGCTGTGTCTCATTTCTCAGGCTCATTTTTAGGTCACTTGGGGGAAAATTACTTACAAGTTATGTAAGTTGGGTTGTTAGTCTTAATTCATAATTTTTTTTCTGAAATATGAGCAAGGTAAATGCACCAGAATGTTAAATAAAGTGTTTCTTATCTGACCAAATACTGAGTATACTGAACTATTTAAATTCTATTATAGAGAGGGAAGAAAAAGAATTCTAAAATTACAATAATACACAGAAGAGAGATTCACAAACGAATCTAAAACACTGCCCGTTCTCAGCAGACTAACACATTTCTAGCAAAACATTTGCTACAATAATAGGCCATATTTTAACAGTCCCTTGGTTCTTGTGGCCTGGAACAGCTTTATGCAGCTCAGAGTTCCGTGGGAGACACTTGAATCCAAGTTACTAATCTGTGATTACAGGGCTGAACTGTGGTCTGCAGTTAATGGCAGCACAGGATAGCAAATGAGACATTCATTTGAAGTGAGGAAGCCTTGGACTTATTTTAGTCTGATGCATGTGAGGCAGTCAAGGAAAAGCATCTGTATCCCACTTTGAATAGGGACAAAATTGACTTTTATTGTTCAACCTCAAGAGTTCTCAAGGATTCTTGATAATACTTGGCAGCTACCTAAATGTTTTAGTATGACCCTATTACTTGCCACTTTGTATAATTATAGAAAAGAATTTTCAATTGATATATCTACTAGTTTAGTCTGTTGTTGTTGCCAAGTTTCGCACCTATTTTTTCAATGTTCTGAAAATGTATCACCCTGTGGGAGCTGCGGAGCTGTTCACAGTGAAACCAGGGCTTAGACTTTCTGCAGACCCAGCATATGTCTGTGTGTCTGCTTGGAACTGACGTAATCATTGCTTGTAATACTTCATCTCAGCTAGTGCTAAAGGGTAGAGCTAGTACTCTCAGCACAACAAAAATGGAAATTGAAGTGGGTCATCCTCTCAGTAGATTTCCACTACTTCACAAGTGGGTTTTTACAGCCTCTGCTCAGCCCTGCATGACCCAGAACTGACTGCTTTACAGCCTGTTTGGAGAACACTATTCAAGCAAAAATGACTATACCATAGACAGTCTCTCTACAAGACAAGTGTCCTTCCTTCCATTACACATATCTATACTTCTAAAATTGCTCGTTGTAAGCATAAGTGGTAGAGCATTTATTTTTAATTATAAATTTTACATTTGTGTATATTGCTTTCCAGAAGCCTCAAGAATATGTAGTTAAGTTTTGATATTGTATTTTGGGTTTCAGCTACAACTCTGAAATACTCCAAGGTTTTCCTTTAGCCTCAGGATAAAAGAAACATGTTGCCTTCTACTTACTTTACTAAGTAACTTCTTGAAAAACAGGAAATGGAAAGTAAAGATATCAGTAAAGAATTAAAGGATCCAACTTTGCACTGTTAAATTGCAATATTTCTTCTTTTTGGTGAACAAAGAAAACTTCACAAATTTATTAGCTTAATTCTTCTATGGACTCATTTCCTTACACCTCTAAAAACAACAGTTAAAAATCACTGAATTCTCACTTCTTGTGTCTACTTGTACGTACTTCGGAAACACAGCTAGTTTCTTCACTTTTGGAGGTTCTATAAAAGCACTTCTGGTTTCTTCACTGAGATTACAATAATACAAGTTCTTATGGACTGATGCCAATGGAGCTATTCCTTCAAAGTGGGTATTGAAAGAACTTTGTAAGGTTAGAAGTTTCATTACAAAACAAAACTTCCATTTCTAGGTGCCACAAGTGTTTCAGTGTCACGATAATGCATGCAACATTGCAGAGCAAGGCAAAGCCTGTATGTACCTTGTTCTGCATGTAAACTAGACCCCTGCTGCTGATTCTTAGGTATTTTCAATGTTTTCTAGGATGAAACAAAAACCTCAACTGTCAACATTTTTGATCAGCCTAGAGGAGTGGGAGCTACTGGGAATTTCAAAATCTTGTTAGTTACTTATATTCCTGTGAACTACACTGTGATCATGGGTTTATAAGTACATGATCTTCAAAGTACTCTATATTATTTTGTTCCCCTAATTTCTTCTCCTCTTTCCACTAAATTAGACTTTTTCTCACATCCAGAGTGCATGCAGGAATTACTTTGGATATTTAACTGAACAGTTTGCCTGTCAATAGAGAGTGGAGATAAGAGCTGAGACGTCTGCGCACTAGCTTGACTTAGCACTCCCAACCCTGCATAGTATTTGTTGTGTCCATCCCTGAGAAAAGCTCATGTCTGAGTCTGCTAATGCCGTAAGTCAGCTTTGAGCAGGATAGATATGAGCTGTGGTCTTTGAGGGCAGGAAGCAGTGGTGGGGGACAGAATAGCAGTAGCATTAACAGAATTCCTTTTTATGTCTCAGAGTTACTGAGACATAAAAGGGAAAAAAACAAACAAACAAAAAACCAAAACAACCAAAACAAAACAAAAGTTAAACAAAAACAAAAACCAAAGACTTCCTCTATCCCAAAGACTTGTTTCTGGCAACACTCTTCCAGCTTTTCCAGTTATATACAGAAAACAGCACATCTTTCAGACAATCAAACCCAGGTCAAGTAGTGAAGTAGTTCTTCATTAGAAACTGATAATCAGGCATTTATGAGTTAGGTGTTTCACAGAAATAATTATTTTTAAATTTAATGGCTGAGCACAGGCAGAGAAAAAATCCCTTATGACTTTTAACATATAATTGTCTCAAGTGGCCCAGTGATGTGATTAAAAAATCCTTCAAGAGCTGTACTCTCTTCACAGCATCAAGGTAAAGCAGAATACACCAAGAAACCCATGCACAGAGCAAGACCAGTGTTTTATTTGCTCACAGCTCTTCAAGTTTTCGAAATTATAGTTGCAATTAGTATTAACAACAGATTTCAAACACCTGTATGTGTAGGATGTTTTTTCTGCTATTTCAGGCAAAGAATGATGTAATAAAGGGATGTGGCTGACACTATGTCAGGATTCAGTCTTGAATATCCAACTGTGGAACAAGGTTGACTGTCAGTATGCTGCCTGGATAGTGACACTTTATTTTGGATGGGTGTAGATTAAAGACACATTAGCAAAACATGCGATGAGAACCTTGAAGGAAATTTAACCTGATATCCAGGTACATAAAAGGTGTCTTTAAGCTTTTGGTGTTCTGGTTTGAGCAAACTGAGATAAGTGCCTGGAGAAGGATGTAGGGGGTCTCCACAGTGTGCTGTGCCTTTGATGAAGCAAGTTAATAGAAAAGCCTCTTTCCATAACCATGACAGAATTTTGCGTCAGCAGAAAGAAAAAACATGTTAGAAGTCCCATACTGTCAGGTGGACCTTTTTTTAAGAAACAACTTTGGTTTGGTATGAGTTAACCTTGGGAGGCCAAAAAAAACCCCAAAACACACAAACACAAATAAATAAATAAATTAAAATTAATGAACAAACAAATAAATAAAAACACCCCAAACCCAACACACCCACTGACCAAAAAATAAATCAACACAGTAATACACATGGAGAATTGGCTTTGCAATGTTTAAACTATGTCAGAAAAGCTTTCAAAACATATAAACTAGAAAAGAAGATAGCCCAGTTGCGTAAGACAAGAATGTTGGGATGAAGAAGGGGGAATCGTGTCAGTCACTTGTTTCATTTCTCCTGGGAAATATAAAGGGAGATCAATACTGAGGTGTTAGAAACAATGGAAGATGGGTGACACATGATCAGCTTAACAAGTCAAAAAATTAATAAAACAGGCAACTACCTGTTTTGGGAAAATAATTACCTTAAATATAGTAGAAGAAATTAAATCCATTTGGCAAGGATTTCTCTGGTTGTAATTAGAGGTTAGTTCAGAGAGTTAATAACTGTAAGCATAATCACTCTTTAGTGTATCCACAAATTACATTTTGCTCTACTTGAATGACCATATAACGGACACAGGGAACATGTACGAGAAATAATAGTTTGATATGTTTGATAGATTTTGATAATATTCACAAGGAAAGACTGTCATCTATTTTTTGTGTATTGATCTGTTTTGACTGAAGGACTTGTTCAATAATCCTTGACAGTTTAGGAACATTGCAAAGACAGCATCAGAGAGAGTCTTAATCACAGAGACAATTTTCAAGGTATACTGTAGAAAGTGCACTTTTCTTTATTACTTTTTATGGCAATTACAGTCCCCAAAGTTTGGTTGGATCTATTCTCCAGAAGTGAGACATCATTGCATTTAAAATATTTGTGCCTGTGTTGTTAATAATAGTCTGAGCTGTCCATTAAACTACACCTGCCAATATTTTAAAGTTATTTTTGACACTATCATTTTGAAGGGAAGAAGAGAGGGGAGCTCATAAAAATGCATTTCGTTCTTTAAAAGCCAAAAACAGTACCTCTCATTATAGTGTAGTCTTTCCCTTTACATAACAATCACACATACTCTTGACAAGCAAAAAGCCCTTATTTCTATCAAATTGAAAATATGTTTAGATGGATAGTTTCTCTACTAATGAAGGACATTTGAGTCTCTGAATTGTACTCTTAATTACTACTTTAACAGTGTTGTTAACTGAATATTTTTACAGAAATAATATGACTGCCAGATTGGCTCTAAGATGGCAAAGATCCAGCAACAAAAAATTAAGTCAGAGGAACATAAACTGCAATGCAATATCAGAACCCATTTAATAATCCATCTCTGACCACTGAAGACTGCACATTTCAGAGGAAGAAGTCCTATCTATGAAAATAAGGCAGAGTTACTTCCAGTATTGCTGATAATTTTATAACCAAAATGAGAGTGATTCTATCTTTAAAAAATATATTAAAAATAATTAATATATCAGTCAATGTTATCACTGTGGATATTCTTCTTGAGGAAGAGAAAAGTTCAAAGATGCATGCTTTTATGTGTCTAAATCTAGTTTTTAAATCTATCTGCCTTAGAGGCTCATTGATTGAACCTATTGAGAGAAGAACATCTATACTTTTGGTCCTTACTGTTTGGTACAATAAGCAGAGTAACATGTACAAACTCATCCATTTTTATGCAGCTATTACAGTCACTCTTTAAAGATTTTCTCTTCTTCTCAGGAGTGAAAGGAAGCATTATTTATATTTTTTAACCACCTTCATTCTCTCCATTACACCACAGCATCAAACCATCTTTTCCGCAGCAGTTCTCCTTTTAGTGATGTATACCATTAGCATAGATGCAATACCTCAATGGCTAGCTAGTTTTCATACACAGGAAAACCTCACTAATTATATTGCGATGGATAGCATTACCCACTGCAAGCATCTTAAAGCTGTATATTCCCTTGTCCTGGGTCCCTGAAGGGCTGGAGTTGGAAACCGTTCCCAAGGTTCTCACCAGAGAGTTGGCTGATCTCCAAAATCAATCAATGAACTGCTTGTACAACAAATTGGAGAAGTCCCCCGTGTTATCCCAGGCATTCCTATGCTGACTTTAATCTCCCATTGTCTCTATTCAGCCCAAAAGGATCAGCAGAGCCTCAGCTTGCTTTTCCTAAGAGCCCTGTCCCTCAGGCTGCTACAGGCATCTTACTTTCCCACTGGTTCCCACTCTTCCTTCTGAGATAACAACACTGAGGGCAAAACTTGATGAATCAGCTAAGAGAACTGTAACTGCTCAGGCATAGCATGAGTAGGCACTATACACTGACGGGTGCCTAACCACACTAGACTTCTGTCCCATTCAGCTCTATAACACCTTTCCAATACCATTTGCCATGATGAAAACACTTAATATTAAATCTTCTTTGTATTTGATATGGCAGTGGTGAGAAGAGAAAGAAGGCATAAAGTTGTTGCTTCCTTCTTTCTTATTTCCTTCCTATCTACACACCAGCACACTGGTTGACACTATGTTAGAGATTTTTAGGGAATTAACATAAGACAGAAAATGAGGGGTCAATGGCTCAAGCTCTGTAACAAAGAAGACTCTCCACTCCATTCACACATCAAAGGGGGAAAAAATCCACAAAGACAACCTCTAAATTATCATAAATTTCATCCTTTTGCATACAAAAAATAGTTATTCTAGTTGAAGACAAATTTTCATCAGTTCCAACACATATGGTTGCTAAACTCAAATAAAAATAATGGCTGGAGTAATAAAGTTACAAATTGCTCAGAAATTCGACTGAAACCCAACTTATCAAATTTCCAGAGTGCACCTCAGACAACCTGTGGAAAATCTTCAGGAAAATGATTCAGAAATGCTGTGGATTATACTCCATCAGTTCAAATTATGCCCCCAGTCTTTTATTTCAGTTATTCTGTCTCAGCAAGCTTTAGTATTTTTCCCCACAGCTGAAGTTACCTCCTTGCTAGCAGAAGTGGAGAGCTGCAGATCAGTAGCTCTTAGCTAGAAACACAGTATTTCAATGTTATGAACAGATAACCTCTGTTCCCTTCTCCCATTCCCCTCTCCCCCCCAAAAAACCCTAAACCAAAACAAATCCACAACTCCAATCACTCCTACACTCCTTCAAGAACTTTTACAAGCAGTAAATTCATTTTCACTTGTGTGGCAGGCTTTGCAAGACCTGGACACTGTCAGGCCTTGTGCCAATCCTAGTGTCAACCTTTTTTTGGCTCACCCTTCACAGACACTGAGCATGGTCACCTTCCAATTTTATATAGACAGAACAATTTCAATATTTTATACTATTAAGTATTTGAAAAATCTGCAGTTCCATGATCTCACTAGCTTCCTACACAATAAAACCCTAGGTGTCATTTATCATCCGAAATCAACTCTGCAGCCATGTGAGATTTCACTCATTAGAAAGAAGTTCTACAAAGTGAAACTGCTCTATAGGTTATTGTCAGGCTACAGAGGTAACAGAAAACTTATCTGAGACCACTAGGATATTTAAACATTATGGAAAACCACACTAATTTTACAACTATTACTTTTAAATGAAATTTTCATTCAGTGTCTAGAGTTGAGGTTTTTCTGGCAGCCTGTCTTGCAGGGGTGAAGGATAATCTCTCTCTGCTGGAATAAACTTCCAACAGTGTCCCTTACATTCACAACAGCAGATTGAAACAAACAGACAATCATCTCAAGTATCACTAAACAGACAAGTGTGTAAAGTCCAGCTACCAGCACAGGCCATTTCTTTTGGGATAAATGACTCTGGGAAGGTGGGGTTTCTATAGTTGGCCAGTTTCAGTCTGATTAGTAACAGCAGAATAATCTTTGCTTCAGACAGAAATAAACCAAATACAAGGTTGCAAGTGAAATAAACTGAAATCCGGACCACACTTACAGCAGTTCTTTAGTACTTTGATTTTCCTAATTAGAAACTTGAAAGCGCCTGCTATGTGTTAGCTCAGTGTATTCAGCCTATTCAGCAACACCTTTCAAATGCCAGCCTTAAAGAAACAGTTTTTCTGATCTTACTTTCATAAGTTCACTCTCTTTGCTCCATTTGTACCAAAATGTGGGAGCAAGAATTCACTGCTTTTCCAAAAGGTCAGTGACTTTGTTGATCAGTGAGATCCTTACCCACCTCACCTCCTTGGCAGCAAATCTTCAGTTTTACACCTTTAAGCAGCTCCTACCTCTCAAGATAATAAGGTTCAAAATGTGTGGTTTTTTATGTGATATACTGCAGAATCATATATGCAAAATTCCACTGTTTATTTTTTCTTAACCAAATTTGTTATTTTATGGTTGGGAGGTTTTTTGTTTTTGTTTTTTGTATGTTTTGTTTTGTTTTTTTAAATAGAGACCAACATACACATTTACAGTGCAGCTGAAAGATTGTTTACGTAAATCAGCTGACTGCTACCATGACACATGTATTCTTGCTCACACTGGCGGGGGTTTCTTGATTAAAGAGTACCAGTGTAATAATGTCCTAAATATCATAAATATCCCTTTAACATTTAATTTAGCAACATCAAATCAAGCACACACTTTGATGTGCACCTTGATGTGTGATGGCAAGTAACTTTGCTTAAGGCATTTCTCCTTAGCCATAATGAGACAGGAGAGTCCTGTTTTATTTCTATCCTACAGACACATGTAATCCTGATTGTGCAATTTATTGAATGTTATTTTGAGTTTCTCTTTTATGGTAATTATACCTCTATACTTCAGGTTATTGATGATGACAAGCAGATATTTGCAGAATACAGGACTCTTCAACAAAGAGTTATCTAGTACAAAAAGGGGAAAAAAAAGCCTCAAGTATATAAATCAATACTCGAATTAAATATGTTCTCCTTCCAAAGCTTCATCAAAACTTTAATTTGGCAAGCATTCTTGGAGATGCATGGTCCCAATGTTGACCAGCATGATGTTAGTTTAGTTCAGCTCCTGTCAGATCACAGCCCAGGGTTATATTTGTATAGGTTGCTTTATCTGTAACAAGGAGAAATATGTACAACTGTGCTTCAAATTTGAATTATCATGATCTAAGAAACAAGTAGCCTTAATGTAGGGTTTTTCTGATAGCTATTGTATAGCTATGTCACATCCATCAAAAGTGACAAGTATCAGGCAGAAGATAATCAGTAAGAATATGGATATTATTTGTCTAATTTGGTGCAAATTTTAGTCTTCAGATCTTCAGGAGATTTCACTCACCTTCACACCAAGCAGAAATAATAGCTACTGAAGAGTCTTGAGAAATGTAGCTAAACAGTTTGCTCTGTTGTGAAAGTTAGTTCAGATAATTTTATTTTACAGTGAACTTATCTCACATTACTGATTTTAGTCTGCCATCATCATTCTGCATGATGATTCACTAGCATTCAAAAAAGTAATTACATTTTGAAGTTCTTTAGAGATTAGTGTTAAAAAACCCTAAGGCTTAACCTGTAATCCATATGGGACCTTTTTGCCTACAGGGAAAAAGAGTGAACTTTCACTCCGCCTTCTCCATGTTAGGAGAGATGTGATTAGTCACTTAAGAAACATGTAGGTTTTTCAGCCTCCCAGATCTACCTATACCAAGACATAGTTTTTGGCACCAGAGGCATGAAAGCTCAAAACCTGGCAAATCTAGTTGTCAGAGTGTTTCATAATCATCAAATTTGATTTACTCATAGATTTCGAAGCCAAAAACCCCAACAAAGCAATCATCTTTACTCTTCCTATGCAGAATCAAGGACATAGACTTTTATCTAGCTCTTACTGGGACAAGTTGTGCTATCACGACACTGTTTATTGAATTGAAAATGTTTGATTGTTTTTAAAAAATCCAATTCTGAGCCCCAGAACTTATGTTTATAAAACTTTATATTCTGTTGGGATCCAAACCAGGGCTTTCTTTTACTTTTCAATTTGTATCTTGCTAGAACTAACTGGAATAGAATCCTTTTGCAAAGGTTGGTACAAATACATAATAAACATTGCCTTGTAATGAGGAACTGATTGTTTAATGCACAAGGCAAGGAAGGGCAGGGGTGGGGGTAAGTGGAGATAAAAAAAGGTTACAAGCCATAAAGTTACAGAATTGGATTGGCAGAATCCTTTGAAGGTCATCTAGTCCAACCTCCAATCCAAGATGGAAAGACTACACCACAAAGAAATTGATAACCACATTCCAGTGTGTTCCACACCTACTGTAAGATTTGTGTAAACATGTGCTGACCCCTTAAAAAATCCAGCTCCAAACTTGTGCCAGACTACTCAGGAAAGCAGTGTAAGAGCACAGGACATGCAAGTGCCATGGGAAGAAAACTGTCACCAAGACCAGGGCATTGAAAGTAACTGCATAAATATCACAAGAGTCCTTCTCTATCCCTAAGTGTTCCCACCCTAAAAAGGCAATTAATTGGAGAGCAAGGCAGGTGCTCATAACACCTCCTGACAGCCTTCAATATTGCTAGGTTTGGCCCCTGTTTTCAGCTATAAGCAGAAAGCACATATCAAAGTGAGATACAAGTAAACTGTAGCTCTAACAGGTAGCAGAAAATTACTGTTGTATACACACACACCTTATGGCAGTGTGTACAATCTCTCGCATGTTTTCATCTGTCTGGTAAAACAACTTACTAGTAGCCAAACTTAGAAGTCTGATATGATTTATTTAAAAAAAAAAAATGCAGTAGTGGAAAATGCAACTTCCATTAAGTTCAAACTTCAAGCAAATTGTCCTGTTTCTGCTATTATTTACTACATGAGATAAGAAGAAATCTAGGGAAATTCTTACTTATCTGGGGAAGATATGAGTAGTGCATATAATACCTTTTGCTGTGTGTTTTGCTGGTTAAAATACACCAGGAAATTCCAAGGTGCAAAGGGCTCTCTTACATATTTTCCTGATTAGTAGCACTTTCCTGTTCTCCACCTGACAGGGCAAGCCAGACAAGTAACTGTGGATGGTATCCAGCTGGCAGAGCATAAGTATCTGTGCTGTGGCAGACAAAAAAGTAACTCCCAAAGTTATTAAATGCACTTCTTTCTCTCCACTGGTGACATAAAGAAATTATGTTAGGATGATGCATGCATTAAGGTCTTGCAATTAGAATCACACACATATTTCAGAGTTCAAACACTTCTGAGTTTTCAAAAAACCCTCAAAAACAGTTATCTCATTGAAGAAGGATCATTTTTCCACAGCTTCCTAAAACATTGAGTTTAGCTTGAATGATTTTGTACTTGGTTGAATCAGTGCAGCCGAAGTCTTATGTACCATCTAGCTATAGGTCTATACAACTTTGCTCCTATATATGGAGTTTGTCCTATATATGAAAAGTGAGGGTCCTGCTTTAACTTTTCTCTTGTCAACCCCTAAGACAGGTATTAGGAACCCTTCAATCAGAAAATGCTTCTGTTGAGAAATTTTAAATGTTTCCTTGCAAAGCTAAGGAGATTTTACAAATATATTTGTGATGTTATTCATTTCACTTGATGTTTGTATACAATGCATTGGAAGCAAGTTAAAAGTTTCAGTCCAGAGCTGAAGAACTAATGTCCACACTAAAGAACAGACTAGTTTTCAAGAAAGAAGAGGGAAGGGAAGGGAAGGGAAGGGAAGGGAAGGGAAGGGAAGGGAAGGGAAGGGAAGGGAAGGGAAGGGAAGGG
>JAWWEE010000074.1:30056869-30075948 GCA_035221455.1 Xenops minutus
CCGGCACGGGAAGGGAAGGGAAGGGAAGGGAAGGGAAGGGGAACAAACTGGCATTACTCATGTTCAAGGCACTATAATTTCATGCAGAGCAAGAAGTGACAATTAATGCTGCAAGAATTAGGGCAGTACTATGAATAAATTGATAATTCTTGTGTCTCTGCTGCGTCTCACCCCTCCCACCTTTACAGAGATCCTGTTAAGACTAGTGGATCAGAGAAGGTTATCATCACATCATAGCTTTTCCTTCAGGGCTCAGAGTAGGTATTGCATGAGATCATGTATGAATAAAAACAAACCACTTCAAAGTCTTGTCAGCTGACCCTCCCCCAAGTTATTCCAGACAATGCCATTTCCTTTTAATTACACAGCTTAGTACATGTAGAAAAACAGTTTATTTTCCATGTAAATACATATCCAAAGTTTGGTTCCATTTAGGATCATAGGACAAAAATTAGGCTGTATAATTTGCTACTGATGGGTCACAAGCTTTGAGTCTACTCAAAATTTTAGGTTTTTTTACAGGTGTAGGCTCAGATGGGAACTTGAAAAACTCCATGTCAAGTTATTACATGAATGTTTTGTGATATGTTCAGCCATGGGGAAAGGAACTGCTTGCTTTGGCATGATTGCAAGATGCCTGGCACAATGGACAAGTAAGGCTGTTGGCAGTTCTTATTAGTAAATAAAGATGCAGCCTGAAATAATATCATTATATCTAACTAGAGGTCAGTGAAGATTAAAGTATGAATCAATGATTTAGAATAAATACTTGTGAACCCTCATGTATTGCAGGGAAATATTATATGCCTCCATGGAGAGAGAGGAAGAGATTAAAGAATTAATTAGGAGCAAGCCTGGAATAGAAGCAGGGTCAAGTATCCCAAGTTTTTAAAGTGTTAGAAAAGAGACGAAATCATGTGGCATTGTGCTTGAGGCTAAGCCTGCTCTTGGGGATGCCCTTTGACTGGATGGATGGATGGATGGATGGATGGATGGATGGATGGATAGCTGCTCCAGAAAAGAGTAATCCTACATCTCGTTTGCATCAGCGCTGGTGCTTATCTAGTCTCACCAGGAGCTGGTCCAGGCACAATGACTCAGTGTTCACCTCTGCTGGCCTGTGTGAAGTAATAGCAAGGTATGAGAAATGGGACTACCCCATTCAGCAGCAGGTAGCCATTACAGCAGCTTAAATGGAGTCCAAGAATGTACCCAAAGTAAAGTGGAGCTCACCATCTCACAGGTATGCAGCAGAAGAATACAAAGTTTTGTAAGTACTCTGGAGGAAATGGCAAAGTTTACTACTACTACTGTTTACATACTGAACTCAAATAATCGTTATCTAGGGGCTCTTGTAAATGCATATCCCAAGCAGAATACCTCAGAGACTCTCTTCTGTGCTGCCAGAATACTCTTTGGGTTTCCATACTATTTTAGCCTGTAGTCACCTACACAGGAAGAGAAAGGCAGCATTTGGGGGGTATATAAGGTAGTTTTCAGCTAAATAATAAGCCAACTTTTTCCAATCAGGCTGGCCTACAAGGTGAAGTTCAGCTGTGCAAGGAAAGAACTCCTACTGTTACAGTGTATCAGTAATTTATCAGTATATGCCTCCTATAAAAGTCCGGGTACATCCAAAGCTAGAAGCTTTTGCTCATCATCAGGACACCAAACCAGAAGTCAAAACGCCCCTTGCTTTAAGCTATAAAACTGTTCCATTTTCTGAAGTTTCAAGTGGTTCAAAGCCCTGAATCAACTTCACCACTGCTCCTTAGCAGGAATACTGCAGTGCCTCCACGTATTGAAGTACACAACTGGTGCTTTAAGTAAGTTCTGAAGGGTGGGAAGGGAAGGTCAGTGAAAAGTGATATCACAGTGCTTGCTCACAAACCACAATTAACATTAGAACAGACTATGAAGAACCATGGGAAAGCCTAATAAATCAGACAAGATTAGGTTTGCTGTAGATTAGAAGAGGTGCTTTCAGAAGAACTATTTAAAATTACTCATACACATTGATTTCTAAACTAGTTGAAGTTTCTTAGGAAAAGTTTAAGCGTGGTCTTTGGCAGTTTAAAAAGGATGTACAGAAATGCAAGTAGGATACTAATCTGTACTGAGAAGCAGAGGAAAATATGGTAAAATATTTCAGAGCCAATAGGGATATATGTTTTCCATGAGTATATGCATCACACTGGAATTCAGTTTCTGGAAAAAAAAAAAAAATACTAAACAACAACTAAAAAAAAAAAAAAAAAAAAAAAAAAAAAAAAAAAAAAAAAAAAAAAAAAAACAAAACTATTTTCTCCTGAAATTATAGAGTTGAAGGGGATGAATTGAAAATAATTCAAGAAAGAGGGGCCAGGAAAATTATTTCATTAAGAAAAAAAAAAAAAGACAGGAGGTACTAAACATTTTTGTGGTAGCAGCAGGGTATGGAACACCAGGAAAGGGATGATATAGAAGTAGCTCTTTTTATCCTTCCCAATCATGTTTCATTTCCCATTGTGGGATCTGTGAGGTAACTGAGAATCCTATGCAGTAGAAGAAGGGATAAGAAAGCCTATAGTTCTAGACAGAACTGTGCTTATCCTTTCCAGATTTTGCTACAAATATGCACCATGTTTGCAGTGTAGAAATGTGATGTGCTACAACTGCCATTACAGCTCAGCTCTTCAGACAAGAGAACATCCTTCAGAGATCATCAGATTAGGTTGACTAACTGGCAGTTCTTTCCAAAATAGAAAGCCAGTCTTCTGACTTTTTCAGCAGCATGATTTATATTTCTGCATTGTATGTGTCTTTGGTGTTTGTTCCACTTATTTTGTATTCATATACCAAGGGTCGATTTCCCTGCAGGGACTTATACCAAAGTTTACAGTAGCCTAAAGACAAGTAGTTTCTCAAGAAGCTTGAGTTTATTTGTTGTGGAAAATAGAGAAGAACGGCATCCAAATTCTGAGATAGTGAATTTCAATTTCTTTTCTTTCCTTGGAAACCATTCATAGAGACCTCTCACAGATAGGCCACCAAACACAAATATTCCTATGCCGCAGTGGGGAAATCATTATGAATGAGTTAAAAGTTGAATAACAACAAGTGTGCAATTGAACCCAGTTAGCCATTTTCATAATATGGAGGAAAAAAAGGATGAAGAGAGATGGCACAAGACTTTGAACCAAATATTTAAATGCTCAGTAAACCCCCTGTTGCAACATATTGCTGTAGCAAGTCTGAAGAAGGGCAACAAAGCTGGTGAGGGCTCTGCAACACAGGTATTATGGGGAGCAGTTGAGGGAGCTGGGATTGTTTAGTCTGGAGAAAAGGAGGCTCATGGGGGACCTCATTGCTCTCTACAGCTGCTTGAAAGGAGGTTGTAGCCAGGTGGGGTCAGTCTGTTCTCTGAGGTAACAAGAAATAGGACAAGAGGAAATGGCCTTAGGTTGTGTCAGGGGAGGTTTAGGTTGTCTATTAAAAAAAAAATTCTTTACCAAAAGACTTGTCAAGCATCAAAATAGGCTGCCCAGGGAAGTAGTGGAGTCACCACCCCTGGAGGTATTTAAAAAATGTGAAGCTGTGGCTCTTAGGGACATGGTTAGGTGGTGCATGTGGCAATGCTGGGTTAATGGTTGGACTTTATGTTCTAAGAGGTCTTTTCCAACCTAAGTTATTCTTTGATTCTATGACTCTGTATAATTAGCCTGTTGAACACATTCCCATAGGATATTTTTGTACTATGTAGTTTAGTGAATATGAATGTAGGTATTGCTTGGTTTTAATGTACCCAAGGCAAACACCATTCTCTGGCTTCTAGCATGACAATAACCCGTTTGAATTTGTGTTGTTAATCCTGTTGTACATGTCCCACCCACACTGTGAAACTGTTTTCAGTGCCTAAGTTTAGTGTTGGAGAATTTCTTATTAACTACTCTCAAGTACGTAGTTTTGGGCTAGGGAAAGTGTTTCTAGTGTGGCAACTTGTGCTTCCCAAGATCTAACCAGAAGGATATTACTATACCTCCCTCCTCCCCTCCCTCCATCAGGAGGAGGCCTATTTCCCTTTCATGGTAAAGCCAGTCAAAAGCTACTCTCAAGCCTCAAGAATTTTGATGTGTCCTTAAAAAAAAAAAAAAAAAGTGTTATTAGCTGAATGGTAATAACAGGTGGGAAAAGTACAAGAACTGTTTCTTTCTTGTCTTTCACTTAAATGTGTCTATTTTTGAGCAGACTGGGCAGCTCTGCTTGTTATTTTTTAGCCATAAAGGGAGTTGGTTCAAGATCTGTCAGCATGATAGGTCTTGCCTCCATTTATGCTGAAGATATATATTTCAACAATCCTTCAACAGGAAATGAATACTTTAGTGTTCAGAAGTACATATGCTCTTTAAACTCTATTTCTCTCATTTCTAATAGCTGCCTAATTCACAGGGAGGATTGCTACATGGTGTTCTGCATCCTGATCCCAACTCATAAAGCCAGGGACCAATCCAACGGCTGCATGCATGGAGTGTTCTAATTCATATAGTATTTCAATAAAACCAAACCAACCAATCAACCAACAAAAAAAATAAACCTACGAAGGTGCATGTGCTTACACACACACACACACACACACACATCTACAGCTGCTCATTTCAAAGAAGTAAAAAGACAGAGAAAGCCAGCTTAATATTGATTGATTAAAAATTTTAAGAGGTTCACTATTATTGAAGCTCTCAGGAAAGCTAATCACCAGCACCTAGGAAGTGCCTTTCTCCATATATCCCAAATCACTCTAGGGTACAATATCATGCAATTCAAAATGTATGAGTTCTGCACTTTTTCCAGAGGCACCTGGAACTAACAATGGCCAAAAAGATAGTATTGGACTGATACAATAGTAATAGGTAAAAATCCACTCTGATGTTTCAGATCCTTCAATATATTTTAAACATAACTAGCAAAACATACTTGAAAAAAAAAAAAAAAAGGCAAACTCACCATTCTGGAAACCAAGAGTTTCTTCCTAGATTCAAATTATAGTTTTGTTCAAGACATCAGCATTGTTGAAGGAGCTCTTATTCTTGTTCCAGCTTTGAAAAACTCCAGCGTGCTGAGGGTTCAGGTAGGTGCTGGAGCACACCTGGCAAGCCTCCCTCTTCAGGGTTCTGAGCAATGCCTGCTGGAATGTGTAGTCTAGCAGATACCTGGCACCACTTGTTCAAACAGACAGCAGTGAGCAATGGGACTACAATACCCATAATTGCCTTCGGCTGGTTTATGATTACACCTGAAACCGGGAGAGGTGGTGTAGGAGTTTCACCTTAGGGAGGAGAGATAAACGTGAAGAGGAGAGAAGGAGGAAGCATGTGCTGCTTGTGTGCCACTGGAACAGAGTTAGGGTCTTCTACTTTCACATGCCATGTTGCAGATATACTGAATGGCTGGGAGGGGTACGAAGAGTGGCCTTCTGATAAAGATCAGATTAGAAATAATTAGATTTACAGGCAGTGAGTACAATGACTGAAATTGCATAAACCTGTATGACCGGTTTAGGTATGTGAGAGAATCATACAACTGGGTATAAGGAAGCAGGGAAGGAGGGGTGGCAGCGTTCTAGGATATCTACAGAGGAGGCTAAGCAAAGACATGGGAGGATGAGGAGGAAAGGGTTCCCTTTTAGCCCTATGTCCTTGAGGAAATAGTAAATTTTCCCATATATTATATTGCAGGTGCTTTTCTCAGTGATTTCAGAAATTTGTAGAATAAAGTTTAGAAGGACAAAGATTACAGGCACAGAGAGATAAGAAAAATGGTCTTTGTTATTTGTTCCTTGTGGTTTTATGGCACTTAAGACTCACAGCTGAAACCCCCCTTCCATGAAAAGAGGTTTCACAGGTTTTCTAATCCTGCCTCCAAAAAGCTGAATTATAAATCAGCTAGGATCAAAAAATTGAGAAAGACAGAATCCGGGTTGTTTATGGCCAAGATAGTGTCAATACTGGTGGGCAATTTCCACCAAGTAAGCTACCTGCCAAAATAAGTGGTTCTGTTTGACCAAGACTGTAAATAGTCACATGCTAGCTTGAGATAACATGCATGGGAAGTGGCAGCCATGTCTTCATTCTTTGTTTGATTACAGTATGTGCTTTCCCCTTCACTGACTTTTTCTTTTTTGTTTGCTTGTTTAAATAACTACATATTTTGATGGCTAAACCTAGCAATGACTGTAGGGCCAAAGTGCACCCTTAAGTTCTGCATGGAAACTTATTTTATTTGCTTACAATGGATGAAATAGCTGGGGCAGAAAGTAGCATATACTCTTGGACCTGCATATCTGTTTGATGCAGTTTTCATCAGAAGAATGGAAAACATTAAGGCTTCGCTGTACATTACATATTGTTCTCATCCCATTTGTTTCAGTTGTTCCTACAGCTCATGAGAAAACAAATGCCTGGCCCATCAAGCCATTAGAAGAAGGGTACCATTAACCTTAGGCTATGTGACATTTACCAAAATAATTATTTCCAATGCAAGTTAGCTGTGGTCACTACACCATAATTTATGCATGAGTGTGGAAGAGGAAACAAAGGTACAATGTCAGGCCATTTTGGATATAAAAAAATCCATGGTCAAATATACTATTCTTCCCCTGCCCCTCCCTAACAGTGGAAAAAACAACTTCCACAGCAGAGAATATTCAGGCCAAAGATGTTTACACATGAGGGAGCAGCGTAGGTATACCTCCCAATGAAAGAACAATTAATAAAGGTGTGAGGGTGAAAACTGTTTTTCTGACAGGTCTGTGATAGAAAATGTTTAATATTTTGGTTATGCTGACAAAAATGGTCTTGGCTGTTTTCAGTGATTCCAGGACCATGAGTATAATCTATACCAGCAAAAGCACTTCTGCCAGTTTTTTTGTCACATTAGTTAGGGCTACTACCAGTATCCACCATAGCCAAAAATCACATTCTGAAGAGATATACTAACAAATGTTTCTAAAACAAAGCAGGCTTTGCAAACACTAATGATTACCCCACCCAGGCAGGAAAACCCACTTTTGCTGATAAATGGTGAACCAAAGCAATCAGAAAGCTTTTACTGGGTTTCTGAGTGGCAGGATACAGTTCTGGGCAATATTAAACAACAACAACAAATAACCAAACAAAAAAACCAACCAAACAACAACAACCAAAAAAAACCAGCTCTCAAAGCATGTTGTATCTTCAGCAAGCTGTTTCTTAGACTTTAGTCAAGATGAAGAATTAATTTAAAAAAATCTGTTGCGTCACATTTTAATAAATACATAGAATTTGTGGCAAGAGTACCACAGTATGGAAAACTACAGCCAAAACACTAGTGTTTACTGACACTACTGAAGACAACTGACTAAACTGGAAGAACGCTGTCCAGCAATGAAGTTTCTGAGGAAGATGCTATATTGAGCAGAAGAAGCTATATCTGTACTTATTAGATCTGCTTGTATTATGGAAAAAACAAACAAACAAAACCAAACAGTTTCTCTGATTCCCATGTATCAGGAACTAGAGAAAAATCATTGTTTTCCTCTAGTATTTATCTTAGGGAAGAAATGAGTATACTATGCCTTTATCTTGATTGAACATGAAATTATATAAAAGGGAGTTTCGGTTTTTTTTAATAATCAAAAGAAAACTTTAAAGAGGATCATTTTATCAAGAGATTAGTAGGAATAGGTAGCTTGAAAACTGAACTGAAGAACATCAGGACAGGAGCATTCCTGAATGGTGAGCATATGGTTGCCAAAAGGGATTTGGAGGAAGAGCTCTGAAATTGGTAGAGAAAGATCTCTTTCTCTCTTGAAATAGCAAGTGGGTTGGAACTTGTGCCCTAGGGAAAGACTCACAAGTTTTCTTTTGTACGATGAAAACATCTGTTTCCTCTCTGTAACTAAAGCTGTTTAGTTTGGTTAGTTGCTAGATTACTTTATGCAAAGAGTGTTTATTAAACAGACTATTTATTTTTGTGTTTACACCATTTTCACTCTGTCTCTAGCAAACTTCTCTCCCACAGCTGAGTCTGCTATGCTCTGCAGGGAATGATCACTCATTCCATTCCCACAGAGAAAAGGTACAAGGAGACTTCAAAAGAAAGAAAACAAATTTGGCTTGAGCATACAAGCCTACAACCTCGGTCAGTAAGACACATGTGAAGACCCCCAGGGCCTAAGCAGTGTTTTGCAGAGGCCAATCCTGAAGTCCTTGTGGTGATGTCTACAGATCCCTGTAGCATTACACTGGGCAAAATAATAACATCTTTCAGGTCAGTAACCCCCTATTTTGGTCATAGTTTCTCATTAAATCCCACTTCATTTATATTGCATGTCACTGAGGAAAATGTTCCATGTGACAGTAAAAAACATTTCTGCAGGCAGAACGAGTAAGGCAAAAGAATGGAGTCCAGGCCAAAAAATTCATGTCTTGAAGAGTAATGAGCACTGAGGCAAGAAAAATACTATTTTGCCCTGGATTTCTGTAGAAATTCCTAGTATGCTGTACTCAGCCACACTAGGGTTTAAAATAACTGGTTACTAGAGAAGAAGCAAATAAGATTTTTTTTGTTGTTGCTTTTAGCTTGATTTTCTCAGGAAACAGGGTCTATGTGATCATGCTGTGTCTAAGACTCCAACTGATCTAGTTTGTGAATCCATGAGCCAGTTCAGTTTAATGAAGGAACAGAAACCTCAGATTGGGTAAAATATTATAAGTTTCATGAAAAAAAGGCCCATCCAGGTAAAAAAGAAAGTTGAAGATCTCCATGGAGGAAAGGTTACTGTATTATTAGACCTCAGAGAATCACAAACTAAACAACAAATGAAAGAAGGACTGATATCAAAGCACAAAATCCAGAGAAAGTTTCCTTTTTAATAGGTAAAATCCAGTTCAAAACAGAAATTCCTGAGCAACTGAGATCCAAAATCTCCTCTTGCTCATAGGAAAATGTAGACTTCAAGAACCAGAATCTGATGTCCTTGTAGATCCCAGGCACTTCTGTTGAATTAAGTAGTAGGTGGATAGCTTTGACCATACAGTTTGTCAACATGGACCTGTTTTTCAGCAATGACTATGTTAAGAACTTGAAAATCTGGCCACTGGTGCCTCATTGGGAGTCAGGAGACACCAGACACTCTTGAAAGACAAGCCTTTGTTTAGGTGTCTATATGGAAAGCAGCTGCTTCTGAAAAACAGATTTGAGGCACCAGAGTAAGACCTAAAATCTGCATTATAGCACCTTTACCAACTTAAAACTGATTATCTCCATGTTAAATAGGGGTTGGAAAATGAAAAATAATAAAGGTTTCATCATCTTTGCATCATTTCCAGCTGAAAATAAGTGTTTACTAGCTGGGGTTTCTTCCTTTTTCTTCAGGTTGATAAAAATGCAATTTTGAAAAGGCCCAAAAATTTAAATTTTTTGTGTGATACCTTCTTAGAAATTTGAACAATTATTTGCTAAATATCTATCAATTACAGCATAATTACAACTTTTACCTGTAAACAGATTATTCATCCCTTTAAGACAGATTTTTATCTCCTGTAATACTGGAGCTACTAAGCCCTGAAAACCTAGAACCACAAATTCATTGTTTTCTTTGATGTGAAGTCAGAGTTAGCTTTTGGGTCTTATTCCTCCAGTTGAGAACATTTCCTCAGTTTTGTACATAACATTTGTCCTGTTTTAATAACAATTTATCCTGTATTAATAACAAACATAAATGTGATTGATTTTTCGAACTGTGGCCTAAAAAGGAGTTAAACAAGAAGTGAGCAATGGAGTTGTGAAGGAAACTAGAAACCAATTTCTCGTCCCCTTCTCACAATAACTTGCCTCCTTAATCCAACAGCATGATACTGTTCATTGTGACATATCCTTGAAATGTGGTCTATTAAAATAAGTCAGGTGACTGCATATTTCTGCGATAACTCAAGCAATAGTCTAAGCTTGCTACATCATTGACCTATCATACCCACTACTTTATGTCTAATACCTTAAGTATTCATTAGTCATATTTACTGTGTAGTATAGCATATAAAAAAGTATAATGAGTCTGGATTTCAAAAATGTCTGTAACATGAAAAACAACTTCTTTAACACTATCATAGAATTGTATGATTGATTACATTTTATTTGTCAATTACTTACCCATCATATTTGAAGATTAAAAAGTACAGGTTTTGGTTGCTTTTTTTATCTGTTCTCCTTAGGTAATATGATCATATTTAGTTTTATAGTGGCACAAATTATTTAAGTTCTACTATGACTTTGACACATATTTGCAATACAGAAATGTGGATCTGAGCTCTTGCTCTCTATGTATTCATTACCTGGAAAAAAGCACTGTTTCCTACCATCAGCTATATCAAGCAAAGGAAAAATCCTGTAACAATGCAAAGAAAATAACCTACACCACTGATAAAGAAACTATTCAGCTATGTAATCACTCAAATGTTCAATTAGGTTTCCAAGTCAACAAAATATCAGTTAATCTTGTTGTTGTTGACATAATTCAGATGCATATTTAACCACGTATTTTGGTGTTTTGCTCTTTATCATACTTACATTGCATATGTATATGTGTTGGGTTTTTTTATTGTGCTGGAATTTAAGAGCTGTAATATGTATTTCTCAACTCCACAAGCAACCAGTACTAACCAGATACTCTCACCATCTTGGTAATACTGTCTCATCTTTTGATAACTGAAATGTACTTTTGCAGAAGTTCTACAAACAACCACCTGATCTACCAAATACTGTTTCTGAAACTGAAATCACTCTCCTGTAACAAGAAATTTCTGGTGCACTACGAGCACATCACAATTACTCCTAATACAGAATGACCCACTCCACTCCTTTCAGAAATACTATTATTATCATCCTTACACATGAGAAACAGAACCTGGCTTTAATTGCCAAGTGACCCCAGATGGCTAACCTGAAGCACCTAGTAAAGGCCTGGACAAAGCCTTTAATGTGCCTACCAAAAGGGAAGTTCATTCCTGGCTGCCTTAGGAGTAATAGGGCTGGAACCCAAGAGCATTTCAGCTGAAAAGCCACTCCCAGACATGGCCAGCTCTGGGCAGAGCTATTGTTACCTCTGGGCCCACGATATTTAAAAGAGAACCGTACTCCAGTTGCCTCTGATTAGCATAATGACTGTAATTAATGCCTACACCACCAGAGCAGTGTGTGCTGGTCCAGCAGCCCTCCACCCACGGCTGGCACCCCCGGCCATTTCCTGCAGGAGGCTGCAGCTGAGCACTCCCTTTGTCTGCTGACATTTTTGCACTAAGGCTTCTACTATAAGAGAATTGGTAATGCAAGAAGACAATACTCTGATTTCATCTTCTGCTAACGTCATGATTCTTTTTCTTTTTTTTTTTTCTTTTAAGGTTTTTGGTTTTTTTTCAGGCTTTCAAAGTTTCCAATTAAAAATTACTTGCCAGCTTAGAGAAAACCTTCAAGGAGCAATACAAAGTATGACTTAAGAACATCATATGCTGAGCATGCAGTTATAAAAGGGTAATAATGCTAGTTCTTCAGCTGTTAGTAATCAGAGCAACTCTGCTGAAGCAAGAGGAGTAATTCCAATTTTCATCTTCTGAGGAACTGATCCCTACCAAACCTGTTAAACATTGGAACATCACTTCAGCACACTAGGTCCCTGTTAACTGAAAGTTGTAGAAATGGGAGCATATTTGATTTAGAGGTCTTTATGAGACTGTTCTGGAAGGCAGGTCCCTGCAATGCACTGAATATTTTCAGCACTGGGAGTGCTCTCTAAAAAATCTTGCAAGGTTAGTTCCTCTTGCCTTTATTTTGAATGCAATGATTTATCTTTGTTGACACGTACAGGACAAGATAAGATCAAATAATGAACTGCTTTAAACTTCTTTAAATGACATGCGTCGTTTCAGTGAACATTTTCCAGCCAACAATACAACCCATGCTTAACCTGGCATCTTCCAGTGCCTCACACAATTCTCTTTGTTTTTTAAATCCAATGCAGTGAGGAAGCTGTGATTATTCAGAAGCAATGAAATTGCAGTTCTGCTGATTGTGGTGTTAACAGCTGCGACTTTGATGACTTCAGAAAACTCCGAGTTTAGAACAGCAGTGGCACTGCTTTGTGGCTGAGAGTTCAAGTAGGAACAATGAATAAAAAGGGTAGTAAAGCCATCTCAAAACAGTAAAAAAAATATGTTGCACTTCAGTAAACATGCACTACAAAGTTAATTGGTCAAAGATGTTTTTGAGCAACTGGATTGCAGAGAATCCATGAAGATTCCATTTGCATGCATTTCTTGCTGAAGGTCAAGATCCATGACATATACAAATTAGACAGTGATGCTGGTACACTTCAGCAAAATGCTGAGACTATAGTAGTGCAAATACAAAAGCACATAAGAAGTGCCCATAAATACTTGCACGTATAAACCCTTACATTTTTGCTTTTATATTATTAGCTACTATTTTCACTTTGTTAGTTTACTGCCATTGGACTTAATTTCTATATTAAAAAATACTTTTTGGAATAGGGAATCATTATCTTACTTTATTAATAGTGGAAAAAATAATAATAATTAAATACAAATATTATTTTTTTTAAATATGAGAGAAAAGAACAACTTATAAATCTGAAAAATTTCAGAGAATAGTCTTCCTGATGAGTGCCTTGAAATGGATTCCTCAACAACATCTGGAAGCTGTAAGTCATGATTTTTTCCCCTCATAAACATGTAAAATCATATACAAGTTCAGTCATGATTGTTAAATTGTGGATCAAAGCCATAGTTCATTATAATGGAGTATTTAAATACGCCTACAAAGAGCATTAATTACCAGTGCCACCAGGCCCGTTGTTACTGCCTTCACTGCTTTTAAATACAGACACTGTTACTGTTTTGTTGAACAAATATACATATTTCTGATCTGGTATTAACAATCTTGTGAGGTGACACTGTCTTGCAACAGGTATGACCTGTCAAGCCTCTGACACTGAGAGGTCGAGGCTCCTGTGTGTGACTACAGGCTCCTGTTCCTCTGCAATTCAGGCCACTTCTCATGCACTGCCAATGCATTGCCTTCACTCTGGTTCCTTTATCCATGCTTATTTGCTGACCAAGAGCACCTTGAGCATACTGGATTGCTCAAGTGAAAAAATTTCTTCCAGGACTCATTCCTCTGGGCAAAATAGTGCTGCTTCCATGCCAGCCCCTTGACTCAGGTCTCAGTCTCACTTCCCCCTTTCCATTATGTAGAATCTTCATCATGCATTGAAGCAGATGAATTTTCACAGGAAATATACTAATAAAGTTGTAAAATCTGTCAGTCACAATTGTATTTAAACCCATTAATCTAAAGCACGTCTGCATGCCTGTTTCTCCTAAGGTTCTATGAATAACCACATCTTCTATAATTAGTGCCCCTTCTATTCAAAGTTTGACTGAGTGCTGGACATGGAGAAATGTATTTATGAGCCAACAAAAAATGTCATAAAATACTTTGATGAATTTGAGTGTCTAGATTTCTTAGCCACACCCTCCTCGAAACTCTCCTCTTCCTGGGAGTCTCAGGCACCTTCAAGAATTTCTAACTTCACAACTTTTTGGTGGATTTGTCCTTGACAAATCATTCCTGCCAAAATGTCTGTGGCAGTTCAGAAATTACACTCTTCACAGATTTTTATCCTTTCTTCTTTGCCAAGGATTCTGTAGCTAGAGCTCTTCTAGCATAACGTATCAAGTGAGTGTTCCTCATTGCATACATAATCTGAAACTGTGGTTTGAAAAATCTAATACTGCAGCCCCATTCTGCCATTTGAATTAGAAGGTGCTAAGCTTTACTTGATATTTTATTTCTAGATTTCAACAGTGTGAGTGGAGAGAAAGAAGATTGGTCTTTTACTGCAACTTCTGTTGGAAAGATCTCTTTGGAATTTTTCCATGTAACTAGTATGAAAGAGGGTGATTTTTAAAACTTGAAACACTGCAATCAGTTCAAACAATCATTTTAAATTCCTTCTTTGCATGTCTCCCAGTTTTCCTATTGTAACAAGTTCTAGTCAGTTCAGAAATTAAAACCAGTGCTCCTCTACACATCACAACTTTCTTTTTTCTTTTGCCTGAAAAAGTAACATCTCATTTGTGTCAATTTAATAAAGTTTTATAGTTTGGTAAACAACTACAGAGTTATCACATACAACAGTAGTATTATTACAGTCTGAAGCCACGCCAAATTCCAACCATGAGCAAACAGAGCCCTTGCCATGTTCATTTTGCTACCTAGGGTACTAAGCTCTCCATAGTATTGGAATCCTTACAGAAATTACCATGACAGGTGTTGAGCCTCAGGACTGAACAAAATACTGTAACTTTATCACTACAACTTCTCCACATTGAGTAATCTTCCAGACTCTATATGAACCTTTAGTCATTATCCAAGTGTGCTTCAATAGAGTCAGATTCTTTTTCTTGGGGAAGTTTACTCTATCTTCAGCCATAATCGCATACCATTTACAAGAAACCATTGCAGGAACAACCCTCACAAACTTAAGATCCATGATTTCTCTTAGCTCATTTTGAGTAACTGGAATTGTGCATTTGTTTTGACCTTTTCCTGTTGTTGTAAAATACCAGGATCACACATGCTTGGAAAAAACAGTAGAAACAAGTTTTACTTGGCTTTTGAGAGATAGGCACGTCTTCAGCTTATTTGGTACAGTGAGCTTGTGATGAAAATCTTGATATTATAGGACGATTAATGCAACTCAGAAATTTGTTATTTGCCTTTTTAATTCTTTCCCCTGGGAATACTGAAAACTTACCAAGTCACTTTGTGGTTGCTTGAACAGTAAGAGCTTTGGTGCCTCAAACTTCTTTTCTGATTTGGGGACCCTTGTTAAGTAAACGTTTCATCTGAGTAGTTAATCAGAAGTAATTCTCAATTAAAAGCTACATGATGAGAGAAATGGAATGCATAGTCACAGACTGAAATAGAAACCCTATTTGAAAATATTCAAATAACAGTGAGCAGAGAAAGTGTTTTATTTCCTAGAGTTGCACCAAGGGAAAGACTTTGGTGGCCTCTGATGAAATGTTTCAACTGTATTCCTGGGATAGTACTGTTTTTTTCTTGTTTCAGGTGCTGATAAGTACAGGCAATTACTACATCAAGAAAAAAAGTTCACTTTTTGTTAGAAATATATTTCATTTTTTCAATTAAAGTGTTTTAAACACATTCCATTTTATATATATTTAATTTTATCTTCAGAAAAACGTTAAACTTTCTCATTATTTTATTCAATGAGTACTTATTACATTTCTTAAATTATAGAGGTCTCCTGACAATGAAACTGTCTAGTTGATTTGGATTTATTTGTTAACCATTCTTTATGAAGTAATCTGAGACAGAACAGAATGTTTAACAGAAAGTCAGAAAGTTAGGTTCATACTTGTCTGGAGAAGGAGTACCTTTTCCTGGTTCTTAGGTAACTAGTTGTAACAACTTTGTTAAAATAGAACTTTAGAGGAAAAAAAAATTAAAAACATTTCCAATGAACCCTCTTTTCCTTAAAAAAACAAACAAACAAAAAAAAAAAAACAAAACCACACACAGTCTGTGAACTTCATAAAAATACTTCTATTTAGAAATATTTCCAATAGCAAAAGGTAATTAAGCAGAGATTTGGACTACAAAATTTTAATCTCTTCTTTTATTTAAGAAACATCCTAAAATCACACAGATTTTAGGAAAGTGATACAGATTTTTTAATCATAGTCCAACCTCAGCACAAGATCTACCTTTAGCTAGTTGCCTCATATGAAGTTCCCATATGACATAGGCCAAATTTTCACTAAGTGCCAGCTTTGGTGCAAATGCCACTTGCCATTACTTCTCATTTGATTTTTGAAAAGCAGGAAACCAGAAAAAGAGCTATGTCTAAGGGAAGAAAAAAAAACCCACCAAACTCCATACTATTTATTTACTTTTGGACACATCCTACCAGTGTCTCAAGTTTATTTTCATGACAAAGAGGAATATTACCACAAGTGAATTACATCTCAGTGGCTCTAAACATCAGCAAAACACTGACGAATCAGAGAGATAGGAGATAGAAGTATGCTGCCAAAACATAATTTCAACAGAATTTTTTTTTAATTCTTTAACTGAATATTTTGATAGAGATAAAGCACTATTTTACCATATCAGATGCCTAATAAAAAAAATTCCATTAAACAAACAGAAAATAACTATTTTTTCTTCACTCCATCACCAGGAACACAGTGGTTCTAGAAAGTAAAAAAGCCAGGTCTAAAAATCTGGTTATATCCATGAAGTATGAAAGGTGTATTTTCCTCCCTGTCCCTTTTCCTCTCATTAATTTATTTTAAAAATAACCTTTCTTCGTTCAGTGTTCACCATGAAGACCAGCAGTAGTCCACTTACAAAAGATAAAAAAAACCTTTACATTATTCTGTAAGTTCAGGAGTCAATGGAGGTTTAGGGTTTGATTTTGAGTATTTGGATGTTACTGCCAAGTTTAGTAATAAAATAAATGCTCATTTCTGCATGCATAATGATTTTATGTATACCTTAATCATGTTCTTAATATTACAATTATTTTTGTTGCTACTTTTTCTATGAACACTTCATTCCAATTAGTCATTGGTTATTGAATTCAGTGGTACTGATAGTTTTATTTTTAATTCACCCTTTGGGGCATAAAAGTTTTTAATTATATATTAACATGATATATTTATATTTAATTGAAGTGCTTTTCTGATGTCAGATAGTTACATTTTAAAAAAGTTTAAATTCAATTTATACAGTTACACACATCATTTTTAAAAATGAACTATTTTATAACAGACATCATATGAAAAGTTGAACAAAAATATGATGAAGTGATTCTGATCCACATTAACTTAGGTTCAGATGATTTGAATCAAGAGATTATTGAATGTGGTCTGTATATAAACATTTGAAATCAGAGTTAACAGACAATTTGAAAACAAATAATGCTCTTAACATCTTTTACAAACATTTCCACTGACAAAACACTGATGAGTCATATTTTAAAAGCTTTGCAATAAAAAAGCTGCTATAACAGGGCTCCATTCCACATGCACACACAAAAATGGTTGGAAACTCACATTAGTTTGATAGTGGAATAATTTTTTTCTAGAATGTGTTCTTTTGCCAGCTTCTCTTCTCCTCCCCCCACCCTGCCCCCCGCCCATGGAAACAGCAGTTTTGCCCATGAAATACAAAGCTGGAAACACAGTGTACTAAATCACCAGAAAAGCATGTGTATTTTCATGGAGCCTCCTTACAACAGGATAATGCAATTAGTAATAAAAGTATATTTTGCTTTTATTTATATTTCGGTCAACTCATATTTTAAATGAAAATTTTATGCTTACCATTAGATGTAGAAGTAAATACTAGTGAAGAAAACAGAAGTGAAAAAGAAGTTTATAAAGCATATTCTTAAAAAAAAAACCATAGAATTTTCAAAACCTAATGGAGCTTTGATTTAGTTTTCATAAAAGTCTTTAAAAACTCACTTATTAATGTACTAAAAAACACAATCAATCTATCTCTGGCTTACATATTCCAATGTATTTGTAGACACAAAATTAAGCAAGGAAATGTAAATCAAGCATGTTTATGCCTTCCAGCTTTTGTTCTAAGAACAGAGCTTTTTAAAGAGTGCAGCAAAGACATGCTACGTGCTGCAATTGCTTGCAGGTGATTATCTTCAGAGCACCCAACAGTCCTGGCACCCTGCCACCCTTGAGAAACCTTGCAATTTGCTACACAGATCTGTACTACTGAGATTCTATCAGAAATAGTGCCAAAAGACAGAAGTCCAGAAAGTGAAGAATTGTATCAAAGTATTTGCCTGGCATTTCTGGACAGGCAGCCTACCTAGCACTGTGAAAGAGGCCTGGGGCAGGTTCTTCCAAGTGTAATCTGTTTCAGAGAAATTATGTGAAATGTTTTATCTGGGAGGGCAAAACAGATGACCTCAACCATACATTCTACCTTTATGATCCACAAAAGAAAAATGCCATAAACTTTAGAAGAGTATTGAGATAAAGATATGGCCAAGCCTATGAAGAAAATTTATAGAGCCAAGACTGGCCTAATACACTAGAGCAAAAAAGAGAAGGCCAGGGATGGTTTGTAACACTATGTCAACACAGTTGAAGGGTTTGGGAGAAAGGGATGAAAGAATTTCTAACAGGATGAAAGTTGTAGAAAGGCCTGTTAGGGCCATGTGATAACTTTAACTGAGTGAGATGTATCAAGAAAAGTCTTGTTATGGAGACTTCTCTTGATAACAGACTTTTCATGCAGTGATTAATAATAAGGCTGCTTTTTCATTTTTATTTTTTTTTCTATTTTAAAGGACCTGAGGACTGACTTTAAATCCTCCTGGCCTGCAAAGAACAATACACAGCTCTAACAAATACTTGAAGGCAGATTCTTTTACATCAGTCTCATGCGGAGCATAATTTGTCACTGGCTCCCATATACGTAGTTTGTTACCAAACAGGGTGAATACAAAAGGCACACAAGAAGGTTTTTGCAGAAGTCATGACATTGCCGTGGGCAAAGAAGTGTAGTCCAGGGCTGTGCTGGCTGACTGAAGTAACCTCACCAGGTTCAGGAGCCAAGGATGACAAGATCTCAGGCTCTGTTGCCATGGTATCCTCTTGCCGTTAAACAGAAATGATCTGTGGGTTTAGTAATGACGTCACCAATCATTCAAATGAAATGTTGCTAAACATCTTTAAGTTAGCAGAATTTATGCATCCTTTTGCTTCTTTTTGAGTCATTGTTTTTGATGTTCAGACTGCACATGCTGTCTTAAGGGAGAAAGAAAAACTTTCTTCTTGTTCCAGTGACGCAGACCTGGGGGGGAAAAAGGGACAGACCACTCCACACGCAACGCGGGGTAATGCGAAATGGCCATTTATTTAACAGAATAAAAGGGTTTTATAGGGGCTAGCTAGAAGGAGCTAGAAACTAGGCGGGGTTCGGGGAGGAGA
>JAWWEE010000074.1:30077565-30107027 GCA_035221455.1 Xenops minutus
TGCTCCTGTCTTCCTTTTTGCTTTTCTTCTTATTCTTCTTTTTCCATTTCCGGTAGTCCTCTGACCGTACTCCCACATTCCAGAGCAGATTTTCTGTGTTTTCTTTTTCATAATACTGACTGAAGATAAAACTCAAGGGTTCACACTTGATCATTGCCAGATACACTGCAAAAAGCTCCAAGTGTTTTTCCAGAAAGCCTACAAATAGTTGGGGGTTACCTGTTTCAGATCTGCATCCGCTCTCTTGTCTAATAATAATTATACTCCAAAAGAAACTAACAGAAAAGAGGAGGAAAACAAGGACACTTCTGGGGTTCCTTGAAATGCCCCTCACTGGACGACTTGTAACAGGCTCTTAAAGAAATTTGAGACTCATTAATCCAATTGGTCATCAGGATCTGGAAAGAAATTATCTCCTCAAATAGAGGTAAAAATTCTTTGAAATTGTGTAACTGTGCACGAAAAGAAATTTAACTGCAATATTTCCTAACTTCTGAGCCCTTGACTTGGAACATAAATTTCCAATGGAGCAGAGAATGGCAGAAGAGTGGGCATGCACACAAGTGATCCTAATTGGAGGCAACACAGTTTTAATGAGGTATTTGCCAGGTCTCTGTGGGATATGAATTGTAGCACCTTTTCCTTGGGCTAATGACACTTGAGTGGAAATTATTGCTTTCAGGCTACAAGTGCTCAGGAAAATAGTTAACATGGCCTTAATGCAGGTTTGGTTCTTGGTTATTCTGTTTATCCTTCACCACTCTGGGTGAAGAGAGCTTTCTAGTGCTGTTCAGAACAAGTGACTGTAATCAGTCTTGGGAGCTTCTCATGGAAAATCAGCAGTCTTAGCACCAAAATGTGACTTGTGTGTGTATTTTAGTGTTCAGTATGGACAGCTATTGACCACAAGTGGTCTGCAGCCACAGCTCTGGAATCTGTGTTTTAAAATACTGGCAAAATTAAAAAGAACTGTAAATCATTGCAATGTCTCTCATCATTATTGGCAGTAAAAATACTGTGTTTACTTGTATTACAGAACCCCCAAATGGTTACTGTGTGCTTTGTAAGGTCAGTTTGCCACTTAGAAATAGGAAGTATTTGTCTTAAGAGCTGATGGTAATAAGTTAAGTGTACAGTTAAAGTGTTTCCTTTTCAGTATAATTAACAATGAGCCCACTTCTAGTCTTCTTTTGCAGCTTTTCATTCTGCTACATCCTTTTATTCTGGAGTTCTCAGCACCAAAAATGTCACAGTTGTCAGTTAGAGTTGCTAAAGGTTTTGAAGGCAGATCTCTCAGTAGTATATTACTATTTTGCATGTGAACAACTGTGTTACGCTCTACTGTTTAGAATCAGACCATGGCTAAAAGTAAACTTGCTATAAACCCTGAGATTAGCTAGATACTTAAAACTTGGTGTTAATAAAACCAAGTTCATGGGTTCAGTCCCCTGTATGGACCATTCACTTAGGAGTTGGACATGATAATCTTTGTGGGTCCCTTCCAACTCAGAATATTTTGTGACCCTGTAAACCCACTTTAACTGAGATTCTTACTTTCCTTTTCAAGACTTCATCAAAGAGAGCAATAGACAATATGGGTTTTAAAAAAGAAATTAAATTCCAAGTTACTTTTGTCATTGGAGTGCAAAATAATGCAGAGTAGCTTTACTTTGGAAAGAAATTTTTATGCTGAGCACACAAAGGAGCAGTCCTTCCCAGTCATCTGGCTGGCCACTCATCCTGCAACATGGGGCAAGAAGAAAAGTGC
The DNA here is from genome assembly GCA_035221455.1 of Xenops minutus. Taxonomy (NCBI): domain Eukaryota; kingdom Metazoa; phylum Chordata; class Aves; order Passeriformes; family Furnariidae; genus Xenops; species Xenops minutus. Next base: position 30,079,334 of record JAWWEE010000074.1, read on the forward strand.
ATTATAATTATGAGAAAACATATTAGTAACAGTTTACAGTCATGGTGTCTGTCAATACAATATACAATTCACAGACTGTCCCTCCAAAATGTAGCTATAAAATGAAAGATGTCCCAGTCATTTGTGCACTGCAGTGCTACTCTTTCAGCTCAGCAGGTTCAGAAGTGATAATAGTCTCTCTTTTGTCTTACAATAAAATCACAGTTATTAATTAGAAACCTAATCTTGTATATTAGGCATTTTATTATGTTAGAACAGAACAGAAAGTGAATGTACTATTTACCTGGTGAATTAGTGTTTTCCATACAGGCAATGTGCAGAATGCCCAAGACCCTCGTGTAATTTTTAGCCCTAGAACCAGTAACAAGCAAGAGACTACAGATTCTCTGCATTCTCTTCTTTGTGCTTTGGCCTGTTGTCAATATACCAGCATGCCATATAAAAAATGGACTGAACTGAGTAGTTCATAAGATTACTGTAACAATACTTTTACCTGTAGTTTCATGTCTGATCCTTTGCACTTACAAAATCTTGAATTCAGCATTTGTGTTTGTTGTTTTCCATGTTTGATTTGAATATAAGAAAGAAAAAAATGCAAAGTCAGTTTTTATTTGTTGGTAACAGACTCAAATACATATGAAAAAGAGTGTGTATAAGACCTGGGGAAGCTTTGGGATTGGGATGCTTTAAAAAACTGATCTTTAATCAAGTCATTTGTTAAACTTTCATAAAGGACTAGGAAAAACCTGGGTAGAGATTTTTTAGTTCATTTGGAGAAAAACGTGCAATTCAAATGCATGAGTGACAAACTAGAAAAAAAGAATGCTTGGAACAGTGATTGCACTATAGCATGCATTTATTTGCCACAATAAAAAGCACTCATACATTTCTTCATCCAGTACAAGGAGTAAAGTAGACTTGTAGATGAACAGTCCTGCAACATACTATGTGTTTTGAGTCCTCAACAAATTGGTGGATAATGAATGCAGGTTCAAACCTTTATACATCTAACATCTTTTTTTCTAAAGGATATGACTCATTATTTTTTTCTTTTTTTTTTTCCTTTTCTCTAAAGGGATTTCAATAATTTGTTTTCTAGAAGTATATTACCTAGCATATTGTGTGGAAGGTACTAACCTGGAATTTGAGACCTTACTTTGCTCCAGATTCCCTCTACAGCATTGAACAAGTGAGATGTTTTTGTATTTTTTTTTTAAAGGAAACTAAAACCTTTTGAAGGTCAGAATTTAATCTCTCTTCTCTATCTTTGGTCCTGGTTTTTGGCATATAAAGTAGAGATAACAAGACTTTTCTATCTCACAGATCGTAACAAAAAAAAATAAATTAAAAAATAATGCAGTCAGATACTGAAGAACACTTTAAATTAGACTGTTAATGAAGCATTATACGTGTAGTCTGCATATTTGTTCTTGATGGGAAAAAATTATGAAATTATACAAACTATAATTACAGACTTGTCAGTCTCTGTCTTTGAAAGCAAGACACTGCCAGGAAATTCAGCTAGGATGGAAACTTAGAATTTAATATATGACAACTACTAAACAACTAGGCTACTTTTAATTGCCATGACAAACCTGTCTAATCAAAACATTTTGAGAGATCTAAAATACAATATAGGTCATTGTAAATGGAAGATTGAGAATATGCATGCAGACATGAAAGAGTTCACACAGCTCTCTGTTATCATGGCCTCAACAGAACAAAGTATTTTCTGCCAGACAGGCTATGGAAAACAGACATTTTGGGTGTGTGCAACTGGAACTGATTTTCCTCTGGAATTAATATATATATGGAAAAGTAAGAACTATAAACAGACTCTCAGATACTTACACGTGAATATAGAATAGTATGCATAGGTATGTGTATCCAACTTGTACAGAATGAAAATAGCAAAAAAACCCAAACAAACAAAAAAAAAAGCTAGAAAGATTTAAAAATGTCAGGCAAATTAAAAAGATATAATTTCACAATTCAGGGAAAATGAGGTACAGCTTATTTTTTTGAGGGCTTGAGTTTGACACTAATGACTCTAATAGAAATAACATCAGTAGTTCTTGGAATACTGCCTAGGACAAAATAATTATGGAATCCACAGTTTGTGACAGCATTTTCTGATTTTTATGTAGGATAAATTTAGAACTCATTTAGAGTTTACATAGTGAAAGAACAGGGCCATATATACATGGACAAACATATGACATAAGTATGTATGTAATATTTAGCAAGTTGAAGATGTGCTGCAACTGAGCCCCCATTTCACAGCTGTGATACATAATGCAGATTGTTTATTGTTTATTTTACGCTCCTGAATGATAAAATAAATATGGTAAAATTTTACACCCCTGAATGGTAAAATACCTGAAGGGTAAAAATAAGGATTTCTGATTCTAGTAACATAGCATGCATTCTCTTACGTATATACACAGCACTTCAGCACCTCACCAGCATCACATAAGAAAATAAAATCCTGTTTGTACCTCTCAAATTGTCAAACCTTTAACTCTGGACAGTGTTTTTAAGTCTGATACAGAAACCTCTGATGCATCTTTTTATGTACAGGTTTTCTGTATTTCATAAGCCTGGTTTCATAAACTGCAAAATATAATGGCAGGCACTAATCAGTTGAACAGACACGGGTGAGAAATAAGAACATCGAGAGCAATCAGCAGAATAAAACCAGTAGTAGAACGACCTATTATGACATGAACATTCAGATCACATCAGCTGCATGATTAGTCATTAGACTGTAGAATACGCATGAATGAAGAATAATATCCCTTTACTCTGAAGTATATCTCCAATTAGGAAAACAAAATGGTACCTCTATTTAAACTGTAAGGAATATTCCCTCTAGTGTATCAAAGAGATCTTCCTCTCATGTGTTCAGATGTAGAAAATAAATATCTAAAAATATGACTTAAATTTAGAACTCCTATATGATATGTCCATAGGTGATTTAATTTGCAAACTCTTACAGAAGGCAACAAAGGGAAAGGAAGTAGGGCAGTGAAGTTAATCAAGAAAAGATATCATGACAATTTTTTGGGAACATGGAAATAGTAAAGCTATTGGAGGTAAAGAGAGAACAGAACATATAGTAAGAGGAAGAATGTAAAAGACATTTGAGGTGTTTCCCAGTGGAAAAATGAGAGGTGAAAGGATGAAAGCCAGCGAAATACAGAAAAACTCAGAGTCAACTTTTCTACGTACTTGACATTTTGCTTCGTATTTGATGCTCTTTTTTTTTGTGTCTCATATTTTCCATTCATTATAATTTCACATTGTGTCACACTGTGCCTTTTTACTCAGCTGACTCAATAGAGATATCTGTTTATCGCTGATTTCAACCTTTATGTCTCTCTAACACAAAGAAATACGTTAAGTATGTGAAACTTGAAATATTGAAAAGGTCACAAAAACCTACAGAAGAGTGAGATGTAAATTATACATCTTGAGACAGATGTGTATGCACCTCAGTCTATCTGTATTCACTCCAATGTCAAGCTTATATTCTTCAGGCATGTACTTCACAGACTTCCATATCACCTTTCTGCTCAGTTCTCCAGCTCTTCCCTGGTCGTTGCTACTTCCAGTTTCCTTTGTGCCAGTCTGACTTTTTAGCCTTTTTCCAGACTATGCAGCAGTCTGTGCAATAGGGAAGAAACCACACCACGAAGATGCTAGAGAGAGATGAAATATGGAAAGGTTCCTCTGCAAGTAGATCAACAGAAAAGGCAGAAAAGATGCCCCCATGTTGTGCTGTGTGGGAAAGTAAGGACAGAGATGAAGGCACAGGTCTACCACCCAGGACATGAGGCTTGGCAGGTCTGCCCTGTCTTGTAAGTGCCAAGGGTTCTCTTTTCTTGGTCTGATGGGGAGTGTCACCTGCTGGGTGACCTTCTGAAAGTGAGTCATGGGTTTAGGATTAAGATAATTGTAACAGGAATTTATATGAGTGAAAAAACAGCAAGGGCCTAAAATTAAAGAATCAGCTAATCAGACTCAGTGAGAAGGACAAATTGGGCTTAAATAGATCCCCTACAATTTCATGACCAGCTTGCTGCCACTTTTAGTAATCTTTTTCTGGCATGCTGGTCAAAAAAAAAAAAAAATTTGTAAAGCTTGCCCTCTTTTAATTGTAATGAAGCTTTTCAAGAGGCAGCATGCAGACTCTACATGACTGCCAAACTTCTCATAGATCTTAGGGTTTGACTCTAAGGTGTGATTACATTGTCTTTATAAACAAAGGAAAAAGAATTGTCCATCAGCTCTTGACAGGGTCTTACATCTACACATATCAAAGTCAATAGCAAAATATTCTGAGTCCTCCTAGACATCCTGAAGGAATTTTCTATGGTTCATTCTATAACTGTGAATAACCAATGGATGAGATAGGTCAAAATTTCCTGAGCAGTATGTTTTGTGTACACATACCACTCTGCTCATCCTGAGTCCAGGATTCTTAAAGTGGGGAGACTCACAGCAGAGACCAAGAAAGGCAGAATTCTGTCTTGGTTGGGGACATCAGAAAAGACTAATTTTATAAATTGCTTTAGGTTTTCTTATGTATTTAGTCTCTTAAATACATCTCAGAAAGCTGACCTAAGGAAGTTTACTGAATAATTTGATGTCTAGAAAATGTTGCAAACAGCATATAGAAACTGCATTTCTATTATTTTCCCTGTTATGGGGGGTGTTCTAAATTAAGGTGTCAAAAATGTGGCAGTCTATAACCATATTTGGGCAGCTGTGACACAGTGGTTACAGCACATCTGCTTCGGTGAAGAATAACTGTGATTTCCAAACAAAAATATTATGCTTGGTCAGTTGATGAAGTTCACATTACACATGAAATCTCAATTTTTATCTGAGGTATTTGAAGAAAAGAAGCTAATACAAAATGAAAAAAAAAAAAAAAAAGTAATATTGAAAGCACAAAGGGAAAACTGGTGACAGAGCTGAACTAAAAGTGTGATAAACTCCCAGAAGTTCAGCACCTATTGATAGAACTTAACGGGTTGCCTAGGAAAGCAGAGTAAAATCTTCAATTAATGTCCTGGCTTCAGAATCAGAAAGGACGCTGCCCAGAGAAACTCAGTTAGGGTCCAGCAACTGTTGACAAAATCGTTATTGGAAGGGGGAGGTTACCAATTAAATGCAACAACGATGCCATCATTTCACAATCTGACAACCTTCTGACAAGAGAATATGGTCTCACACATGGCAAAGTAGTTCTATGAGAGCGGACGAGAAAGTTAATTAATTTCTCTGTGAAGCACAAGATACAGTGTGACTGCAGCAAAGGGTAAAGCAGTTGGAAAATCCCAAGCACTGGCACTAGTTTAGGTTTTTAAGGTGATGGTCAATGACCAAACAACATTTTGGTTCAGTGGCCAAATAAAAAGAAAGCGGCTATCGTACTGAGAGGATTTCAAATGAATTACCTACAAATGATGGAGTGGGATTGAGAAGGTGGAGCTGGGCTATTCATAGCAATATGAACAAAAACTGCACAAAAAAAGTGCAGACTAGATAGAAGGAAAAATCTTCACCAGTGGAAACAGTGCCTGGTTATGAGGGTGTGCTGTCTTCATACTTCATTTTCAAGCCCAGAGCAGCTTGGTCTGCTCTCACAGCTGATGTGAGCAGGAAGTCGAACTACATACTTCCAGAGGTTTATTTCCATCAGAATTTTGGGTTAGTCTAAGATTTTATTATACTATGAAAGTAAATAACTGAAAAAATATTTAGACTCATAGAAATCCACATAAGAAAATGCTTTAAAAATTGATTAGCAGAAGAATAATTATATGTTATGATGAGAAAAACAAAAATAACTCAGTAAAATTCAGTTATATGAAGACTATACAAGCATTCAAATACCTCTGCTGATGTATAAAGATCACACAAGAATTGAAATAGCTCAGCTGACAGGTAATGATTGTGAATAACAACGTTAGTTTAAATGTTAGTGGTCAGGATGAATAGAACAGTAAGTTGCAAAATCCCCACAACAGGAATATGCTAAATAATCTGCAATGTGAACTATGTCACAAAGTACATGTCAAATTGGTGGCCAGCAAGGAGGGCAAACAAATGACTACTGCATAGAATGAAAATGAGATTTTTTGGGAGTTCTGCATAAAAGGGCAGGTATGCAGAGAAATTTTAAGCACAGTCTAGGGAACCCCTATTATAGAATAGCTGTGTGGAATGAAAGATTGCATAATGGCTGGGGAAAGCTCCCAAATTATAGAAGTTTAAAGGAATCACAGGAAAGAATGGAAAGAAACTGTTGTGATCTTGAAAGTAAAAAATGAGATCTGCTAGCTCCAAAACCAGGATAATATAACTACTTAATTCCATATATCTGCATAACACTTGAAAAAAGAAAATAGTATGCAATAATAGTCTCATTAGAAATAATACTCATCTCAAGGATATAAATCAAGTCAGAATTTCACCTCTGGGTTTTGTTCCAAAATGCAGATAATTTTGAGATGCATTCTAGGAGGTCTATATTTTTGTGAGCAGTCCTGCCCTTGGTGTTGTACTAATAAATGTAATGGGAACATGCAGCTCTAGGCTGAATACAACAGATGATGATGTAAAGGGAAAAGACAAAAAGAAAACACAGACGTCAAGATGATCTTTTTACCTGAGATTGCGAATATTTTAAAAGGTTGCATTGACATACTAGTACTGACACATTTTGTTGCATTTAGTACCCAGCTCATCAGTTTTAATAATAATTTCCAGCTTGTCCATCTCCACTTAACTTTCCTATCTTTTGTCTTTGATATTGTTTCATATATTTGGGCTTCTTCTGAATACAAAATGCTATCATGGCTCCTGTTTCCAACTCCACAGATCATACACTGGCCTCTTCCCAGCACCAAATCTTTGTTTACCCTGCTGACAGTTTGGAAGCCTATTTAATTGTAGCGTAAATGAACCTCTCTGATTTCTGCAATAGTCTTTGATCTAGATGCCTTGAGGTTTGTGCTAATATGAGCTTCTCCTTGTCATAAGATTGTGATGCAGGCATTCAGTAATCACACTGACATCTTGCTCTTCCCAAGAAATTCTTTGAACAGGGTATCAACAGTTCATGTTATATATCACAACAAAGAGTGTCATGGCCAATGCTGTTTGATGGCAGCTTTGTATTAGACAACATGAAAGACAAATAAAAAGCCAAAAATACCTATTCTCCTCCCCCAGACAATGACAGCTTAAGAACTAGAGAAGAGTCCCTTTTATGACATAAGAAGTTATACTGTTTGACTTGAGTGAAATCTGTTCTAACCCTGGATCCCTGCACTGAAATAATACTTCATTATATGGCTTCAGATATTTTACAGTGGGGTTTTATTTGGTTGGTTTGTTTTTTTAATTAATGCTCCCATGCAAGTGAAAGTGCATCTGTAGGAAAATAACATCTCTTTTCTTTTTTTTTTAATGTGATGAAATGATCCTGTATTGCTTTTATCACTCTAACAAAAGCTCAGTCTTAAAGAAAAGAAGTATCACTTAATTTCTTCAGAGTTTTTATTATAGCTTCTATTCCTTGGGGTTCTGGAGGCAGAGAATAAAAACACACTCATTTCATGATTCTGCTGATAATATAAAAATATGCCATAGTTCAGAGTTTCAGTATTTACAGATAGAAAATAGAGAGCATGTGTACTTGCCTTTAAAAAATATTAGAACATCTAAACTAATCAAATTCAACAACCTGAAATGTGGAATGTCCCCCATGAGATTTATTTTCATGATAAAATCATGCTCCAGTTACATTTTTTGTTTGTTTTTGTGGGTTTTTTTAGTTGCCTACATCATGCTTTGCTGTCTTTTATTCATTTTTTTTTATTCCAAGCTGAACCAAAATTTGCAGTTTTAATTTTAAGTGAATTTTAAACTGTTGAAGCCCAAAATTATATGCTTCATTGGATTTTCCCACTAAAAATCTGAATATCTGCACAAACTACATTCTTCTTTAGAGTGTAATATGGAGTCCCTCAAACCAATATTTGATGCCATATTTTGATGGAAATATCTAGACAAGCATTAACATCACTAGATGTCACTAAACTGTCATTTCCTCTTTAAAGATTCTATTTGATTCTTTTCCATTTAGTAAGACATTTATATTTCATTAGCTTAGTTTTCATCTCCAGATATGACTTTGTCTCCTATGATTGCTTTGCTTATCACCTACATTGTGTGCAAATCATAGTACTGTACACTTCAGTGTGGGGAATCTTTTATGGTCATTGTGTATAATTGTGTGTGGAGGCAGGCAAAGCCTTCTTGTGGGTTTTTCACATACTCCTAGTAACATAAGTATCTCAGTTTGTGGTACCTTAATGTGCTTTTTTAAACTAAAATAGTTAAAATTTTGTGCCTGTTGAGAATATGCAAAAAGACTACTTACACCAGGCTTTCTGCGAAACTTGCTTTAGGTTTCATATGTACCTAACTATGTATTTTGCTGAAACTTTTTAGAGGAAGCAGAAAATGAATATGCAAGAGCAGAAAGACAGCTAGCCCTATGATTCTCATGCTCAAGTTTTCAACAAAAGTCACCTTGGCTCCTAAAGTCTACTTTGAAGGGAGTATAGCAGCTTACAGTTGACTCTACACATCTGCCTAAGAGGGACAGAGGGCTATATATTCCAAAAAGCATCTGTACTGAGACAACCCAGGGAAGATAAGGAACAGTCCAAGAATTCCAATCATGCCATGGTGCAAACACCTGGGAGGCTCTTCAGGAGGAGGGCTCACAGTGTACAATGCAAGAGGGGTTCCAGCATCGCCTCTTACTTGCCCATTCCTGCCTCCTGGACTCGTTCTATGTTGTCAACATCCAAATATCTCACTTTCATGCCATGCTCGACCATCACCACATCACAACAGCTTATTTAGAAACAAGCATCTGGTTTTATGTCTTACTTGCTAACACTGAAAGTGCATTTGTTCTGAACGTAGTAACTGAGTTTGCACAGAGTAACCATTTTAAAGTAGGAAGAACCTTGCCACCAGCCTCTGACTTGTTACCTATGTAGCATAGAGCATGCATTCTTTGTGTGATAGGATTTTAATATAGCTGTGACTCATAGTAGTTCCCAGAGGTTGCATTTGCCTTGTTTCATTTTAATCTGTGTTCTTCCAGTCTGTCGGAGGCATATATATACCCTTTTCAATAAAAACAAAACTTTCATACTAACTTTCATACTTCTGCTTTTACAGAGCATTATTTTCCCTTCCTGCTTAAGCTCTTAGTTACACCTTGGTTACAGAAACTTGGTGACCCTTTAAACTTCACCAAAACTTAAGTCAATTCATCCTCTGTTTTCAAGGTACAAACCGTTTCTGTCACACACATAAATTAGCCTGATTCAGACAACACTGGGGGCATTTGTAGATCTTGGAAATTAAGCTTTCCCTCATGAAACTACATTGGTATAAATATATTTCTTTTAAACGTGAGCTTACTAGTGAGAGAGTTACTAAGAATGAGCTCCTAAGACCCCAGCTAGTGTTTAGGTAAAGAATGTGAGCAAACAATATTTCTGAACCTCTAAGAGCATTATTTTAAGAACCTACAACCAGAACTAAATGAGAAGGTGACAGTATTTAATCAAACATCAGTGACCATTTTTGGGGGAAAAAAATATCAGTGTACTCCAAAAATGTATTTTTAAAAAATGAAAATACAAGAGATCCAGAACTCACTTTCAAGCATCAAGTTTTCAAGTAACTTGAACTTATTAAACAAGAGGTATCTGTGCCTATAGAGACACACTCTGGAGGAAGGGATTTTATGCCAACTTCCCATTTAATCTAGCAGTTATTTGGATGGGTGTCCAAGTATTTTAGTTCTCTAATGAGATTAATTTTGAGCACAGATAAACATCTATATTAGGTAATACATATGCTATAGAGGACTTATAAAAAAACTTAATCAAATTCACTTAGAAACCTGGATGGCAATCACAGCTGTAGAGAAATATTTAAAAATCTGTGCATTGTTGTCTGTAAAACATCCCTGAAGAGAAGTCCACTTTCTTTAACAGCTTTCAGATGTAATGTTAAGAATGTGGTATCAATGAAGGTGGTCTGTCTAACTTACAGCTTGAATATTTGAATATTTTTCTTCATGTGTACAGAATCAGAGAATGAGTCAGGTTGAAAGGAACCACAGTCAGTCATTTGGTCCACCCTCCCTGCTCAAACAGGGTCATCCTAGAGCACGCTGAATGCATCCATATGGTTCTTGAATATCTCTCGGGGAGGAGACTCCACAACCCCTCTGACCAATCTGTCCCATTGTTTGGTCACCCACACAGTAAAGAAGCTCTTCATCATATTCAGGTGGAACTTTCTGTGCATGAGTTCCTTTCCCTGGCCTCTTGTCCTATTGTTCAACAGCTCTGAGAAGAGCCTGGCTTCATCCTCTGGCCCCCCTCCTTCAGACACTTTTAGTCTCTGAAGAAGTCCCCTCTCAATCATCTGTTGTTGTGGTGCAATGATATCAAAGGCCATGTATACTGAATTCCACAAGCTACTTGCAGAAAATGAGAGACCCATGAAAATAAAGCTTTATAAGAAAAAATATGGGAGCTGTTGCACTTCCATAAACACAGTACTGACCTTGACAGGAGTTTTTTCTTTGGTGAATTACTGTTTAGACGTTCTCTTATCCAAAAACTTAATGAAGACTTTTTGCTTATGCCAAGTGGCAGATGCATGTTTTTTAGAGCAGAAGCACTCATCTTTTCTCCTTCAGAAGCTCACATGGACTCAGCATATTTTACAGCAATGAAAAAAAAGGAATAAATTTTTATACATTTTTTCTGAATAGTGAACTCATACCAAGCAAGATCCCTTTACATCAGCAAAGTCTTCACCACTGCTTTTTCTGCAAAGTTTTAACTAATTTATTGCTGATTTCCTCCTTTCTTTTCAGAGCACTTGGGCAATATCAAAAAAGTTTCTTTATTGTCTTTCATTAAAAAAAAAAAAAAAGGTGAATGAAATGTTGGAAGAATGGCTAATCTTTTAAAATCCATTCCTAAAACAACAACAGATCATTCAGGATTAGGGATATTTTATTGTACTTTTGATGGAGAAAACAAGGCATACCAAGACTGTTTATACTGTTGAAAGTGTTCTTATGCCTCAAATTACATTCCTCTGGGGAATCTATGTGTATCTATATTATGTCTTTGCTCTGGTCCATCTCCATAGCAACATGTTTGCTCCTATGGAGAATCTGGGTGAATAATTTCAAATTGAGCCTGAAAGTTTTAAAACAAGGTTTCTCTTCTCTATAAAATAATTATGGACAAAAGCAATTTTTAAAAACTAATAAAATAAGCATAATTTTGCTGCTGTGTCTTTTACCCTACCCTAGACATGATTAACTCTGAACAATCCTTTGATCTCTCTTTTCTGTGATGTTCAGACTGGGAGCAGGCTTATCCACATGACTTCAACAGCTGTTATAAAATCTGGTGGGGAATTTTTCATTCCAATTTCAATGGCTCACTATTCACTAATTACGTTATGTATTCACTAATTATGTTGTTATTTACACACATTTCAAGTTTTTATTCAGAAACTGAGACCTACAATTAAAACCCCCCAATAAACAAAAATCTCATGAGGAAAGGAGGGAAGAGAACAGAGACAATTGACTTTAAAATTAGTTTTAGAATATTAAAGTTCACTTTAGAGAATCTCTTTAAACTATACCCAGTACCACTTCCTGTTCATTTTTGTAGTTGTTCACTCTTTCATCTCAGGGAAAGATTCTATGGCTAAAACACATATAGTGCTACAAGTGAACAGTGTTAAAAATAGGGTTTTTTTTTAAAACGATAATTGCTTCTTAGCATTAATGCTAATGAAATAATTGTTTCTTCATTTCTTCAAACATATGCACTCAGAAAAATTTAAAAAAAAAAATATGAGGATATTTCCATCATGCTGGGAAATAATAATAATTTAAAAAAAAAAAAAAAAGAACAACAAAACTTAAGACATAAATTATCCCTAATTACATACTGTGTTTCTTTTATCATAAATTTTCATAGATCAGTCTTTCAAGTCCAATAGTAGAATGATCCAGGTAGTTTTTCAGTCAATTTCAGTAATCCTCTTGAAATTGCCAAACTTCTCTGACCAAAGATAGCTTTCCTGCATTGCATAATATAGCAAGACTGAAAATCCTGTGTGTAAACTGTCATAAAAGGAAGGACCCTTGTTTTGATTGCTCAGATGGTGTCAGCCTATTGAATCCAGCTCACACAACACCATTCATCCAACTCAGCAGAATTACTGCTGCAAAGATTGTTCCATTTTGCAATGTTTCAAGGCAGACCCAGAATCTGCATCATCTGGAGATAATGAGTTTTTCATTCTCCATGCCAGCTATTCAAGCCTTATATCTGGTACTCAGAAAGTTTTCACAGATGGTCCATTCCAACCTGCTCTTTTCCTGCTTCCCCTCGGTTTGTACTTTTTTAGGCATTTCCCATCTGCCTATTTTAAAATCTTTAAATAGGTGGAATTTCTCGTGAAACAAATGAATACTTTTATTCTGCTTCCAAATTCTTTCCCAATGATGCCACATGCACATTAAAGCTGGCACGCCCGTACTTTGAAAAGTATAAAGAACAAAATATGGACCTATTTTATATAATAGTGAGTCACTGCTGCATTTCAGTCACAGTCTACAGACAATGAAAGAGAAATGAAGTGTCAATTATTTAATTGGCAATAATAGACAAAATCTGTACAGAGACAGCATTATCTTTTCTCAGCTGCCAACCATGTTCATTTACGGGATAGTGTCCTGCCATCAGCCAATGAAGACAACTTTAAAAACCTACATCATCTAAGTAAATGGGACATACAAGTGGAAGTGGTTCCTGAATATCACTCAGAACAATACACTTGAATCATACAAAAATAGCTGAGAAATAGCTACTGAATAAGGAAAGATGGTATAATTAATTTTGAATATAAATATTGAAGGAACTAAATTCATATTCCACAGGGGAAGAAAAAAAGTGAAGCAATATTTTGACAAATAATTTTTAATAATTTAAGCCAACCTTTCCTAGTTCAGTATGTAAAAAAGGGAACACAGAAAAGGGGGGCAGCTTTGTTCAGAACCGAGATTGGCTTTCTGTAAGGAAAAATCCCATGTGGCATATGTGACTTATTATTTCAATGTGTGTACAACCATCTTCAGACTTCAGATTGCAATCCACTTGATTTCAGTGGGAACTAGAAGGAAAATTAGCTCCTGCCTAAATCAGATATCCAAAATTATGTTGTTAGGTTCCAAAGTACTTTGAATCCTGGACCATTTTTGAAAATAAAGGTTCAGTATATTGCAGTCCACGCATATTTGTAATGAATCCTGGACCATTTTTGAAAATAAAGGTTCAGTATATTGCAGTCCACGCATATTTGTAATTCAGTACTTCTGTTGTAAAATAATAGGAACACCTGTGGAAAGAAAGAGGAGCATGTTCACCAGAATTGAAGGTACTGAAAACAAATTTTTACTCAGGTTTGTACAGTTTTAGTGGTTTTTGTCCTAAAATTCAAGCTGGTAAATATATCTTGTAGTGCAACAACTGTGTACCATGCTACAGGAAAAAACATGAGCATTCATCAACTCTGTGTAATATAAATTTTAAAAAGCAAGACAGTGAAGTACTGAAAGATTTTTTTTTTTTCATATGAAGATAAGAGAATTAACAACCATGTCAGGAATAAAACACTGAACTGTGAGAAGAAAACACATCAGATTCATTTCAATGAATTACAGTGATTAGCAAGTCTCACATGAATTTTTTTTAAAAGCTGGAGGATAGATATTTCAATGAGATGCTATTAAAAGGCTAAAAGCTGTTTCCTAACAAAGTAATATTTGAAGACTTCCCATCTAATAGCAAACAGTCATGGATAAATAAGTTATTCTTTGAAAATCCATCAACTGTCTCTAAATGTGTGGAAACATCCTAGAAAACCCATCAGAACAATGTGTGTGCTTTGGATCACATAATAACTAAATGACTTTTAACTGTGGTTATACTGAAATATATGTCATAGTGGAGGTTTTATGACGATACATAGGATAAAAGTTAAACAACTAGTGACCTGAACAAAAGGAACCAGATTACTATTTATCAGTTTTTGGGACTGCATATATTTTGTATAGCATCATCTCATTCTAAATAAACACTACAGTGTCCTCATGAAGGAGACAGTGGCATGTCATGTTAGAACAGATTCTTATCAGAAACATCTTCCTATTTATCTGTTAAAGAAAAACAGGGCAGAGAAATGTGTTTTGCACTTGGAAAGTAATACGGAAATATCTAAGGTGTCTGAAAATCTGTAGAAGTCAATTCCACTCATTTTCTGCATACATAAGTTTTACTTTAAAAATATAAGAAGAATTTTATAAAGCCAGAATAAGGGCACAGTACACCATACCATTGGTGTAAGAGACAGATTGATGTAGTAAGCTAGAAGTAGGGGCATTTTTCCAGAATTTGAAACTTGTTAATCCAGGGAGTGCCTTAAGTAGTACATTAGTTTTTCCATTCTGGGTTGGAGAAATTTTGCCCAGAATGATCTATCCAAGACTATATACTACCAGAAAATATACTGGTTTCAAAAGAGGAAAAAAATTCATTTTACTTCTTGATAGCTCTATGAATAATGAATTAAGAGCATGTTATTGACTGCTAAGATAGGACCTAGCTAACTGGGGATAATATTAACAATCAAGAAATACTGCTTTCTACGGAGCATCTATAAGGAATTAAAACAACTGAGACACTACAGTATGAAACAGACAAATGTGAATTTGCATAAATTAGTCAAAAAGATAAACCCTTCAGATTCCTTCTCTTTAACATTCCTTCAACCCTTATTGGTTGGCTTTATCAGTCTTCTTCCAGGATATATTTTTATCCAAGATTTAAAATCATCTTGTTGACAGCATGGTCTTAAGTGATTAACATTACTTACAACATTTACATTTCAGGATAAACATAGATACACTCATTCACATAAAATAAAATCCTTTGTGTACACCCTGATACACACAAACACAGATTTCACATGACAAATACATAAAAAGGCAGAAAAAAATACGCCAACAAAATAACAAAATTATCTAACTAGAAATTATGGTACTGTCAACCTTCCCTAAAGCCTACCCATTGCATTGAGCAGGCCACAGTTCATGCCTTTTGCCATAACAGTTCTTCCTAAGCAGTTGTTCCTGAAAAGGCTTATCTAAAAACATAGATGTAATCTCTGTTTTTTCTATTTCATCACCTCCACTATGGCTCTGGCCTTCTGATGCACTTTGTTTAGAGAGTAAGAACAGTTCCGCTTTAGTGTTTCCCTCTCTTTCAGACTGTTGTATAGCAGGCTGTGGGTGTTGCCTAATTTGAAAGCCTTGGCCACTTAAATGTGGCTGTCAGCAGCAGTTGCTAAGAAACTACAAATCTAACGGCTTTCAAATACGATTTTGCTGAAGTGCAATTACCCACACCTGCTATTATTATTTATATGAGCTAATGTGTAATTCCTTCACCATACTGGACACGTCCTCTGTTACCTCCTGTTTCACTAAGCCCCTCTTTCCGGTAACTTGTGAGATCATTTCTCATCTCATTCAAACAAACACTTCAAACCACCCCCATAACCCAAATATTCCCTGTGCAAAGAAATGTACCACAAAATATCTTAGAGTAGCTCAGAATGAGACAGTGTATAAATGCCCAGCTGGTCACTGTTACTTGGAAAACCATTATTATGAGACAGAGGCCCCAAATAAATTTTTCTCCAAGAGAGCCTGTACATCTGAAGAGGAGTGGATGGGCATTTTTTACTTGAAGAAAATGTTTATGTAGTAATAAATTATTTAACTAAAAAGTAAGTGGACCGTTTAGCAATTCTGCCTCTAGTAAGTCAATCTACAATGTTTTGTTATATGGACAAACAAAATGACAGTAATAAGGAATATATGCACAGGCCGAGTGGGTGTCTTACGGGTGAAAAACTTCTGTTCCTACATTTTCTATTGTGTAAACATTTATTGATGCGTCCTGAATAACAAGGGCATATTTTAGAGTATTTTGGCTGTATTCCACATCAGCTCAGACCATTCTGTTTACTAAGTAATTTCAACCATATGAATTAGATACATTCTTCTTTGCTTTTTGAATGTGAATGCAAAGCTCTTATAGCCAGTCATGTAGGGACATGAATGAGAGGAATTTTTGACCCGATAATGGGAGGGAAAAATTAAAATGCAAAGAATTTGTAAAGCTTGATGAGGTGAACTAGTATGTGGCAACACATACGTGTAACGGGATAACAGCCTTAATAAGAAAAGCATGGCATCTCTCTACACATGGGAAAAGACAGGCTTGCTTACTTCTTTCCTTCCACTTTGCTTCCATTCAGAGCTAACTAGACACAAACAGGAGAACAGGCTCTGCATGGAGGCAAATGTATTAGCCCCAGTTTAGGTGTGTTATATAACAGCTGTACATCTGAAGACATGCTTGTAGCTGAAGATTCAGAAATACTGGAAATGGGGCTTACATATGTCTCCAGTCATTCATATGAGCTCACTCAAAACAAAGAATATGAAAGAAAAAAAATAGAATGCAAAGGGAAGAAAAAAAATAATCTTAACTGGTAAATACGCACATACTCAAGAACAACTTATGCATTCACAGACTGCTCAAAAGAAAGTAATATATTCTAATGCAAATCTTGTTAGTCACTGATTTTTGACATCTGGTTTGTAATCAGGGTACAATTTCTTGTCTCAGTGCTGTATTTGGATATTTGTTCTGCATATATATAGGGTTTTGGCACTACAATGTTGAACCTATCTGTGGGGCAATGAGGCGATGTATGCTGCATTAGACTACAAAGATAAACAACATGATTTGTAGCTGCATGTGATTGTTAATTATACAAAAGAAAAAAAAAACAAAACAAAACACCTTTGGGGGCAGCACAACAAATGAGGTTATTTGTAAATCTCTCATATTCTAGTTTTAACTCCCAAACCACATAATACAAATGCAATCATGTTTTCTTACGTAAAAATAACAGTAAGTTTAAAAAAAAAAAAAAAAAGAAGTAAGCTCTGTATCCGAAGATATCATTGTGCAGTTATTTGTAACAACAAAGATGTATTTTCTTCCCTAAGACAGTTCCTCAAGACTACAGTTTCTTTCAAAGAGTTTTATTCTCATTAACAAGCATTTTGATAACTCTAGATAACTTTAATAGCAGATTGTTAGAACATATTTCAACACATCTACTGCATAACTGCAGTAAAGTAAGCTCAGGATTTTAACAAGTCCATTTTATGAAAAAAACAACTCATCATTCTCACAAAACTCTGCTTTAGAGTGGAATGAGAATAATAAGCTGGAACAATAATTCCTAAACATATCATTTGAATGATCATCTTTGGAAAAGCGGTCTCCCATGGCATGCACCAAATTGCTCAGGAGTCTTGCAGAAGCGTTACTGTCTGGGAGAGACAAGGGGACTAGCAGGCCCCACTGCTCTGCTGTGATGGGACATGGGACAGAGGAGCTACATGCCCAGAGACCACCAAGGGTTTCCAACCTCCAGCCAGATCTAGACACACATTATCATTCACTTTCTGAGCACAACACAAAGGCACTATATTGAATGCCATTTTTATAATATATTTATCGATAGGAGTAAGACAATAGCCTTTAGGGTGTTCTTTTAATAGCTCTTTCAAAGAGTTTGGTGGAAGGGCAACACATCATAAAGAGAAATCCCTGGTACAATCCTGTATATCCAGACATATCCAGCTTTTTAAAAATTGTTTCACCTGCATGAATTTTTATTTGTTTTACTTTTGGATGGATTAGAAATTTATTCTTCATCATATTCTTCTTGCCACCTAAGGCAGAGACAATAACCACACTACTAATAAATCTAAGGATTCAAACTGCAGCCCTTGGCTGCCACCTAAAGGTTTCATATACTCCTTTAGAGGATACCATAAGACTCCATTCCCGTGTATGGAATGGAAAATGCTTGCCTACTAGTATTACAGGCAACCTCTGTGGTTTCTACTGCTAAAAGAGATTAAGGGACAAAAAAATTTGCTCTCAAAAAAAAAAAAAAAAAAAAAAAAAAAACCAAAAAAACCCAAACCAAAAAGCCACAAAAAAACAAAGGAAGGAAAAAACGCCATGTTAGTTCAACAGTGTTAAAGAAACAATGACTTCTTCTCTCTGCATATACTTTCAATTTGCAAGTCGATCTAAAAATTAAATAAAAACAAAAAACCACCCACAAAACAAAACAAAACCACCAACAACAAAAAAAGTTCACATTACTTGGTTTTAGTAAAAGAAGACAGCCAGAACAAATAAACCCTATAAAAGAAAGTATAAACTGCTGAGCAATGGATGGATCAAGAGAAAAAAAAAGCTGGTGTGCCCAGCCACCACTTGGGTAACACAACAGGGGCAAAAGACAGATTGCGTAGATCTCACAGAGGAGAGATTCCCCTCTCTAGGCACTCTAGAAGTTCAAGCTACTTGAAAACAGCAGGAGCTCAGATGAAAAAGAAAACCCTGGCCATGACTCCTTTTGGCATCAATAGGCAGAATTCTGTCTCAACTCTCCATCTAGCTACAGCTATCTATAATTTTAATCAATTCACTCAAAATCATTGTGTCTAATCCACACTGTCTGTACTAGGTGGGCAATATATTCACATGTTTTTTAAATATTATAAAATTTTCAATTTCAATGAACTATCAATTTTGCATAATGAAATCATTTGTTGGGAAAGCTTTTTCTAATGTATCTAGAATTTCTAATATTATATTGTACATGTTACTTTTTCTTCTTGTATAAGTGGATCTCCTCCAATATTTTTGGTAGGCTCCAAAATATAGAGTATGAATCTGAATTAGAATGAGGGCTCTGAAGTGATGTGGCCACACAGTATAAATATCAAACTACCAGAGAATCAACCTATAGTTTGAAATGAAGTTGTACTCAACTTTTTAGCGTTAGAATATTACTAATGAACAAACACCTTATCATTTCTGTAATATGTTCATTATATATGTATTACATCCTGGAGCACAAACACCAAACAAAAGAAAATACTAAGTAGGAGGTATTTCGAGAGAGAAAAAGCCCCTATACTATCATAGGCTCAAAGAATTTCTGTACAACAAAAAGCTGTACTGCTTATGGTTTAGGTTTTGAAGTTTAATACTGACTTACTCATCCAACTCCATTTTGACTCTCCAAAGGATTTGATCTGATTTATTTTCAGTTCAACCTCTCTTGCTACAGGAATGACACCTCTCATGTTCTTTTAGGGAAATTGACTGACCAACTGACACTGATGCACTGAAAAATAAACCAAGAATCTACAGAGAACTAGTGGTTTCCACCCACACACGGGAAGAAACTTAGTAATAGCATCACTTCGGCCCCCATTATAAAAAGGAAAACACACAAGTGATCAGTAAATTCATAACCATGTATTTTCAAGCAGTGATCATTGTTATTTGCAGTATTCTCTGGGAGACAACTAATAGCTTAGGGCAATAGATGTAGTCATTCTCTTCTGTCCTTCCTAGTGTTCCAGGTGTCTATGTCTTCTGTGGCACACATAGTTATACTTAAATTTATTACCTGCATTATCTCTCTTGAGATCATAACCTCACATAGCAGTTATTATTAGGATAGTTTGTGCATAGGTAAGTTGCATGTCCCTGGTATTCATACTGCCTATGGTGGTGGCTCTTCTTTCTTTTACTTCAGTTTTGCACCTGTATTTTTCTGTCGAGTATGGTGAAGTTTTAGCTTAATTTGATATAATGTAATCTTTACTTCTTTCAGAGTCAGCCAGGATGCATCTGCGAACTGACATCTTGCGTTCCATTTTCTATTCCAAGTCCAACTTATACAGTTTTGTTAATTACCTGTAGAAGTGTGGGACCCCAGAATACTGATATAATTCAAGTCAAGAAAGAATTATAATGGTCACCTTTTCTGGCTTCCTGTGTTATACAACTTCACCTAGCAACTTAACATGAACACTTCTGTTTGATCTTTAGTTTCTCTCTTATGCAACCACTGAATCTTGAATTCAAGACCACCCACAATGGAAAATGGTGCCAAATAAATTTTTGTATCATAAACATTTTTCTTCAATCACAGTTAGGCTTACTAAATTACTTTGAAATCTCTCTTTTCCCTCATTCTTCCAGTGTTCATTAGTGTGTCATGTCACACGAGAATTATTTGCTAGTACAGTATGCCATTAACTAAATTCTAATGGAACACATTATTAGCTTGTCTGTAACTTAATTATGTAAAATATTTTCCTTTTGAGATAAAAAGGTCTAGCAATTCCTAAGGTAGCTGTGTACTCTATTCAACTGTGTGCTAACAGAATAACCTTAATTTTGCTCCTTAGTTTGTACTGACTCTTTATATGTTGCTGAATAATTCAATTACTCCTAGGCTGCTTAGACTCAGGCTAGAAGTGTCTGTCCCCAAATATGTGGTGTCTATCTTCCTTTGCAATACATGAATGCCCTCATCCCTCTCATGCCTTACTCTGACTTCTGTCACAGTTGGGACCAGATGCTACAGCAAACGTGGAAATCATCTTTAAAGGAACACATCACTGTGGAGCCACAGGGGAAATTTCTCTGCAGCCCCTGACAGTGGTTAATTCTTGTTCTGAAGCACAAAAGCTTACCTTTGCAATGAACTTTTATCCTGGCTAGTGTAAAGGCACATAGAATTCATAAAAATATATCATCTTTTTAAATTCCACAGATTTCTTATCTGGAGCCAATGAATTCCACAATTATACATTATTTTTAAAAGAATCTTAGCTTTATTATAGCATAAAGGAAGACTAGTAAGACTAATAACTACAGCTCCACTGGAGCCTGGAATTAGACAAGAGAATTACATGGAGGGATATCTTTCAGAAGTAGGGATGAACTTGTGTGAGGTGCTGCCCAAACATACATGCTTCTAATGTCAAAATGAAAACAATCTAAGGATAAGCAGGACTTGGAAGGTGAGAAGATGTATATGCAGACACATATTTGAAACAATTACAAAAATCAGTAAGTAATGTTTTGGGGTTTTTATTATTTCTAAATGTCCCCATGTGTCTCCATTCTTTCTCAATTTTGCCACTAAATGTTTCTTGATTTATTTTAGCTGTCATTTTAGCAGTGAGTCTTGAGAAGCAACCTGGTGAGGGAAGGGAGGGGATATGCAGATAAATATCCTACAGAGAGCATCCAGGTTGTAACATGCACACTATGTTTTAAGACTGAGGACCAGACCAAATGAAATCCTAACAGGAAGGTTCAGAACCTTTGGTAATTCTGGAAAAACACACACTCTCTGTCCATGTCCCCCCTATATACACAGACTTCCCCTCCTCTGCCACATGCACAGAGTTTGCCTGTGGGATTTTTTCACTCATCAGCCACTGCTCAATGCATTAGCTTAGCTATGGGCAGAAGAAATTATTTGCACTCATCAATCACCATGTTACAAATTTCTGCATTGCAACTGTAGGATACTTTTGAGCCTGATCTATAAAGGGCAATACTGAGCTAAAAATTAACTTTGATTTCTGTAAACAATACCAGTGCTGTTTCTAAACCACAACTTAACTTTCCCTTTAACCTCTAACATCTAATTTCCTCAAGAGTTTCTCAGGAGGAACTTAAATCTTTCAGAAGTCCCAAAAAATATTTCCTACTATTTAATACATTCTATCTTCTTTCTACTAGTTCCTTGTAAAACATTACAGATGAAACCTCCGGGAAATAACAAGTGAGCTAATGGTGAGAGGGGCAAATGTGGGAATTTTCTCTGAAAACTTTCCAAAATGTTGTCAGGCCTGCTGTGTTATTATGGAATATTTCATCTCCACCCTTGGCAACACAAGATCTTGGGGACAGAGAAGGGATGACATCACCATGTAAAGAGGATGAGGAAGAAGATGCAACACTGCAGCAGTTGTGACTTTAGGAGTCCATTAGGGAAGCGAGAGACACGGAGAGGGGGTAGGTGGAAAAAGCAAGAGGCTTGTAAAATATCTGAGGATACATCCAAAGTGACTTGGGGGGAGTGGAGGTCAAAATAAAAAAAAAATTAAAAAAATAAAAAGTAAAACCTTTTTAATGCAGGTGAGGAGGAAAACACAATGGGAGTAATAGTGTTCAGTGGGAAAAAAAAAAAAAAGAAAATACACCCAAAAAAAAAAAAAAATAAAAACCAAAACCAAACCAAAGATAAAAGAGGAAAAACTAAGTTTTGAGGAAGAAGGAAATGAAAACACCCGAGGTGTAATACAGTCACTCATATAGTCACTTGATTGGCACCTAAGCTGGCTCTCAGCAGTAAGTGGAGATTACATACCTTTTTCAAGTACCATAGAGAAAGGTTGGAAACAGGCAACAAGAACAGATGGGTGGAGGTAAAGAAAGAAAAACACATGGAGTGCTAGTGTTCTGCAGACAGTTTGAGCTTGCAATAGTAACAAAAATATTCTGACAAAAGTATGTGGCTATTGCTGAACTCCACAGTGGCTGTTGCTCCTCTGTAAAAATAAAAATGTTATTTGTTTATGTCAGAAACTGTCCTTTGAAATGTGCATTTTCAGCGTTCAGCAGCTTCAGTGTTTGTGGATCTACACCTACATCTATCAAGAGGAAACCTGGCCTTCACTCTTCTTCCATAGAGCTGGAAAACAACATAGCATCAAAATTATTATGACTGGGTTTGGGTGGGCTGCAGTTCCTTGTGAATACAAAACTAAGTAAAACTGTATGCTATTCTTTCTCTGTTAGTCACTGAAGGAAAACAGCAAAATGGCACACAGATTAGTAATACAGGATCTGGTCTTTGGTCCTTCAGGCAAAAGTCCCATTGAAATAAGATTAATGAAATAACTCATCTGGCCTACTGTTCTCCTATCTATGTAATATCTGGAAAATATTAATGACAGCATATAGAAGAATCCCAGGTAAATTTTATACTTTAAAATTTACTCAGGGGAGCTCATCTCTCTGAAGTTAGAAACACTCTCAAAACAAACTACAATTGTATTTGTCAAAAGGAAGAAAACACTTCTATCTAAAATATGAGTTCTGTCACATGAAAATGCATAGTGGAAGTACCAAAAAATCTTAGTGTAACAGTGTTCTTTAAAACTCTTCATGTGACAACAATTAAAATGTTCTTCTTTCAGGATACATCTGTTCAACTGAATATACTGCTGGGGTTTTTCAGTAATTACTTCTAAAAAAAGGTTTTTAGGGCACTTCAATAAACAACCTAAGCTTTGCCCACTTGTTACATAAACATGTTTATGCTTTTAAGCATCCTAGTGCAATTATATAGATAATACCTTAGGCTTTCTTGTCTCTAGAAAAATCATTCTACTCTTTCTTAAACAGAGGACAGGGACACCTTCACTGAGGCCCCTTCAGTATTAATTTACAGATCAGCTGCCTGCACTGTAGATGTCTTAGGAAATGTGAATATATGTATCTATCTATATATATAGATATATATACACATCAAACTTAAAGCATTGTGTTTGACCTAGTAAACCCTAAACAGTGTGATACCTTCTCACCTGAGAAGCCACTGCTATCTTGTGCAATGGTCTGAAATACCTTAGGTTTGTTTTCTTATAACAGACTTCTTCAGTGGGCTTGTTGCAAGCACAGAAGTACACATGATCGAGATCTAGGATTTCTAGAGGATTATACTCTTTTTAATATAGAAATTTTAGAATTCAATTCTTTATATAAACAAGGAGGATAAGTGTACTACCAGGGTTTTGCAAATAATTTTCTACAGAAAACCAGAAGGAAGGAATTGCTGCCACACAGAGAAGAAAAGAAAATCATGTTATAGACAGATCCATACAAATAAATGATCAATAGAAACGACAGTTAGACACAGCATATACAAGTCATTAGGCTGAGTGTATGGAAAATAGAGGTGGTATTCCACCTGTCTGCATAAAATTGATCAAACTGTTAGCATCAAGAAGGTAAATGCAAATAGATAATGCTTCAGGTGTTACCAGATCGTTTCCTACAGGCCTACTGAAGCCACTGAAGTTGAAAACCCAAGTAAGATTCGTAAACTCACAGAAAGTGTCCATGTGAAATTAATATAAGCCTTAATAAAAAATTAAATAGATTATTGGTCATTTTGGATTATTGTTTTACTTTAAAGCAGACCATTTTCTCTTTGTACCATGTGCATTAGGAAGTTCAGTAACATAGACTGGTAACGAAGATAGGCATTAATGAAAAAATAATGAAAAATACTATTTTGGGGAGTAAAGATTCTATTTTGAAAGTTGACATTACCAGTTCTCACAGTGAGAACTGAGCCTAGAAATGAAAATCAGCATGCATAGTTTTAGTATCTTATATGGGAATGCATCAGAACTTCATTAAAAAAAAAAAAAAAAAAAGACATTTTGTTAATGCATCAGGGAATCAGAATTTTATACTTAATTTTTCTGGATATAATGAAAAGTATAAGTGGGTTGTTCATAGTCTGCACTTCTGGGGAAGAGACCTATAACTCCTTGGCAACTTATTTCTTGGGAATAGCCACTGATTTTGAATTGTTCCATCATTTAAAATTGATGAGTTATAAAAGATTTGAACTTTGACCTTTCCCTATTAAACAGATGCAGTTTAGATTCAAATATTGCATAAAAAATGAAGGTAAGCTATAGAAAATGCAACTGTATCTTACAGACAAGCATATGATCCATTTAGCTAGTTATAGATCAAAAAAAAATAGAATGTGCATATCAGTGGAATCAAGCAAAGCCACCAAATTCAAAACAATTACTATACTGTAGCAGGATTTTATATTATTAAAATAGAGAAGTTTGAGGAAAGTACAATTAATTTAAGTAAACCATAATGCTTTTTACAGGGATTTTAATTGTGTCCAAGATGCCATGATAATGCAAGAAATCACATGACCACCTAATAAACACATAGTGCATTTTTTATTTAAAAAAAGTTGTGCTATTAGAAGTTGTAAGACACCATCAATCTTCCCTTTGCAGTCTTGGTTTGGACTGTCCCCCATGAAATGGCACATTAAAGATGGTTGGAAATATTCAACCAAAAAAGGAACATGGTTTTTTGTAAGAAATGTTTTGGGGTTTTTGACCAGTTCTAGTTAGCATTCATTGCAGATGCAATATTTTGAAAACTATTTCCTGAAAAGAGAGGCTATTCATTAACAATGTGATTTTGTTTTCAATAAAGCAAATGTAAATACTGAAATGAAGCCACAGCTATAACACTTCAATAAATTTGGTATACACGTAATGTAAGAGCAGAGAATGACACCCTTGCCACCATAAAAATTCACAGAATAACTT
The DNA here is from genome assembly GCA_035221455.1 of Xenops minutus. NCBI lineage: Eukaryota > Metazoa > Chordata > Aves > Passeriformes > Furnariidae > Xenops > Xenops minutus. The sequence continues at coordinate 30,104,898 of JAWWEE010000074.1, forward strand.
GGGTTGAAAAAAGCCTCTTGAGGCCCACTAAGCCCCCTGCTCAAAACAGATCCAATTAGTTCAGCCTGCTTGGGGACCTGTTTAGCTGACTATCAAACATCTCCAAGGACAGAGATTCCACAACCACCTAACTTCAAGGAATCCGTGGCCCTGTGGATAGGTCAATGGATTGAGACTTAAAACCATTTCCAGTTGTCTGAAACTCCTTGTTACATCTCTCTTATGTGACCTTGGATGAATCAGTTTCTCCACTTGCAGAACTAGAATTATTATTCAAAACTCCTACATAATTATGTTATTGCATTATAAACACTGTCTAAACAACAATATATTCAAGGATGGTATCACTGAAAAGTCTTTAGATCCCACCACAGGAGGAATGAAGTCAAAGAAATAGGGAAAAGCTGCATTTTACATAAATCAGCAGAATACTTTAAACTGTTACAGTGGCCTGCACACAGAGATGCCTAAAGTATTGGCACCTTCAGCCCTTGGCTTGTTACTGCTGATACCAATCTCTTTAACTATTCAGGGGGCATAGTTCTCACCCTGTACTGACATCCTTTTCGTTACGTTCTCAGTGTTTAAATTAATGACCAGAAGTGTTTCCATCTTGGTTATCTTAGTCTCCTATTTTATATAAAAAATTTCCAATTTTTTTTTCTTCACCATTAAACTGTAGGTATTTTGTTTCTGCCAAGTATGCCAAATCCTTGGACATCACTCTGATCAGGGGTAGTGCATGTAATTACTCTGATTCCTGTTTGTATGATGAATAGCCTTTGCTTAGAAACTTAGAAGATAATTCATTCTGTTGAGGTAAGAGCCATTTTCTTTATGACACGATAATTTACATTCTGATCTGATAAAAAGATTCACACAGGTTACCAGCTGTATTCTTGCTCCCATCAGCACTACTTACACAATACAGGTGAAAATCCCAAAGTAGAGAGACCTCTGTTTCAGTGACTTTTGTTTCTGTTGGCATTTTGTTTAAAGATATTTCCTTGAATTTGCTTATGTCTCATCCTGAATCCCTTTTTTTTCCCAGATACACTTGAATCACCATAAATTTGCAACATTGTGACCCAGGAGTCAAACATTATAGTGTTCAATAGGAGTTTAGTTTTAAGTTTAGTTCACCTGTCACAAGTGTATCTTACTTCAAATAGCACCCAACTAAACTTTCATGGGACATGTAGCTCACCACTTACAGTGTTCGAGACCTCTGAAATCATGGAGCTTTCAGGAATGCCACAATAACTGAAGTCATATAGATGCTACATTTTTATGTGACTGTCACTGCATATGACTTTCTCATATCCCATATCTCTCTTTGGGCTGTGGCCACTCGAGGAATAACAGTCAGATGTCTGGGGATTTTTCCGAGGTGAAAAAAAGGAGATGATACAGTATTTAAAAACTCCCAAGAGTGGGAGTATGAGTGTTGCATTGCCAGCACTTCCTCAGCACCCTTGAACAAACCAGTGTGGGTTCAGTTTCCCACCTTTGACAGGCAAATGGTAAACCGACCATCCGTGAACCTTAGCTGAAAAGGCTTCCACAGTCCTTTCATAAAGACAGTGAAACAACACTGGTTGCATTTGCAGGATTTATTAATGCTGTACCCTGCACAGGTGGAGCTGGGCGTGGCGTCGAGATGCTGTTTTGGGATCCTGCGTGCAGTGACATCTGTTCTGCTACTAGTATCAGAAATAACGGGATCATGGCTGGCTCTGTGCTCAGCCCAGAGCCCCGAAGACGGCACACCTGGGCGGTAACACAGCCGGGCGGGGGCCCGGCCACCGCCGTATGACAGGGCGAGGTGCCCAGGTGCGTTTCACCTGCAGGGAAAACGCCGCCACCCGCGGGGAGCGGAGCCGGACCTCGCACCTTGGCCCGGCGGGGCTTTCCCGGCCCGCACGGCGCGGTACTTTCCGGGCACGGTTAACCTTTGCGTTAGTCCCACTGCGCCCGGAGAGGTGGAAACTCCGGGCAGAACCCACTCGGGGAGGGCGGTGAAGGAGGGGCGGTGTGCCGGCCCGCACCCCGGCCCGGCGCGCTGCTGCCAGCGGGGCGCTCCGGGGGGGCCGGCGGCGTTTGCGGGGCCGGGGGCAGCGCCGCGGGGGG
>JAWWEE010000074.1:30107838-30146538 GCA_035221455.1 Xenops minutus
GGGACGCTGCGCTCGGGATGCGGCGGCCCGCGCTCCCCCCGCCCAGCGCCCTACCTGTGCCGGGCCCGCCGCCGCCCCTCCCCTGGCCCCGCCGCCGCCGCCGCCCCCGCGGGGGCCGGGACTGAGCGCGCCGCGGCGCCGAGACACGGCCCCGAGGAGAGGCAGCGGCAGCGGGAGCGGTGCCGGCCGCGGCGCATGATGTGGGTGCCGCTGCTGGCGTGCCTCACCGCGGGGATCGTCTCCGTGCCCAGGTGCCAGCGCGGCCCCGGAGCCCTGCTGGGGGCGGCCCGGCTGCTGGCGGCCGTGCCGGGACTCTGCCAGCGCCGTAAGTGTCCGAGCGCCCGGGGCTGCTCGCCGTGCCCCGGCTGGCCGGGTTGGTGGCCGGGGTGGGTTCTGGCGCGGGGGGTCGTGCGGGGCGGGGGGCACGGCCGGGCCGCCCCGGGGCTCAGCCCTGGCAGCCGGGGCCGGGCCGGGCCGGCGGGCGCCGCGTACCTGCAGGGAGAGCCGGGCTGGAGCGGCCGGCCCCTGCCCGAGCCTCACACCACCAGTGCCGGCCCGTGATTTAACTCTCTCCCGGGGGCGTCCAGCTCTTAAGGAGCCGTGGCAGCTCCTGGGGAGCCCGCGGGATAACCGTGCTCCAGGGTGCTGTGGGTCCTGAAGTGCACCCTCCGTGAAGCGGCACGCAGAACCGCCTGGGGCGTCCCAGGCTGCGGAGGGACACGTTCTTAGGGATAGTAACGCTGTTTTACGTCGTTTATATGGCATGTGGTTATAGTGGCAGGGTTAAATAGGGATAGAGCTACGGAAAGATTGTCTTCTGTTTACCTTGGGGTAGCGCGTATGCGGACAGTTACCCGGGAGCCACCGTACTGGTGGTGGAAAAGGTAAATGTGGGTAAACCCTCACACTGTTGAATTGTTTCCCAAACCCTCGGGCATCAGTTTTGATCTATGCAGGCTGAGAGGAGTTTGTGCAAATGTACCTTAGATAATGCAGCAGTTGATCAGGCAGCAATCAGGTTAGTCAAGTACTTCATAAAGGACCTTAATTAAGTAGCCGTTGTCAGAAAAGCAGATCAAGTTGTCAGTCATATTTCTGTATTTTTTTTTCTGCTTGTGGAATAATTGCATTTCCAAGTTTAAGCCTGGAGTTGATTTAAAATGTTAACATGTAACCTCTAAAAATAAGATTTACAATGGGAACGATGTATTAGTCTTAAGTTCTTTATTGCATATGTGACAAATTCATGGCTAATTCAGTAGGATTTGCCCAGTGCTATTAAAAACAATGGAATAATTTGTTAACTTTCATAGGATAATTTATTTTGCTTTTTTGGCTTCATATTTTGAATTCAAAACCAAACTAAATGTCAATAGGAAAAATAAAATAGATTATTAAATTTCTTATGAAACATGACATCTTGTATGTAGTATCCCAGATTCTTTTTTTTATGCAGTGCAATTGAGTTGAAAGGCTAATTGAAACTCTATGGAGAAGATGGTTCTGTGTCTGAATGCAGTGTTGTGCTTGCTCATGAGTATAGCTCCTGCGAACACACTAGGGCAAATAATGCATCAGAACAGAATGCCACAGGGGGAGGTTGTGCATGGGGCTTTTGTGCCAAAGGATACTTGCTCTCTTTGTTATGCTTGATAGTGAAAATATACATGGGCAATACGTCATGAGTTATGTGTTTATTGTGACAACAGCTCTCAGATTGGGCAGACCGTAACTCAGATCTTATTTTTTTCCTTTTCATTTGAAATCTCTGCTAATTCATGAAAGCTGAAAGTCACACTGAATTCTTTCCTTCATACATAATCACTTTCCAGTCTAGAGCCACAGCTGAAGCAAGAAGGGTGTTTTATTTACTTTTCTGTGAATGAACATGTGAATTTTTTTGTTACTGTTGTTGTTTGATTTTTACATTTGGTTGTGGTAGCCCGTGCAGCACCACCTGGATTCTTTGAATGTCTGCAGGCTGCTCCAAGAGAGACTCTGGACAGCAGCAACACATACAGATATTTGACAGCATGGTTTTGTTGAAGCAGCCACTCCTCTTTGCTTCTGCATTGACAGAAGCATGGAGAAGAGCACTGTGCTGTTCCAATGCCATCAGCAAGATCAGTTTATTTATGTGCAGAGTTGGCAGAACCTGCATATCTGCTGCGTTGAATCTTCAGTTCTAAAAGAGACTGGAATTAATGTGAAATGTACATGAAACTCATAGTTTACTTATTCTTGTTGGAGCATTTGTAGCTCTTCTAACTGAAAGATGGACACTTTAATGCTACCTGAGGTGTTTGTTCTGCAAACTGCGGTTTGAAATGTGAGTTACTGCATGAGGCTAAGTAAGGGTGGAATTTGGCCCAGGGTTTGGAGTTACAAGGAGCACAAAGAAAAAAAAAAATAAATAAAAAAATCTCACAATGCTGTAAATTTGAAAGTCCCAAATTAAAGGTTCTGTAAGCTCAGATAAAAAGGGTAGCTTTCCTGCTTTCTACAAAGGGTCCCTTGTTCAGCAAGTCTCACCAAAAGGAAATCTGCTGTTCAGTAAGCCAACTATGACAAATACCTGACATAAGGATGGAACAAGTTCCATAGGGTTTTTGACAGATCCCACATTTCTATTTCAGCATTAAACCTAAAGACATAAACCAGTGAACTGAATAAAAGCTGGATTCCACAGCAAGAGCATGTGTATGTATTGTACTAACCAGTTGTGTGAGTGCTCACTTCAGTGAAGACAGTCAGTGCCCTTGCCTTGTTCAAAAACTACTCTGTTGAAACTCTTTGTTTTTACCTTCTGTATAAGCACATGGAAAATGTGGAGCTTAAATACTGAATAATGACTGATTGATCAAGGTTAACAGACAACATTGGTTCAAATCTCAGCAATATCTCAAAAACAATTAAAATTAACATTGAAATCTGAAAACTAAGGTACTTGGTGCTTTCTGAAACATCTAGGTAGTCATTCCTGTAATTAAGCTCAAGTAAGCAGAGTTTACATGTGATGTGCAAACAGGGATGGGATGACATGAAAATCTTTATCCCCGATTTCCGAGCTGGAGAACAGTCGCACAACAGTTCTGTTACATAGTAATGGTTGGCAATTCTCTTCAAATACCAACTGTAAAAGTTGGTAATTTCAGTATTCTTGAGAGTGGCATTTGGAAAGACTGGTTAGGGCTTTGGGGAAAGTAGAAGATATGTGGTAATGGTAGGGTCACTTGTTAATTGATTTATGCCAATAGCATGACTATTGATTCATTAATGTTCTCTCATCAGGATCCTTGGTGCTTTGCCAGTCTTGTCACGTCAGATTCCCATGTGTGTTCCCTCTAGTTAGAAAGTTTCATAAATTGTTACTGTGTTACTTCTCAAAGGAATAAGAAAAACTATTCAGTCCACCCATGGAAAAACAGTTTTTGAAGAGAAGTGGTCAGGAAATGTCCCTGAACACACACACGGACACAAAAAAGTCCAAAATAAATTATTCATCATGGTACCTTTAACCAGTGTTTGTTCATTTCTGTTCTGTGTTGGCCCATTTTCTTTTGAGGCTCAGTGGAAGAAGCTGAGTTGTATGGGGTGCTCAATGCTGAGGCAGTTCTGCTTTTCCTAAGGCTTAATCCGAGAAGAAGAGAAAAACGATTTTTAATTTCCTGAGTCTCTGTGGGTGATCTGCTCCCTAGGGGTCCTGGGCCATCTTTGGGAAAGCTAACCTTTTGGGAACCAGCCTTTGGGAAAAACAACCTGGGTATTTGGAAAGGCTGTAGGTTGCAGTTCTGAGGAATAGTGAGGGGGAGGTTTGTTTATCTGCACATTGCCCAGAGAGTGCATTATGCCAATGGTATGCATAAATTTGCTTTGCAAATTGTACACTTCTCATAATCTATTGCAATTTCATGTCTTCTCAGGGGTTTTATGTGGTAAGTTTTATTTTATGGTTTTTACAAGTTGAATGAAACTGTTGGATGCTTGTGTAGTATTTACAATGGTTTCATGCTACAGATATTTGAGATGGGATAAGACTGGGAAAAAAGAGGAGATGGGCAGCTACCAACTAGAAGCTTGATAGCCATACTCTTGATGCTCTGGAAAGGTTGCCTTTATGTCATTTTGGATATGCTGTTGCTGAGGGAAGTTGTCAAGGCACCCTGAAGACTGCATGCAGCAGGAATACTCCATGTAGTTTGAAGAGGCAGTTGCTGTTTTTCTGGTCCTTATAGTTTCAAGGACTGGAACTGCAACAAGTGAGGAAGCAAGAATTACACCCATTAGTCAAGAGGTCTGAATTAACAATTTTGATTTTCCATTAAAGTGCAGTCTTAATTTACAGGATCAGAAAGATGTCAAAATGTGAACTTTCTGGAAACTAAAGAAAGTCTTTGTCAAATGATCAACAACTGGTTGTATGTTCAAGACAACATTAAAACTTCAGATTATAATCTCCCTTATACTTTACAAAGCACATACATGCTGATAATATTTTTCAAGTCCCTATGAAGAACTCGAGGTGACTTGTCCATGTTGGGTCTTCAATTTGGGACAGTTAGTATTAATTAAAAATCTACAGTAGAAGGTGTGAGAAGAGAAACATAAAATATTTTATTTTCAAATTGTGTAACTTGACATGGGGGGGGGACACCAACTGATATTTATCAAGAGTTCTTCAAAAAGGCAGAGTCATCATCACTATTTAGTTGAGTAAGTGCTTAGAAACTAGGGATCTCATTTGTTTCTCAGTCTCGTCTTCCAAGTGACAAGGAAGAGGATGAGAGAAAACAGCCTCAAATTGTGCCAGGGAAGATTTAGATTGGATATCAGGAAAAATTTCTTCACTGGAAGGTTTTCAAGCCTTGGAACAGACTGCCTGGGGAAGTGGTGACATCACCATCCCTGGAGGTATTTAAAAGATATGTGGCACTTAGGGATATGGTTTAGTGGTGGACTTGTGCTGGGTTAACAGTTGGACTCAAGGACTTGGAGGGTCTTTCCAGCCTAAATGATTCTATGATTCAAGGAGGCACTCCTGACACATCTCTGAGCCTACACGTGCCTTTCTTAATCTCATCTCTCTGAAAACTTACAACACTCATGTGAAGGTTGCAAATCATTCAAGACAAATTCTTGGAGAATAGAAGCTTCAGACAGGTACTTAGCAACTCAAGTTTTTCATGTATATATATCGACTTAGAGGATTAGTGGTGGACTTGGCAGTACTGGTTTAATGGCTGGACTACATGATCGTAGAGATCCTTTCCAACCTAAATGACTCTATCATTCTATTCTATGATTTTATAATTAGGTCTGATGTAAGGAACATTACCCTTAATGTCCCATCTAAATCTACATTACTCATATGACTTTTTTTTTTTTTTCCCACCAATGTATATTTTAAAAACTGCATATAGAAATCTATACTTCTTTAGATAAGGAGGGGTGTATCTCAGGAAATGATTGGGATTTAATGAGTTCTGTCAGGCTAAGAAGGACGAATAGCTTGATGTCCTGAGCTTTAAAGTTTGCTCAGTGTTCTTAAAAAACATTAGTTATACTAAAATAATGTTATATTTTCAAGACTTTTATATGTGAGTGCTTTTATTGTAACTGATAATCTAGATGTCTTGGATGATGAATGTACTGAAAGCAAGAAACTGGAAAAGAATATCAGATTCTTTGTGTTAGTAAACTTTTTTGGTTTTATTTTGGGTGGGGGTTTTTTGGTTTTTGTTTGTTTTTTGGGTTTTTTTTTTAGTTCTTAAGGCCTCAGAGTTTCTCATTCTACTTGCACCCTGCTTTCCAGGAAAGTCTTGTCTTCAAAGCTCCATTACTGTCGACTTCTGTCTAATCAGTGGAAAGATGTAATAGTTCTTTCTCATCTGCTTAAGTATGCATAATTCCTGATGGACAAAGTAGAATATGGTCTTAAGTTCCTTTCTAAGCACTTGAACTTTATTAAAATGTTTTGGTTTTTTTCTTTTGACGAGTTGACAGAAATGGAATTGAGCTATTTAGTTTAACTTTTGGGAAAGAACTGGGATTCTAATGAATTAATTCACTGTCCACTGTAATGGAACCTTTCTTCAAGAAGAAAAGTAAGCTTCTTGCCAGCTATTCAGGATTCCTCCTTGTTCTGGTGGCAGAACAAGAATAACCCCTTGAGCAAAATGTAAGTGTTTCAGGATGATTGGAATTTACAGCATTACAAAGCTGCCAAAAAAGCAACTTCTAGCTGAGGCTAATTTGGCCTAAATTGAAAACTTTGCAAGGCTCATAATTGACTTTTTTGTTTATATGTTTCAGTGCTTCCCATGACTTTGTTGTCATATGCCTGTGGTGACTTCTTCTGCTATTACCCATGGTGACAATAATAAGTCTGAAGTATTTATGGTCATCAAAAGATACTGAGACAAACATTTTGACTATGATTATTAGAGGAGGAAATTTCTGTAGCTTCAGGCAGATGGAATAATCTTCCTGGATGCTCGATTTTTATTTTTCTTCAGACTTCTTCTCTGCTCACTGACTTGGGAGTTAAGTTGTTAGCAGCAGTATTTCACCGTGTTCAGATCTTGAAGACTTAAATATTTTTGGTATTTTGCTATTGTAGCTGTGTTATGAATACAGCTGCATGATGTATGGTGGCATCACAAAAGTAGTCCAAGTCTGATTAAACCAGTAACTGCCCTTTCCAAAATAAATTCTGTTCCTTCTCAGTGTTCAAGGGAATTAGACTAAGTGAATTCTGTTTGTTCTACAGTACTTGAGAGTAGAATTTATTTCCCTGTCATCTCTGCAGGGTGACAAGGGTTAGTACTGTGCTGAGGACAATTTGCTTCTCTCAGATGACAGCTTCTTGCTGGAAACTGAATCGAGTTCCCGTCTTTTTGCTCAAACAGGATTACCAGGAAACAAGAAAACTTGTGACAATTTACACTGTGGAACAAATGGCACAAAATTACCTAAATAAAACTAATGATATAAGTAAGCATGCTCTTCCAGTCTAAGCAAAACTGTTGAAGTGTATTTTGTAAGAAATGTTGTGGCATTACTTCAGAACATCAAATAAACCACTACCTGCTTAAAGCCTTGAATCTGTGTGTTTGAAGTCTGTCCCTTAGAGAGCATTTAAGCTACACCTGCAGACCATGCACATATGTGAATACTTCCTTGAAGGAGCACAAGCAGAAACTTACATTCCAACAGTCCTTGTGCACCAGTAGTTAGTTAGTATGTGAGTCTGTATATTTTATAGCTTACAGTCATGTTTGTGTAATCTTCACGCCCAAATTATAAAAATTTAACAGGTAAACCTAAAATTAAGTTTGGCCAATGTCTTTTTCTAGAAAAGTGTGGTTTGGTTTTCAGTTTTTCAATTTAGAAGAAAATCCCAGAAAATTTTTACCAAATTCCATTTGTTTCGTAGCCAATAACTATGTTTGGAGATTGAAAACCCAACTGAAAAGCAAATTACGGAAACAATAAATACCAAACACTTGGTATTCTTTAAGGCAATAACATTTTTTAAATCGCTTTCCCAAATACATACTCTCCCCAGACTTCTGAACTACATACAAATCCTTAAGGAGTGGTGGTTTATCCTCTCTGATACCAGTCTTGGCTTTGATTTGATATCCTTGAGGTTTTCTCGTAGTGAGTGTAAACTGTATTATGTGTTCAGTGGGTTTTTTTAACTGTTACATGTCTCCCTAATATACACATGTGCACAACTTTTGATTTGGGGCTTTTGTTTTGTTTCAGGAAAATCTACAGAAGCACAGTTCAGTTTATCATTTTGTGTTCAGAATTGAGGGACTTTTTCCTTTAGGTTTTCAGCTTTGAGCATTAGAGTCTGAAATTCAGACTAAGTTTATTCCAGATAACAGTGTATGCAGATAAAAAGAGAGTGAAGTGAGCTGTTTACACTGCTGTGGTCTAAGAACCTGTGAATCAGGTGGTTCATGGTAATACTGTGTGGGAAAACGTAGCTCTAAGCTATTCTTAGCTGTTGCCCATCCTCTGCACTGCTTCTGGATTTGTGAATGAAGACACAGTGCCAGGTTGAGGTAGTGCTCTTATGGGGCAGAAAGAAATAATTTAGTGACAATTAGATAGGCAATAAAAAGGTAGATTAGAGAGGCAATTGGGGATTGAGGGCCTCATTTGAGGAAGTAGAGCTATAGAAAGTGGTGGGAAAAACACCTGGAGCTTGTCTTTTATTCAAGTTTGAACTACTTAAGCAGGCAAAAAATAGTCATTTTAGTCTACCTTTATATCTGTCATGATCTCCTAATTAGGTAAAGACTTTATGGAATGCACAGGAACATACTGACCATTCCAGGTAGTTGATGTGCTACTTGCTACCAGTGCTTACTAATATACAAAAATTAAATTAGTGATGATATATGGCAGGAGCCATTCCAGGCTTTGTTTGAGCAGCATGACTGTATCTAAGCTAGCCAACTCCAAGGGAAGTTCTATCAGCTGTAAATGACTGGATGATTCCTATGCCCATGTTCCATCCTAGGAAACAAGGGAATTAACACAGCAAGGGATTTAATAAAAAAAGATTTAAGGTCTCTGGTTCCATATGTGTTGTGTTTTTATTGGTGCAAAGCTGTGCAGTCAGGACCATCAAACCTGTGCCATAAAAGCCAATGACTGTGGGAAATGAGTCTTTCTAATGATATAATCCTAGTAAATTGTCCTATGTGTTTTTATTTGCAAGAGACAGGATAGGTTGGTTTCAGAAGCCAAGTAGTCTTCAACTCATTGTTTGCAGGCATGTATTGCATCAACAAAATTTAACCATCTCTTGGAAAAGCAGGAAGTTTCATAGAAAGGAGAGGCTACAAGTAAAGTTGGCCAAGAAACAAAAATTGTGTTGTGAAAAGTTTCAAGGTTACATTGCTTGTTTTCATTTTGTGTTGCGGCTTGGGAACAAAGTCAGTCTGTAGTAGTCAACAGCTCTTTCTCTCACGGTCAAGGCCATGTTCAAGGCTGTCATTTGAGTGTTGTGTTTGTGAGTCCTAATTGGTATACCAGTAGCTTCCTTGGGTAGTAATAACTTTTCCAAAATGCTGTTATCTACATCTTTCTGACAAAATTAAAAAATCCTCTAAATTGATATATATACACGAAAAACTTGAGTTGCTATGCATCTCTCTGATGTTTCTCTTTCAAGTTTTGTCTTGAATGATTTGCAGCCTTCACATAAGTGTTGTTAGTTTTCAGAGAGATGAGGTTAAGAAAGGCACTTGTAGGCTCAGAGATGTGTCAGGAGTACCTCCTTGAATCATAGAATCATCTAGGCTGGAAAGACCCTCCAAGTCCTTGAGTCCAACTGTTAACCCAGCACAAGTCCACCACTAAACCATGTCCCTATGCACCACATGAACATGTCTTAAATACCTCCAGGGTTGGCAATTCCACCACTTTCCTGGGCAGTCTTTTTCAAGGCTTGAAAACCTTTCAGTGAAGAAATCTAAACCTTCCCTGGCACAACTTGAGGCCATTTCCTTCCATCTTACTGCTTTTTACCTGGGAGAAGAGGCTGACCCCCACCTGGCTACAGCTTCCTTTCAGGTTGTAGAGAGTGATAAGCCTCCTTTTCTGCAGACTAAGCAAACCCCAGCTCCCTTAGCTGGTCCTCATAAGACGTGTGCTCCAAAGCCTTCCCTAGCTTTGTTGCCCTTCTCTGGACATGATCCAGCACCTCAATTTATTTTTTTTTTTTTTTTTTTTTTTTTTTTTTTTTTTTTTTTTTTTTTGTCTTGTAGTATGGAGCCCAACCATGAACACGGGATTCAAGGTGTGGCCGCACCAGTGCCAAGTAGAGGAAGTTGGTCACTGTCATGGTCCTGCTGGACACACTATTTCTAATACAGGCCAGGATGCCACTGGCCTTCTTGGCCACCTGGGCACTCCACTGGCTCATGTTCAGCAGCTGTCAACCAGCACCCAGATCCTTTTCCAACGCGCAGCTTTCCAGACACTCTGCCTCAAGCCTGTAGTACTGCATGGGGTTATGACCAAAGTGCTGGACCTGGCACTTTATCTTGTAGAACCCCATATAATTTGCCTCAAAGCCTAGTGCCTATATCATTCTCTAATTACAGAAGTGTCCATACACTTCTTGAGAACTCTATCTTCACGTGCAATTACAGAGCATAATTATGATACATTTTCTATCCCCAGCATCAGCTACGACTGTCATTTTCTGCAAGGGTTTTCCTCTGTTGACAGAGGTCTCCCACTTTTTCTCCTCCCCTTTTGTCCTTGCTGCAACATCAGTTCTCTCCAGTGGTGTCACTCGGCTTGCACAATGTGCAAAAAAGGCATCTTGGGGTTTTTTGCTGCATAATTTGCAAAGACACAAACTCTCTTGTGGGGCAGAGAATTAACAAAGCCCAAATGTAATAGGAAGAAAAAAAGAAAGGGCAGGGTAGAAAAGTTGTTTGGTGTTTTTGCTCAAGTAATCATAGGATTTTGTTATAAAGCATAATAAGTGTACCATATTGAAGCTTAAATCTCCTTTTCTGGGCAAGGCTGAATACCTCTTAAAGCTGATTTTGAGGCATACCTTGTAATCTTCTTGAATAATCTGGTGGTGACATAGTATGCTTTTAAAGCATGGTGCAAAGGGTTAGAGAGAATTATTGCTTGTTTGAAAAAAAAAAAAAAAAGGAGGGGGGAATCCCTAATTTTGAGATTAGGTTTTAGGATTGGCAGTTAGAGCATAGGCACTCATTTTTTCCTTGTAATCTGAGCAAGTAACTGTCAGACACAATAACCACGGAAAAGTAATCCCTCTTCTGTAGCATTTTTATAATGCTTTTCATTCTACCTGCACATTTAGCCAAAGTGGGAGCCTCATGTTAGCTGGGACAGTCACTGGCTCTCCCCTCTGCAAGAGTCACATTGCTTCCCTCTTGAAGACAGAAAAGTGAAGGTAACTGCAGTATACTGCATAAAAGCTGCAGCTTTCCTCATAAATCTTGCTATACACGAGTTACCAAAGGTCTCATTAGCTGTGAAGAGGGACAGCCTGGATGATTGCTGCCCTAGAGCAAGATTGGGTGCAGAATTTAAGGAGAAACAGCTAGATAATTTCATATCTTCTTGCTTTAACAAGTGTTTAACAGTATGAGGGCCATGATTAAGGAGTGTAAGCTGCTAGCTATGTTTTGGCTTTCTCTTCTAAGAAAGCAAATGGTACACCCTCCAAAATCAGCACAAACGTGTACCAACAGTGAAGTTGATATAAATTCAAATTCTTGGCTGTACGTGAACGAAGTGCTGTCTGTTTGAAAACCTGTTTCACATCCCTTCTCAAACACCAGTGTGCATTATTGTTATTTCATCGCTGAGATAAATATCCTGATTGTGATAAAGTTACTTTCATAATAAGGGAGCAGAATATGATTATAACACATATGATATTTTTCTTGTCCTGATCCCTCTTTTTGCAGAGTTAAGACTTGCCACACCTGTGGTCACTGTAAATAGCTGCAGTCACTGGAGCATGATTGTATTTTTCTGGAGGAGACTGGAAAAGTTTAACCTGATGCACTCACTTTTTATTATATGCATATGCCTGTGCAGTTCCCAGCACACAATTTGGCCCCTGTTGAAAATACCTTTTGGCGTACATCAGTTATATCTAAGCCAGTAGAAACTTGCCCTTAGCTTTGGCTGAACAGTAACTCAGTCTTGTCTGGACTCTGTTTTTGGTGGAGTGGCAGGAAAAATCTCAGTTCTTTTTTGAGCCAACTCATAAAAAAATTTTCTTGCTGTAGCATGATTTTTTAAAAGAAGCTAAGAAGTTTATATTAAATCACTTATGATTTTAGAGTAAGCTTTCAACTAAATAATAAATACTTGGTGAATGAAAGCATGTTCATAAATGTTACTGCTATAAGGGTCTGTGTATCTGGGAACCACAGTACTGATGTAGCCAGAATAATGAAAAAAGAAATTAATAAAACTTTTTCAAGTTTCTCTTTATTAAAAAAAAAATCCAAATTTTTGAGGCAATGGTACCAAGCTTGTCAATTGCCAATCTGTAACTTCATGTTGTGAAAAGGGAGCTCTTGAGACTTAATAGTTATCAGCAAAGAGATTTGCATCCAGCAGTACTGTATATCTTGTTTGTTAAAACATTTCATCTACCATGATCACACTGAAAACCCAAACTGGATTTTAAGATCTTTACTTAGCAGTTTACAAAGGCACACAGGCACCCCTATATTTTACCAGGCAGGCTGTATTAATAAACTAAATAAAGTTTCAATGGATTCAATAGACTAACCCTACAGGAAAAAAAAAATTAGGACAGTTATTTTTCACTCTGTTTTCCAACACATTTGTAAATATGGCACAGATCACACACTGATGGGGTTTTTTTTAGTAAGTGCACATTACAAAAAGGTGCTAATAATGTTTTGTTACATGGTCAATGACATTGAAATTAAATTGTGTGTTTTGCAGATAGGATTATACGTTTTAAGAAAGGAGTCTCATTATTGCAGGATATTAATTAGTCCATACTTATTTGGGTTACTTGAGTTTACTGATTACGATGATGATGAATTAATTTTAATTACTTCTTATTTATAGCTAGAAATGCAGGTCTCTCATTTTTTCCTGTCAACTATTCTTATCAAAACAGCTCTGTCTCTTACAATAGATGTTAACTTGACTGGGTAACATCAAAGTTCATGTCCTATTGTGCCTATTTTGCCCTGTGGTCAGCCACTATTATGCTGCAGATCAGCAACTTACGTTTTTCCTTGTCCTTTGACACTTTTACTGAATCTATCATTTTACTTGCTTTTTCTTGTGATGCCTTTCATCTCTGCTGTCTTTGATATCCAGTTGAAGATGGGAGGGATATTTGTGTGCCAAGAACAATTACATTCCTTTTATTTTTATTTCTTCAACAACTTTTCATTCAGTGTCTTTGCACTTTATGAATACTATCTAGAAAAAGATCTGTGGCAAGCTCTACAACCCTGTGCATGTCAGTACCTCCCTGAAATCGTCATCCTTTTTCTCCTCTCCTGCAGGGTGTGGTAACATTTTCTATGGCTTCCAGGTCTGCTCTTTCAGACTGCAGAACATAAAGTGCAGTTGCCATCTTCTTATAAATGCAAAAAAGTGTTATTGTGTCAGTGTCGAATGAGTTTGCTCTCAATTCACATCCAAGTAAAACTTGCTGTGTTTGTTTTTATAACAAAAAAAAACCAAACAAACAAAAAACCCCAACCCTTTTGGATTTTGTTTTGTTCTTTTCTCACTCCCTAGCGACTCCTCTTTTATTTCTTCCTACCCACCTCTCCCACCTTAAATCAGTTTTCCCTGTGTTCCAGCACTTTCCTGGACTGCTTTTCAACTTACTGTTTATATCATACCTGTATCTCTCCCTTTCATTTATGTTTTTTTTCTTGCATTGCCTGCAGGGCAAAAATTGTCATCAGCAGTTGATATGAAATAGAAATATAGGTCTGACCTTTGAAATTATTTACATCATCACTAGCCTATACGATATCACTATGATGCTGCAATTGTGCTGTACTAGGCTTGCTAGTACTGATTATCGTATATATGTTGTTGATAGTAGTAACTTGCAAGTTGTGATTAGTTCCTTGAATCAACAGTCATTCTAAGTGACCTGTTGGGGACTAACTGTTTATATGATACAGGGTCTCATCTTGGAATCCATAGCTGAAATCAGGTAAATAAAGATAAAAAAGGATATTTTAGTGCATATTTTCTTAATACAGCTTTTCAGCTTGAGAAGTTGCTCTCATTACCCTAAAAAGAGGGAAGGTTTGGATTATTTATTGCAGATTGGAAAGAAATAATCTGAGAGACAATACATGTAGCCAAAAGTTTGGATGAAAACCAAACCTTTCATCAAACTGTTTTGGTATGGTGATACATACGTTGTCACAGTGGACCAATTAACCAATGTAGCCTTTTGTATGAAGAAACTAATTTTATTTTGTTCCTAGTATATTTTCTAATATGGCATGCTGAACATATGCCACAAAGCAGTGTTTGTAATCAGCACTAGTACTGTGCTGTGCACTGAAGAGTCTTATTTTGTGCCTTCCATATAACTCTTAGCCGGTGACTTCTGCCTTGTTTAGAGGTGCATTGGTCTACAGGAGAATTGTTATCAGCGTACAGAAAAGATACAGTAATGCCGACATTTAAGTCGTGCTGACCAAGTCCCTTGAAATTACTCTTTTATTCTCAATACTGACTGCCAAAGTTTCATAGGAAAGAATAGCAACTTAAGCAATGATCTATAAAACAAAGATGTGAAAAGGATATAAAGGACTTTTTCTGGTAGACATGTAAGTAGGCACAATTTTTGCAATTGTTAGTACAGAATGATGTGTCTTCAATCTGTGACACATGTAATGTTGGATACATTTGTATTTGCTTCTGGAAAAAAAAATCTTCTGGGAAACCATTCCAGAAAATGCAGAGAGGGAATATTTATAGAAGGTGAGAAAATATTTTGAGTTCCCTGAGTAGTGAATAATGCATAATTCAGTCAAGTGTAAATGACTTAAAAGGAAAATGTCTATGAAAAGATAAGCTACCTGGTAAATTTTTTCCTGTTAGACAGTAAATCAGCAAGGTACATGCCAAAAATAAACTTTCACTTCAGAATTATTCTAAGTCAGAATCTTAAAAATTTGGCCTTGAGAATGGAGTTTATTTGATCTGTGCATATAGTTCTAGACTGTAGATAAAAAGAATTGCTGCAAGTATTACCCCACTGGGCTGCCTTTGTTGTGTTTTACTTTGTTTGAATATGTAGTCATCACTTTTAATCTGGTGAACTAATTTTTGAAATTTCAGTTTAAAATTACATAATTTACAATTTCACGTATCATCACAAATCATGAATGTCTGGGTTTGTATTTCATTGCAGCGGAAAACAGATGTGCTACTTCAAATGCAGTAACATGCACAAAGTGTCTTGCTTTGGGTCCAGAGTGTGGATGGTGTGCTCAAGAGGTATGGCATTTTGGTTACTGACATTTGACTTTATATTTTAGCTGCTTCTGATATTTTATTCTGATATAAAGACTTTTAAACTGAGATAATTATAGTGAGAAATAGCAAGAAAATATCTAAATGAACCCTAGAGACAGAACCTGAGAAATCATGTGAAATATATTTTGTTTCCAAAGGAGAAAATGCAATTTTTTATTTGGAAAATTTTGGTAATTTTAAATAAAGTGAGAACTTTTTAATGCATTCCATCTGTTTTGTAGACAGGTCTGGCAGACTTACAGTATCTTTGAGAGTTCAACAGTTTTTGGCTTCAAAAAGAAAATTACTTATCAATAATCTATAGTAAATGCTCACTGTGTATAAAAACAAGTCTATACATATCTGTCTACTGCATTTGGCAAAAGGTTGCACTAACAGTGAAGCTGACTTTGATTTCACCATGTATTTGACTCTGTCACAAATGGAAAAAATGATGCTTTTCTTATTTTGACACTTGAAACTATCAGTTCTGAGACTTATCACAGAAGATAGATATTAGCTAGCAAGAATTGTTCTAAAATTGTTCTTGCTTGGCAAAGTGCACTATGGAAATTTCTGGTTTTGTTTGACAGGAGAAAAACTCCAGTTGATAGTATGGTTCACATAAGGCTGGACCATTTTAAGCACTTCAGAGGAGCAAGGTTTTAAAGAATATCGCTGACAGTTGCAAGCTCATATGCTCTTTAAGGTCACATGCAAATTTTCAGTTGTAGCTTTTAGGTTAGCAGTGAAGGTAAATAAGTTCCTAGGGTGTGTCTGGATGAGATGAGGATTGTAAGGCATAAGGTACTGGGTAACTTTACCTGAGATCTTGTGTCTTGGAGCTATTAACTTAATCTGCAACAGGTATAAGGGTAAGTAATGCAAAGATGAGTAGCGGCATGGAGGGCTTGTTTTCCAAGAGGAACCTTAGGGCACGTGTAGATGGCACAATGGATTACAATGTGGAGGGGTTCATTATTGTGGCCTCATCTCCTGTCTTACATAGGACACAGTTTTGTCCTGTTCCATCTGCATTTATCATGGAATAGCACTTGCTAACTTTCTAGTGCTATGGAGTTGCAGTAGGTCTCATTCTAACTAGGTGCACAGACCTAACCAGGTTTCACTTCTGCTCTGCTTCTCTTGCTTAACTTCTCCAGTCCTGAGAGCTGTTTGTGGAAGCCAGGGCTTTGTCAAAACCTCTTAGACAGCCAGTTCACCTATACACTGTTCACAGCTGGGGAATGGCAAAGCCCATATTAATGCTGATAGAAATATTCCAGAGTAAAGTCACAGGAGTAGTTTTCAGCTTAGCATACCTGCTTCATCTCAACAATATTTTTAATGAGAAAATAAGCCTCGAGGAACTCTTGAGATTCTCTGAATTTATACCCACACAGAGTGGACTTCAGAAAATGCTACAAATCTATCAGGCATTACTGATAACAATGAGAGTAGCTAAATTCTTCACACATTTAAAAGTCTACATTTTTTAAATGTATATGCATCCAAAAGGGTATATATAAATAGCAGTAACCTAAAAAAGTAGTCTATTATGTTTACAAAAAGGAAGATTATGGAAAAAAATATGTCAGATATAGACTATAAAATGAGTTGGAACTTGAAAAACAAAATATGTGACTGTCAAATCTCATTCTTCAGGGTCTTTCTCTGGTCTTTTCAGGATCTGGATGGCTATTTATTATCTACCTTATCTACGTTGGCTGTATGCACTTTTTGATTTTTTTTTTTTTTCCCATTTGCCTCTGAAATATCAGAGGTTGTCCATTTTTTGGTCTCCAGCTGTGGCTCAGATGGACCAATACATTGAAAGAATACAAAGGTTTTGTCTTGGTTTTTTTTGGTTTTTTTTTGGTTTGGGTTGTTTTTTGTTGTTTTGTTGTTTTGCTTGTTTTTGGTTTTTTTTTTTTCCTTGCATGGTCAGATTCATATTAATCATCAGATCTGTGATCAGGAAGGAATTTGCATTGGATCATTTTGGCATAATTTTGGCAACTTTGCCCTTTCAATGCAACAAAGCATGGGCTGCTTCTGAGATCATCCCACTACTAATCACTTTTCTGTTGCTACAAGGGCTTTTTGATGTTGATGGCATCTTAAACTGTTCAGACTGGACATGTAATACGTGGTATCCTTTTTCTGGGAATTGAAATTATATAGTCCAGCAGGTCTTTAGATTTTATGTAGTATGATAGACAAATTCAGGCTAGATAAATCTAAAGATGACTTATGGTGTTAGTATTAAATATTAGCCTGAGTAACATTACCAGTGGATTCCTCTGAAAACTAACCTGTTTTGATGTCATGCGAATTACACTTTATTGCTATAACAAACTCATAGCATGGCACAGAAATTTTTCTAGTGACATAGTGACAGTATGTAGTTTCCTTTTTCTCCAAAGTTGGCTTGTTCTGATTGTGCAAGATCCTGTTTCTCTTAGAAGTTCTGTGTTTTGTAGAAAAAAGACATTGTGGCAATTATGTCTAACTTCTAATTTAAATATGTCATCATTTCCCTTATTAAAAACATATGGCTTCCTGAACTTGTTCTACAATTATGCAATTATAGTAGCATATTTTATTGTTTCAAAGACTGTTATTTTTTCCTTTGAAGATATTACAGAGTTTTCTTCAGCTCAGATTGTTTAGTAGTTTTTATCTCTTATTAAACAGGATTTCATGGCTGGCACAACACAGAAGGGACGCTGTGACACTGTTTTCAACTTAATGAAAAGAGGCTGCCAATCAGATTTGGTTGAAAACCCCATGGTTCATGTCACAGTACCCAGTGACCATGAAACAAATACACAAGTGACACCAGGAAAAGTTTCAGTCCAACTGCGTCCAGGTTGGGTTGTCTCTAACACATTGATATTATAGTAAATTTAAAGTAAATGCAATACTTTTAAGTACAGATATTTTGTGAAGAAGCATTGTGAATAATTATTTTTAAGAATGATGCTATAACATTATATTGTAGGACTGTGATAGTGTTGCTCCTATATTCAAGTATGGTCTTCAGCAAAAAGTGTTTCTGTTAAACATAGTTGAAGGTCAGAATAATGCAATAAGTGGAAGAAGGATTTTAGTAGTGTTTTCTGTTTTCTGATATAGTTCCTTGATTCTTTTTCCTTAGCCACTTACAAACAGTTTTTCCTTACATGTGTATAAACTACTCCTTACTGAAAGTAAATTGAATTATAATTCCTCAATTCATAATTTGATATAAACATCTTGATTATTTGGTTACTTCTAAGTACATTGACTGGTCAACTACAGAGACACCAGGGCCATTATATAAGAAAGGACTGGATTCCTAAAGCAGACTTTGGTATTCACTGTGTAACATTTAATTTATAAAATATGAAACACCTGGCCCTAACAGAAGCTCCTTTGTGAACCTGAGATTTTCTAGTATATCTCTATTTTCCCTCAGCTGAACTCAAGTCAGTGTATGTTCTCTGTCTCTAAAACTGCTGTAGCCAACAGCAGAAGTGGAAAGTCATATGAAGGGAGGCAGGGTTATCTTTCATATCAGAACATCTAATTTGTTTATTTTTTTCAGACAATAATTGGAGAAAAATTGTTAAGAGGGATCAGTCTTTGGCAGGAAAACATTAAGTGATCGGAAGAATTATCTTGGTAATTTTATCAGTGATAATACAAGATAATTTTCTGTCAATTACAAAGAAAAGGAAGGATCTGCATGGATATAAAGCACAAAGGAACTCTGATCTTAATAAAACTGGCAAAATAACATCAGCACTCTCGCTTTTTTCCCATTCTGCTTCCAAATAAGTCATTGATACTCTGCTTTTTACCGAGAAATGGTCTCTGCTCTGTGTGTAATCACATTTATTTCCAAAGGCACACTGGATTCATAGGAAAAATATTGCTTTTTAAAATTTGGTTTCATTAACCTTTTTGTGAGTAAATAGTGAAGCTAAGTTTGGGGTTCCATATGCTTTGCAGAAGTTCTTGCATCGGGGAGCAGAAGACTGAAATTCCAATGGCTCCAGAAGAACTAATTATATATAGGTATTTTGACCGTATTTTCTGCCCCAGGGAAACACACAGATAGACAGCTATAGTTTTGCCTCAAAAGAGACGTTTGATACAGTATAATCACGCAGACAAACATGTTTTTGTTTTGATACTGTTTTGTTTTGGGTTTTTTTGTCACTGTTTACATATACCCAACATTTAGGCTTTATGTGCGAAAAAATAAAAGCTGCATGCAGTATCTCTCTGTATGCAAACTGGAGAACTGTAAAAATCATTTACAAAAAAGAATTCAATTTATGTTGGTAAAGGGGGAACACATAAGTTACAGCACACTGAAATTGTTTTCCTAATTCAAGACCTAATACAGACAAAGCCTGACATTTTCTGATGGATTATGTTTGAAGACCACTGGAAAAAAATTACTTTGTATATTGGAAGAAATTAGTCTGTAAAGATCTGGGTCAGATCTTTGTTACATGTACTCTTAGATAGTTTTCATTGAAAACCTGCATAGTTCTATAACATCTTCCTCCTATCCTTTGTTGTATCTTCATTGCATAATACTGAATTGGATTCTCCACTCATCACATGAAGATCCTAAACTCATTTCTTCTGGGAACTCATGCTTTGGGTAACATAAAATAATGACCAATCTGAAGTCATGCATTACTTTACCTATTCTGCCCATGTTCCAGTCACTTCACTCTTTTTGCTGACATTACAGAATATTAGACAAGCAAAAATGTGAGGATTAGTTTTGGTGGCTTCCAAAGCATTAATGTTTTTATTACATATGTGATGTGAGTGTGCAGGAGAGGCAGACATTTCTCATCCTCAAATAAGAATTCTGTTTTGTATATGCCGAGATGGAATATTTTTTTGTATTAAAACCTTTTTTTTTTTTTTAATATTTTGATCCTGCTGAGTTTTCTCATCAAATCTGTGGAAGTACATTGGTATAAACTTGAAGCATTATTTGCATGAGTTTTTCAGGCTGGGCTGTCTTTATGGTTCACATATAGTTTTAGGTTCTGCCATATGACAAACTGTTTGCAGGATATGCTTACATACTTGACGTGTGAACCTTGAAGTGACCGACCCCAATTTGTATGCAGATCTGTGTCCTTTGTGAGCCATAACTGCTTTTTGGTACAATGCCAAAGGGATTGCATAACCATGAATTTAAAAGAAAATAGGAAGAAGTCAGATTTTTGCAATAAATTGCACAGTGCTCTTGCAAGAAGAAACAACAAGATGTTCTACAAAATACCCCTTTATGGCTTATTTTTAATGACTCTTCAAGGCTCCATTTGAGAGATTTTCTTCTTTGTTTGGTTTTCTGTTTGGTGACACAAACAATTTTGTGCTGAGGTCTCTACAAATATAAATGTATTTTTAATCATGTCTATTCAAAAATTGTAAATAAACTTATTTGTGTGTTGGTTTCTCTTATCAGGAAGTGAAGCAAACTTTATGTTAAAAGTTCGTCCTCTAGAGAAATACCCTGTGGATCTTTACTATTTAGTTGATGTCTCAGCTTCTATGCACAATAACATAGAAAAGTTAAATTCAGTTGGATTTGCTTTATCTAAAAAGATGGCAAATATTTCTCTTGATTTTCGACTTGGATTTGGATCCTATGTGGATAAAACTGTGTCACCCTATATTAGCATTCATCCAGGTAGAATCCATAATCAATGCAGGTATGTAGTCTTTTTATATTTACTGTAGCACTGAGCTGTTATTTAATTATAGAAAATAAAGTATGCATATTTATTTTTAAAATTCTTTGAAGTCTGTCTTTGTTTCCTTTTACCTTGGTTCTTTGACAAAGTTCCTAAGGAAATGCTAAAAATTACTATAGAATGATTAGTTCTGAAATACCTGGCGAGTGATTTCAGAAAACTGTTTCTGTATCAGAAAAAATGTTCTGTATTTTCTTTAGCAAAACAGGCCGAAAAACATACTGATTTGGAATATTTGAATATGCTCTGCATTTTATTTTAAAGCCAACTGTTGTGGTTTTGGTTATTTTGGATATATGTTGCCTAGATTCATCACAAAGTTTTGTACTTTCTGACCTCTGTACTTTCTGGTGTATGGTCATGTGTTCATTAATTCTTTTCTTATAACTCTACTTTTGTTAATGTAATGTGGTTACTTTCAGCTCATTTAATGAACAAAAGTAATCCTTTGATCTAATTCCACAGTTGCTACATCAATGAACTCCCATTTTAAATAGGAAAGATGTTCTGACCTGCATTTCTTTTTTCATGACGTGCCTTATATACCTTGCATTCAACAGTTATATAAAGTAAGGGTTCAATTCTAAAACCCCTTGGAGTACATGATAGTTCACAACAAATTCAAAGCTGTATAAACCATAATCCTTGGAAAAGTGAATATTAATTCTTCATACTCTCTTGCTTGTTGTTATCTTTCCTGAGAAGACATGATCCAAAGTTCTGTGAAGTACCTTTTTCTTATTTCAGTGATTTTTGCATTGGTCACTAATAGTGGAATTCATTCAATAGATACGAATATTTTTGTATCAAGTAATCATCTAAACCATCTCTGTAATGCGTGGAGATGGATTAGCATATCTAGGTCACAATTTGTTTTGCATAAAAGTAGACATCTCCAGAGGTATTAATCCTTACAGTGCCAGTTTCTCTTCATTTACTGCAATTCGAGTTGGAGGAGGGCTGGTTATAATCCGGATGCCTACACTGTATGCAACAGAAGTTATGAAAGTTGAAACCTGCTCAGCATCTCTGAATCAGACGAGCACTTGAACTTGTGCCATAAAGCACTGCTCTAAATGGGTCCCAGATCAATGACCTGTCTAAGTGCTGTGACATTAGCTTACATACATGAAACATTGTACTTTCTTACTTATGAATAATTTGAAAAAGTATCATTTACAACTATGACGTTACTGAAAGTGGGGTTTTCCTTCTCTTTAATAAGGTAACTGTTACTAATATCAACACTGATTTCATGTACATTTACTTGCTACTAGTGGATGTAGGAACTTAAATTTTATTATAGTTTCATCCAGTAGCCTGTGTATCAAGCTATTAAAGGATCACAATGTTGTGGTGTAATAACCCTTTCTTGGGATAATAAAAAACAAAGCTGTAGCACTGTGAATATTCCAAAATATACTCCCTGAGATCACTCCTGTTGCATTTCTTTTTATTCTGTACAGAAACATTCCATATATACTGTTACTATATTAACTGTTATATACAATTCCATAAATTAAAAAATATAATTTTTTTGTAGTAAGTGAGAACTAATTCCCACTGAACTTAATCTCACATGGAGTTATTCTTTATTTCTCTAAGTAGTTCTTATCCAGGATGTATCTACATCTTCATTAGTATCAGGATTTTATTGGTTAATGGGGATGCAATATTTTCATCTCCTTCAAATGAAAAATAAGGAATGTGTTAGACTTTTGATTTGTTTTGTTTTTTGTTTTTTTGTTGTTTGTTTGTTTTTGGTTTTGTTTTTTTATACAGTGATTACAATTTAGATTGTATGCCTCCTCATGGTTATATTCATGTGCTATCCCTGACTGACAATGTAGCAGAATTCAGAAATGCAGTGAATAAACAAAAAATTTCTGGGAATATTGATACACCTGAAGGGGGGTTCGATGCGATGCTCCAAGCAGCTGTGTGCCAGGTAAGGAGCTTATCTACAAAAAACTAAATAAATAGCAGTTTAGGCAACATATATATATATATATATTTATATAGAGGTACAATGGTGCTCAGTGTTCCTGAATTCAAAATGTCAGTTCTATGCCTGATAATACTAAGATTTCTTCCTCCTTTTCCATTATTTCTCCCTTAGCTACATGTTTGCCATTGAAACAGAAGAAGGAGAGCATGAGGGAACATGTTTCAGTGTCGGTTAATGGTCTTCAAATTCTGGCTTTAACCATCCTAGCCAACATGGGTTGGATGGTGAAAGCAACTGCTTCTTGCTTGAACAGCCGCTTGTATTAATTTCAGTCAATTACATAATTACTTTCAAAAATATTAAAGTGCTCCTTTTGTTCCTAAATGAAGACATACCATTTGACATTTCTTCTACTTAAGAATGTACTTGAGAACTGAAGGATCACTTACATATCTGCTTGTGTAGATAAGAAGAACAGAACTTCATTGTTTTCTCAGCTTTTAAAGATTTTTTATTTTAAAACAGTACAAATCAACTAAAAGTTGACTTCTGTATATTGATAAAATTTCATCATAGTTTCTCCCATTCTCTCTAGTGCAAAACAAACTCTCATTATCGAATATTCATATAGCTTGGGAACTACTGATACACATCTTTTCCATCCTTTTCTGCGTGTACTTTTTCTTCTATGCATAGTAATGCAATAGAAATTTTGAAAGTTGGCTGATTCATGGGTTTGGTAATGCTTTATAGGATATTCTTTCTGTCCCTCCTAAAGTAATCCAACTCCTGTTAAAATCTTGGTATGTTTCTCATCTCATGGAGTGATGTCTGGGCAATTCCTTTATCTCATCCATCTTCACATTGTATTTTTGAAGCAGTACAGTGACTCAAGAACTAAAAGTAATCCAAGCTAAGCAAAAATGAATAGTTGGTCCAATTTTATTTTCAAATTCTGATGAATTATAAGATAGATACAGAAAGGCCACTCTTCATAAACAGTGATCCCAGCTGTTACAAAAAATTATTCTGTAGCTTTGGAAAAATTCCTTAAAATTCAGTGTTTCCCATTGGACACATTCCACACTTATGACTTGTGAGTTCTAGAATACTGTATGCTTCTCAAAACAATAAAATGGAAACATTCATGAGAATAGGAAGGCTTTCCTGCTAACTGAATTGTGAACCAAAATGGATGCGAACAATGTGCAATTCATAATGACTATCATGAACTATAAATTATATTAATGCGCATTCATTTTGCCTACAATAGAACTTTATAACTTGCCCCATCTTGCTTTAACCAATACATCCCTGTTGCAAGACGTGACAGGTTAGGACATGAGGCTACTTTAAAATTTTGATAGCTGTGACATATGTAGGTAGGAGTCTTAGAGTCATAGAATGTCCCAAGTCAGAAAGGACCTATAAGAATATTAAGTCCAACTCCCTGCTCTTCACAGGACTACCTAAAACTAAACAGATCTCGAGGTAAGTCAAATGATGGAATCTTGTGAGCAAGAAGTTTCTATAGTGCTGAGAGAGGATTTGGAGTTATTTAATATGAAACTTATTTATAAGTAAAATACCCCTTCTTTAGAAGAATGTTGTCTAGGAGTGTCTGAGGAAGGCTGATGCTTAATGCGTAAGGTGGAAAAGACACCACACCCCTCTGTACGTGTTATCCTTGCTGATACAAAATACTTGATCCCCATTCAGAGCTATAAGGAAATGAGCCTGAGGAGGGACCTACATCACTCTCCACAAAGCAAAGAAAGGAAGGTAGAGAATAAGTCATGAAGTGTGGCTGAGTACATGGACTGTATTGTAGATGCATGTTTCATGTGAAAGGGAAGACACCTCGAAGTGTTAAGGAAGATGGTAGAGATGAGATAGTGTCACAGGAAGGAGAAAAAGGAGGAAAAATCTATGTAGTGAAGAAGAAGATGGAATAATTAAAGGAGGGAATAATAAAAAAGCAGATGAAGTGTTTCATGTGTGCCTCGGAAGTTTGGTTATAAGCAGGGAGATAGATGTTTTGGAAATATGGATATGGCACCTAAATCCATTTAGATATAAGCTTGCCCTGCTACATCCTTCACATCACTGAATTCCTAAAAGAGATTAAATTCAACTTCAGGGTGCCACTTTGCTATTAATCCCTTAAAATAGTGGATAAATGTCATATTTTGTTGTATATCAAGGAATTTCTCAATTTGCAGGTGCATGAAGACATTTAAAGGTTAGTTTAATGATTTGTAATCATATACTAATATCCTTTCTGGAAAGTTGTGTAGGAAAAGGAAATTATAGAGTGATGAGAATATAAAATAAATAAATGCAAAGTCAAAATAGAAAAGGGCACCAAATATCAATATATATGAATGCATATTTTCTGGTTCCAAGGCTTTCTTGAATTCCACAGAATTTTACAAATGCTATGCATTTGCATTTGTATCTACTAGTAACACACACAATGTGGCAGCTGTTACCCAAGTCCACTGTATAATGCATTTTGGGAGTTCTTTCTTTAAAAGGCAAAGAAAGTCATTAGTGGGAAAAAAAACAAAGTGGTATGTGGATCTCTGACTGGCAGTGGTAGTTTTCAGATATAGGACATTATATCTATTTCCACATAAAATGTTTTCAATAGCCTGGTTTAAACTCAGTGCTGCTAAGCAGTGTAATATCTGAAAGTAGCCTTTCACTTCAATTTTTCATTTTGGTATTGATTATTTTAGAAACAAAGATAGATACTGCTTTCTTATGCCTAATTTTGTTTTCTCTTTAGAGCCATATTGGGTGGCGTAAAGAAGCAAAGCGACTGCTTCTCGTGATGACAGATCAAACTTCGCATCTGGCCCTCGATAGTAAATTAGCAGGAATCGTAATTCCACATGATGGAAACTGTCATTTGAAAGATAATGTGTACACCAAAGCTACGAGTATGGTAAGGTATATGTCATAGATTTTGCCTTCATAGAAACAGTGTAAAACTGCGTAAAAGAGGGGGTTTTAGGCTGCTGTCAAAGCATTGTTTTTATTTCAGTCATTAGAACAGTATTTTTCCAAATATGCAAGTCTTGAAATGAAGACTCAATCACCTGGAAATACTGACATTCTTTTTGGTCGGGGTAAAGTATTTTGGAGTCTGATACAACAGTACAGCAGAGGACGATATGTGACTGGTATTGGTGTGGTTCTTTATTAGCATCTCATAAAAATCACACACATTTTATATAAAATAAAAGTAAGAAGTTTCTGGTGTGATATTTTGCACAACTAGAAGCTGGTAATATGTAATAATTGCACAATCATGCTAATAAGACTGAGGTAGTGGTTATAGTTTATGGACAGAAGATGCAGAGTTGTATTGGCTGAAAAGGTTGATAAACCAGGGGATGTACAACAGCAAGGAGCTGTGATGGACTAGCATTAAATGTATTTATATTTCACACTACAAAGCCAATGTGTGGTAATACGTACCTGTGCAAAAAGTTACTTCAAATCTGCTGTAACAAAATCATACACCTTCAACAAATATTTTTAGTTTTCAAAGGTTTTCTCCAATAATGTATAAAATAGTCATAAGTGACTGAAGACAGGAATTTTTGCCTAAATTAGAGGTTTCAATTGCTTTGGCTATATTTATTTTCTTAAATCAATATGAGTTGTTTATTTAAGAAACATGAATCACTGCTTAATCGCCATTTAATTCCCAGAAAGCAGAAATATAACTGTGGTATAGTTAGAGCATCTTACAGTTTTTTTCTTTCCTGTTCACTGCCTTTAGTTAAAGTATAGAGCCTGTTCAGCAGAAGCCAGCAATGTTCTAGTGAAGTCAGTGAGGGCCACGTGTAAGTGAGCCTAGACCTGAATGTAATCCTAGCAACTGTTGTTGCAAGAATGGTGGGACAGCAGGAAGAGTCTGCTGGATGTTGTGTAATTATGAAATATGGGAGGCTTCTGGGAATCGGTAGGTGTTTGGGACCTTGATGAACAGAGGAGGGAGATAAGCATGTGCTGACAGGAAAGTTGTTTGGATTTTCTACTATGTGACATTCTTGCATTCATATACTCCCTCTGTCACCTCTTAGATATTCCCCCACAGATGTCAGGATTTTTTATTTTACTCTAGTCAGTCTGTTCAGTGTCCCTGTTATAACAATAAACCCTTCCTTTATTCTACTTAAAGCAAATAATTTCAAACTTTTCCTTTCCCAAAGCAAAGCATACTCTATTTTTCTTTTTTTTTTTTTTTTTTTCCTTTTTCCCCTAGTAGCCAGGCTATAAATGAGAGGAATTTTGCTCTACTTATTAAACAATTGCTAAAGGTACCAGTCTTTTTCTGGTGTTCATAATTTCTTTGGTAATAAAGATACTGTCTGTTTCAGGAAAAAAAAAAAAAAAAAAAGCACTATTTTTATTTTCTGTCCAGTGTAAAATACAGACCAAATTCATTAATCTCTTCCTAAGCAGTTATGGCTTGAAGGCTGACTGAAAAAAAAAGGTGGTTTAACTGATATTCTGGATTCTGGTTTGAAAGATCATGATTTTATTGTTCCATATGGAATAAGAAATCTCCATGATATCTGGTATTGATGCATTTTATGAAAAAAGGGGTTTTTTTAGCACCCAAGTTAAATTACCTTGAAAGATACTTAGATCTGTGGTGGCACATTTAGGGCCATGTATTTTCTGGCTGCTAACCAACGTATGGGCATGGACTTAGTAATAGAAAAGGGTTAGAATGAAAATCTTTCTCAGCATTGCATATTTTCTGGAGTAGATTTGACATGATAACACAGTAGTGTCTGTAAGGGAAGGTGTACTGCTTTCTTGCCTTTTTTCCTACTCATTTGTGGTATATGTGATTATTTGATTCATAGATATTCATAAAGAAGCTTCAAATGAAAAAGTAAAATCAGGGAGGGGGGTAGAAGTTGGTAACACTAATTGATATTTAAATGAAATGCCATGAAAGTCTGTCAGCCTTTTAAAAAAATGCATAATATGGAAAATATTTTTGGGTTTTTTCCTTATCAATGACATTTTGTTGGGCTATCCTAAATTAAGGAGATTTCTGTAATCACATTGTTTTCCTGCTTTGAAACTTAGCTTTTTGTAGTCATGAGAAGATTGCATTTTGGCATATTTTTATTTCTTTCTCATGCCAGTTTAGAAGACTGTGCTTTATTTATTTGCATGATCTTAGCCTTTACATCAGAAATGTTTCCACTTAGTCAGTTTTCTGCATGTTTCTTTCTAACTTTTGCTAAACAGTCACAGAGTGGCCAGCAAAAAAGCATAAGACTGGAAAGAAATCTATTCCATTTTAATTAGATCTGTGCTTGGTTAACTCACTTTTTGAAATACTTAACATCTTCATTAGCTAACTTCTCGGTTTAACACAGTAGGTTAAAATAATGAAATGAATTATGTAATTGAAACAAGAAAGATGATCTAAAATGAAAGTATATGCATCTGAGCAGTAGTGGGAAGAGATAAAAATACATAAAGTACAGCAAGGTTTTCACAGCAAGCAAAGTGAGGATCGATGAGTGACCACTGGTACCTTATGTCATCTCTTTACATGCTTAAAAGTAAACAAATAGTGTAGATCTGTTGATGCTTTGTTTTTTGGTTGTTTTTTTTGTTTTGTTTTTTTTTAACTTCCCTCTAATAAAAAGAAACAATTTCTTTCTAATCTGTAGTGTGACTTTAACATACTACTTGCCCAGCTGGACACTATTGAGTTAGAACTGATGAGTAGATGGAAGTTTTGGGAGCAGACTAGGTAGTCTGAGGATCCAGTCCCTGCAGGTCTTGCACATCTATGCATGTCATCTCTGGAATTCAGTAAGCTCCATTTGAATAAGGTTTTGTTTCATGAAGGCTTACAAAACCACTTCTGATACCACTGATTCCAGAGTTCTGCTACTAGTTGCAGAGATGTTGAGAAGCCACTCTGCTGGAATTCAGACAGGTCTAATGTCACGTGTTAAGCAGGGAGACTGACTTATTTTGCTGCCCTCCCTGATCCCTCAATAGTGCCCCTGTCATTCACACATTTACTGTGTAGGAAGTATTTGGAGAAAATCTGGCTTCAGTCACCCATGTCCTGGGACTGGTGGGTGATCTGCTAGGCATGTGCCCTGTAGGGTTGTGCAGCACAACGAAGCCCCACCACTGTGGTCTGTGGTCATGGAGAAGGAAGGAGTGCTTAGTATTGTGTTGTAGGCTACGGAAAATGCCAATAAAGCCCCTGATGCTGCAATTCAGTTACGGCTGCTGTGTGGTAGGAATGCACACTCTTTCTCCAGTGATCATGACACACTCTTCAGATGGAGCTGTACGAAGGTCTATTTACTGCTGTGTTATCTACCTTTCATCAGTTATCTTAAGGGATATAATCTCTTACCAAAGGGTAGAAAAGTTGAAAGAGGCATGTACACTGGCAAAGATCAAGCTGCAGCAAGAAACTCCTTTGTTCTTTCTGCATAAGGCTCTTTATAGTGCTGCAATATGATGGAAAATGGATTTTGCCCCCTTGCATAACTTTGTCTCAGCTGTCTTACTATTCAGATTACTGCTAGGAGAGCTGCTGACTTGCAGAGTGCCTTGAATAACAAGGGGCAGTCTAAGGAGAAAAGAATGGTGCATGGAAACAGACTGTGTTTGTGCAAGAGAGAGACAATATGGGACAGATGGTGAAAAATACCAGGAAGAGAAAAACAGTAGAAGTATATGAGGGAAAGAGGTCAAAGTACCTGACATAAAAGCACCCAGATGAGATCTCTGTAAGGGGAATCACAGGCCCCACTCACTTCTCTCTGTTTAGTCGTGAATTTTAAGTATTACATTTACTTTTTGAGTACTATTCACTTATGTATGGTTAATAAGCAGTGATTTTCAGATACAGTATGTTTTAGAGTACTGGAATTGGAGGTATCTCACATGACCCAGGTGTACAAAGCCCATGGGACCACATAGACACCCTTGAACTTCCCCAGATCTTGGATAACGAGATAACAGTGCGCCTCTTGTTCTCAAATCCATCAGATCTCTCAATGAGAAGTGTAGAAGGGCATGTCACTGGCACAGAATATGCTGTCACAGGTATGTCACCAAATAGAACAATGTATTACTGAGGAGAGATGTGAAACTCTTGTCGTCATCTTCAAGAACAAGTGTGGTTAAAAAAATGTACCAGGTCATTGTGATGAGGACTGGAGGCAGGTCTTGGTCATACAGAGGATAAAGCTGTCAGTTGTAAGTGATGTAACTATGGAATACTGATGGTGCTAGAACTAGACCCAAAGGCTGCGTTTAGCTGATGTGTCTGATCCTTGGTGCCAAAATAAATTTCCAAGGGACATTATTTTTTTAATTACTCTCCTTGCTGTTTCCAAAAGCACGCTTCATCTCGGTGCTTCATGTTGTACTTTCTCCTTGACTTTTGTACAAGAACCCACCTACCATTCCCAGGAATCTTGTCAATCTTGTAGATGAATCACAGGCAACATAAAATCCAGATTTCTTAAGCATCAGACATAACAAAATAATACCATATGAGATTGTTCTTCCACTGTGCAGCATACTATGCTGATGCCCTGGTGATTTTTTTTATGGTTTGTTTGGATGGTTCCACCTTCTTTTATATGTAGGTCTAGCATTTCTCTGTACCTCTAGGAGTTAAGATCGGGGTGGTTTTGGAACCCTATAATGTGTCATATGTGAAATACAAGGTTTTCCCTTACTAATCTGCAGTCTTATCTTTTCTGTTGTATTTTGCAGGAGCATCCATCTCTTGGGCAGCTCTCTGAAAAATTAATTGATAATAACATCAATGTTATTTTTGCAGTTCAAGGAAGCCAGTTTCATTGGTATAAAGTAGGTTAGAAACTGATTTCTTTTTCGAATTTTGAAAGCACAATATTTATATTAAAAATTAAAACTGCACAAATGCTTGTATTTTTCATAGGATCTGTTACCTCTGTTGCCTGGTACTGTTGCAAGACAAATAGAATCACAAGCAGCAAATCTGAATGATTTGGTGGTAGAAGCCTATCAGGTATGATGAAAGAGTCAATATTGTATGCCATATGTGTACATACATTTTTCACCTTCCGTAGCCTGAAGTTGAGATTTTCAGGATTTTGTCTTCCATCCAAACTCCACGAGAATCCATTCCCTACTTAATATCCAGGTTGATTGGTGATACTATCACACAAATAGCTCTCAAATTCCCCAGCTCTTGGAGCCTCAAAGCAAAGAGCTAGTGCTTTTTTCTTTCTAAGGATGCTTCTAAATATTCTTTGTGATTCTCTGCACCTGTTGCTATGTAACTTCAAAAGAAATGTCTGATTTATTTGAATTTTGGCACCCCAGATCTTCAGTTACAGTCCAGACACCACTATCTAGGCACCATATAAATTCAGAATAAAAACACAGTGTGTGGTATCTGGAGAGTTTTGCAGCATAGTTTTTAGAAAGCGGACAGCAGGTGGAAATTTATAAGGTAATTTGAAAACAGTAAATATTATGAAAAGCAATATTTACATAAAGCAGTGTAAAAACCTGGTGTTTTGAGGCATGGCAGTGAAGAACAGTTTTGATAGGGATTGAGGAGAGAACAATGGAAATGGCTTTATGAACTTGCCTGGAGTACTCAGTTGAAAGTAATTGTTTGGGAAAGAGAAGGTAGTAGTATGGGAAAGATCATAACATCATCTTTCACAAATGCTTGACAGAGAATGGCAGTTTGAAAGTGGAAATAGGCATCTTGATAGTGAAGGAAAGAGGGCATAAACAGCTTTGAAAATGAAGCTAAGTACTATACCTCTGATGAAGTAGAGCACAGGGAGCTCATAGTGCAATATCAAAATGAATGTGATGGGTTAGATGGTTGAATGCTGTTAAGTTGTGCAGTTACACAAACATGCAGGTTCAAAAAGTGGAAACTCAGTGGCAAGACGATAAGCAGTGTATCCACATGTATCACATTTTTTTCATTAGTTGAATTTGGAAGGCTGAAATTATCCATTTTGCTTTGTTAACCATTAAATCAGGCAATTTGCTTTTAGCAAATTGGCTGTAGTGAAGAGCCAGCAGCCATGTCTGTTCCTAGTCAAGAGAGTGCTTTTGCACACATTTTTCTTACTGCCATGTTGGAAACGTTGTGCAGAAGGCAAAGGCACTCAAAAGCAGAGGAGGTTAGGTGGATTCAGATTGCAGAGAAGTTCTCACTGATATTGTGCTTCCTCTTATGAAGTTAAAAAATCTCATTTTGAATATGGTTAGTAGGAAGTTGCTGGCAAAAAATTTTAAAGATTTTAGTCCTTTGTATGGCACTTTTATACTGCCCATCTTAAATTTTAACATGGTTTTTACCCTATGCAGGGCAAACATTCAAGGAGAGGAAATGAAAATTAACAAAACAATTATTTAGTTCAATAGATGATTCTGGGGGACTTTCCTGGTCCAGCCACTCCCAGTTTGCTCTTGACTTGTTTTAATTTTTTAGACAGTGTCTTTCTTCCCATCCTAAACTGCGTTGTATTTATCAGTCTGAGAATTTTATCATAGTTTCAGAGGCTTGTAATATACACAGGGTGAACAGGACTTGAATATATTGCTTTCTTGAAAGAAAAAAGTACTTAGATAAGAAAATAAATTTAGTGTTGATATTCAAAGAGAGTGGGCCTCTCGTACTCTTTGTTTTAGGCAGGGAAACCTTAGGCTTATTTATGGAAAACCCTTACTGAAAATCCCTGGCTATAAAGCCAAAGATGAGTCACTAATTTTCAAAAAGATACTAAGATAAACAAGTTCAGATTCATGTAATTAGATTTCCATTTGTAGCAGTAAAAATATCACATAAACTGATTTTTAATAGTAATATGATACAAATTTAAGAAAATCTCTTTGAGAAATTTTCAGCTCATAAGTTTGTAAGAGATTTAATAAATTTTTAAAACATCAAGAAGCAATACTCTTTCTTGGAAGGAAGCAGGAGTTTAGAGCATGTAGTAAATGCAAGACACAAAGTAGGTGGCTTTTTCATTATTTTTTATTGCAAAATGCCCTAATGGGAATCACCCAGTTGCTGACTTATATGGTCTCAGCTGACCCAAATAAATCTGTAAGAATAATCCCAATAGCCTTTAGATCACTGTAAGACTTGTTCAGAGAAAACTTTTCCAAGACAGATGCAAAATATCAGAAGTTTATAAAGTGTCAAGTCAATTAGGAACCTTTTCTGTTGGATAACAATACTTTTATGTATGTTTACTGTTGTATTTTAGATGTGTGGCTAAAAGGCAGTGTCGACTCAAAAAAACAAGCAGTTTTTGTTGCACACAGTTGTTAGATTAGATTTTCAAATTGAGAAAAATACAGTCTCAAGACCATTTTAGAGAAGCTGAAAACATTTTTATCTGGTAAGCCTAATCCTCTTTATCAGAATTGCCAGTTCACTGGTTGTGTATATTCAGAATGTAATCAGGTCTTTATATGGGAAACAATGCTTGAATTCATTCCTTTATTCACACAGACAAGCTTTCTTCATTTTTAGTCAGCCATAGTAGCCATACGTGGTGTTAGTCACTAATGTACATTATATTTTGAGATGCAATGTGACTAAAACTTGTTTTCTGGTTACAGAAACTAATCTCTGAAGTGAAACTTCAAGTGGATAACCAGATCCAAGGTCTTCATTTCAATATCACTGCAATCTGTCCAGATGGAAGTAAAAAAACTGGAATGGAAGGATGTAAAAACGTGGGCTATAATAAAGAAGTATGTTGATAGTTCTCATTCTTCAAGGAACTGGAATACTTATTTTTCTGTTTGATTAGGTTTCAATAATGTGAAATCTTCTAGGGATTTACTTAAACTGAAAATGGATTTATGTGATTAATGATCACAGACTCTCTATTATTCTCTGCACTTATTTTTCCTGAATCTTATTTTAATTCTCACTAATCCCATGGAACTAAGGCTCAAAGCTTTTCCTGAAAGCTAACATCCATTAAAACTCTCCTTCTTTGTCCTCCACTGGGCACAACCAACCATGTTCATTGTGGTGAAATGTGCACGTAAGGAGGTTGAAAGATAATCACCCAGTGAAAAAGAACCACTGGAATTTGTGTTTCTTGGGTCTGTACTAGACACCACCTTTCTCTCTTTTGCTTTAGTAGTCTTCATGCAAGGTCAGACTTGTGAAAAATTATTTTATTTTATACATCAAATTAATAAAATTATTTATTCCTATTTGGATTGGTGCCATCTACTGAATGAAACAGAGCATCATGTACCATGAAAATACAGGGGAAGATGCCTGGCTAATGTAAAGAACATGGTTTTCTTCCCAGAAAAGCAACTCTTGCCTTGATATATTTATTTAATTGCTTGGACTACTTAAGTAATTCCTTCAGCTTGCCAGGAAGAGATCTGTGTTTTCTGGAGAGCAGGGTCAAGGAGTTCTTTCCTGCTTGACATGTACATATGTCTCAGCTGGTGTGATTTCACTTGCATCTGTGTGTAGATATAGCAAAACAAATCAGTAGAATAAATGTGTGAATTGTAGTGTATATTTCACTGTATTTTATGCTCTTCTGAAGTTTGTCTGCATGCTGTTGATTAGCTTCTACAGTTTATGGGAGATTTGTTGTGTTTTTCTTCTTAATTCATCTCTTCCCCAGTGTTGTTCCCTGTGCATGTCATAAGAAATAGGACTGGAATTTGTTCTGTTTAATGAAAAGAAAAATATTTATATCTGTTTCTTTTTACTAAAAAGCCAAGACAGTTGATTGTAAAAGATTGCATGTGGTCTTAAACCTCTGTTGCTATTGAAAATGAACCATCTTTAAGAGATTAATTAATTTTAACCGTAAATCCTTCTTTCAGTATTTGTTTACAGGCAAAATGCGTTTCCGTAATCTGGCATTCCTTTCATTGTCTAATCCTTCTTCCTTACTTTTCTTAACAAAACACAAAATGTATTATATTCTGGAAGAATCCTCTGGCCTCTTCAGGGTGCAAAACAAACCAGCTATTAGCGAGCGTCAGTGTTCATGGTGTTGTAATTATTTAGTTGCAACACGTTTAATCTTTCTATTGCTCTGTTCAGACACGTCAAGTTTCATGACTCATACATAGGACAGGTTTTTCCCTTCTGTCACAGCTCCCATCATTTCTCCAGTACTGTATTGAATGTGAAGATGATGTTTTCTAGCAGGGCTCTGTGTGGAATAAAAAGCACATTCCCTAGCTGCAGCCTGTCCTCGCTGTGTGAAACACACCTGCTGTATGAATTAATTTCTCCATAGCCACACTTTTGCCCTGTAACCCAAGGAAATAAATCTCAACCCTGGAGAGCGTAGGCAGATGAGGGGTTATGTGTGTAGTGGCACATTTGAGAAACAAGAAGAAAAGCAAAGGGTGAGACAAAGCCTGTGTGCCCCCTCGATATGACATTAAGTGCATGCTTCTGCACAGCATTCTTCTCCTGTTGTCTATGTAGGCAGCCGCAGCCCTGCTCGCCACAAAGCCACCATTGTCCCCAAGGGCTTGGCTCTTCTCATGTGGGGGCACAGGGGGAGGGAGAGACAGTGATTAGAGATGAATAGCCTTCGTCTTTCTGTGTAGTTTCGGCCTCATATATAATCAGCTTCTTGGGATTTTGCTTTTTTTTAATTCAGAAATTTTTGGTGGTAAAAAGTAGAGATATTTACTTCTCTTACTCTTCTTTCTTAACTCTTCTTCTTAGTTATATTTGAGGAGGTAAGAAAGAGTTATTTTTCATCAGCAGGCTGAAAAAGTATAAAACCCTAGAGAGAATACCCTGTCAGAAGTCTACTGGTCAAAAAACAAAAAAACAATTGTGAAATACAAGATTGATATCCAGTGAAAGTATCATGTGTGTCAGAGCTGTCAGAGTTTTGGTGGTGTTTAATGCAAATTCTCTGTAAATCATCTAACCACCAAAAATTATCATGAGTGCTGTGCCAGGACTCTGAAAAGCCACATGAGCTGCTGCTGCAGTGGGCACTGCTGGGATGACAACCTGTGGCATGGTGGTGATGGCCATGACATGGCCAGGAGCTAGGCACTAGGTCCTCTCTGAAGCAGAACTTGGTCTGCCTGGGACCACAACGAGAGCAAGAAGACTCTCTTTCTCCATCCCCATTATAGGAATTGGGAAAAAAAAAATCTGCTCTTAGGGTGTGAGCCATTTCTGTGTTTTAGTAGGAGTGGATAGGGCCATCCCAAAAAACCATTTGCGTTTTTTCTGTGCATGACCATTTCTGTAGAAGAACTTCCATTATAAATTCTTTTTATGAAGAGTATCTCTTTTTCTGTTTGTTTATTGTCTTGCTCATTCTAGTCCTAGTTTTCATCAGAGTATTTCTATGATATAATAGAATTTACACGTTAAATAACAGCAGGAGGAGGAAGATGGTGATTCTATTTTCATTTAATTTGTATTAAACTTGTCTTTGGAAACTATGTTTTCTTAATTTCAAAAGTAGCATGCTGTCAATCTTCTGTTGTTAGGATTTTAATGGTAATTGTGATTACTAATATATAATTTTTGACAAATGGCCAGTGTGTATTTTGCTATTATTAGCTAGTACACATTCATATACAATATAAGATTCTGCTTTATTTATGTGTTAAAAATTTAAAGCAAATTTAAGCAAGGAAATAATGTAAAATTTGTCTTCATTCCTTCTTAGGTAGTTTTCAATGTATCAGTTACCATGGAAGGATGTCATACAACGGGACGGAGAAAATACGCCATACTTAAGCCTATCGGTTTCAATGAAACTGCCATTGTTAATGTGCAGCAAAGCTGTGCCTGCCAGTATGGAGACAGTACAAAGCACAAAAGAGTATGGACTGATGAAACTTCTGATAGCAAACAGTCCCATTGCAGTGACAATAGCTGTAGCTCTAGCAGAGAAGACACACTTCCTTTGGAGAGTTGCAGGCAACACCAGGACCAACCTCTCTGCAGTGGTCAAGGAAATTGCATAGATGGAAAATGTTTCTGCTACAAAAACAAGCTAGGCAAGGTGTATGGCAAGTATTGTGAAATGGATGACTTTTCCTGCCCGTATCACCAGGGAAACTTATGTTCTGGTAAGCTGCAGAGTTTGTCTGCATTTTCTTGTTTTGTTTTGTTTTCTGAGGCTAATGTACATGACGCATCTGAAAACAATAATATAAGGCCATTAAATATAAAAATTGTTTGTGCAGAATTAGTGAACATCCTGGTTGGAATTCATGCTCCTGGGCTTTGTTCACCATAGAGGTATGCACTGTCTCCTAAATTTCAGCACTGCTTTTTTTGGGATACATTGATTTTTATCTAAGTTTAGCTATTGAGACTGAAATCTCAAACTTCTTCATGAGTAATGATACTGATATCTCAAACAATACAGTAACATTGTTCTAGAAAGCAAGTTGATTCATTTCAGTCTAATGGGACTATGAGATACTAAGAGATTAGGAAGAGATCATAGCTTCCAGATCAGATTCTGATTTTCTAACACCCTTAATCAGTCCTGTGAGAGATATAGTGACACTTGATTTCAAATACTGGTATAAATGCGAACACTGTTCAGAATGCCTGCTTCAGAAAGGAGAATGTAAGTGAAACAAAACCAAGGAGAGTTGTCAGAAATTCCTTTTCTTTTTGTGACCTACTCTTGTTTTTTTTAAGAAAGCATGCATCTAAACAAAATATAAAATGTGTACTTTTACTTTAATGTTATTATGAAAAAATAGGATTGAATCAGAAATTTTTTTCCCCTCTGGAGTAAATATTTTACGATTCGTGCTACCATTTCGCATCCTTTCATATCACTGTATAATGACCAATGAATGAATTGAGGGAACAATTTTTTTCAACTGCATTTGGATACATTGAGAATAATACTATGAACTTTAGTAAATTATTTTGGGTTTGCTCTGCTGGTGACTGTGAGCTTTACATAAAATGAAAAAAAAAATATGATACCCAATCCTTTAAATACTTCATTATTCCAGTTCATTTTCTCAATCTTCTTTCCAACCCACTTTGCAAATTTGGTATTTCTTAACCTTAAGCAGATCTGTCAAACTTACAAGCTTCTCTAGACTGAGGTGTGGTGTCTTGGTTGACAAAGGATGCAGGGAGATACTTGTCTAAGAGGTGTTAGAGACTGTCACCTGTGATGGAGTCCTGCCCTGGGGTACCACAAAGGGAACTTTGCTGCCCAGGGCCACGGCTGAGCAGTGGAATGTATTACAGTGCAGAGCCTTGCTCTGCTATCGTTTATGGGCCTCTTTCCCCCTCCTGGGGCAGCCTATACCTTGGCCTCATTTCCATTTAGAAGATCCTGTCTTTTGGATGGAACTCTCTTTGCAGGACCTCTGTGGATCCTTGGATAGGAAGAGTCATTGCAGTTTGTGTGAAATTTAGGTACTGTCATGGCATAGATGAATAGACCTCATTAGATTTGCTGTATCTGCCTATGCTTTATATGCTATTTCT
Source organism: Xenops minutus (assembly GCA_035221455.1). Classification (NCBI taxonomy): domain Eukaryota; kingdom Metazoa; phylum Chordata; class Aves; order Passeriformes; family Furnariidae; genus Xenops; species Xenops minutus. The sequence goes on from JAWWEE010000074.1 coordinate 30,146,168, forward strand.
ATATTTTCTAAAGGTGCTTTCACAGGCTGCAAAAACATGGGAAAACCTTATCAGTACGTCAGTTGTGCTCCAGCCTAAGTGTGCTACAACATGAAAAACAAGGATTTTGCCCTACAACTCCTGCTTCTTTACCTAGAAAATTGTAAAGTCCAACAGAGGTTCTTCACAGTCTTTGAATCCTTGAGACTGTGCATTTTAAATTCTTATTAAACAATGTACAGTTCTTAAGCACAGCATACCCACTTGTCCAGCTCAGTCACTTGTCCTTTAGAAAGGCAAAAGAGTAGTGTTTTTATGTGTCTTAAAGGAAAGGGAGGGGAACGGGAAAATAGAAGAAAGGAAGAGGAAAGAAGAAAAAACAAAAGAGAGAA